>OZ007594.1:62216423-63466423 GCA_963931845.1 Maratus michaelseni
TTCATCTTAATGAAAATCAAATTATTAAGACTCCAACACCAATGATTATTCTTGATTAGGTTTTTTAAACTAAACCTGCTTTTAAAAGAGATACTTGATATGGATAACCACTGATGCAATGCGCAAATTTTTTTGGTAAATTTCGAAATCTGTCTGCATTGGATGATTTTGTTACTCACTTGGTGTATATAAGGTATTTAAACAGACAACACTCACAATTGATCAGAATTAAATGTATTTAAAGTTCAAAATAAATTAGGAACTCAGTTTTATGAAGAATTTCTTTTTAATTATTAAAAAAAAATAGGCTGGTAAAACTGTGTGGCATAGGAATATTGCATTTAACCCCAAGAATACTAGTGTATTGGAGTTCACCTTGTTTCACCTATGATTCCAGGGTTAAATACCAATGTTTAAAATAAATAAAGCTAGGCATCAAACTTATATTTCTAGTTGACGTGGTGTCCAGAATTTGTCAAGCCTTGATTATAACAGTGAAATTTTTTGTTAAAAAATGGGTAAGAAAAATATAGCAAGAAAAATAATTCCTTTCATGTGATCAGTAAATCGAACATTCTATGTCCAATGCTGAAATTTTGCCCCATGCCAAGCAAAATCTGAAATCATGCTCCTTTTTAAAATATCAGTATAATATATTCAAGTTTTCCTCAAATTTATTTTAAATTACTGTATTCTTTAACTTTACTTAAGTTTTGAAGTGTTCTTATTTCAGAAAAAAATCTTATAAAAATTTAAAAATATAAGATATACTGTATATATTTTATTGTTATTTTATATGTTTTAGTTCATTGAGTGCTGATTCATTATATCTATAATTATGCTTGTTTACATTATATCTAATCTTAATTTCAAAATCCATTTATTTTTTATTTTGTTTATTTTATAATATTGTATAATCATTTGTAGACATATTAAATATAGCAAGTTATCAATTACATAAATGTGCGATAATCTACCAATTCATGCAGACATTTAAAAGATTCACAAAACAGCTTATAGACATTATTAAAATAAAAACGACTTCATAAATAGAAGTTAACATTTAAAGAGTCCATTACATTAATAAAAATCCATAAAAGCATTTTCACCACTTTTACTGGGTCATCATCAATTATGCTGTATATTTTCACAAAACACTTAGTTGAAGTTTCATTGATCTTTTCCCTTGAAGCTTAACAGGTACTGCCAGGGATGTAGTGGACCGTATACTTTCTAGATAACTCTGTATACCCTGCTTAGCTATAATGTATACTCTGATCTATACCCCTCCTATCATAGTAAATGTGGTAGCGTTTGCTATAATATGTTTAAGAAATAGAAAATGCGAACGTTTTTCTGAAATATCTGGCGAACCAGTTGACATACAACAGTGATTTTTTTTTTAAAAGATAGAACTCAACGAGACGAATAAAATGATAGGATTGAAAAAATTACTGTAGCTTACTGCAGTTTTTTATTTAACTTCGAACGAAAAAATGAAGACGCAAAGTTCAACAAAATCTAGCTAACGTTTACCTGGAAGGATTAACTTCGTTTTTGTTTTATTTTTTTCCTCTTGGTAAAACTTAGAATAGGTTTTTTTTTAATCTTTGTATGTTTGGGGGTCGCTGAGGAAATCGAATTTATGTTGTAAAGCTCCGGTTGAACATTGGTTTTTCTTTTCTTTCTTTATCATAGCAAATGTGAGCATTCGCACGAAAATTTAAATAAATATTATTATTATGTATGCAACAGAATTCATTCAAATTAAATAAATCACGTGTCAAACATGCTTATTTGTTTTTATTTTCTTACTAGCGTAAATGCCCGCTATAGGACGGTGGGTAGAAATAGTGATTTTCACATTATATTTGAAATAATTGATAAATATTATCATAGTAAACGCGGTAGCATTTGCTATAATATGTTTAAGAAATAGAAAATGCAAACGTTTTTCTGAAATTTCTGGCGAACCAGTTGACATACGACAGTGATTTTTTTTTTTTAAAGAAAGAACTCGACGAGACGAATAAAATGATAGCATTCAAAAAATTATTGTAGCTTACTGTAGTTTTCTATATAACTTTAAACAAAAAAATGAAGACTCAAAGTTCAACAAACTGCCAGTAACGTTCCACTGTGTGGATTAACTTCATTTTTGTTTTATTTTTTTCCTCTTGGTAAAACTTAATTTAGATTTTTTTTATCTTTGTATGTTTGTCGGTCGCTGAGAAAATCGAATTTATGTTGTAAAGCTCCAGTTGAACATTGGTTTTTCTTTTCTTTTTCTTTTTTATCATAGCAAACGTGCGCGTTTGCACGAAAGTTTAAATAAATATTATTATTATGTATGTAACAGAATTCATTCAAATTAAATAAATCACGTGACAAACATGCCTATTTGTTTTTATTTTCTAACTAGCATAAATGCCCGTTATAGGACGGTGGGTAGAAATCGTGGTTTTCGCATTAAATTTGAAATAATTGATAAATATACTCATATACTATTAATAGACAATGAGAAATATATATATTGGAAAATTGTATCACCTAACATGCTCCTGATATTCACGTTCAAACTCACTAAGCATTTTATATGCTTGTGTAAAAGAATTGTGTCTCATAATTTCATCTAATTCACGTAAAATATGTGGCAAACAATTTTCAATGTCGTCGATATTAAGTCGTTATTCCTGTACATCTTGTGCTGTATATTTTATTTTGGTACTTTTTCGTTATACCAACACCATGCCAAAATGTTTGCTAATGCACCAATTATTTCACCCCTGACCGAACAGTTATTGTCTACAAACCGTGTTGTCATGCAAACCGTGCCAAACATTGGGATTTGTTATGTATTGAATGTAAATAATTTTTTCGGCACTTTTCCGTTATGCAAAAACCATTGTCGCCAAGCGTAATGATTGGCGCAAAATAAAATTCCCGTGAATCAAAACATTTGAAAAAAAAAAAAATGTTAAAACGAAAAGTGAGCATTTAAAAAATATAATGTTTGAAAATTATAAACTTTTAAGCACTATTTTATTAAAATACATATATATAATTAAAAAAAGAAAACATATAATTGTTATACAATAAAAGGGAAAGTTCTGCGCTGGTAGATTTAGTGGGCTTTTATTGACGATAAATGTTTGATGTGATTTTTGCGACCTTCAGCCTTTGGGGTTGCATTTTAACTACTGGAATGTACTTTATCTACGTGACGTCACACCCCTTTTGCCTTTTGGCAACATTTTGTGTTTTTTCGCCAATCACGCCAACCGGCGCAGGATATGGAACTCTTCCCCAATAAAGTAATAAAATAAAATTCTTATTAAACTGCTGGCATGAAATTACAAATGTGTTTTAGCATCGCAGTAAACATTTCATTTTTTGAATGAAGACGTCGCCATATGAACTCTATGAGATAAGACTGTAAATGATGACGAACAGTTCCCCGATGTCTTTTATTGCACCAGTGTGCAATGCCCAATAATCTCTCAACAATTTTCGTAAAACATTCGTTAGGTTCATTAAAATTATATTTGTGATTTAATGTGAAATGATCATATCTAACATCTCACAGTTCATCTGTTTTATATGTTCTCCAGCAATCTGTGTAGATAATACTTACATCAACTACATTGTTTTCTATTGCCGCCAGTATGCCTGCTTGGTCATGAATAATGTGCCATAATCAGGCTGCATATTATTACACGTAATTTTCAAGTATGGTTTGGTGAAACATTGAACTTTAAATTCTGTTAAAGACTGCATTTTATCGGGAAAAGGTGGACACCATGTTACAAAGTTATATGATTTGAAACAATCAGAAAAAAAATTGGATCAATGATTATAATCCCGCGATTTTGTTCATGTGGGCCGCCAATATTGTCATCCAGTTTGTTGGAGAACCTAGTTTAGTGTTAATTGTTACATTACGCATTATATAACCAAACCGGGAAAAAAAGTCGTCGTGAAGAGATTTGGAAGGCCATTGACGAAAACAAAAGTCTTGGTGCCAGATTACGCGCTTTTGCCAGATAAAACTTGCTTAGTCCAGAAACTGGAAATTACGAAGCCGTACACAAAATTCTTGGCCATAAATGTTTCTATTCATGGGATGCTCTGCAATACTTAAATACTAGAATGAAAAAAGACCAATGAAGAAAGCTGAAAGTCACCATGATTTGGTTTTATTGGCAAAAGAGGATGAACGATCTACTGAAATTTACTGTCGGAATATGATTCAGGATTATTACCCGAATCGACATGACAAATTGGAAAACATGTGTTTATACGAATTGGCCACTACGTACTAATACGAACGAAATAAACCAAAGTCTGTAGAATATTACGAATTAAAAAAGAACTTCAGTTGGTTCAGAAAGCATTTGAAACCAGTTGTTTTGAAAACGCTCTATCATAACACGAAAATGGACGCTGGAATTGAGTTCCACTACAATTCATTGCTGATGTTGTTTAAGCCTTGACGAAACGAAAAAGACCGATTGGGAGAATTTAAACTCTACCGGGAAACCTTTGAGCACAATGTGAAAATTTTTCCAGAGATGGAAAAATGTCACGAAACAAAACAACGACTACAAGCTGCAATCGACTTGGCTTAAAAGTTGCAACAAGAAAGTGATTTGCACGACCAGCTTGAAAATATCGAAGAACCAAATGAATACATTGATATGATAGCTGCACATTTTGAGAACATTGAAACTCACCAAGAAATTGTTATTAATGAAATAAATTTAACAAAAAAAATGAATGCCGACCAATGGAAAATATTTGAATCATTATAAAGCACATAGAAGAATAAAAGAAAGACCCGTCTGTTCCACCCATAAATGTGATTATAAGCAGAGTTGCTGGTATAGGAAAAAGCTTTCTAATTTAATTACTCAGTCAGAAAGTTAGTTTAATGAGTAATCACAATAATGATGCTGCTGCAGTACTAGCACCAGCGGGAATTGCTGCCTTCAACATTGGAAGAAGTACAATTCACACGTTTTTCAAATTGCCTGTCCAACATACGAATGAAGCAGAATAATTTAAGCTTAATTCTGACGATTTGAATTTATTTAAGCAACAATGGTAATCATTGGATTTAGTAATTATCGATGAGTGCAGTATGGTTTCGAATGCTACTTTGGCGATGATCAGCTTATGATATGGCGAATGTTGTAAAAACAAGCGAGATTACAGTTTCGGTGGCAAAAACATTCTTTTGTTAGGGGATTTATTGCAGCTATCACCCGTAAATGTGCAATTTTGATTTCAGGAACTGCCTTTGAACAAAGTAAAACAATTGTTTGGTGGTGTTTGTACATACAACTTTTGATACGAATTGGAATACAGAGAGCTAACAATGAACATTGTGTTATATACATAAATATATATATTGCGGCATAACTCTCTTAAATAACAGTCTCATATACCAAAAAACGATGCAAAATCAAAACTCATTTTTTATAGCATCATCACTGAACTGTTCGTTACTATAATTATCGAACCTAATATTTGGCCCCATTCAGCGATTTTAAGAAGAGTAGTAAGGAAAGATACCACTGAAAGAACAACTCAGCGTATAGCAGGCGACTTCAGTGCAGCAGAAACAGTCCATGGATACGACCGAGACAATGATAGAATCCAGTTTCTTTATGAGGTGACAGCTATAGAAAACCATAATTTAATTATTGATGTGGACGGTCCCGTGACATTTGAGAGAGCAGGTAGACATGAAAAAATGCTACTTTGGCGATGAACAATCAACGATTTGGCGAGTGTTGTAAAAACTATGTAACAATAAAATTTTGACAGCAGCAAATTTTTTACTTTTCAAGATATTAAAAAATCTTCAGTTTTTATCAAAAAATTTAAATGACTAGTATTAAAAAATGCTCTGAAGAGCAACAAAAAAGGTTAATATGTTTAAGTATGAAAAAGGGTTGGACAAGTGCTTCTAATTGAGCATGAGAAAGGAAAGGGGTTCCTTCTTGGCTGCAGCTCACTGTCAATGCCAACTTTTTAAAAAATCATATTCACGCTTTTTCCGTATAAATGAATTCACTCACAGTTACGATAAAAATGTATAGTGTAAAGACGCAGCTTGATTAAACATGAATGTAAGGCGACATAGTACCAAAAACCGTAGTTCATGCAGCGTATCACACTCATGCATCAAGCATGCCCGCAGTGTAAAACTGCGCAGAAAATTGATTTGTATTGCAGTGCAGAGTGTTAGAGCACTCTGAACAGGAACCATTCCACATATGCATACATGACAGTATAATACATTCATTGATTGTTAAAATTATATGCAAGTGGCTGTGGCTCCACAATGCAATATGAAGTACAGCAATGCATATGTTAGTTATAAACGAACATTAGACGCACATACCTTTAATACGGAAGTACAAAAGAACAGTGCGGACGTGCACTGAGGCTCAAAAGTATAATGGGAGTGTACAGTGTAGTATAGTCTGTAGAGCAATAATGGTACACAGTGCACTGTACAAAGTTGCATTGCAGACACACGCACAGTACAACAGTAGAACAGTGCAGTTGTAAAACACGATGGAAAGTTTTACTATGGTACCGCAAAATTCTTTTATATGAAAAAGCGTGAATGTGATTTTTTCAAAAGTTGGCATTGACAGTGAGCTGCAGCCAAGAAGGAACCCCTTTCCTTTCTCATGCTCAATTAGAAGCACTTGTCCAACCCTTTTCCATACTTAAACATATTAACCTTTTTTGTTGCTCTTCAGAGTATTTTTTAATACTAGTAGTGTATATCCTTTGTTTTTGTGTTTTTTTTTTTTCAAATTATACCATTGTGTAACTAGCACCACTTTCTATTATCAAAAGTGGAGTGCAGGCATATCATTACAAATGTTTGAATTTATGGTGATAATTTCAAATGCTTCTCTTATTAATGCATAATTTAGGTTATTATAAAGTCTGCAAGTTTTTCAACATTGTTGAAATCCATTTTTAATGGGGATTTATTATTTGGTCTGTCCATTGCAGTACTTGCTCCCCAGACCTCACTCCAGAAAAAATAATCCACATTTAAAAATTGATTTTAACAATGTTGAAAAGCTTGCAAACTTCAATAACCTAAATTAGGCAGTACTAAGAGAAGCAATTGAAATTATCACCATAAATTCTAAGATTATGATGTGTTGCACTCCACTATTAATAATACTTGGCTATACCTGTCGAGCTTCCAGGAGAAAGATCAGTGAAACTTCAATTGAGCATTTTGTGAAAACAAACTCATAACTGATGATGCCCCCAGTAAAGGTGATGAAAATACTTTTTATGGGTTTTAATCAATGTAATGGACTTTTTTAATTATGTCTTTAAGCTGTTTTGTGAATGTTTTTAATGTCTGAATGAATTGGTAGATTATTGTGTATTTATGCAATTGATTATGACATTACTATTGCTTTATATAAACAGTTATCAATTGATTTTTAATTAAAAATTAGTATAGAATGATGTATCAGAATGTAAATATCTGATAAATTAAAATAATAGTAAGGTGTCACAAAAGAGTGTATACAAGTTTTTGTTGTTAGTAATTTGCTAAGTTTATTTTCAGCATAATTTTTTTTTTTCATGGTGACTTAGGTTGTAGTTTTTTTTTTAATTTTGCATGTGTGATTCCAAGGGAGACTTGATTTTATGGTTCTTGTTTTATGAGTAGCTTGTCATTCAGATTCTTTTTACCTGACTGCACACAGAAAGGAAAGTAATGTTTTTGAATATGAACTATGTAAGATTCTTTATTCTCTGATAAAATCGAAATGGGTGGGTGGATTTTATTGAATGTGGTACCAAAATGTTTTGCTTCATTCTCTGAATGCTATATTCCTTAGTTATATAGCCGATGTTTCCTAGAATAACTGGACATCTCCAAATTTCTTAAATGGTTGTTTTATTGAAAAGTATGTGCGGTGAAACCCCTCTAAAGCGACCACTGTTGGTTGCATATGAAAACGGTCGTTAAGAAATTGAATTTCAAAGCAAAATATGAGATTTTGAATAAGAGATTATATGTATACAGTTTTTATTTACAAATTTGTTAATCATTGCTTTCTTGCATTTTCGTAATTGGGTCTTTACAACACTTATTACTAATGCCTCTTTTAAATTATAAAATATATTTTGACTTTTTTCTCCATCAGCACAATTATTAGTGAAAGTTAAAATTAGTTTTTACACTCCTTTTAAAGTCTCTTTGTTTGAGGTTTTAGGAAATTCTGCTTCATCATTGTGTTTTTCAAATTCTGTGTGACCTAATAAATCAATGAATTAGAATTAAAGTATGTAGAATTTATCTAAGATTATAGATATAGATGATGTATATCTGAAAATAACTCATCTGTGTTTGCATCCTAAAAAAAAAACTTTTTTCCCAGTTTTTAGAGAAATCATCATAACACTCTTATGTTTTCCGTTACTATTACATTGGGGTTACTCCTACAGCTCAGGTCAAAAATTCAATATATGTTTCATCGTCGTCTGTTTCAACATCATAGTTATCATTTTCTTCAGCAAGAGGTTCTTTCTGTTTCTTCCATATATGTGAAAAGAGCATATCACTTAAAGCATTTTTTTATGGTTTTGATTTTTACCTTTTTCCATGAAGACTTTATCCAGATTCTTACATCCGATACTGTTACTTCCTTGACAAGCTGAAAGGCACTGTTGCAGTCATCTATCTATGCAATTAAATATTGAAGAACTCGTCTACTGTACTCTAATTTAAATTGTTTTTTATCCCTTGCAGAAGGTTTCCTCTCTGCATAGGGTCTTCCATCATAACGACCTTCGTCTATCGCCTGAGGTAGGGTGGTGATGGTCAGGTAGCGGTGCTCCCCTTGGCTGAAAAGCCCATCTGCAGAGGTGCCTGGTTAAACCAGCCTTTCAATGGCGGTTCACTCGTATAAATTCACGAGAACATGGACTCGGCAGTAAAGTACATCCGCCTTTGGCGTCGTAGCTTGTCTTACATCTTGGTCTAACGGCTGTAATTTCAAAGTGGTATTCAGTGGAAGATAACAAACTTTTACATTTGACAAAAAGTTAACTATGGATCTAATGTAGCTTTTCCCACTTTAATGTATATTTCAATTAGTGTGGTGATATCATGCAATCAATTAACCATACTAATCGAAGGAAACCTGTTGTATTTAATTACTGCTAGTAATTATTTACTTTATGTACAATATTTTTTCTTGTCATTTAGGGTTTATACACTTAGAAAAGATTACTAATAATACTATATATCAGACATCATAATATTTATCATGTATCTACTGTATGTTCAGTTGGGAATTCATGTGTGATTACTGAACATGATTTGATTCTTTAACACTTGAAGAATTCTTTCTGAAGAATTTTAAATTTCTTGTTGAAATTTACAAAAACTATTAATGTGCTTAGTTAGGTTTTGATTTATAGGGACTTTCATCAAAATAAAAGGAACAATTACATGTGCAATCTGTTAGCCTATGTAATCTATTAGCCATTTATTACATCAATTTCGATGTTTTGCATCTAAGATTCCTACAGGGCATCCATAATTAACTCATCAGCAACACATTTTTTTCATAACTTTTGAACCAATGCCAACATCAAAATAAATTTCAGAATGTGCAAACATAAGAACAAATAGAATAATAAGTATTGGTCTTGTTAATGAACATTTAGAAAATTTGTGTAGTTATATAAATATAGTGAACATTTATTCGGGATATTTGAAGTTCTTGCATTTTCCGTGACTTAGACCCTGATGATTTTGATATCAGACTCTTTTTTTATTTTCTGAATGTTTTCTTAACTCCTTCAGGGGCAAAGTACTCTTGTAGCTAAAATATTGAAATGATGGATTGACACCAGGATTCAGGAACAAATTTTATTTTAAAATAAGTAAAAGGTCTTCCTCATGTAACTTATAAATTCAAAATTTAATTATAAAAATTCTGGTGTCATTGTGGCATTTTGGGATTAAAATTAAGTGGTATATATAATATACCGGTGCCCTTCAAGGGGTTAAACTCAAACACATGTTGACTTTCCCATATTTTTGACATAAGTACCTACTATTTACTCAGTCATATAAAATTTGGCTCTCAAGGCATTTAATGCATCCTGTGGGATATTCGGTGCCTTTCAAATGTTTTTCTCATATTTTGGATGGGGATTTATCATACCAATTATAATTCATTGGAATATAAGCTCTGTACTCATGATGGGACCCCTTTTCCTAATTTCAGTCAAATTTCAAAATTTTATCTTGCCTTGTAATAACATTAACAATATAATAAAAATTAGCTATTGCATTTTAATATATAAATATTAATTAAAAGTTTCAAAATTATATAGACAATTTTATCACTCTTGTTAATAATCTTTTTAACGGAACCTAATCAAAAATTTTTTTTTAAAAATTGCATAAAACTTCTTAAAAAATACATTATTTTGCTCAGCTGGTTAGAAAATTATTAAGGAAAAAAAAACTTCCTGAGTTAACTATGGATCATCCTATAAATGCACTAAAATCCATCAGGTTGACAAATTAGAATGAATTATTAGTTAGTTTATAATTCACTTTATAATAATGATGAGTTTTAAGATTAAAAAATATATATATCAACATTTTTATTTTAATTCCTTTATACAAAGATTTTGGGAGTTTATCTCAGTTATATGTTTACCTTGTTTAGTTAAGCATCTCAATTTTTTGTGTAATTTAAACAGCTGTCATTATTTTCTGTAATTTTCTTTGTTTATAATCACATAAAGATAATGTTTTTTTATTGTTCTTGTTAGTATGAAAAACATTGGATAGGTTTCATTTTAAGAATGAAAAATTAACCTTCTGACTGCTTATCCCACAATTTCTACAGGCAAGACATTTGCAGAAAAATTTACATAATACACACAATTTTTTAAGCAATTTTGTTTTAAAAATTCCACAGTTAAAGGGTAAAAATTCAAATGATAAATATACTACATATTTCAAACACATGATAATTTGAAATATGTAATAATAGAGATACATATTGGTCAAAAGGATTTTGGGGGAGGGGGGGGGCAGAAGATTAAAAATGCAACATTAAAAAAAAAAACTGAAAAGTTGGTTTTTGCTAGTTAATTAAATAGTTGTTTAACAAATTAAAACGTGTTAATAAATAAAATATATATTTTTAATGTTTGTCAAATTATTGGGCCGACCTAGTTCTAAATGTAAAATTTTATTTGTAGTTTATTATATCCTCCTTTTCTTTCGTAGGATGCTGTAAAAATTATGGCTAAGGATTTGGTTAGAACTCGAAGATATGTAAAGAAATTCATTTTAATGAGAGCCAACATACAAGCAGTCTCTCTGAAGATACAGACATTAAGGTCACAAAATGCTATGGCACAAGCTATGAAAGGAGTTACTAAAGCCATGATGAATATGAACAAACAGGTACAAATTTTATCTTTAAATTTTCTGTTTTACTCGTTATCTTTCTTGAAAATATTCATGTTAAAATAACTTTTAGATTACAAAGAATGTTGATGCATCAATTATGTATTAATTTTATAAATTTGTGCTTTTATCAACTGATCTCTTTATTTTTGATTTGTGATCCTTTTTTTCCCCAACTGGGTTGTTATTCAGTTTTGTACACTGTTCCATAAAAATAAACAATAAATTATGAGACCTTTTTGTGTAGAATAGCACATACGCTCATGGGATGGGAAAGATATGTCTGTGCAATGTCCATTTTGATATGAGAGAAAAAATCTGAATTTTTTTATTTTTACGTGAATGCCTGTTAGTGCAGATTTCCAAGGCGTGGCCATTTTTGGTCTGCACCTACTGAAGTTCACATTAAATTATGTTATCCCTTACGTTGAATAAGTTGAATTCAGTTTTCATCAGAAATTAAATAGTTTACCGATTTTAGGCTAAAAGGGGAAAAAATTCTTTAATTTGGTAATTTTAACAACAACAACAAAAAAAAAAGTTAATGACAATTTGTTAATATACACAAATAAATTACTCTGGACAATGTATGTAAAAAAAGTTGTTGTAATTATATAATTTAACTTTAATTAAAGTAATCTTGCACTTTTCTTTGTGATAGCTGACAAATAATCATTTTACCACATCATTTTTAAAGTTTTGCAACATATTAAAAAAATTGCATGAGGCATTAAAAACTGGTCTAATACTGGTAGTAAGACTATCTGGTTTGATGATAGGGTGATGAAGTAAAAAATGTCCTGGAATTTTCATTGCTTTGTTTGGAACTTTACTAATGACACCTTCCTCTTCCCATTCGCATAATTTTTTTTTGTCGAACTGATCAATCTTCTTTTAGTTATATGTCTGTTTGAAAGAATCTCTTGTTTTCCATTTATCCTGGGAGAAGACTTACTCTATGGCGACTTTCATTTGTGTCAACTTCTTTTATAAAATTGTCATGAGCGAACTCCTCTTCTTTAGCTTTGGGCAAAGTTTGACTGTGTTCTGTTATGCCAATTGTTTTTAACTTCCACAATTCTGGAACCCTAATCTCTTTTAATACTAGGTTCATAGTCAGCATAGTTCTGTTGGTCAAACAAGATTGTGGTGGGCTTTCTAAATGACCACAAATTGTCCATCCATGTTTCGCCTGTATTGCTGTCAGATCACTCTTTAACTATTTCACTCGACCTGTGAGAAGTTGGCCATATTTGTCACTTCCTATCAAAATTTCTATTTCTGGATGGCAAATACCTATGTTTGTGATTACAATTTATTTTCTTTAAGTTCTTTGAGTAAGGATTCTTTCAGATTGTGAGGAATGTTCCTGCAAATTATACCTTGATCCAAGAATTCGAAGATTATTTTAGTCTTCTTTCTGTTTACCTGGTGCACTTAACTCTAATTTTATTGTGAGGCTTGGCTTCTGTTTGTGTACCCCAAACAATGTTTGAACAATAGCTTCCGGAAAAAGGGTATGCAAACCTAATTCTTTATCTGTGCTCTTTAAAATGTAATTCTTTTGCAACCTGCAGTGTAATAACGCCCTTCCTTTCTTTGATTTTTGACCTTTAATAACGATTTCTAAAGTCATTAAGGTTACTTCTTTAAGATACTGTTTATTTGCAACAGTACTTTGTATTATTTCTGGGGAATTAGCTACATTTTCCATTTCTTTAAACTTTGATATTTTGGGGCAAAATAATTCTGTATGGGGTGTTTAGAACGTACGTCACAACAAATAAAAACATTACAAACTTTAGCATGGTGACCAAAACAAAGACACTTCAGGCAACAGTTTTTATCCTTCACTTTTGCTTTACGTTCTTGAAAGGAAAAAGATCTAGCCATAATGCAGTCTTTGCTTTCATGTGACTTGTTACAAAATAAACAAGTGGTTCCCTTTTCCATTAAACAACCCTGTTACAGTAGCTAGTTTGTTTTCCTTTTTCAGAACTTGTTTTAGGTTTATTTTTAGGGACAAATTCTTCAAAACCCGCTTTGGCCAATTTTAATCGTTCTTCCCTGGCAACCTCTTTTTTTTTTTATTATCAATAATTCCATTAATACTGTTATATTTGATTTTGTTGATATTACATTACTAGTACTATCAATGCCTGATTTGCCAGGAATAGTATATTGTTGCCATGCTTTTTCAGCACATCTTCTGATAAACTAGATTTTATCATGGAATAAAGCGATGCTGAATTGCTTTCTAAGCTCAATCCCATAGACTTTAAAGATCTTAAATACGCTCCTACTTTTGTAAACAAATTCAATAATTAAAATTTAACTTTCCCATTTGTCTTTACATTAACTACAACTAGAGATGGGAATGCTCGAAAAAAAAAAACTGAAACTTTGGGGGGAAAAAACTGTTTTTTTTTTTTTCGAAGGGATATTTTTCAATTTTTCCAAATTGGAAAAATTGAAATTTAATTTATAAAATAATATACTCAAAATGTTATTATGGCTGCATTCTGATATTTTTTTCTTTATATTTTTTTTCATGTTCAGTGTCTTCCATGAAAATGTTCACATAAAAAGTATGATCTGTAAGCAGTTTTTAAGAAGAACTTGAGTCCTTTAAAGGATCCTTTGCAATTTTTTCGCCTTAAAACATAGGACCCTTCAAAAAATTTGAATTTTTTTCAATCTGCATTCTGAATTCTCCAGAAAACCAGAAGTGTGATGATTTTAGAATAACAAAACATGTCACATAACAGCTGAAATCGCCAATGAATCTCTTATCTAGCTGTACAGTGTACATACAGTAGTGGCCAAAATTCTGGAAACCTTTTGGGAAAAATGTTTTTTTGAAGTTTGATGGCTCATAACACCCAATATTTCTTAGTTATATCATAAAAGTTATATACCACTAGAAAGATAATTTACTTAAGAATATAATGTAATACAGTTTGATCAATTATAATTATTTTATGAAACATTATAGCCAAATAATCAGAAAAAGACAGTAAACCCTGTTTAGGTTGACGATAATTTTTTTCATTTTCTTGAATGTAGCCAATGCATATGAATGTTTGGAGTATCCAGACAGATTCCATTTTATTTGGAAATGTGTCAATCAAAGCTAGGGTAGGATTAAAAAAATATATATGCCATATTTTGGTACTTATAGGAGGACTTTTATCTCTATTTTTTATGATTGCTCTCAACTTGCTAAAGTTCTTTGCCACCTTTCAATTTTTGAGCTAGTAAAACATAATAAAATTAACAAAACATCATAAAGAGTTGATTAGTTATCTAGAAATCAATGTATAACAATATTTTTAAGTGTAGAAAGCTATGGTTATGAAGAAATTTGAAGTAAAATTAGAAGTAGATTAATAAAGGGATGTCTAAGTCAAGCAAAACACAACTCGTAAAGTCAGGAGAAAAATTGGCAGTAGAAGAGTAAGGTCTCTCTATGTAGGTCACAGAAAACATCTCTGTGAATGCAACATGAAATGGCACACAGAATTGTACTTTATTTCAGTTCCCCATTACAGTGCATCATTTCATGTTGCACATACCGAGATGATGGTTTTCTGTGACCTATACACAGGGACCTTACTCCTTTACCGCTATTTGCTGTCCGGCACCTTTTCCTATCTTTAACGGTCTTGTTTTGCGACATCTATTTGTTTATTTACTTCTAATTTTACTTCAATTTTCTTTTAAACCATAGCATTCTACACTTAAAAATATTGTTACACATTGATTTCTGGGTAACTAATCAACTCTTTATGATGTTTTGTTAATTTTATTATTATTAGAAACAAGTTATTTTTTAATAACATGCAATTGAAATTATTTAGTCTTTTCAAGCTTTTTTCCTCTTCTCTTCCTTTTCCTTAAATATAGATTTTAAGACTTGTCTAACTGTTTAATATAAATGCATACAAATAAACTTTTCGAAGAAAATGTAAATTTTCTGATAAAAATTGTTTTCAACTAAATATTTTGAAGTATTCAAAAATCCACCTGTTTTATAAATTTCATTAAAGAAATATACATACATATATATATATATATATATTACTTTCATATTAAGAATCTAAAACTTAAACTAAAACCAAAACATAGGGCTGATTTAGGTTTAGACTGGAAAGCTATATTTACCAAAACTACATACACAAAAAATGAAAATTCTAATTGTAAAAAAAAAAAAAAAAAATTGTAATATTGTAAATTATTATCAATTTTTTAAGCAATAGAAGATATAAAAATGATAATATTTATGTTACAACAATAATTTGTTTCTTTAAAATGGCGTCATTTATATACAAAGTGTAATACATATAATACTATGTAGAGGGGATTTAAATTTGCTTTCAAACTGCAGTAATATTGGTTGAAACTCATAAGATATACATATATATATATATATTTATTATTATTATTATTATTATTATTATCTCTACTGGTAATTGAACAAATGCAACTGAAAAATCATTTCAACAGAGACATGATATATTACAAACAATGATGTTAAATTAAGCAAGAAAAGCTACTGTGAAAATTCTGATACTGAAAGGCTAACTTAAAAGTTGACTTTTTCTTTCTTTTTTGTAAATATTCATGTAAAGTGAAAAAAAAAATATTTTCTTTAGTATTCAAAAATTAAAAAAGGTTTATTATTTTATATTTTTTAAGAAAATGTAACTTATTTTTGAGAAACATTTGTAAAAAATCAAATTTTCCAAAATTTTCAATTTTTTCAGAAAAAAACTGTTTTTTTTCTGCCACTTCAAAATTTCTGGAAATTTTACATCTCTATCTACAAGTAATTGTAATAGTTATCTGGCATATACTTCTAATAAATCTTCATTCCCAAAACGTTTTTGAAATTTCAGCATCAGCTTTCTGATCTATCAAATGCGTTGTCTTGAAAGTGAAATTTGTAAGGTTCATATTCAATTGATAATTTTATGTATTTTAATACTGTTTGGTATTTCTTACTAAATCATTTTGAAATAACATTCAAATATCTCAAGGCAATGGAAGTTTCTATTCAGGAAAATAATTATTAGTGCCACAATTTTACCTATTCCTATCTCTTACAAAGTAGTATAGCAACAACATTTCATATGATCTCCAGTGTTAGAGAATGTTGAAAATAGATTTCCCTTAACTTTTGTAAATAGGCTTGGATTCAGATGAAAATTAAATATATGTATTATCCAGGTGCACTATTGCACGTTCTTAGTTGAAAATGGCTCTAGTAGCATGCATATTTATTTTAAAGAGCCACATAAAAAGAATTTCAAGCATTTTGTTATCTATTAGATATTCTACTTTGGCTATCATTAGAGATGTACCAAATAGTGATTTTGGCCTGAATACCGAATATTTAGTATACAGGTAAACCGAATGCCAAATATTCGGCTGGATGAATATTCCCACATTTCAGAGTTTAATGGTATTAAAAGTTAAATTTTAAAATGATGATTTTTTATGTAATATTTAACACAAATATTTAACTCCATTTTGATGAGCAAAACCTTTTTACAAGTAGAAAAAAATCCATGCTCTGAGTTATTATTTAAGATAAGGCTTTAAAAAAATTTTTAATTAATAAAACTATAAACTTCGTGGCTTCTTCTGTGAACTAAAATAAAGGAATACAATTTTCTTATATTCTAAAGCAAATATTTTAAAATCGGAAGAGAAAATTTGAAGGAAAATTTTACAGTCATATATGTTGTTTATTTTTCAGGAAGGAACTAAAGTGAAAAATAAATATGTAATACAATCTTTTCAAATGGTGACAGCTCAGCAAAAATAACTTTCCTTCATTTTTAAATGCACCAGAGAGCAGTGTCTGGAGTGGGCGATCATTTTCAGAGGTTGTAAACATACAGATTGTTCCTAAAAAAATTAGAACAAACTTTCAGTGGAGATAATGTAGTTAAGCAAAACATTTTTGGTACAGGAGACCAGCAAGGCCGTGCGAAGGGGCCTTCGCCCCGGGTGCGGAAATTTGGGGGGTGGGCAAATTTATACTACCAACCACGGTTTAATTTATTTATTTATTCATTTTTTGGTCATCGATCATTTTCCGAGGAATTTCTTTTTTTCTTTTCATCATTCTTTTTTTTCTGTCTCAAAATATCATAATCTCTCCAACAAATAAGTGCAATTTTCTCTTACGCTGTTTAGTTGTTTGCAATTTCTGAATTAAAATTAAACCTTTTAAAGTTCCAACATAAACGCGAAATGTTTATTCAATAGAATTTATTTCTGTTTCTGTACTTTATCAGTTTTGTGTTACCTGTCACAAAAAGAAGGGGAGGGGGGGCGCCATATTGAAATTTTGCCCCAGGCGCAGTTTTCTCTCCGCACGGTCCTGGAAACCAGTATCTCAATCTACCTATTCCATCAAAAATACAAAGTGTGTCACTACAAGCTGAAACTGAATTTTCCTTCACTACAATATTGAATATATTTTAGAGAGATTTCATTGTATTATTTGCTTGTATGAAATGTGATGACGTCATTGAAAGTGATTGAATTTTGGTCAATGACACAGTATATACACTGTCAGCTAAATTCTGAATAATGGAATGTCTAGCTGAGTGTTTTGATGTGAATGGTGACAATTTCTAGAACTTCTTCGTCATGTCATCATATTTCTCAGAAATCAAAGTAAGTCTGTTGAAAATATTGTTACAATTTCTTCATTATTGGTAAAAGTAACAAACAAAAATCAAAGTTCAGCTTGGTGTAAGATACACTGTATTTTTGACTGAATAAGTGGGATTGTGATCCTTGTTTCCTGGATTAAAATTGCCTGTCCTGATGTGAAACATTACCAGACAATATTCAGGAACTTTCATTTGTATATCATTAATTCTTATGAAAGTTGTTATTAATGGTTAATTTTCTTAAGGAGTCAGGTAACCTTTAAAGTGTCAGAATTTTGAAATTTCTTTTACTAGCTTATAATTAAATATGATTCTTTAGGAACATTTTAAAATAAACCCCATGTATAAATTCACTTTAGAAGAGGAGTTATATCTAAAACAGCCTGAGTTTTTCTTATATGATCAAGGAGTAGTTTGATCTTTGAAGTCAATTTTTTCAAAACAGCGATTTTGGTCATTGCACGCACGATTTCTGAAAAATGGTTGGTTAGAATTTCATGAAATTTTGATTGAATGTCTTAACTATACATATGCACAAAATGACCTACTATTATGTTTCTCAAGTAACAAGTTTAGAATTAATGACTACTTTTGCATTAAAAAAAACTCAATATTTCGAATTTCTCTCTTAAATTTTTTTTTTTCTCAGGATCTACACATTTTATTTTTTTTTATCGTAGGTCATTTTGAGAACACATTATATATACAGTAATCCCTCAACATTCACGGTTTTAACACTCCCAAGTTTTGATTATTCGCGAATATGAAAATACGAAAAAACTTAACATTTGCGAGAATCTAACTTGTTTATTCGCGATTTTTTTTAATTACTCTTTCTTTTTCAGAATTTATACAGGTTAAAGATTATTTCCCCTGTGTTTTCTTAGTATCTATATTTACAAATCAATTTTCAGTTGTGAACTGCAAAAGGAGCGAGTATTGTAGGAAAGCAAAATAATAACAGAAGAATATATGCTCATTGCAATGTGGATATTAGAAGTGGTAAGGCATAACGGCATCTTCAATGTATTAATTTAAAATGTGCAGGTTCTTGTAAAGATAGAGCTAAAGTTGCACTTAGAAAAAAAAAAGCATTTCTGTAGCATTCAGCTGTATTTAAATATCATATTGTAATACTGTATCGCATACTGACCCACTACATTATCATCTCTTTGTGAATGGAGAGTCGAAATTACTTTATAGGAAAATCTAAGCTTTTTTAGCTGTCATTATTTTTCCAGCCAGTTAATTGGAATTACCTTCAATAAATACATTTCATATTTCTGAATGCGCGTGTAAATTCACCTTCTACGTATGTGACCTTCAATAAATACATTTCATATTTCTGAATGCGCGTGTAAATTCACCTTCTACGTATGTGTTATGCATAATGTTTTGTTAATACATGTATTCTTTTGTTCTTTGAAATGCTGTGCCACTCTAATTAAAATGTCATAGAACATAACTCCTTTTTTAGTGCAGAGAGATAGACTCAACATTCGCGGATTTGACATTCGTGAGGTTTTCTGCGGACGTAACCCTCACGAATGTTAAGGGATTACTGTATACTCATTTTTTAAAAAATGGCTGGTTTTAGCAATTCAAATGTGAAAAATCATGCGCGCAATATATGCAAGAATTATTCTTTCGGAAAAATTTTATTATATTTTAAAATAAATTTAAAAGCTTCATATGAGTGTATACATTTTTGAGAATTTTAATTTATAAAATAAACATTTTATTAATACGTATTTTACATTTTATAATTCAAAGTCAATTAGTTACGAAGCTACTGTAATTCTTATAGAGATCCCCCTTTTTCAGGTATTTTGTGAGTTCAAATGTTACCTGACCCCAAGTGTCCCTTTTCAAACAACAAATAAATAATGTAAAAGCATTCTCTTTTATTTAAATATGATTCTGTTTCTTAATTATTCTGAATATCTTTATTAATCCATGGTTAAAAGTAGAAGTTATGTAAGTTTTTCAAAAAAAAAATTTTTAGTATAACAGCTAGGCCAAATATTTTGATATTCGGTCTAACCAAATATTTAGATATTCGGCTTAGCTGAATATTCAGTAGTATTGCTGAATACTAAATAGATACTGAATGTTTGGTACATCCCTATGCCCTATCTATGGTAAAAAGATGCATGACTTTGGAAGAGTTAGCTACACTGTAGGAAAGAAAGTAGACAATATAATGTAAAACAGTTTTAAAAAATTTTGACATTTTTATACATAGGAATGCTTTTTGATCAGGAAAAATTAATGTACTATCAATAATGATACATAAAAGAGAGATTTAGTAAAGATATTCTACTGTGTATTTAATTTTTAAAAGGTTTATTTACATTATTTTAAAATACTAGCTGGCTTCGCCCGCCAGCGGGCCCCTAATTTACATCGGTGCCTCGAAACTTTTGTATTCTCCGGCTTGCATCCCCCTCGAACCGAACGAACCTCCGACCCGGGTCCCCGCTGCCTTCGGCACCGTACACCGGTCGTGCTACGCACGCACCGGATAATCCCATAATTTGCATAATCCCTTAATTTGCACATCAAATAGTATAAACCTCTAACTGAACTAATCTCCGACCCTGGTCCCCACTGCCTTCGGCACCGTATACCGGTCGTGCTACGCACGCACCGGATAATCCCTTAAATTGCACATAGAATAGTATAAACCTGTCACTGAACGAACCTCCAGCTCGGGTCCCCGCTGCCTGCGGCACCGTATAGCAGTCGTGCTGCGCACGCGCTGCAGTATACGTTAGTTCCGCCTTCCGCCACCAGGTGGCGCAAATAGAAAAAATAAACCTCGAATAAGATAAACCTCGAACTGAACGAATCTCTAGAACCCCACAGTTAAGATAAAAAAACTTGAAGGGGGGGGGGGGAGGACACTGCTTTTCCTTAAACAACTGAATTAGACTGCCGGAAAAAAAAAAAAAAAATCTGATGTCAAACAACTTATTTAGACTACCGGACTTCTTGTTCAAAGACAGGGACCTGTAGGAAAACTTAAAACTGAAAAAAAAAAAAAAATCGATAACGGGCGAAGCCCGCTTTTCCCTATCATAATATCTGGTTGCCACTCTAAAACAAAAACTTAAGATACTCGTTATGGCAGTTTTTAGACGCGCCCTACTTCTTAAAATCGTAATATCTAGCCGGCACTGTAATTGAAATCTTTCTTTTGCTTTAATTATACAAATAACGATGATTAATTATACAATGAAATAATATATCGGCTCCTAATGAAGATATGAGAATAATTTTTAGATATTCTGAAAGTAGAATCCATTTTGAGTCGCCCTGTCAAAGTTTGGAATTAATGCGCCCCTTAGATTCGGAAATGCCCCCCTATCTGAAAAAACGCAGTTGAAAGTCACATGACTATTTTATCTCGTTCAGAAATGACTTATCCACAGACGATTTGTCTCCGTTGAATGTTGAAATAAAAAAGAAGCTGTCTCTTCGGAATAGAAATAAATTCATTTGCCGTGTCATTAATGAGTTTTAATTGATATCTTCAAAAATTACTGGTCGATTTTTACGAATTTTTTTTGTTGAATTCGCGATTTTTTTATACACGTGTTAGCAAATTTTCGCGAATGTAGAGTCATTATTTCCACTTGTTTCAAAAAGGAATGGGGCGATTTGATCTCGGATCTGTCGACCCTGCATTCTTTACGGCAACCTTTTTTTACGTCTGGGGTCGATGTTGGATGTCTGGTCAGTTTTTGGCCGAAATAAAGAAAAGTTACGGTCCGAATTTCAAAAAATTTGACATTTTGGAACGACAAAAATCGGCCGCGTGTGTATCCCGATTTTCGGATCGATACCTCCGGTACATTTTTTTTTATTCGATGATGCGTTAAAAAGCGACGATTTGGATGTCTGCTATTATCAAAACGGAAATTTTTTTCGGTTCTTTTTCCAGTTCGGTTTCGGTCGGTAATTAAAACACTTTCGTTCATTAATAACTCCCCGGGTCCGGGTCGGAATCCCGACCCGATCGAAACTTGAGCGTCGCGCCTTTTTTGCGAATTTTTCGGTCCGCCGTCCGTGCGTCGCCTGGTCCCGGAGCCTTTGCGGGTACAAAGGTGGAGTGCACAGACAGAAACACACACACACACACAGACGTTTACCGTGCTTAATATTAGGGATATTTTTAATGAATCAATCTGTATAATATAACTTCATTATAGCGATTATTACTCTTTCATCATTTAGCTAAACCTGCCTCAGATTCAGAAGATTATGCAGGAGTTCGAGAAACAGAGTGAAATGATGGATATGAAAGAAGAAATGATTAATGATACCATTGATGATGCGATGGGTGAAGATGACGATGAAGAAGAAAGGTATGATGCTTTTCGTTATTCATCACAGTTTTATATTTGTGTAATGTTATTTAAATAATAAATGTTGTCTTTTATGCATGTGTCTGTTCCCTAAATATTAATTAATGTTGTGAAATCTTATGTTATTTCTGGAAAATGAATTAAAAATCTTTTGAATTAAAATAAATGTGTTTGCAGTGGGGGACAAAGTAGAGGAAGAATTCTGATTGATTCAATACAAATTTCTCCAGGGTGTATTTCAACTGCTTAAATAAACAAAATACTCCTTAAAAGCTCCTTAAATTATCACAAGGCCAAATGTAGTAGCTTCAATGATTTAATTGAAGACAAGAGTAGAAAAGTAGACACTATACAAGAGTAGTATTACAGTATAAATACTACAGGTACACAGGATACACAACATTTATATAAGAGTTTATAAGAATAAAAAATGTAGACGTGTATCTTATAGGATGAATAATACTACCTTTATAATCATCCTTCGTAAGTCTGTATGGCATGAAAGGTATTCACTTTTAAAGGAAGTAAAATAAAATTTTCATGCCTACAAAGATAAAGTTTTGAAGTGATTATTGTAATGTTGTATAAGTCTTAAAATTTCTTTAAAAAAAAAAAAAAAGTTATTGCTTTTTTGCATATGCTGCATGGTTTTACCCTTCAAAATTTACTTTAAACTAGTCGTTGGGGGCCACCGTAATACCTACCCATCATGGATATGCATAATGTAAAATATTAAAATAAAAAATATGTAAACTACTTATAAAATGCATTGCAATTCGAATAAAATCGTGGCTTGATGACGTGATAAACTTTAAGGCTCGATTACTGAATTGCTTAAAAGAAACATCTTTATAACTCCAAAAACAATAATCCTATTAACTAGCTGTTTATTGCATCTGATTAAGCGTCTCGTTTCCATTTAAAATATGTCTTTGAATTGAAATGGTCATGAAAAATGGAAGAGTGTGGAAAATAGGATTACAAATATCTCGGCAACTCATTATCCGATCGACTTCATGCTTTATGCAAAATTTGTTTTTTTAATTATATTCACTCCTTAAAATAAACAATTTCGAAAATTTTTATATATCTCTTATCAGAACGAATATTTCGAGGGTCTGAAATTCAATAAGCTTCTTCCCATTATTACATACTAAGTACATACCAAATTGCAAGTCTCTATCTCAATTTTTTCGGGAGATAGAGCGTTTACAGACACACAGACGGACGGCAAAATTTTTTTTTCTAAAAATATGTTTTTCGGAATCTCCAGTGTCTGAAACGTGTAAATCCGTCACAATTTTTTTTTAGATTTTCAAAACGATTACAAGAGTTACCCTATACTACGTATGATGGGTAATTAAAATTGAGGTGCACACGAGGTGCCTGCATTAGGATTTGATTGGCTTCTGTAGATATGACCGTTGGTCAATGTATAAAACAGTTGAATGGCAATTTTGTATTCAAATTTATGAAACCAGTAAGCAATACATTGTGAATAGTATGCAATTTTAGCATTAACTATTAGATTTTAATAGAATAAAATCTGTTAGAAATGTTTTATACCTTTTTTCTTCTTTTTCTATCCAAATGAAATATTAAAAATTATCTATATATCTATATATTATATTAAACGATGGGGTAGCATACATAGAAAAATATGGCAAATAATTTTAAATTCTTAGATTTTTTTCTAGACTGTTTGGATTTTTCTTCTCAAGTCTGTATGAACACTGTTTTTTTTTTTTTCCCCAGTGCAAAATGGCCTTGCATTAGTAGATTTGCCTTGAGATATTCTAGATCATGGTTTTTCAACCCTGATCTAGCTTTATCTTTCTCTCACAGCACACTTGAATTAGGATAAAAAAATAACGAATGAAAGGAATTTTTTTTTTTCAATTTATTTATAAATCAAAACAAAATGCTTCATTCACAGCCATTAAAAACATAGATAAATATTTTACTATAAATTATATTTGTAAAATAACAATTAAATTCGTAAGAACTTATTTTTCTCATTTTATATCATATATAATGAGATATCTGGACATTTTTAGAATATATGCTACCTCAGATAATGTTCAGATTGGCATATTAGTACATTTTATACCAAGAAGTGTAGATGGGCTGAAATTTCTTTAAAGTTTGTGCACAATAGATCTAAAGTTTGTGAGAATTGGTCAAAAAAGTTTTTATTCAGTTCATGTGGGATAAAAATCTATTTTTAGTGTATATCTAACTCTATTCTTTTCAGAGTAATAATTTTTCTGAGAAAGCAATAATTTTATCTGAAGGTGATCTTCCTGTATACTTTATATAAGGGTCCTCTCCCCATCACGTGAAAACAACCGCTAGCTAATGTTAGTCCTATGGGGCATTATTTTTCTAATATCTCGTTTGCATTTCAATATTTTAAAATGATTTCTCTTGCATTGGATAGCAGAGATCAATCTTTATTTCCACCGTTGATTACTTTTTCAATTTTCTTTGCATTTTTTTTTTACGGAGATACTTTCACTTTCGAAACCAGTTTCGAAATGTCATTAGTTGTTGACATGGGAAAATTATTTATCCCGGGAAAATACATCAGGGGATTTTCTTTTAGAAAATGAGTATGAACTCTGCAATGTAGATTAGATATTTTATTACTTGAAATAAAGAATAGCTTAGTTTATTAACATTATGGAAAAATTTTTTAATTTGAGAATATTATTTTATATTATTTCACTTCATTTTGTTTTATTTAAGTGTCTTATTCAGGTTAGGAGTTAATGTTATCTTCTGCAAGTATAAGAAACTTGTAGCCAAAGATTATGAGCTCAGTTTTGTATGGCACATTTAAGTTGTTGTTCTGTAAAGTTTTCAGAACTTAGTATGCACAAAATAGAGAATTCAAGTCCATTTCCCTTTTGAAATTTTTTCTTAAAAACATTTTGCTTAAAAAAATTTGGCTGAAATTGTCAGATACTTTCTGAAGTCCTATCTTCATTTCTAGGTATTAGTGTTTTTAAATATGTATATGTTTATATAGTTAAAGGCATTTAGTAGCAAAACTTTTGGTATGTTTTCACTTGCAGAATTAAGACACTTTTTCAGTAGTGTGTGGTCTGGATTGCTTTTTTAAATAATTAATAGAGAAAAAATAGACCCTTTTTATATGACTAAGTAGTTTCAGGCAAGTTTTTTTTTAATCTGCAGCAAACTGTAAGATTATTCTAAATTGAGAACAAAATTTTGAGTAAATAATATTTTGTTTGATAATAACCAAATTTTATCTTTGTTCCTTTATGGTTACATATGTAAAAAATCCTTAATAAACTTTACCTGTTAAGGGAAGCCACTAAATAATAATCATTGTTCAAAACCTTTTAAAGAAAACTAAATGTTTATCTTCCAAGCTATTTGTTTATAATTTTGCCACATTATAACAAATATTCGAATAGTTGTTGATAAGGAACATTATAATTCATTTTGATGCATTTAAGTTTTGGTAAAGAAAGAACATTGGTATTTTAGTAATAAATCACTGGATAATGTCCTGTACAAATGTTTTTTACATAGTCTTTTATATAAAAAAATTCTGTACATTTTGGGAATATGGAAAGAAGTTATGCAGTAATTTCATTTTATCTTATTTCCAAAACTGTAAAATTATTTTTTGTCATTGCTACAATGTCAACAAATTTTATTGTAAAAAAAATTGCATTTATACTGTTTGTACTTCGTGAAAATTTCAAAATATTGAACCTAATAGAAATTTAGGGGCCCTCTGCAATAACAATGCAAGTAGAGTTACCTTGATTCTCAATTTTCAGACTTATTCAACATATTATTCAGCATATAAGGAAATATAAATTTTATGATCATAAGCAAAGAAAAGATGCTCGAAAACTCTTCTTTTAATAGCAATATATGCAAAGAAGTTATATTCTAAATTAAAATGTTGAAAGTAAATTTAAAAGCCTTGTAGCTGAAAACTCCATTTCACTTGCCTTGTTATTTCAGAGGACCCCTCAATTAACTTGATCACTTTTTTCTTTTATTTATTTATTTTTTCCCTCAAAATTTTAACTGCATGTGAGAGTTTCATGTTTCTTGTTTGCACATATTTTATTAAGTTTTTTTTTTCCCTAGTGATGCCATTGTATCTCAGGTGCTAGATGAGCTTGGTCTTGATCTCACGGATAAATTAAAAGAACTTCCCAGCACTGGTGGTACTTTAAGTGCTGGGCAATCCACTGACAAGCAACCTTTAGCTGATGTAGATGCAGACTTACAAGCGAGATTAGAAAATCTGAGAAGGGAGTGAAACTGCTGAACTGCTATGATTCATGTCTCAGACAGTTCAACTTGAGTAACAGAAATGCGTATCTTTGAATTTCACATTTTGTAATACAAACAAAAACAAATGCCTTAGCAGTGTACAAGACTTTAAATTTGTATCTTGCAATCAAAAAATATTTCTTTCTTAATGAATTTTGCTCATTTTCCATCCAATAAAGTATTTAAAATGGAATACTTTATCTGATTTGCTATTATTATGAAACACTATTAAATAGTATTTATTACATGTATAACCTACAAAAATGCATGTATTTTTCTGGAATTTAAATATTATCATTCATTGTTTATTAATGGGGCTGTTAGAAGAACAGAAATAAATATGATTATCATTTTTCTTTTTTTCTATATAAATACCTATTACAGTAATTCTAGTAAAAATTGTACTGACCTCTTGAACTTCTTTTGCTATTGAAGCAACTAGGGTTTACTTTATTATTTTTCCTTATTACTCTGCTGTATGTAGAATATATTACAAGACTTTATTTTCCTCCTCTCTTTTTCTCATCTAATTGGAACACAACTTTGGCTTTAAAAATATGTATACTTCTACAATGTGTTGAAGAACTTTCTATTTTATTTCAGTGATTGATCCAGTTTCTGATTATTTATTCTAAAATGATTTTCATTAAATTGTCATTTAATCATTTCTCAACTATATTTTTTCAACTTGCTCTTAATCTGAAACATGCATACAATTTTTCCTTGTTCTTCTTTTAAACTGTAACATAACATATTTGAAATTTTTAAATACTTGAATTTATGCAGTTTTCTGACTTTTTTTTTTTTTTTTTCTAGTCACATTGTTCTAAATTTAAAATATGCAAAGCCATGCATAGAAATTTTCTTAGCAATATCTTGTGTAAAATATAAAGCATTCTAGACAAAAAAGCAAGCTACTTTTAACGTATGATATAATGTAATACTGAATGTATATTGATATATAACTTAAGGTATGAAAGAACTTTAATCAAAAGTATTTTGTATCAAAAGGGTAAAGCATTAAATTGTAAAAATATATAATGAAAGTTTTTTTTTATTTAAAAAACAGAATATATTTACCTTTAATCATATCAGTTGCTCTAAAAAATTGTAATTAATACTACACCAGAGCTTGTTCCACGCTTAAAAATCTGCTAGTCAAATAGAGATGGGGGGGGTGGTATGCACAAGGAACTTTGGTTTATAAAACTCAGCAATGAGATTAAATTCCTTTTTTATCATTAAAAAAGAGCAGGTGGGATGTTGGGTCTGCAAAACGTATAAAAAGAAAGTTAATCTTTGAAGATAATGATTGAGAATGACCCAATTTCTCAGATAAATTTTTCTGATTAATACATGAATACTGGTGTTTTTTCTAATTTGCTGGCTTTTTAGTAACAGTGTTTTTTGGTTTTGATTCTGATTTAAATTCTGTCTCTGAATAGTACAAATAAAGATGTGTTTTCTATAAGCCTGTTAAATTCAAAGAATGATAGCAGTAATTGAGAACTGTGATTTTTCAAAATTGATTCGAATGTTCTTATTTATTTAATTTTTCTCTTCAAGTTTAGATGGCAGTACATACATGGCTTTTGGTTTTGCTATAAAATTTTGTCATCTGCATGTTAAATTCATTTGGAAATTTTCTAATCTTTATAATAGATCCTAAAGTTATTTTAAATTGTGAGTTGATATTTTAAATGTAATTTTTTTTATATACATGAAAAATCATTAGTTTTAAAACATGCTTTTATTTGTATTGTTTTAAACTTAATGCAATATTAAATAATTTTCACCATTGTTATTTCAACTTCAAAAAAGTACTTTTTTGTATATTTGGGAGCAGATTTATTGTTACAGCCTGTAAAAATATTTCATTTTTAATTTTCTGTGATTAAGACATGAATCTGTATTATAAGTGAATGAATATGTTTTTGCAGCTCTGATTGCATTAGGTTTTATGTTGTGTTGTATAATATGGATTTTTATAATATATTTTTGTTTAAAGTATTAATTTTTTTTGTATTCAAGAAATACATAAAATGTTGCTGTATAGATAAATTTTGTTTTAATTTCTGATAAATGATAATATGCTGTATTTGTTATTGACTTACTATTTGTAATAAAAGTTTTAATAATTTATATTGGCTTTATTATTATTATTCCTAGCCGTAACCTTTTGATCAATTTATTTTTTTTACTTGATCGATTCAAATTTGTATCAGTTTCATTATTTATAATTGTAAACATTTGTTAGTTTCTTTTCTTATTCCACTTATTAACCATATTTGCAGAAGAATCCTGTCAACATTGTTTTTTGCAAAGAGAATTAACTTTTAGGTTGTAATTTTCCAACTGGGTGAAAAACATTCAGGCCAGGGTTCAAACGAGGAATCTCTTCACCGAAGCTGCCAATGCTCTGTCAACTGAGCCATTCCGGACGAATCTGGAGGACGTAATTCACCCAGCTAACCTTATTGATCATAGCATCTGGTCTGATGTCTGAATCAACGTATGATTTATTTACCAATTAGAATAATTGGGTTAAAATTACTCTAGTGAAACTAACATTGGCCTATTTCCACATTTTTACCATTGATTCCTTTATCAGACTAACTACTGTTCTTTTGTTTACAACTTGTTGCATTGCACTTCTAAATGCTTTTGTTGGTGATATGTAACATCAATTTGTTGCTATTTTTGTCGATTTGATTGTCAGGCAATGATACTCTTTCTCAGAAAAATGATGTGGCATCTTCTAAAGATAATACAGGTTTGGGGGACAAAGAGAAAATTTTATCTACCCACAAATTGTAAAAAGGAAAAAAAAAAAGGGGGGGGGGGTATTTGAGAAACAAAAAATGTGTCTAAAAGTTTCTTAAAATGATTTACAATCCTTTAAAAATCAATATGAAAGGGAATTGAATTGTTATTGATGTTATACACTATATTTCCAATGATGACCGGTCACTTGCGATTTTAGACATTTTGTTAAATATCTGGAAAGATACATGAGGAATTATCCTGAAACTTCAGGAGTGTAAACAACATGATAGACGTCATATATTTCCACGAAGATTTTTTCCCGAAACCCCATAAGGGGCCGTCAACAAATTGAAGAAAAACGAATATCTTTTGGATAACCCTGTAAAAACTAATATTGCAAAAGCATTCAAACTGTAGATTATGATTAAGTGGCTTATTGTAATAATTTGGGTTCATTTTTATGAAGATAGCATGTATACTCAAAGAGAAATTCACGTTTTTATAAAAACAGTCCCAAATTTTACCAAGTTTTTTGCTTATAATTTGCTGAGTTTTTAATATAAAAACAAGTTATTTTCAGGAAATATGACAAACAAAATTATACACAATTCCCTGCAATCAGAATTAAAAAATAATAAAAATTGTATGAAAAATGAGCAGGTTTACTAAATATTGTTTCACTGCACATGCGCAAATTCAATCAAAATATACTGTGCATAATATATTAGCTAAATATATAGACCAACTTTTATGAAAGTCTCAAAAACATAGCTTGAAAATTCTAATAGTAATCGTCGATAGAATAAGCTCGAAATTCGCTGTTCCCAAAAGGAAGCAAAAAGATGAGGGGTTGTATCAAATATAGAATGAGAGACACTTCATTCTTATTATGTCAACTTTCATAAGCTAGTATATTTGGATACAACCCCTCATCTTTTTGCTTCCTTCTTTTGTCTATCTCCACTTTCTGTTTGAAACCTTTCTCAGAATTACTGGAAAAACAGAACTCATGTCTTTCTGTCATAGTTGTACAATGATATTTTAGAAGAATAAGAATCGTGACTTTTGCAAATTTCTACCAATGGCTAGATATACATAACAACTTTGCTGCTTTAAGCAGATTTTCAGGGACATAAAATGTTGTCGTGATTGAGTATTTAGGATTAATCCTTATTTCTATGTAAGAAGAGATTTTAAATGAGAAAATTAATTTTGAAACTATTTTTAAAGTTTATTAGCAAATTTCTAGTGCGTACTTTTGGTATCAGGTTTGGGCTCCGAAAAAAGAGCCCAAACTCATCTCTAGCATCTTCTTCACCCTTCAATAAATTAAAAATCAACGTACAATGTAACTAAACAAAATAATATGCTATAGAACTGAAGTAAAAAATTATTTTAGTCGTAACAAAATGTGATTTTTACTTTCAATGCCAAATTATTCAAATTTAGAATTTTTTTTTTTTTTTTTTTTTTTTTTTTAATACCAGCTGTTTTTAAATTAATATCTATTCTGTAATAAAAAGGTCAACGAAATTGATTCATAACATTAAATACCGAATACGTTAAAAAAATATCTAGGATTTTTTCTCAATAAAGTCATGAAAAATATTTATTTATTTTTAAAAGTCTTCAGTTTTATTTGTTATAGTATTCAAGTAAGAGATGTAGCAATAAATTCCAAATAAATATAGAGTTAATGTAAAAATATTTCATTAATTGCCAATCTTGAAGTCTTTACTGCTGGACTGATATATATAGACATATTCCTTTCTGTATATAATTTGAAGATGCATCAAAGACTAGATTCTATTGTTTCTTGCTCCTTGGCAATTTTTTTCTGAAGCAGTTCCAAGAGTGTTCTTATTTCATCTTTTTGTTCTTTTCTAGAAAATTTCAAAATAACATCATAGTTAGTATCAGTTCACCAAATATAATCAATCATGATGAGATGCAACCACTCAGTAAAGAAAGGGGGGAACTTACTTTATTGGCATATTGTATTTTTATGCAAGAGTGAAGTTTTAACTAAGATTAATCAATAGTTTACAATTTTTACATTACCTCCATATTTACATGCATCCATCTTACAATGGACATATGACATTATATGTCCATCGTATGATGCATGCAACATACTTTCAACAAATACAGTACATATAACAATGGCTTTTCAGCAAATGAAAGTAATAGTGCACTAATAAGGTATCCTCCATACTCCAGATTCAAATACAACATAAGAAATGTGTATTTAGGGTGAGAAATATTTTATAATCAAAGTGTCTTAATTTTGTTTAATACCAATTCCTTTTCAACAGACAAGAATAATTACTAAGTCAAAAAATATATATGTACTAGCTGCATGGCACCCTAATGTGTTGCATACGCATTGTATGAGATCTTTTGATTTCTTAAGAGAAACACAAATACAGTATTATTTTACACTTAGAAAAATATATTATTATTTTATTAAATACTAAATTTCAAGTAAGAAATAATATTTGTAATGTAGGTTAAAGAGAAATTTCAAAAGTTACATTTTGCAGATTTTGTGATTTTTCATGCAAAATGTAAATTGTCGAAAGCATAATTGTGTTCTTTTATGATTTGGTTTCTAATTTTCTAGTTGGTTGAAGGAATATGATGTCACTTTGATGAACATATAAAAACATATTTTAGCTTTTTGAATGATAATAAATGTTTTACAAGAAAAAAAAAATTATCCAGTAAACCTCTTTAGTTTCAGTAGCATTGTGAAATGAAACATTTTAACCACCATCTTTCAAAAATAATTACTTGATAATGGTATATACTTTTTCTTTAAATTCAATTCTTGTGAACATGGATCAATTATTGTCCAACTAAATCTAAGGAGCTTAAATCATTCTCCTTGATAGAAAGTAAAGTTGAAAATATTTAACATGTTTAAATGTCAATATGATGACTGGTGATTTTTTTTTTTCCCCGGTAGAATAAATTGATTCATGAAGCTTGAATTTGTAAAAATAGGGTTTTATTTCTTCAAATATATTTAGAGAAGGTAATTTAATCTAGATTTTTGTTTGTTTTACCATCTATTCAAATTGCAAATAATTTCTCCTTTCAATTTTAATGAGAAAAGGACATCAATAAAAATATAATAATCTGCATTATTTCCCCCTTTCTCTCTTTTATCGACAAAAAAGAAGCAATTTAGTTGCCACCTTTATAGAAAAGTGGTAAAAAGGAAAAGAAAATTAATATCTTGAAAATTTTAGAATTCTGAGAGTTTATATGGCATCCTCGGATCTATGCAAATAAATGATATTCTTTTCATTGTTTAATCACATAATATTTCTGTTGTCAACAACAACCTTTTTCTAATCATTTACAAAACTCACACCAATGAATGAGATATCATTCGAAAGATTTTTGAACTGTCTTCTGACATAGTACACTCACTTTTCGTTAAAACATGTGTTTAATTAAAAATTCTATCTGCATCGTTTTCATAAATGAAATGAAAAGTTTTTCTCAAATCAATGTTGCCACAGAAAAACAAAAACAAATACTGCATTATATGAGAGGGTTAGAATTAGAATGACAGTAGAGTAAGTCAAAAATTTTGCAAATTGAGATAACCACATTTTCACTAAACATATATTAATTTCTGTTCAATGTGCCAGTCAAATAAGTCATAGTTCACTTAGGGAGTCGCTAGTGGGCGAAACAAGTTGGACCACTCAATGCAACGGCAATACAACAAGTTTCACAAAACCCTTCACTTCTCAAATCACTAAATTTTGACTTACTCCACCCTTCATATCATGCTCAACAATGATTATAAAAAAATAATACATAAAAGATAAAGTGTGGATGTTGCTGCACTGATTTATTTTTTATTTATGATAAAAATGCAAAATTGAAATTGCAATGTTTAGGAGAAAAAGATACCAACGATTGATCGAAGCAGTGAAATTTCGCATGTAACCTAAAAGGTATTATTTTTTATTTTAGATTAAATTGTATTTTATATGTGTTCAATTTATTTTTCTTTGTCCCATGTTCTTTTCCGAAACGGATGACATCCTCCTCTAATACAGTTAAAATACGATTGTTCATTTTTTTTTCTTCGTGTGTGCCTTTTGCAATCTCCAACGAGTTTTTACTGTAACTTTGATGAAATAAATGAGATGATATTCTGGCTTGACTAATGTTGTTTACAGATATTTTTATCTTTAATGTTTCTTTAGAAATTTAGAGAAATCTAGCAAAATATTAGATATTGCTAAAAAGTATTAGATTGCAGTTTGAAAACTTCGCACAAATCCACTGGAATCCCATATTCTACGAGGAATAGTTATGAAATACAAACAAACAGACAGTCAACATAATATAATAGATACAATTTCCTTACGTCATTGATTTGAGAATATCTTCATAACTTAAGGATTCATCCATGTCAAAAGGCAGTAAATGAGACAACCTAATTATATCTGTAAAGACAGAGGAGAAATTAATCAGAATTAGATACAATGTAAAATTCAATCAAAGTGGAAACAGTGATAAAGTAACATTTAAAAACAGCAAAATAATGTGAAACCAGTGGACCTGTGCTCCGCCTTATGTACTGCAATCTCAGATTATTTGCTGATGTGTTTTCCTTTAATTTTCAATTAATTGCAATTTTTTATCAAACAATGTGTTTTCACGGGAAGTGAGTGTACTTTAGCAAAAAGCCTTTTGTATGATACCTCATTCATCGTTCTGCATTTTGTCTGGGCATAGAAAGAGAGATATTGACATCAGAAGTAATATATATATGATTTTTGAAACTATAAAAAAATTAAAGGGGAGTATCAAGAATAAATCTAAAGTATGCTGTTGAACCCATAAGAAATTAATTTTTTGGGGGGAATAACCAATGTTTTTTGAAAAAGAAAAAGCATGCCAATTTTCATGTAGATTTATATACATTTCAATTCTCCTGAGCAGCATTTCTCTTTTTTTTTTTTCTCTCCTTTATCCCTTGCTTAGGCTTTTCATACACGAGTATCACATCTTCTCTCATTACAAAAAATGTTTGGTTTTATGTTAGTTAATAATGTTTTTAGGTTAGGTTTCATAAATAAAATAATCAGTTGTATGAACATTCTAGAAAGGAACCAGCATCTATTCTAGATGCCTCCACCACAAATAGTTGGTGAAATTAAGAGCTGAAAGCTAGTTTGGAACATTGCCTTACAGCATCCATCAGTCATGTTAGGAACAGCAACCTCATACCTCAACCAACCATCTGTACAAAAACTCTTATCTTCCAGCTCAAAATCTTGTGTGAAAAACTCATCTTTTAGCTCTTTTAAAAACTTTTTACGTCCTAGACCACAAACTCTTATTAGCAAACTCCCATCAACTCTTAGGAGAAAAACTAAAATACACGTCTTCATGCTCACGAAAAATATTTCTTGCTCCCAACCACGAACATTTTAAGTAAACTCCATAAATAACTGTCAATAATTCAAAAATTTTCTCCATCATTGTACATAACATTATAGGCTATCTCCATCATCGAACAGTATACATAATTCAAAAACTTCATCACTGTATAGTAACTTTTATGTATTGTAAATAATCATCACTGCATTGTAAAGTTCATATCATTTCTCTTATTTAACATTGTATAATATTGTACCATCCATAACATTGTTATAACTTCCCTATTAACAGTCGAATGAACTCCCGACTCTAAATCGTAAACCAACCTGTCGCATCATCATCTACTGTTCTTTTTAGGCTCCCTGCGGGCAGCTACTTGTGAACTAATTGAGAATAAGGTTCCCCTCTCCCCAAGGATTTTTTCGCCTCCAGCCTCTTGGCGGGACTTTGCAGTTAGCATATATACAGGTCAGGAGGGGCTTGTTGAGCTAAAGGTTTTTAGGTAAACCTCCCCTCCTGTCTGTCTCTGACTCTGGAACCACTGTTGCTAATATTATTTTTACATATCCCCAACATAGGCATGAAGATAAGGAGTGGATTCAACAGTTTGAAAAACCTCTCACTATATAAAATCTATTAAAAGCTCATATTTCGCAACCATTCTAAAACTATGGGGCTGACTGCTTCACATTTCAAAAGCCAGTCGGCCATTTCGTCTCAAAATTATTTTTTGGGAAAAACTATAAAGTTTACCTTCTTAGAAAGATAATAAGATATATATACAGTCGAGTCCACTTATAACGAACTTTTCAGGACCATCAAAACTGGTCCGATATATTTCGGAAGTTCATTTTAAACAATTTACGACTTTTTATATCAGGTAATGCTCTAAATGCTTTTAACTATAGATAAGAATCTCAATGAATGTTTTAAAGGTATTAAAATGATTTTACATGTATTAGTTTGACTTTTCTAATATAAGCATAAAAATTTATATTAAATGGTTACATCACAAATTTATCCAAAAATTTTCATTAATGTACTAGAATGATTTTATAAGTGTTGATTATAAAGTGTATTTTTATGTCGAAAAAAATTCTGTTACTTTTGTTTGCCATACTCTTTTGAGATCCTTGACAGGTGAATCATTTCAACAAAGCGAAATCGACATCATCACGAGTTGGTTTTCTCAGTTTCTTTTTTAAAAATAAGTTTGTTATTTTAGGAAAAATAGACAAAGATTGAATACGCTATAAGCAAGGGTTCATTATATCCATTAAAAATGGCACTGTAAAGCATATTAAAAACAAAATGGGACTTTCTATCTGGTTTGCTATATACCAGGTTCATTACAACCAGACTCCACTGTATTTCTTTTTTTTTTTTTTTTAAAGATGTTTTATTCTATTCAAAAATGAAAGTCGTCCGACTGCCAAATATCTCATTCCATCGAAATAAACACAACTGATTCATTCCTCTGTAAATGACAAAATTATTAAACCACAGGGGAAACAAAATACCCAGCAATGAATTTTGCATAACACTCTCACTGATACATGATAAGTATTTAGGATTCTTCTGGCCTCTGTACTTTTAACCAGAGACGTATTGACCATCTCCAGGGCCCTTAGGCTTGGCTATTTTAGGCTGCCTTTGCTCAAAATTATATATACTATCACTTCTGATTCAAATCATGCACACATTTTTATAGATATTTAACACAATTCTGAGAAAGTATTTAATTATTTTGCATTAAATTTCTTTAAGAAAAGAAAAAACAGTAATTTTAAATAGATATCTCTGTAACACACCTACAAAAAAAGGTTTTCTTACTTTAGTTATTTAATAATGAATTTTACTACAATAATTTTTATATTACACAATAACTAGATAGTACTCGTCAAGATTTGACGGTAAATAACTTGAAGGTTCCTTTAGAAATATGCTTTTATTTTTAATTTGCTGCTTTTAAATTAATTAAGTATTGAAAATTTGATGAATTGTTATATTGTGTAAGTGATTCCTATAGATATAAGATTGTGTTCTCAGTCCAGCATACTCAACTAATGAAGTGAAATAATTTTAAGCTTGTAATTTATATCCTATTATACTTGAATTAATTTAGCAAGAATTTAACTAAAAATATTAATTAAATAATTTATTTTTACTTACTACAATCTCAAAATTAAATATATATATATATCAATATTTTGTATTTTCTAATTTCTTAAAATTACACGATCTTTAAAATTTTTCATTAATTTTATTTTTATCAGTCCTATTCTAAAACCTTGGATTTAAACTTTGCTGTTTGCAGCTAACTATTTACAATACAAAAACTCTGAAACCCACATAAACCATGGATATCAAGGTGATTTCTTTTATAATTCTTATATGGATATTCTTGCTTCTTTTTTTTTTTTTTAAGGAGAATAATAATATACTTTTCTTAGTTATACAAATATATCTTACTGATAATGGCGATACAAAACATAGATAAAAGTTTAGATCACTTTATTTAATCGATAACTACATGCAAAATCTTTTAATTTAAATATTTATAATATAAAATAAGTAACTTAAAAAATACTGTCGGTTGTTAAATTTTATTTACCACAGTCCCAATATTTTTTAAATATAACAATATTTAGTATTTCTGATTTTATTTCATTTTTATTTATTTTTTTAACTACACAACCTTTAAAATTTTTCATTAAAAATTCATTTTTATCAGTCCGATTCTAAAACCCTGAATTTAAACTTTGCTGTTTGCAGCTAACGATTTATAATACATATTTTTTAATTACAGTAGAACTCCAATTATCCGAACTCCGAGTATCCGAATCGCTTTCAGAATTTCAGAGAAAAAAATTAAGATGGAAATGTACTGTTATTCGCAAAATAATGATTCTTTCTACGTGCGCTATTGTCCTTCCCTCCGTAAAGCTAGTGTAGGCGCGGCACGAACATTATTGGGGTGATGAGTCAACATCTCATAGTGCAGTTCGATTATTGGTGTGTGATTTGTCAGAACCTGGGTTTCAAATTCTAAATGATGATGAACTTATTGAAAGTGTGAGAGAAGAAGAAGACCTTAATGTCGAAGTTGAAGCAGACACGGGACCATCAGCTAGTGAAGCATTTGCCGGACTTGATTGAAACTGAGTTGAAGTGGATGGAGCGTCAGCCCAAGTGTGACCACATGCAACTTCTCATTGTCAGGCATGTGCGCAACTTGGCTGCCCGAAAACGGATGAATACTGTCAAACAGCTTACTTTGACCGAGATGTTCAGCAAGCAATCACTTTCATTTACAGTACGGTACGTACATACTGTACTAATGTACAGCACTTGTAAGTACGCTTAACATGCAAAAGTGTTGCCTTTTCATTTAATTAATTAAAAGCTCTTTTTCTTTAAAAATAGTTTTTTTCTCCCATTTTCAACATACATACATACAGCAATTAATAAAAATAGACCCTTTTTTCGGAAAAAATCCAATTATCCGAATTTTTGATTATACGAATGGGGTCCGGTCCCAATTGATTCGGATAATTGGAGTTCTACTGTACTTGAATTTATATTCTCCATTTTCACACATTGTTTAATTGTTAAATCATGGATATCAAGATAAGTTAGAATTCCTGTATGAATATTTTTCCTTCTTTTTGTTTTCTCTTCTTTTATTTTTCCTTTTTAACGAAAAATAATCGCATACTTATCTTATTATATATATGACATCTTGATAATGGTCATACCGAATATAATAAAAATTGTAAACCAGTTCAATTTATTTAATCGATAATTACATGCACAATCTTTTAATTTAAATACTTTTAATATGGATTTAGTAATTAAAACAAAATATTCTTGGGTGTTAAATTTTACTTAATTATAAAGCATTCGAATAAAAAAAAATACAAATTACATAACTTTTCCTCCTGAATTAAGTATGACATTATTAAAGTGAATTAATGCCAATAAAATAAGAAAAATCATTCTGTCTGGAGTGGGTTTCGAACTGACACAATGATCTGAACAAAGAACAAGTGGGTAAGTGTGATCGAAGATCGCACAAAGGGTTTCATTTAATATTCCTTTCAAAACACTTTATCCTTTTTTTAAATTAATTCAAATAATCTTTTTCTGGAAGAAAAATATCTGTTTTCTGTGCAGTTAATAATATAATAATTAATGACAAATAAATTTAAAAGCATATAAGTGTTACAAAAGACTTCTAAAAAAATCAAAAGGATTTCTCAATACCATTTTCTTCAAGGGCTCCCTAGGCTTCAGCCTACTTAGCCTATTTCGTAATCTGCTTCTGCTTGGCTTTCTTCCATTGGTCACTGCATAAAATAGTCGGCTGGCAATTTTGTATTCAAATTTATGAAAGAAGTAAGCAATAAATACACCGTGAATACTATGCAATTTTATCACTATTCGGTTTTAATAGAATAAAATCTGTTTGAAAGACTTTTCTTCTATTTTACTTTTCAAATGAGGTATTAATAATTCGAGGGCACAGCATACATGAAAAAATACAGCAAATGTTTTAATTTCTTGGACTCCTTACAATTTTTCTAGACTGCTTGTATTTTTTTCCCCTCAAGTCTGTATGAACTATGAACCCTGTAAATACAGCCCAAGACAAAAAAAATTCTGCAAATATAGCCCACGGAAGTTAAAACATTGCTCTCCCCTGATCTAAAGTCTAAAGCTACAGCAAATAGATTATTCCTCATCAAAGATGACAAAAACAAAAAGAAAAATTCCATAGTTTCTGATTTGTCTAAAATAGGGCTCATTTATACTCCTAGTGATGATAAAAAAATTTGTGTATTTCTATCTGCAGTAGTTATGACTCTGAAATCTATAAAAAAATATTTTATGCTGGTATGTGATTAGAAAATATTCTATTACTTAGGTTTGAAACAAAATAAAAGCATGAGGTTATGCAATTTTTATGGCTTATTTTACAGGTACAATACAAAACATGGCAAATTTTTATTAAATTTCAAGATTGCATTGTAAAAAATTTGACCTTAAACTTTCCAAAAATTATAAATCATGAAATTGTTTAAACAAACTACAGTTTTTGTACTGAAAAATAAAAAGAACAAAGAAGTAATTTTACCAACTATTTCTGGATCAAACTCTTCTTCTGTGGTGACAAAAATGGCGAAGGAAACAACAATCAATATAGCTATCACCTTCATTTTCAATGCAAAATAAAATAGTTTAAAGTTTTTCTAAAAATAGAATTAAATAAAAATTTAGTACACATACATTTTTAAGATTTAAGAACAAGATTGCTAAAAGTGGTCCATTTCATTGATGAACATAAAAGTTTTTGAGGTGGGGTTTTTTCCCAAAAAAAAATGATTGTACATTTTGAAATTGTTTATTATATCTATTCAATATTATACAACATTTATTAGTTCATCACAATTGTTAAGTAGATCTTTTTTAGTGGCCAGATGTGGCTTTTTCTTTCTTTCTTTCTTTCTTTTTTTCTTTTTCTTTTTCTTTTTTTTTTTTTTTTTGAACATTTTATCTATTTATTGTACACAGAGTAAACGAAGATACCATTTTGTTATATTTTATATTAGGGAGTATAAGGATTTATAAAATATTAAAATAAAATTGATCCCTCAGTTTGCTCATATTTGAGAAAAGTTTTTTGTTTAGAAGATAGATAAAGTTTCTTGTATTATACTAGGGGGCTCTGCCCCCTGCTCGCTACGCTCACCAACCCCCGTTCTGATTTCACAGCCTCTTAAAACCTGATAATGTATCCTGTTTTAAAAAGATGATGATGATGATATCACGAACGGCAACTATCTTCTGTAATCAGGTTATAATGCTTTTTCATTTAATTCATCTTTTTTATTTTTAATATTCATGTGTAAACGCAATTTTTATGACGTAATTTTCTATATTTCCTGCTTTCAACACGTGATCATTTAATTATTATTTTAAACTTTCATTATTGTTTTTAATAGTCTCGCGCAAATACATTTTTTATTTGAGATAAAACATAATCCTTTGCGCTTATGTAGAAATTGGCAACAATATAAAAAAATGACTTTTTCAATAAAAGATTTTTTACTCGATTTTTAAGAATTTTTTGAGTTTTTATTGTCCGACCGTGATAATTTTTACTTACCCATCATACGTAGTATAGGGTAAGTCTTGTAATCGTTTTGAAAATCGAAAAATTTTTTTTGACGGATTTACACGTTTCAGACACTGGAGATTCCGAAAAACATATTTTTAGAAAAAAAATTTTGCCGTGTGTCTGTGTGTCTGTGTGTGTGTGTGTCTGTAAACGCTCTATCTCCCGAAAAAATTGAGATAGAGACTTGCAATTTGGTATGTACTTAGTATGTAATAATGGGAAGAAGCCTATTTCATTTCATTAACCTCGATTAACCGGAACTATTTTATTCGGACCCTCGAAATATTCGTTCTGATAAAAGGTATATAAAAATTTTCGAAATTGTTTATTTTAAGAAATGAATATAAAAGACAATAAAAAAACATAAATTTTACATAAAGCATGAAGCCGATCGGATAATTAGTTGCCGAGATATTTGGAATCCTATTTTCCACACTCTTCGATTTTTCATGACCCTGTATTTCATCCAAATTTCACTTCAAAGAGATATTTTAATTGGAAATTTGACGCTTAATCAGATGCAATAAACCGCTAGTTAATAGGATTATTATTTTTGGAGTTATAAGGAGAAACCTCTTTCAAGCAATTCAGTAATCGAGCCTTTAAAGTTTGTGACGTCATCAAGCCACGATTTTATTTGAATTGCAATGCATTTTATAAGTAGTTTACACATTTTTATTTTAATATTTTACATTATGCATATCCATGATGGGTAAGTATTACGGTGGCCCCCAACGACTAGTTTTAATTTCTGAAAGCTTGTTATATTTCGCGTCTGGTGGTATGATTTTCGAATACGTAGGATGGCTAGAAAAAAAGTAATAGCTCCTCAAAAAAGTCCCTCGTAAAAAAGCGATGAGATTAACCCGGAATATCTACGCAGAATTTGATTGGTCCATTTCTAAATCGTTTTTGGCTCAGTTCCAGATTACTTTTTTTTAATATAGAAGGATATATATATATAAAGTTATATTTCTGTAACACTAATAAATAAATTGTATTTCTGAGGTGTCATAAATGAATAATTTTACTTTAGAGTCAATTTATATTCAGTCATTTTAATAGTCATTATATATGAAAGGTATTATCCCATTTAAAATCTGAAATTTAAACTAATTTTCAATTAAATGTTTTCTAACTTTTAATGTCTAACTCCGAATCTTGCTCTTTTTTTTTTTTCCTAACCCAACAAATATTTCGTTCAGTTATATTAAATTGTAACCAACTTTAAAATTAACAAGAACGAAAAATCATGCGTCAAGCATAGATTATGTAACACTTTCCAACGCTTCCAAAATAATTTTAAAAATCATACTGTTTAATAAGCTAAAATATAACATCTAAGTAAACAATTTGGAAAACGCATAACATATTTAAAAACATAATTTCAAGGAATTTCCAACATATACAATATTCGAAAAAATATCCGAATACTTTTATTCAGCCCTGTATAGGATCTATAGATTTGTATATATACTACATAGGATGCTAAATTTTAGTTCAGTTAGGAAACGCGTAGCACAGTTTAAAATTCTCCGTCTAGAGTTTCTGTCAAAAAGCGGGAATGTGTTCGCGAATTTTTGTGCTTCCGTGTATAGGATCTACAGAATTTATACACACCACGTAATAGACAAAAAGAGAGTTAAAATTAAAATCGCGTTCAGTAACTTAAAACGCGTTTCCAGGAATTATTGTTAACAGACAGTAGAGAATTCTTTTGTGTGTCCCTGTAAATGAACGATGACTGCTATACACACAATATTCTGTAGTAAGCCTCTTGTAATGCACCTTAGTGATATATATAAATTTCAATGCGTTTAAAATAGTGAAACATTATTTAAATAAACCGCAGACGATTTTTCTCTATAGACGTAATGTAACGGAATTCTTTTGACTGTCCCTGTAAAGTAACTATACGTGATATGCACACTCTATTCCATATTAAGCTTCTTCCAATGCACCTTCGTGATATATATCAATTACAATGTGTTTGAAATTGTGTAACATCGTTAAAATAAACCGCAAATGATTTTTCCCCATTGACCGTAATGTAACGGAATTCTTTTGAGTGTCCCTGTAAAAAAACTATAAGTGCTACACAATTCCGTTGAAATAGGGAACATGCTATAGATAACGACAATAACATATAAAAATTGCAGAGCAATCCGAGCATATTTACGGGAGTTAGAGCACGGACAGACGGCCATACGGCAGACAAACCGAAGTCATAAACACTTTTCAACTAGGTTGGAAAGTGTTAAAAAGGCTAACGTCAGCGCAATTTGTAGTTGATTGTGGTTAGGGCCTGCAAAAGCGTTGGCTACGAAATCGTGCAAGTCTTGACCACACATCAATCAAAACCTGTTAGACCAATTAAGTCTAAGTTACTCAGTTACCCTCCTAATTTGACTCCTTCGGCTGGAAAATATTACAACCGTGATCAAAAAGCGAACTGACCTTATGAAAATGCAAGGCTCTAAAATAGTCTTATAATTTGGGCTCCCACGAATATGCTTCTATTATCGAACTGATAAGTAAAATAGCTCGGTTTACAAAGGGGTCACGCGTATTGTTTTTCACCAGCTTAGTTATTTCTATTTGTATATCTGCCTGCAGCAATAACTAATGGATGTCACAGGATGCACCCGTAAAACTCGTATCTTTTACAAAAGTGTTCAACGATTGTTATTTACGCCGGAGAATATCCCAGCCTTTCCTGAACTTACATATGTAATTCATCCTCTCTTCAAATAAATTTCTGGGGAAAATTCTGACTATTCCCGTGATGTGTTGCTTATTCCCGGAGTTTTTCCATTGCGCCACGAAAGGAAAAACAAAACAACTTGCAGAAAGGAAAATCTCCCTATAATAACTTATTCCCCTGTGTTCATAAAATAATAATGCAATCTGTCAAGTTTTGAACTATCGTCAGCGTGCGCTTAAACAAATTTGCGGATAAAATAAAAGAAAAGAAGAAAATTTCTCCGTATCTTTGCAAAAAGATTGCTTTTTCTCGATGTGTTTCGATATAATTTGCCAGAATCAAAGTCATCTGAACTCGTACCTGTGTTAAAGAACCTATTATTTTGTCGGTGAACATAATATGGAAAACGGAATTACATTTTCTTGTGATAAAAATGCTTTCATCAACGTGAAAAGAAAAAAATAACGAAAAATCATGCGTCAGGCAAAGATTATGAAACACTTTCCAACTCATTTAGAATACTGTTAACAAAACTTCACCGTTTAATAAGGTGAAAGGTGATGATGTGCATGTGCATGTAAATAATTTAGAAAACGCATAATACATTTGAAAACCCAGTTTCAGTAATTATCATCTATAGTCGGAAATATATCCGAATTATTTTGTGTATCCCTGTATATGATTTATAGATTAGTATATATACACTGGTGTACAAAATTAAGAGAATTTGCATATTTTGTCGAATTTTATGAAAAGAACTAAACCGAAATGTAAAACCACTGTTTCGGAAAAAAGATGCAAATATTGTGTGTAGAATACATACGCGTAAACGTGTGTGTGGGAGGAGATAGTAGAAGTAGAGGCTTTATCAGCGCGCGTGGCAAAATCCTCATTTCGTTCGCCCGCACACCTCGGCGAATTTCTGGGTTTTTTTTTTTTTTTTTTGCAGCAATTGGTTGAATTCAAATTCTAACAGTCAAAATGAGTAACCGCCAACATTTAGATGATGGAATGAGGTGGTGAATCGTGGGGAGGTTAGAAGCAGGCCAGTCTCAAGTCCAGATTTGTAGACAGTTTGATGTAACGCCCAGCGTCGTGTCCAACTTATGGAAAAAGTTTCAGGATATCGGATCCATCCAGAGAAAGCCCGGCCAAGAGCCACGACGTTCGATGAAGATCGTTATTTGTCAATTACAGCAAGGCGTAACAGGCATGCTACAGCTTCTCAGCTCTTTCGTGATCTGTATGTGGCCACAGGAAGCCCAGTTTCAAGGGTTACTGTTTCCAGAAGGCTTCAAGAGAGAGGCCTGTTTGCAAGAAGACCTGCTGTTTGTGTCCCACTTACACAAACAGGTGAGTCCATTTAGCATGGTGCAGGGATCAATGGGCAACCGCCCTCTTCACTGGTGAGTCCCGGTTCAGCCTAACAACTGATTCTCGTCGTACTTTCACATGGGGAGAACCAGGGACCCACTATCTCTCCCCCCCCCCACACACAATGTCCAAGAAATTGACCATTATGACAGTGGGAGTTTGAAGGTCTGGGAAGGCATCATGTTGGACGGTCGCACAGACCTCCATGCAGGGGCGTAGCGAGCGGGGGGGCAGGGGGGGCAGCTGCCCCCCCAATGTTTGGTAAAAGGGCTTATTCAGTCGGCTTATCAGCAGATTTAATTAGTGTCTCTGTAGTATGTCAGTAGGCCGATTAATAAAAGCAATTCGGAAAAATTCTGGTTGGCAGGACTTTAAGTCTTCAGAATGCATTTCACTACACCCTTACAATCATATGGCAAAAGCTAGTCGGTCAGTCAACCTATCTAGGTTATGAGTAAAAAAAGTAATGATTTCAATAGATCTATCTGGTCAGCCGGTATGAAAGTCACGTGTTCTGTCACATTTTCGAATCACATAAATAGCTAGTCGGTCTACCCACTGAAAAAAAATTATGTATAAATTTTGTCTGCAGAGCCGGAAATGTTATACATATACTATACCTTACCCACACATGGAAAATCTAAGTCGGCCGTCGATACATGGGCCAATAGGGGAAAAAAATGAATCTGATCTATTGATTGAAAATATCAGAAATTTGTCCTACAGTAACACTCGCAACTTACATAGATAAAAACTATCAATATACACTGGCCTCCAAAAGTTAAGGTACAACCGGTTTTTTGCGTCTAATTTGCAAATGAATGAATATATAAACAACAAATTTGGAGGAAATGTGCGCTAAACCGTTATTTATTAAATGCGACATAGAAATTTACTTAAGTTAAACGTATAAATGAAACTACAACAAAAAAGCCCTCATGGTGGAAAATTCCATTCTTGGAGAAATCAGTACATCGCAGTATTATGCAGTAAAATGTGACAGAAACATTAAAAAACTGGTTCTAATACGGAATATGCCCACCTCGGACTTGAATGCATTGGCGGCATCGACTTTCCATGCTCTCAATTAAATTGTCGGACACCGAAATAGGTAACGCTGACCAGACTTGGAGTAAGCCTTGTTCCAGCTCATTTAATGACCTTGGAGGAGGACTTAAAGCCGCAACCTGTCTTCCAAGATAGTCCCAAAGATGTTCTATCGGATTCAAGTCTGGAGAGTGAGCTGGCCATTCCATTCTCTCCAAACCGTGATCCTCAAGATAATCCTCAACAACCACAGCGTGGTCTCGCATTATCATGCATTAGAATGAAACCATTGCCAATAGTACCGGCATATGGGCGCACATATGAATCAAGGATCTCATCCCGATATCTCGCACCAGTCACAGTTCCTCCATGGAACACATGCAGGTCAGTGTGGCCTCCGAGTGAGATCCCAGCCCAAACCATGATTCCACCGTTTCTGTACCTGTGTGTTTCGACAGTGTTTGATTGATGGTATCGAGTGCATTGTTCTCTCCAGATCAGAAGACATCCTGAATCGCTCTCCAGTGTGAATCTGGACTTGTCTATGAAGAGTACAGAAGCCCGCTTTTGTCTGGTTCAGGAAACATGTTCTCTTGCCCAACATAAGCGGGCCCTTCTCTGTCGTCTGTTGAGGGGGAAACACACAACTGGTCACCTTGTATAGAGACCTGCATTGTGAAGACGTCTTCGCACCGTAGTAGGGGAGATTCTTCTCCCTGATGCTGCAAAGTGGTCTGCAATGAGTTGCGGCACAGTAGTGCGTCTTCTCCTTCGGGCCGAAAGAGCTAGAAACCGGTCTTCTGCAGGTGTTGTAACACGTGGGGTGCATGGAACATGTCTTCTGGACACAGAATCTTCGGATTCATACTGATCCCAGAGTCGTTGGACTACACTGCGAGACACATTGAGCCGTCTAGCAGTAGCGGCCTGTGACAACCCCATTTCCATCCATCCTACCGTCCGCCACCTTAATGAATCGGACAAACGACTTCTTCTAGACATTTCTAGACTAGTGGCTGTGTTGAACAAAACTGACAACAATAGTTCGAATGCAACAAAACTTACACGCGAAATTACGAAAGCTTCATAATTGCATATTTTTCTCTCATTCAGAAGTAGCTATTCTTTTCTATAAAATAAAAGTGGTAGCGGTAATTTTTGCATAAGTTTTTTTAAAGCTTATTGTCATTCATATAAACTATGAAGATTAATCTGACTGCCATTTTTTGTCTGGTGAGCTTCGAAAAACATCTTGTACTTTAACTTTTGGAGGCCAGTGTATAAACTAGGTCGACCGAATGCGAAAGTCGCTTAAGAAAATTCAAGAAATTTTATACTTGTTAAATAGTAGGTTCTAGCAGCGATATGATATTTACGGCCTTTGGAACTGTTTTAGGAACGTTTGGAAAATAAAAACGAAGAATTTTTAAAACTATTTAAAAAAAGAAGATGAATAAATTAAAAAAATATCCGCGCATTTAACATTTAATACCTAAAATCTTCTTACTTTTTTTTTTTTTTTTTTTTTTTTTTTTGATAAATCTAAAACTAAATTTATATACTTGTGCCAACATAACATAATTACATAATTTTCACTGATTTTTCACTTGTTATTATAAAAATTAGAATTGGAGCCTTTATTAATTACTTAATATTTATTGTATACCCTGATTACCGTAATTTCCGGCGTATAATCCGCGGATCAAACAATTATGTTTCGACCCAGAAATTTTATTTTATGTAATGGAACATACTAGATCGCTGTAAATATTTTACTTCAATTATTAAATAAAATTTCTGGGTCTAAACATAATTGTTTGATCCGCGGATTATAGGCCGGAAATATGGTACATGTTAGTGATTACTTTTTTTAAAAACTAAATCATACGTAAGATGAATTATTTTTTTAATAAAGAATTCAGAAAGTAGAGGATTTCAGGAAAAATTAAATTATTAAAAGTAGTTTTATGGTAAAAAAAAAACTTGAAGCGATTGCGGAACATTAACACATTTGCACTTAAAACAATATAAATAGTTCAGCGTTTCAGGCCCGTAACTACCGCCGGGGCACTGCCCCGGGGCCCCAAACTAATGGTTAAAAAATTATTGTATTTTAATATCTAATCTAACTTCCTATAAAATACCCAGCACCTAGCTAAAAGTTAATAATAAAAAAAATTCATCAAAGTGCTAGAGTAAATGTTTTTGCGTATCCGTTCAAATACTCCATACGCTCCGCATGCAAAAGCATCTCTAGAGCAGACAGCAGAATGTCGAGTCAAATGTGTCATGTCGCGCCTGGTGCCTGCCGAGTGATGAGTCAAGTGCAAGCTAGGACGTGCAGTGAGCTAGTGCTATTCATGATGAGTCATTCGTTTACTAACTGCTTATCAATATCGGACTGTCAGAGCAGTTGAGAGTCGCATAGTAGTGATAGTACGATAGTTTATAACTTAACCCCTTCGTGACGAGAGTCTTTTACGGAATTTTTCCTCTTTTACCACCGGTTTTTCAAAACAGAAATTTTCCCCTAATTGAATCGCAGAAATGTTGTCATTATATAAGGCAAAGCTTACAATAAAAATTAACTGGTGGGAATAATCGAGAATTCTGAGCATCTTATGCGTCACGCAAACGTGTCGCTCGTCCCCAAGGGGTTAATCTTACTTTGCTTGTGTTGAGATAATAGTTTATATTATGAAACGCCAAGTGGAAATAAAAAAAGACAGATTCTAAATTGAAGAAACTGGGAGGCTGCAAAAAGTTCGAAGAAGTTATCAACATGGCTGCACAGTGGAAACCACTCGACAGGGACTGGTGATAAGAAAGGTATGAATGGTTTGCTTTATTCAGTGTGATGTGTAATTCATGTAAAAATAGTACAGTCAAACTTGAATAATTCGAACGTGTATAATTCGAAATCGTGGATAATTCAAATGTTTCTGTCGGTCCCTTGACATTCCTATAAAACACAATCAGTGGTGGTTGAAGCACTCAAGAGGCCCCAGGCGCAATTAAATTTTGAGGCCCTCCGAATATTTTCAGTACCCCTAGTGTGCATTTTTTAGTTTTACAATTAGAATTACTGAAAGTGTATATTGTTAATTCCATACGATATTATCTCTAATTGGAATATAAAGTTCAAATTATTTTCTATCGCATGCTAATAAAATATTGAAAGTACTTCCCATTCATTACATTATCATAATTTTTAGAACTAAGAGATCACATTTTTATTTAGCTTTTATGTTGAAAATCACTACGTTCTATTTACTAAACTATCACTTCATTCTATCATTCTAAACAAATGTGTTTTTCACAAATATAACTGTAGGATTTTTTCTTATCAATACATATTCTTTTTTTTTCCAGTAAAGTTCTTGGTAAATCTTTTAAATAATTACTGAGTTATATCAAAGAAACATTTTAGTAATACAAAATCATATATTTTATTTTTAACTATCAATTATAATTAATCAGTTAAAATTAATTGTAAAAACTATTAATTAAGAAATAATGCGACAGATTGACTATTTTACATTAGTCGGATTTGAAACATTTTTGAGTCGGCCAATCTTGCCTTTTGCCCCCCCAAAAATTTTCTTTCGCTACGGCCCTGCCTCCATGTCTTTGAAAGAGGCACTGTGACTGCTGTGAGGTATAGAGATGAGATCTTGGAACCCTATGTTTGCCTTTTCAGAGGTGCAGTTTTCCCTGATTTCATTTTAATGGACAACAACGTCCGGCCACATAGAGCTCATCTTGTCGGCGATTTTCTGGAAACTGAAGATAATCGCCGGATGGATTGGCCAGCCAGATCTCCAGACCTCAACCCTATCGAGATTTTTTGGGACGCTCTGGGGAGGGCAATTGCAACTTGGAACCCCCGAGAACCATCCAAAGCCTGAAAACAGCATTGCTGAACGAGTGGGAACAATTGCCATAGGAACTCATAAACTGTCTTATTTCCAGTATGAAATCGGAGTGTGAGGCCTGTATATCTGAGGGGACCATACCCCTTATTAACCCTTTTTATGTTCCGATTCTGTAACCACTGTTTCACACCTCTTTTCGATGAGTGTTACACACAATCATGCGTGGGTATTATAACTGTTGAATGGTTATTTTATTTGCATTATCTAAACCTATGTTCATACCAAATTTCATTAAAATCTTTCCAGTAGTTCTGGAGATAATTGACGAAATCTGAAAATTCTCTTAATTTTGTACACCAGTGTACTACATGGTATGCTAAAATTTAGTTCAGAAAGGAAACGCCTAACAGAGTTCAAAATTCCCCAGCAGTTTTCGCCAATAAGCAAAAATGTACTCATGAACTTTTGTGCATCCCTGTATATGATCTATGGAATTTATACACACCAAGTAATATGCAAAATATTAGTTGAATTTAAAAAGTGTAACTACCACAACAGAAATCACTCTACCAGCATTTACATAGACAACAGTGGTGAATCAAAGAGGTCCCTGGAGAGATTTTATGTATAGTTATAATAAGTTCTAATTCTCCCCCTCCCGGAATTCTTCAGTGTTCCACCGGCGATACAAAATTTCCTCTCGGACAAAAATGTCTGAATTCAACACTGATAGATATCTTGATATTGGTAGTCGATCAATTTATGATTTTTCAAGAGGAATTTGACTTCCCGCAGAATTTCCGGAGTAAATGTTGAGAAGGCGGTAATTGTCAACGGATCAAGTGCTATGATGGATGAAATATTTTGATGGGATTGAGTTCATCAAAAACATTTCTCCGAAACAGGCACAAAACACAACAGGAACAGAGTACGTTTACACGATGAATTCCGATGATTGCGAAACAGGCCGAGTGCATGAGCAGATGCTATTATCCGGAGAGAACCCCAAAAAGCAATAAAAAGTTCATGTTCGAAACTCCAATCAGCATTTTTATGAACAGTTATGTCCACATGTATCCACTTTGATTGTTATTAATTGTGTTGTAATTGTGAATTCATTTCCTGTTGCATCATCCAAAACCCCCTTTTCTTCTCAAAGTTTTGAAACATAAAAAGCATCTACGCAATGTAGAGGTAGGAATGTGCTCTGATTAGCTGAAAAGAGACAATGAAACTGGCGCAAGCGCGCAACATTATGTTTTTCTTCTCTCCTGTAACTGTTCTTGAATATTTTTTATTAGAACTTTAGTTTGAACTCTAAGTTTTAGTTTAGTTTAGTTTTTATGATTATGATATTTTGAGAGTGTGTTGCTCAATTAGAAAGCTGTATATAATAATCTGTGTTTTTTCGTCATGTGAAGTATTAATTAAATCGTGATGTCTTCTAATATACTGAATTTATTTGAGTCAATAGTGTATTCATGCTGAAAAAGGATTTAGATTTTTGAAATATAATGAGCGTTGAAGAACCGGAGCACCGAAGTCCCACTTTGGAACTTAGAGGTAAGAAAATTTGTTTCTTACTAATTTTATTAGAAATCAATTTAGATTAAAATTGATTATTTATATGTTGGCAGCTTAGACTGCATTTTAATATAGGCAGTCGGAGTTGCCACATAATTGTGGCATCCCCTGCTGGGACCGGTTACTCCGTAGATGATTGGAATTAGAGATTAGAAAGTTAATTAGAAGTTAGTTAACTAGAATTGAACATTAAGTATGGATAAATTAAAGAAATCAAGGACGCCAGTGCGTTCCAACTTCACAAAGTTGATAAAAGAAATGGAAGATACTTTGCAGGCAAAATGTGATGATATTGTGATGAGTTGACATGTTTCAACTCCTCCCTTATTTGTGGAAAAAGGATAATCTCTCTGGAATGAAAATAATCTGACAGATTGATCTTTATTGACAAAAATTCTATCAATAGTGTGAATCTCATTTTCACTTTGAGATAAGCCAAGCTGCAATACATGCTTTGTATTGAATGGTATGTTATCTGAATGAGTAGATAAGAATTGTAAAGTATTGTTCTTGTGGATACAAAGAACTGTGCCCCTACGAAATGCAATGTTTTCTGGGAAATTCCTGGAATGCAAGGAAAGCCCCTGGGAAGTGAAATTGCTGACGGCAGTTGAAGGTGGAAAGAGTTGAATGTGGAATCAGTTGGATTTGGAATACTCGAGAGTGAGGTTCCACTTTGGGAGCGGACGTCAGAATCGGAATTTGGCTGACCATGTAAATTTACAGCATGGATGCTTATCATAATTTTTCATTTTTACTTTTGTTTTTTTAATGTGTTAATTTAAAATAAAGTTTTTTTTCGTTTCAAACGATAAATGGAATTTATTAATTATATATACAACGTCTCACGCTACCACAGCAATAGTATATATAATTAATTGGTGGCAGCAAATGGGATATGTAATCTAGAATAAATTAGATTACGGATCTATGTTAACCTGATTAAACAGATGATGAGCCAGTGGAAAATGGACAAGCAGAGTTGTGGATTCGTGAAGTCTAATTGGAGTCGTGGTTTTTTCTCGGAGTTCTAGCAAGCAGAGAACTGGTAAAAGAACTTTATCGACAAAAGCTGTGTAGTGTATGGACAGTCAACTATAGATTTGGTAATACGTGTTTGTGCTTCTTAATATATCCAGTGGAATGAAGATATGCGGCGTACCATCTGAGTTGTCTACATACGGATCTGAGGTGAAATTAGTGCCTCATCAGCGAAACTAGTGTCTTCAAATCTTCAAACATCTGTGTGTGTCATCTTTAAAAGTGCTTGGAAGCCTGGTATCAGTGTGGAGGAAATATCTGCATCTGCAGGTAAGCTCTTTTATGAAATCTTCTATAGAGGTCTGTTTTAAATTGAATTTTCTGTATAAATTTTAATTTTGGGGAACAAAACTCTATGTGAAATTTAAGAATTCTAGGGAAGCTATTAATTTGGTATTTAAATTTTGGTTAGAATTTTTATGTTTGTTGATTTTCTGGTATCTGTTTGGTATAATATTGGGTTAAGAAAATTATATACTTATGTATATGTTAAAATTTACTTGGGGTATAGTAAATTGTTATTGATTAATTGAGATTATTAATCAGGGTATTTTAATCATAATTTTGTATAAAACTTTTGGAATTAAGAGTTTTGTTTGCATACATTTTACTTATTACAGTAATAAAGTTATAGCTTAATTTTATGGGTATACTGTGGATGATTATGATTAATGTTTCAAAATAAATTGATGTTATACTGTACTGTTGGGTATAAAATTTATTTTGGGGGATATACTCAGTTTGAAAGACGTCACTGTTGCATGAGAATTTGCTATATCGAAATTGTGTCGTTTTTGAATACATTATTATACGTATAGTGAAGAAAATTCTATTTCTGTATTTATTGTATTATTGTAAATTGAATATATCTGATATTTTGAAATTTATTATATTTTGGGGGAAAATATGGTAGAGTATTTAGCAGAATATAATAAAAGCGTCTTGCTCTTATTAGCAGATGAATTTGAGACCAGTGTGTCGAATACGTGTAAAACTAGAGCTATAATCCAGGGTATTGTTGAGGCAGTGGATTATGATGAGAGTTTCGCTAAAATTCGCTTGCAGTATATTCTTGAGCAGGGGGCGGAGCGGAAAGTACAGGAAAAACAAATTGAATTAGATTGTAAAGAAAGAGAGAGGCAAATTGAATTAGATCGGATAGCGCAAGAAGTAAAACTTAAACAATTTGAATCAGAAAAACAATTTGAATTAAATAAACTTGATAAACAACTTGAATTAGATAAACTTAAGCAACAATTTGAATTAGAAAAATTGCGTATTCAAAATTCTATGGATATTGTTAGAGTTTCGTCGAATGCTGATTTGCATAGGACTTCTAGAGTAAATTTAAATGATTTAGTTCCGCGTTTTGATTCCAAATTAATCAATATCACTCTTTTCTTTATGATTTTTGAAAGGCAAGCTAAGAAAGCTAAAATTTCTCAGGAGGATTGGGTTAGTCAATTAATTCCTTTATTACCTTCGGACATTGCTCAAATTATAGTTAAGTAACCTGTAGACAAGTGGGATGATTTTCAGTATATAAAGAAAGTTTTGTTAAATAGGTTTAAGCTGAGTACAGGCGCCTTGAGGCAAAAATTTGAAAATCATCAAAGAAAATCTGATGAATTATGGGTGGATCTGATTTACGAGTTAAGGGGTTATCTTGATAATTGGTTAGATTCGTTAGAAGTGAGGGATTTTTAATCCTTAAAAGAACTAATGCTCACGGAACAACTGAAAAAACGCGTCCCTTTTGAGATAAAAGAAAAATTTATGGATGATTGGGAGGAAATGAAGATTGCTTCTAAACTCGCGGAGAAATCAGCCGAACAGGTTTGAACGTGTTAGAAGGGAATTTGAGAGATTGGAAAGAAAACCTTGGGAAAAGAAATCTTTTCAAGAAACTCATGGGGATGACTTTAATTCTAATATTAAGAATAAAATTAAATCTAAATTGGACTTTGTAAATAGAAAAGATATTGTGAAAAATGATAAATTTAAGAAGGACCAGGCTTTTGAAAAACAAAGGCAAATTACATGTTTTTTTTTTGTTTAAAACCAGGTCACGTGAAACAAAATTGTGCGGAATGGTTAAAAGATAAATCTAAGTATGAGAGTAGAAATCTAGGTTGGATTGTTACAAATGATGGGAAAAGTTTAAATAATACGGAAGGTGTGGAAACTAATTTACCTATGATTGATTTATGCGTAAATGGTAAGAAGTTAAAAGCGATTAAGGACACAGGGGCGCAAATTGCTGTTTTTGATAGATGCGATGTTCCCTGGAGGGCAAAAAAGGTGGGAAAGGTTTTTCTTATTCCGGCCCTGGGAGATAAACAAAAAGCGGAATTAATGTCTGTGTCTATTGCTTTGATAGAAGATGAAAAATTGTATGTTAAAAAGAATGTGGTGGTTGCAGTTGTGAGAAAACTGAATTCTCCTCCGCTGATAACACCCGCTGTTTACAACTTGTTAAAATTTGGAAGTACAGATAAGCAAAATTCAGGGTGTAAACAAGTAAGGAATCAAAGAGAATTAAATGGGCAGGGAACCCTCAGATTATCTAGCGATCATGAGCAAAGGGTTGTTAGAAAAACGGTTGTGAATGAAATCTGTGAAAGGGATAATAAGTCTGTTAATGAGATAGAGGTAAATTCACCGGGAGACGTGACTGATAAGAATTTGGAAAAAGGCTCTAAATTGATCGATCTAAATGATGATGCGTCTCGAACGGACAGTGATAAAAGGTCAGGTAAAGGAGGTCAATTTCGGGAAAAGAATTCTGAGCATGATGTAAATATACCCAGGTATTTTGTTGGTAGTATGGGATTTATACATGTTAGAAATAGAATTAGAAAGAAATTGAGTTCACCTATGACTGTGGCCAGAAAAATTAACTCTGGATGAAAGATAATGATAGAGAAAATTGGGGGGCTAAATGCCAAGAAAATGGATATGGAAATTCAAAGTTAAAAAGAATGGAGCATTCTACTTTTAAAACGGATCGTAAAGAAAGATTTATTAAAATCAAACAAGATTTTGAAAAGAAAAATTATGATCATGAGGTTGTAAAGCGAAATTTATTGTCGAAAAGATTTTCTGATAGAAGTAATTTAGATATTGGGTTTTGGGAGAATTCTCTAAGTTAGGTTTTATTCTAAATTTGGGAGTACTCATTATTGTAATATCTGTATTGTGTTTATTTATCATTTAATGCTTAATATTTTCGTAATAGTAAAACTTCATTAATTTAATAATTGCATAATTTAGTATGTTTTCTTTTGTTTGTAGAAGTGTCCGAAATTAAGATTTTAAGCAATTGTTTTTTTGGGAAAATTGTGTTAGGCATTGTGTTATATATGGATTTATTCTTTCTTCTTTATTATTATTATTAATTTTTTTTGTTAGAATCATGTAAAGTGTAATCTGTTTTTGGTATTATATGTATGTGAGGTATTTCAAAAATTTTCTTAGGGCATCAATTGTATATATTATTCCTGGAATTATACTTTGGTATTGTAGGTATGCGATTATAGTAAATCTTATTGACAGTGTGGTCTATCAAATACTGAGTATGGGAATGTGTTTGTATTCTATAGGGATTTTTCATGTGTTATTCTAAATTCCTTTATACTTTGATGACCTCTTTAGAAGTTGATTGAAGGAGCTTATTGTATTGTTGTATATGCCAAATTTCTTCTAGAAATTTTTCCTTAGGGGGAGGTGTTGTGATGAGTTGACATGTTTCAACTCCTCCCTTATTTGTGGAAAAAGGATAATCTCTCTGGAATGAAAATAATCTGACAGATTGATCTTTATTGACAAAAATTCTATCAATAGTGTGAATCTCATTTTCACTTTGAGATAAGCCAAGCTGCAATACATGCTTTGTATTGAATGGTATGTTATCTGAATGAGTAGATAAGAATTGTAAAGTATTGTTCTTGTGGATACAAAGAACTGGGCCCCTACGAAATGCAATGTTTTCTGGGAAATTCCTGGAATGCAAGGAAAGCCCCTGGGAAGTGAAATTGCTGACGGCAGTTGAAGGTGGAAAGAGTTGAATGTGGAATCAGTTGGATTTGGAATACTCGAGAGTGAGGTTCCACTTTGGGAGCGGACGTCAGAATCGGAATTTGGCTGACCATGTAAATTTACAGCATGGATGCTTATCATAATTTTTCATTTTTACTTTTGTTTTTTTAATGTGTTAATTTAAAATAAAGTTTTTTCGTTTCAAACGATAAATGGAATTTATTAATTATATATACAGCGTCTCACGCTACCACAATATCGATAGTCTGTCGTCTCTTTTAGATAGGTTAGAATCAAAACATGAAGAGCTCTCATTAATCGATAAACAAATTTTGGATCTTTTATCTGAAGACAAAACTTGTTCACAAGACGCATTCGATGCTGAATACGAACAAACAGATAAATATAACACCAATTATTGGGAGGTGAAAAATAAACTATCTAGATACATAAAAAGGTTAGAGAAAGAGAGCAATCAGGATACCTCTTTATCATCAGATGGTATGGCCACTAGAAGAAAGTTTAAATTACCTAAATTAGAGCTTAAGCCCTTTAATGGTGATATCAAAAATTGGCTATCTTTTTGGGGTCAGTTTGAAAAAATCCACGAAGATCCCGATATTGTAAACGAGGACAAAATACAGTATCTTATTCAGTCTACCCAAAAGGGATCTAGGGCAAGGGAAATCGTGGATTCTTTCCCCCCTACAGCCGATAGCTATCCAGAGGCGATACAATCGTTGAAGGCACGGTTCGGTAGAACAGATATTTTAATTGAAGTATACATACGCGAAGTACTAGGCTTAGTTATAAATAATTCTTTGGGTCAAGGCCAGAGACTGTCCTTTGTTAAGTTGTATGATAAAATAGAAACATACCTTCGGTCATTAAAAATGTTAGGCGTATCGAGCGAAAACTATTCTTCGATTTTATATCCATTGGTCGAATCAGCATTGCCTTCAGATATTCTTAAATTATGGGAAAGACATCTTGGCACTTTATCTGTTAATGATAAAGATAAAGATCAGGGAATTAATAAATTAGATACTTTAATGAAATTTTTACAAACTGAAGTTGAAATGGAGCAAAAGGTCAAATTGGCAAAGAGTGGGTTTTCTTTCGATAAAGATGTCTCAGTAAACAGAGAACTTAGATTCGATCGTAAGGATAAAAATTTTTCCCTTCCTACGGCGGCCGAACTGTATAATGCAGATGATAAAAAATTGGAAGAACAGTGTGTCTTTTGCGAAAATAAACACCGTAGTCAAAATTGTAGAGCGGTATGGAAAATGACACTCGCGAAGAGAAAATATGCTTTATTAAAAAAAGGAGCTTACTTTCGATGCTTCAATGCCAACCACTTGGCTAAAGCTTGTAAAATTAAAACTAATTGTACTCATTGTGAGAAAAATCACCACCAGTTCATGTGTATAGAAAAGAATAAAATTAACTTAGGCGATAATTCTAAAGAGGATTCTACTCCTAATAAAGATTGTATGCTTGCGAATACAACTTCTAGAAAAAGGGTTTTGCTCCAAACATTAATTGTACGCATATACAATGGGGATATCGTACGAAATGTTAGAATTTTATATGACACGGGATCGCAACGGTCGTATATATCAAAATTTGCTGCTAACATGTTAGGATATAATAGTATAAGTAAAGAAAGAATAGTGCATAGTTTATTTGGGGGTCGACAATGTGAAGAACTACACGATAGATATTTAATTAATTTAGGAAATATGGATAATAGTTATCGATGTAAACTTGAGGTATTAGACCAACAAAAGATTTGCTCTGAAATTTCACTTATACCGGAAGGATCCTTTATTAAAGAAATAAAACGGTACGGAATTTTATTGACTGATAGAGTCACTAAAAATAATGATTTACTATACGAATTTTCTCCTGATGAAATTCATGTGTTAATTGGTGCAGATGTCGCCGGAAAATTATTTACCGGAAATTTAAAACAATTACAGGGCGGATTAGTTTGCATGGGAACTCGTTTAGGTTGGACAATTCTCGGGAAAACTGAAGGTTATGAAAATAAAAATATGAACAATTTAGTTTTCTCGCTGCATGTCAAAGAGGCAAAAATTTCCGAGTTATGGCACCTTGACACTTTAGGAATTCGAGATCCTGGGGAGAAAAAGGGTAGAGAAGAGATAGAGTTAGCCACTAAAGAACATTTTCTTAGTAATATAAGAGAAGATGACGAGGGTAGATATGAAGTTAGTCTTCCATGGATACAGGGCCACCCTAGACCAGTGGCGTAGCTACGTTTTTTGGCGCTCGGGGCAAGAAACAAATTCCCCCCCCCCCCCCAATAAAAAAAAACAAATTTTTCCTCAAGACGGAAGGAAAGTCCTTCCGGCTTGTACAGGAGGAAAAGGTAGCTTTCCTTTTCCTTGTTTTTAAGAATTAAACGAATTTTACTCAAACACACGAAGGTAAAATGCGTGGAACACGATAATAGAAGATTCCTAATTTTAGTCAATATTTGGGAATTTTGAAAAATTGTCAGCTATCGCAAATTTATGACGACCTACTTTTATCTCCAAGATGTTTAGCTATGTAGCTATGTAGTTTTAAGAGTATGACAGTAGCAACAATGACTACAACAATGAAAGTAAATTATTTGCTAGAAATCCCGTTTGCGAAAACTCCTGAATTAAACCCGATTATGAGGAAAAAAAATCTGCTGCCTTGTTACATTTACAAGGTACGTACACTCTTTAAAAATTACAAGGAGTTTCATATTATCCGAAGTGACAAAACTGCAACAAATATTTTTCAATTGACTCCTGTTTTTTTTTTTTTTTTTTTTTTCTTAAGGTGCATTTTGTGAAATTACAAAATATCATATAGATAGTTTTTTCTAAAAACAAAAAGGTTAAGTAAAATGTCTTTTATATTTTATTTTAAAATCTGTCATGACATTTTAACAAATTGAAAATGTGATCCTTACAGTTATAGAGTAGATTTGTAAGGAAAGTATGAAAGAAAAATGTTGCGAAAAGTTTATGATTATACAAAAGTGTGGTTTTGAAATTTTCTTTAAAAGATTTTCAATGAAATATTTTTAACACAAAATGAATTTTACCTAAAGAATAACTTTTTGCTTGATTAAATCATAAAACTTTCGCAAAACCATTTAATAATATCAATAAAAACTGCATCTGAAAACTTACATCGGTGCACCTTATTTGCTAACTTTTATTACCGTAAAATTTTTACTTTGATTAGCCCATTGATATTTGTCCATTCAGATTTAATTATATTATTTTATGTCTCTTTTGCTTTCTTTTAATCATGATGGCTAATCCTTATTTGAAAAGCAATCTAAAAAACTATTTGCAAGCTTGTTGTTTAAAAGTAGCGCCGAAACTTCAGTTGCGTCCCAGAAACTTATAATATTGTGGCTTAGCCATAAAAAGTATGCAAATGATCTCTGCAATAGCATATCTGACTTTTAATAAATCCCGGATAGAACGAGCGAGGAATTTCGATTTCCAATATACTAAATCTCTAAAAGTTTAGCATATGGATGGACTGCCCGTTTTCTGAAAGTTTTCATGAACTTTTATTTTTATTTATTTTATAAAATTTTGCTCTTTAAAAAATATATATATATGAAGATTTAACAAAACATTTTAGTTATAAAATTATCGATGATTAGCGCTATCTTTAACTTTGGAATTCATCTATTATACTTTTGTCTTTACTCAATAAATAAAGATTTCATTAATAATACATGAATTCGTTTTTAGGGTTTCGTACATCTCACGAAACCCTATTACTCCCGATCCGTTGTCTGTCTGTCACAGAGCTATTCTCAGAAACTATGTAACTTACAGAGTTGAAACTTTGTGTATATAGCTGAATACCAGCTATAAAGAGCTCAAAATTTTAAAATTTTAAAAATTCTTATTATTTTAATAAATAGAGATAAAAAGCCAAAATTCTGACAGCCTTTTCCTATTACATTTAAACATTTTTCGTTATAGCACATGCCAAAAATTAAAAATCCACGATGAAATTCTTTCTACAATAATTAATTTTCCATCAGACGATTTCCACGTGAAAAATGAAAATGAAATAAAACGTTCCACCCATTGAAAAAAAGATTAATATGAAATAAAAATGATTGACGTCACAGTGGTAATAAAACAGAAAATTTCAAAGATTTCTCAATAATACAAGGAGTATGTGTATGTGTATGTACACAAAGCAGATTAATATCATGTCATTAGAGAATTAAAAAGAAAATCTGACGTCCTATTGGAAGTTTAACGAATTTTTCAGAAGTTTGAGAATAATACAAAGCGAGTATCAATATGAGTATAATAGAGAATAGTAAATATATGAGTTTGAGAAACATATTGAATCATGATAAAAATCCGATTATGGAAATATTCGCATATTTTAACATTTTGAAGGTGTACAACTTGTTTAATTTTGAAATTATTTTTTTTATATCGCATTTAGTCCGCGTGACAGATATTATTATGACAGAATATAATAGCCGGCTTCGCCCGCTATCGGGCTGGTTTGGATACTCGAAAAAACGAAAAAATAGACCGGTAAATTTTTTCTTTATAAAAAACAAAAAACATGTTTGTTTTTTTTTTCTTTTTTTTTTGCTAAATGAAATTTATTTGGATTTATTAAAGAAAGGATAAAGTGTTTTGAAAGGAATATTAAACGAAACCTTTTGAGTGATCTTCGATCACACTTACCCACTGTTTATTTATTTCCTTTTCATTTAACTTGCTTTTTGTAAAGTAAAAATGGAATTTTTTAATTGATTTTTCATCCACTTCCTGATACACTAGAATTATAAAAATTAAGTATGCAGGTGTATTTCAAAAGACAACACCGCATTTTACTATTTTAAGAACTTTATTATCTATGTATATTACCAGCGGGTACGACCGAGCAATGCTCGGTCAACATTTGCTTTGTGTTCAACCTGGTAGTTGAATCATGTATGTCAGCTCCTATTGGAAATTTCTAGAAAATTATTTCAGATTCTAAAAGCCAACATTTTCGCCAAATGTCGCCAAGTTTAGCGACATTCTTTCATTTAGCGCCAAGCATGCGTTAAGAAAGTTCTATGTACCCTAATTGGGTTCAAATCTGTTTTCGAGAACGTTTCATGGTTCATGGACTCTGATTTGTTGAATTATGTATCTCAGCTTCTATTGGGAATTTCTAGAAAATTCCTTCAGATTCTAAAAGTAAAATTTTTGCGCCAAATTCGCCAAATTTGGCGATATTTTTTCTTTTGACGCCAAGCAAGTGTTTTGGCATTGGTAATCTTAAAAGTCAATTTTCCTTATCATACGTACCCTGATTGGTTGAATTCTGATTTTGAGAACGCTTAGCTTGACCCATAATGACCCATGACCAAAATGACCCACTAATTGCATTTTCTCGAACATGTGACCTAGCCCAACAGTCTTCTCGTGCCCGAAAACTATAGGATGCAAAATTTAGTGTAAATAGTCTGAACCGTTTTTAAGATAAAATAACTTAACCCACAATGACCCAGAAATGATCCACTAATCGAATTTTCTAGGACATGTGACCTAGTCCAATGATTTTCTCGTGCCCGAAACTCGTAGGATACAAAATTTAATCAAAATCGTTAGAGCCGTTTTTTAAATAAAATTATGTTGACCCGCGTTGACCCGCGTTGACCCAAAAATGACCCACTAATCGAAAGTTCTCGAACATGTGACCCAGCCCAATAGTCTTCTCGTGCCCAAAAATGGTAAGGTACTAAATTTCGTCAAAATCGTTTGAACCGTTTTTTAAATAGAATTAGCTTGACCCTGACCCTTGATGACCCTTGATGACCCACTAATCCAATTTTCTCGAACACGTGACCTAGCCCAATGGTTTTCTGGTGCCCGAAAACGATAGGATACAAAATTTCGTCAAAATCGTTAGAGCCGTTTTTAAAATAAAATTTGCATAACCACACACAAGATTTTCTCGTATTATAATATTATGATAAAGGACAAACGTGTCCGTGCGTAACGCTGACGTCATTTTGCGAATGGCAACACCGGAAGATGAAGTTTTGGTTATGCGATTTTTGCTACTGCAATTTTTTCAATTTCTAAATATCGCACATTTTTAATTTTTACACCGTTATATAGGGAAAAAAATGTACTTTCGAATGCAATTTGTTTGAAAACTGTATCGCAGTTTACGCATTTATTATAGCATTTAAATTAAATTTCAAGCATGGTTTAGAAAAACAAAATCCATCTCTATCTCTTGCAGACGATTACTAAATATTAATCCGTTTGCATTTTAAACACTATAAAAAGTTCAAAATTTGTTTCCAGCTAATATTCAATAAAGAAATTAAAATTTCATTAAGCAATAAATAAAATAGTGTCAATAAAACACAAATTTAACAGACATGTAATTGAAGTAAACGCTTGAAACTACTGAAATTGTCAGAGTAAAAAAAAAATAATAATAAATGCTGTAGATAACGAAATTTTAAGTGATGTTTTCGGTTATTAACTTCTGGCACGAGACCATTATGAAATTATCGCTTTTACTAAATTTCAAAATTTTATTTGAATATATAATTGACATATTTCATATAAAATAATCTTTGGTGTTGTTAAAAGGCAATCCAAAAAAATATATATTAAATGTAAAAAATCTATCAGAGTTTAGCTTTCAAATAAATAAATAAAATAAAGAAATGCTTTTCACATATGTGCTTTATCCCGGGTAGCCCGGGTTGGATGCCCTAGTACTAATAAAAGAAAGTTATTTGTCTGTGTGCGACGGCTAGCGAAATTTAATGCACGCAGAAGTCTGAAAATTTGGGTGTGGATAGTCCAAAGCAGGCTCTGATGTACCTGAGGCTCAGATTTTAATTCTTTTAAGACCTGGGCCTCCTGGGCCCCTTTATGTTTTTGTGTTCTAAATTATTGTTAATAACTTGTCCCCCTTTCAATCCAATCTTCCACATTTTGGGGAGACTTCTCCATTTAGTTATTCCCCCATTTCAACATCCCAGGGGCCCTGGGGCCCGATCCGGGACCCCTTGAACTTTTTTTCACTGTGCATTTTTCACCTCCCTAATTGTGTCAAAGCATAACTTTAAAGTTTTGTATTAATTCCTCTCCTGGGACCACAATCCTCATATTTTTGTTAGAGTCCTAGGGCTCTGTTTTAAACATTTCCCCCCATTTTTGGCGCATTTCTTTAAAATTTTATTATAATGATTAATTCATAACCTATGCTTAATTTCGACTAACTGACGATCTAAAGCGCTAAGTAATAGGACCTTTTAAAATGTTTTCATCATGCTCATGGACTTTTTTGGGCTTCCTACAAGTTTTGATTTAATGCGTCTCTCAATTAGGCGCCCCTTCCTCGTGCATTTAATCATTTCGCGCCAACTTTCAGGTACGTAATCATGTAAAGTGCGAAGAGTGTTGAGCCATCCCTAGAAACATTTACAGAAACTTTTTCTTTCATTATTTCAATATAATAAAATGTTTCACTAAAGAAAACATTCACACACACAAAAAAAAATGTCAAAAATTTTTATTTATTGTCAAAATATGAGAGATAATTTCGGTTAAGAACCCCTCTCAATTTGGAGCCCCTTGGCAACGGCGCCCGGGGCGGTCGCCCCCCTTGCCCCCCCTTAGCTACGCTACTGCCCTAGACTACCCAGTTACGAAAATATCGCTCGACGTAGATTAAAAACATGTGTCGATTCATTAAAAAAGATAGGAAAATTAGGTGATTATATTCAAATATTTAATGAATGGTTAGACAAGAAAATAATTGAAAAGGTTGATCAGAGGAAAACGTTAGGTAGTGAGCATTTCCTTCCTCATAGAGCAGTGTTTAAAGAAAACTCCACTACAAAGGTGCGGCCAGTTTTTGATGGTTCAGCTCGGGAAAAGGACTCACCATCGATAAATGATTGTATTGAAAAGGGGCCTAACCTCGTAGAACTGATTCATTCTGTTTTAAATAGATTTAGATTGGGGAAAATAGGGGTAATTGCTGACATAAAAAAGGCTTTTTTACAGATTGGCATTACAGAAAAAGATCGATCATTCTTGAAATTTCTATGGTATAAAGAAGGGGACCCTCAAAAGTTGATAACGCTTCAACATAGAAGAGTAGTATTTGGCATTTCATGTAGCCCCTACCTTCTAGGTGCCACGTTAGAATATCATTTAAAAAATGCACCTGAACAATTTAAAAACACTGCGTTAAAATTGTTAGTGTCATTTTATGTAGACAACTGTGTTACGAGTGTTGATAATAAGGAACAGCTAAACAGATTTATCGAAGAGTCAAAAACTCTTCTTAACAATGCTAAATTCGAGCTTCGCGGGTGGGAGCATAGTTTTTGAGAAGTTTTTACAAGGGAAAATGTCCTTGTTTTAGGGCTAATGTGGGATTTTAGAAGGGATACACTAGCAGTTGATTTAAAAGAAATTTCAGAGGATGATCGCCTTGTAACTAAAAGAAACATTTTATCGTCTGTACACAGAATTTTTGATCCTATCGGATACACATTGCTCGGGTACGCTCCTTCTGTTTTCCTCATCTTATATTGAATTCATATATTTAAATTACATTGAAACTAATTAGGCCGTATGTTTCACGTAAAGTGATCCCAGATTCAGGAGCATACTCGAGATCTAATATACAAGAAAGAAAAATTTAAATAAAAGCAAACTGAAATTGATTAAATTGAATTTATTTTAAAAGATTAACATATTTAAATACATAAGTGTAAATCATTATGCATAGTTTAACGTACTTAACAGTAAACTCGACCGTATGTTTTAATAATATATTTACCACCGAGAATGCCTCATCGCGTAATTAATATCAGTTTAAATAATTAAATATAATACAGAAATTTGCTCGGAATTAAAAGCCTGCTTACCCCTTATACATCTGGTAGACATCATCATCATCTAGGGGGTCCAAAATCCAATTCCTGATATTGGCGGTTGGCGGTTTCACACAACAAAAAAAAACTTATAATTTTCACCTAACAATCACGGGTTACAAATACCCTGAGGACACTACTCCAAGATCATCTTTCTGAGAACTTTTTTTTTCTCTCACCAAATTTCCTTTTTGCCCCTGGTCATCTCCTTTTTCTTACTTAACTATTTAGTAATTCTTACGCCCTTTTTTCTTCCCTAAATCTCGTCGTCCAATCCTTTTTTCTCATCCTGATCCCCATTTAAAGACAGCATTTTACTGGATTTTCCTATAAACATATTTCGCTTTACATTACCATAATTTTGGATACATTAAATACTTCCCCCTCTCTGGCCAAGATATCAGGTGTTAAAGCCATAACTTTGACGGTTTCTTTGATCTTATAGAAAAGCTTATTTCTAGAGGCATCACTATTTCATCCAGCTGCAAGTCTCTGAACGCCTTTCGTCTCTTTTATTCTCTATACCTTTTCTGGTCAATAGAACACAAAACTTACTGGACGTACTTATTCAATTTACGTGAAGTCGTGCATTCGAATTCCTTTTCTTTACAGAAAATACCCTACCTTTTAAAACCCTAAATGACCACCGTGCGCAGCAGTTGCATATCTCCCAGCGTCTTTTCATTCCTTTATTCTTATACCTTTCTTGGTCAATAGGATACACTCAGCCAGCTGTCGCCCCAAACACCTTGAGCGGAACTCGTTTGATCTTTAGTCAAATGGAACTACCATGCTATTCCTTATATTCTTGCGAGAAATAGTAAAATTTGTAACAAAAGAAATTCCTTTTTCCCATGAACCCGGGGGCAGTACAGAACTGCTAAACTTGCTGGGTATATCTCAGCAATATGCAAAAAACCCCGAAAAGAAAAAAAAGGAAAAAAAAAGAAAAATGAGATGAGTTACGCTGAACTGTGATGAGGCATTCCCACAATGTGATACAAAACAAAGTTAACACGATATTAATAGTATAACATGAAATTTCACACAACTTATACAAATAACATAAGATAACTATACTAATCAGGAAATAATGAGAAAATTTTTAAAAAAAATTATAAACAACAGGCCACAAGTGCCTACAATTAGAAATCAAAACTTCTAATAATATGTAAACTCAAAGAACATTGATAATAATGAAAGCATAAAATGAATAAATTTTCCTATCCAATTGCATATGTATATAAGGTTAGAAGATTCAAATAAAGAAGAATTATTTCCTGCTTAGCTAACAAGCATAATTTTGTTAATAAAACTTCAGTCGTTTTTAGCGTGCTTTGCAACAGCATGTTATGAGAGTAGCTAGGGTTGTTATGAGTAAGCATACAATAAATAAAGCCGAGCCAATCAGTTTCAAAAGGAAAATCGAAGAGTTCAAATCAGGTATATTCAACCAGTCCCACATATTGGATGCTGTTACAGAACTCACAGTTCGAGTATAATTAGTGTTAAGTTGTAACAATTCCACCGACGGCTCATCTAGACAGTATCTAAAGGAGTGGCATTGTATTAACGCAGCAGATTTCAGGCAAATTTTTTCGGCAGCACATTTTTCTTCAGCCTGGAATTTAACTGTGTGGGTTGTTGCATCTAACTGTAGATATACAGCTTTCGTATGGAGAGAAATTTGCTGTAATTGTACTGTCACAATACCAGGTTGGCAGGAACTGTGTGCCTTAAATGTAAGACGAGCCAAAATAGGACAATTATAGCACCCTGTCGTAGCAATGCTTTCGCCATTCAATTGTGGACATATAGTGGATGTCTGCAGTGCGATTTTATAATTTCGAAAATGCAGTTGAACACGCACGGCCGAAGACATTAATTGAGTGGATCGTAATTTTTCTTCTTCAATGTTAAAAAAATGAATATGCTTTTGTAGGGGTAAAGCGTATTCCTGGGATGCTCGAAGGCGTTCAATGCTGTCAGGTGCTGTAATACATCTTAGATTATCCTCAAAATAATCACACGTGGTGAGTTGTGGTGCAAAGATAAAATCTGTGGTGTAAGATGTATTCGCCTGTATAGCTCCTATCATATTGGGTTGAGGAATATTGCGTTCACAGGCAGGTGCTAAAAAGGCTTCCTCAGGTTTTCCATCTCGTTGGATTAGTTTTTCCGTCAAATGTAGCTGCGGTTGATCATAGGCGCCGAGTATGGAAATCTTAATTCCATTTGGCGTGTACGCTGAATCAGATATCAATAATCGCGAAATTGTGTTATTTTCAACCTGTGTTACAGAGATTTTATATTGGCATGTATGGCCTGTTAATTTTGAGACTTCGAAACTGTTCAACAGGTCCGGTTCATACCACACTCTATGAAAGTTACAACTCGGACGAGTTAAAATAAAGCAGCCGTTGCCACTGTCTCCACTGACACATGCAGAAAATCCTGGAAATTGGCGGCTTTCGGGAGTTTCTGCTTCGAAGTTTATGCCTCCCTTTCCTATAGATCGTTTACTGCAATGTGTACCACGACCACAGAATTTGTTGAAAATACACGATATCTGACTAATTTGTTTAGTGGTAACGGGGAATGTGAAGTACAACCGTTCTTTTGTGAAAGAGCACACAATGGCATCTAATTTAATTTTTAGGGTGAACAAATGGTTTTCATGTTCGTCCGAAAACCATAAACAATTTTCGGCTGAAATAGATTGCAATGTTATTTCAGCAGTGGTGAAGATTTGGCAATTCTTCGTTCCATCATTGAGGATCTCACATGACTTTAGGTCAGACTTTATAATTGTATTTACACTGCAGTCGGCTGAAATTGTCGTGAAAATGCAAGTGCACATGAGCAGAACAAGTGGTAAGGTATAAATGTTGGCCCGTTGAATTGCATTTCGTTCGAGGGCTGCATAACAATTATGTGTGATTTCTCGAAATGTAGATCCTATAAAAGCCCCCAAAAGCAGAGAGCAACGAGCTATAATTTTCAATAGTCGACCTAATCCATACATTATCGTTAGGAATGCATATATAATGAATTTGAAACTTTTAAAAATAAGTTTTACACACCATAACATAATGACGATGAGAATGAAGATCAACACATACATAACGTATTGAACGAGAGGTGGATAGCACTTAAAATGTTTTATAACATCATAACACAGGAGGCAATGTCGTAATTGGCAGACTGTTTTGCCCATCACATGTACAAGTCCTGTGACCACTTTGCCGCTGGGATGGATGTATGTAACCTGTAAGTCGGTTTTGTAGGCGAGTAGTTCAAATGGTATATGTATAATGTTATCTAAAGGAACATTCACGACGTGTTCAAAGTCTTCGCTACGTAAAATCACTTTTCCTGCATCAGGAAGATGAAGTAAAGGGTCCTCGAATGTAAAGGACAAGTTTCTTTGCGAAAATGTAGCTTTTTCTCCTTCTAATAGATGACGGCGAAATTTATTTGAATTGGGAATGTGACGTTTATCAAAGTAGCAAGTTTCTAAAATGATGATGTCAGGATTAGAGATAATATCGTCTGGCAAAACAGCTAAAAGATCTATTTTTTCAAAAGTCATGTCGCAGAAGCAATCGCTGTTATTGGTGCAGGGGCGCAACTTGCAGAAATCAGAGGTACCCTGACAATTCTTTTCGTCACATTCGCAGAATTTTCTATCTTTCGTGAAACAATTATAGGCAGTGGATGTAGCATCAATAACATCCCGTGAGCTGCGGAGAATATATGAAGTGGGTATTGTTAGTTGATAGTCTTTCTTAATTATGAAGGTTTCATTGATGATTAAACAATGACTACAGTCATGAAAATGGCATGCATTGGGCGGTATGTCTAATTTATTCCAAATGTTTTTAGGGATTTTTCCACACACAAACTCGTTAGAAAAGTGGCATTGTAGTCCAGACTTATGTCGCTGACGCGACGGAGTGGCTACTTCCAATATTATGCAGATAAGCAGAGCTGTAAATTGAAATAAACAGGCTCTTAATTTAATAATATTTCCGAGCAAAAGACAAACAGTTATGCAGAACAATAACAATTTTAATTGCAAATTATATTTTTAAAATAATATCTTATCTAATTTTTTTTTTTTTTTTTTTTTTTTTTATTATTATTATTATTATTATTATTATATATTTTTTTTTTTATTTAATTAGTAAGAAAAGGTAAAAGTAACATTAAGGAAAATTCCTTTCATTCAAGCAATGATTCTGTGTTGTGGGAAAAGAAATTGGAATGTATAAATATGTGAACCTGTAAAGTTTAATTCATTATAAGGAAAGTAAGAAAAAAAAACCCGCTTTGATCTGGAGATAACGTTAAAGGAAATGAAATATGTGCAGAAATTAATTCATAACTAAAATAATATATACTTTAAGTAATGTAGTTATTAATAGTACAATACATAATCCGTCAATAAATCTAACGTTCTAACGAATTTTTACCCCTGCAATTGGCCATTTTGCAGGGATAAATAACAACAAACGATTTGAAATATTCTAAGATTATGATTAGTTATTTAACGGAATTGTTTGAAATTGATTAACATGCAGTTGTATGTATGTAACTTGATATATGTTACAACTGCAATAATGAAAACCATTAAATAGGTATGGTCAATGTTTATAAATATAAACAAAAAAAAATTTTTTTTTAAACAAGTAAGGTTTAACTGTATAGATTTTTATTTATTTATTTTTTTTTTTTTATTATTAATTAATTAGTTAATTAATTTATTTATTTATTACTATTATTAATATTATTATTATAAACAAATTTACTATAAGTCGCTCTTGAGTCGGTTCAAATTTATGAGAATCGATGTACTTAATTAGTATAATATAATAAGATTGAGAGTGAAGGTAGACAATCCTAGAATAAAGTAGGAAAAAAAATTACTCTATGTACACTTAATAAGTTATCAAAATTCTTTCTATATGTGATAAGACTGTTACATAACGTATAGTTTGCCTAAATAAGAAATACTTCTCTCGATAGGGTTTACTCACAATAAAACTCCGCCTTGTCTCATTACTAAATTCCAAAATTAGTAGTTAATTAGCTAATTAATACATTAGAATCTTAAAATTGAACTTGTAACATACTATAGTAAAATTCATACACACAATGTCGGTATGGAATAATATAATGTATAAGATAAGTATCATATGTTTCCTAATATTCAAATGCAATTCTCAAAACTATAATGAATTACTTAATTAAATCACTTGAATAAAATACAATAAGTCTAAAATAATACTAAAATATGTACATATGTCTATACGAGATAACATAATGAATTTATTTTGACGTACAGTAACTAAATTCAAGACATGAATAAAAAAAATTAGTCAATTAGCTAATTTCCTCAGTAATATAAAACGTACATTTGGATTGTAAATTAATATAAATAAGTAAGTACATTGACCGTTTATACATGATAAGTACTATGCGCTAAATGAGTATTATACCTTAACTGTAAATAAAGTATAATTCCAGAATTGATAGCAAAGTGATTAATGCAGTAAATAATGAAATTTAGATTCAAACTCTAAAATGATACACTAGAATATGTACAAATGTAAGAAATATAATGCCTTAAGGAGTATCGTGGCATAGTTCATAAATAAAATAATTTTGCTAAATTATAGATAAATAACGAAAAAGTATTAAATAAAGATCCAGAATCATATGATGAATTACATGATAAATATAACTCCTCGATTATAGTTAGCTAAAAAAATTACATTAAAATAAAACCAAATTTCAAATCACATAGTAGTGATAAACGCTCGAATATGTACATTTTAATGTTTGTCCCCTACGTTCGAATAAAATACTATCTTAACATTTCTTAACTCAGAAAAGTAAAAGGAAAATTGTAGGCCTCATTCTCTCTCTCTCTCTTTTTCTCTTTCTTAACACGTATAGTAACAAATGCTTAACAATAAGGATGGAAAGTTAGTCACTATTTCGTGATGTCTAAGGCCCATTGAAGAAAACGCTGAGGGTCATAGCGGGGCTGTATTTGTCTCAAGTCATAAGGATATGTTTGGGAAGTGTGCGTGGCATCCCTTACTGGATCGTATATAATAGTTTCATTGCTATCATCGCCTGAAGCGAGAGTGGTATCTGGTACCTGGGAAATGCTATTCATACTGTCATCATTGTTGTCTTCTGTAAGTGTTTCACCTGAGGGTGAATATGATACGATTTCTTCACCTGCGTTGTGTTGTGGTTCAGCATTAATTGTGCTTGGGGCAGGCCATAAGATTTCTATGTCTGGGGTGTCGTCGAAGATAGCATGTGTCTTTTTATTTTGTGGGGGTATTTCACAATGCTGTTTTTGCACTAAAGAATGGAATAAGTCCAGTTCTGGTTTTCTCGCAGTGAAAGGAATAAGTCTTTGTGCATGGACCTTTGTACTTCGAGCCGAAGGATTCGATGGGTCTATGATTGTGAAATCGACTTTATTGTGAGCCTTTTTTACTTCATAGGGACCAACGTTTAAACGCCGTTTAGTCGTTAATTTATTCCTGTCCGTGCTTCTATTATTTAAAAATACTAAATCACCAGGAGAAAATTTACGGTACCTAGAAAATTGATGTTGGTAATTTTCCTGTTTAGTGGTTGCCCTCAAGATATTTTCTTTAACTTTTCGATTTACGTAATTTAATTGAGATGCTTTTTTAGCTACGAAATCTGCATGTGATACATGTTCAACTGGGCGTCTTTCATTAAGTATATCTGTCGGTAAAATCGGTTCGAATCCCAATTGTATAAACGCCGGTTTTTCGTTAGTTGCGGAATGTACCGTATTGTTATATATTAAGGCGTAGTAGTCGATAAAATCGTCCCATTGTGATGTCTCTTCAGCAAAAATTGCGAGTGATTTTTTTATATTTTTGTTTATTGCCTCCGCTGATCCATTTCCAGATGGATGTTGAGGTGATGTAGTTAATTTAGTTACGCTAAATTTCTCACATAAGTACTTAAATACTTCGGATGTAAAGCACGAGGCGTTATCAGTGAGATATCTCGTGGGAATTCCATAAGTACAAATGTATTCTAAGACGCAGTCAGCGGTGTAACGTGTTGTAGTGTTCGGTACAGCATAAAGTTTAATAAATTTAGAAAAATGATCTATGAATGTTAGGATATATTGGTTTCCTTTATCAGTTTTGTGGAAAGGCCCAATGTAATCACCGCTAATGAATTCGTTAACTCTTGATGGGAGATAGTGTCGTTCTAATGGAACAGGAAATAACTTATTTGGTGACCTAAATGCGGCACACTGTTTACAAGAATTAACAAAGTGTTTTGTATCGGAATACATATGTTGCCAAAAGTATTTTTCACGTATAGCATGATAAGTTTTTAGAACTCCGAAATGCGCCAAATGGTTTGCAGTTAGAATATGTGGTTTAAATTTATCTGGAACAACTATTTGTTCTACTTTTGTGGATTTCCGAATTCGTGGTATTGAAGCTTTATGTAACAGTAAGCCATCACGTATGAAATAATCGGTAAAATTTTGAGAATCACCTTTAGATGGATTTCTCAACGTTGAAATAATTAATGAAAGTTTTTTATCTTCGCCCTGGGCTAATTTAATATCTTCAATCGTGGGAAGGTCGATTTGAATGGCATTTACGTTGAATAGTTCCGATTTATAAGTTTTTGTATTATTTTCCATGTCTACATAAAAAAGAATGTACGCTTGCTTATTAAGAACGTCTTCTATCGTTACTTTTTCGACTTTTTCATCATCCAATATATACCAATCGCCGTATTTATCCTTATTATAACAATCGTAATGTCCGTTTTCCGTTATTTCACTGTCGTGAACAATAACTGCATTGAGAGAATACCATAGTGGCTTATCACTCTTCTTACTAGTCATGTAAGGTCGAATATTTAATTTCTCAGGATAAGGTACAAATGTTGTTATTTTATTTGTTTGCGAATTCGAAAATTTGAATCTATTGAAATGAATCGTTAATATTTTGGGATTTTTTGAAATAGACGTAACTTTATTTGCTTTACCAGTTAGTTTACAATTAACACAGCGATAATTATCTGATAAATATTCTACGTTCGTAAAACGTTGTAACGAATTTTCAAGTGAATCAATTTCTTGTGTAATAGCTAAAGAAATATTCTTAAATAATTCAAAAGTAATGCTTTTCTTATTACAATATAAACATTTTATCTCACTCTGAAAATTACCTCCAAATAAAGATGTAATTGGATTATTAATGCTGGTAATGTTCAAAGTTTCATTCGTATGATTTTTAGCAACATTTTCTAACATACAGATAACCTGAAGAAGAAATTCCTGTGCATCCGATTGTTTATTCATTCGAAACTGTGTACAGATTTTGGTTAAATTCTCGTATAATTCTAGTGGTTGAATAACCTTCCCTATGTTTTTAACAACTGAAGTTAGATGTCTCTTTAATGAACATATCATACAAAATTTTGTATTTTCACAATTTATAATGTCATGTGATAAATAATCTGTCAATGGAGACAAATACATAAGACATTGCAGTACAACATTCATAAAACACGAATTTCCTAGGTTCTCTAAGCCTGTGCCATTTTCAATAAACTGATCTGTGTTGGTTTGAGTTTCGCCGCCGCAATTCATTGTATTTACGTGTTTAACATTATCGGTGCTTGTACTTGCTAAAGTTTTTATGTTTTCTTTCGGTTTTGTTTCGTGTGTATTGGCATTAGCGTACTTAGGTAGGGTAACAGTTTTTGTTTCTATTACTGAATTATCAAAATAATCACGCGAGAGTATATCAGCGACAATATTTTCTGATGAAGATATATGTTCGAAGGTGTAATTATAATCAGCGAGGAACGTGAACCATCTGGCGACGCGATTCCCCGGACATTCTAATTTAGACATTTCGGTTAAACTTTTGTTATCGCAACGTATAAGAAAATGTCTTCCGTACAGGTAATGTTTAAAAGTAGAAACACAACAAACAATAGACATAAGTTCTTTTTCTAAGATAGTATATATCTTTTGTGTTGAGTTAAGTTTCTTTGAAAAGTAGGCAATTGGGCGGATTATTCCGTTTTTGTCCGTTTGCCCTAGCATTCCTCCCAAAACATTGTCAGACGCGTCCGCTGATAAAACGAATTGTTTCTCATAATCAGGGTGAATTAGTATAGGCGGTCGTGAAAGACATTCTTTGAGTATATCAAATGAGGTTTGTGCTTCTTTCGTCCAGCGGAAACGTGCGTTTTTTTTGTGAGGTCAGTGAGTGGGGCGGATAACTGCGAAAAATTTTTAATGAATTTTCTGTAATAAGAAACAAGACCAACAAAACGTCGTATTTTTTTAACCGTATTCGGTGGCGGAAAATCTCGTATTTTGATTATATTTTCTTCTATCGGTCTTATGCCTTCTGCGTTTAATTTATGTCCCAGGAAGTTAATTTCGGGTAACATAAAAGAACATTTTTCCGGGTTGATTGTAATTCCAAATAGCCGGAATCTTTCAAAGAGTAATCTCAATTTGTGGAGCATTTCGTCTACTCCGTTCGATCCCATGGCAAAATCATCAATGTAATTAGAAATTTCAAGATCTGATAATGGGGCCAGTATTTGATCCGCTAAATCTGCGAATACCTCTGCTGAAGCATTTAAGCTCTGAGGGGTAGTTACATAACGAAAATTCCCTTTAGGGCTGCTAAATGTTGTATAGTCACGATCTTTAACTTTTAACGGTATTTGCCAGAACGAACTACTTAAATCAAGGGTTGTAAACATTATTTTTCTTTTTAACCTGTCTAACAAATGTTGTATTATTGGTAGTCTATGCCTGGGGTATTTTACGTGCGCGTTTAATTTGCGATAATCCACTACAAGTCGCCATTTTTGTTTTAGAGGGTCACCCGTTGGATTTTTCTTTTTTATTAAAATAAGTGGAGAACTAATATGTGAGTTGGAACGTTCGATAATATTTGCAGCTTCTAATTCCGATAACTGGCGATTCACTTCGTTTTGCAGCGCTTCTGGTATACGGTAGGGCTTAATTGATGGTAATTTATCATCGTCAACATGTAGGTTGGGCTGTATTGCTTCAGTTCTACCTATAGTATACAAGCGCTTACTAAATATATCAGCAAATTCCATAAGTAAATCTAGTAATTTATTTTTCGTTACTTCGTCTAAATGTTCTAAATTAAAATCAGAGGGTTTTAATTCATTTTTCCTGAGTTGCCGAATTACTTCTATATTTCTTGTATCGAAATTACTGCTAATTGTCCCGATTTTCGTATTTTTATTAATGGGAATGGGAGAATCGGAAAGATTAGATATATTTACTGTTATCTGTCTTTCAGTAGTAACCGGGCATACATTATTAACAAATTTAATGTTTTGATTTTTTAAGTTTGAAAAAATTTTAATTGAATCTCCCTTCTTTATAGTTTTGTTTAATGATAATTCAATATTTCTAGATTCACCAGCTTTTAAAATAACATTCTTCGGAAGATATGCATAAGTTGTCTGATTAACTTCTCCGTTTGTTAGTGCGTCGTGTATGTTAATAACAGCACTTTCTGATTTAATTGTGTCTGTGTTAAAACAGATGGTAAATTTTTTTGATTTTAAAAAATCGTAACCAATTATTGCATCGTAATAATCGGATAAGGGATTGTTAACGATATAAATCTTATGCTGATAATGTTTATTACCAATGTTGATGGGTAATGAAACGCAGTTTGTGATCTCTAAGTTTCCTCCTGTCACCGATGTAATTTGAGCGTCGATTTTTAATTTTTTAACTCTGTCGTCATTTTTTATTTGTTGAAAAATTCTATTATCTAAAAGAGTGGCCGATGCACCCGTGTCGATCAAAGACTTGACTAAAATTCCCGCTAATTTTAAATTAACTACCGGCAAAGTATTTTTTCGTTCATTCTTTAAAGAATTATACTGTATCATTTGCGTATTTACCTTTTCAATAAAAGCTTTCTTCTGCCCTTTAAAAAGATTCTTGTGGGTCAGGGAACCTACTCGCCCAGGGCTATTGAGAGGGAGGGTTCCCTTTAATAGTTTCCCGAGGTTTTACTATCACGATATTCACGGTGTTGATTTGGACGCCGTCCTCTATTGTTATTGTGTGAGGAATAAGAGGCTCGGTCATTCCTTCTATACCCATTATTTCTGCCTCTAAAATTGTCCCTGTTAGCCGGATTGTAAAAACAGTCGGAAGTAAAGTGTGACTTGTGACATATTCTGCAGGTGGGGACATTTCTTTGAGTGAAATTTCTATTTTGTGTATAGCGTGGATATGCTGAACCGCGTTGAAAAGAAGGACGAGCGGAATAATTGGTATATGCTCGAGGCGGGTCTTGCCTTGTTTGTAATTTTAAGCTTTCAACTTCTTTACTCAAAGCATTTATCATTTCCTGAGTGTTCAAGGCGTGGGCTTCAAGAATGTTTTTAATCTCACTGTTATTCGTAGTCGTAGACATATTATTTACAATTTGTTCGACGGGTGAATCAACAGCATTTATTTCATTAGATTGCAACAATTGTGCAAAATCCACTGCGTTTTGGAACGTTTTAGGGTCTTTTAATATTACCGATTGTTTGAATGTTCCGTGCAAACCGTCGATAAATTTTGCTAATTTCGTTTGTTCAAAAATTGTTTTAATAGCATCATTTGTTAAATCCGGAGAATTGAAAAAATTTTCCGTTGCAAGACTGACTTTGGCTGCATAAGTCTTAACTTGCTCATTCGGAAGCATCTTACAGTTCGAAAACTGTTTTTGTCTAGCACTTAGACTATATTGAGTGTCAAAATATGACAAGAATTTCTTTTTAAATTCGTCATAATCTTTCTCGCTATTCAAATCAGGTGAATGGATTATATTAGTTAGTGCGTCTCCACGAATTCGCGACCTCATTATTAGTAATTTCTCGGGTTTTGTACATTTAGCCAATTCAGTAATATTTTCTAAATTTTCTACGAAAAATTTCGGCGTTATCGATGAAAGGTTATCGAATTGTGGAATTACGTTTTGAAATCCTGCAATTTTTCGAATAAGGGCCTCCGAGTCTTCTTTATTTTTGTCGGTTAGACACATTTTTATAATTACTTAAAATTCCAGAAAATACGATAGTAGTATATCTTAAAATTCGTTGCAATTAGAATATAGCATTAATAACGCAGGAAAATTTTACTTGATCTGCAATAATCGTAAAATAATAATCTAATAATAGTAATAATATCAAGTAATATCAGTATTAATATCTCAGAATATAAATAAAAGACTAAGAGTAGAGATAAAACGTGGAGAAAATAAAATAATTATCATGGTATTGTAATCAGGAAAATATCATAATTAAAAAAAATATATCTCATTAGTAGTCATCGAACTAGTAAATGATTAATCAAATACACAAATATGGAACCAGATACTGATTATTTAAAAAAAAATTTCCATCTTTCGTATAAGTAAAAGTTTATAAATTAATTCATCGTGAAATCATCTTTAAAATTCATATAATGTAATAAGAAAGTTGTAATAAGACAGTAATTTCTAAAATTAATTAAAATTAATATTGATTATTTTCTCACTTACGTATCATAATAGATTATACTTTCTGATTCATATTATAAGAAAATTATAAAACAAAACAAACTCTATGACGCTTAGAAAAGTACAAGGTCAAATAAATTGATAATAAAATAAAGACGTATTTAAATGTACATTATTCACAAAGTTATATTTTATAAAAAATTTATTTTATATAATTTATTTTTAATTTAATTTATTTGTTATTATTATCACAAAATTTTCACGTTTTCTTGAAGATAAATAAGAATGTTTACAAATGTCATTAGATAATAAATGTTTTTCTAACTTCCAACGTTCAAAGGTATAAATTGAAGAAAAAAGAATATTATAATGCAATATATTTAAATATAAAAAGAAGATATTGTAAAATATAATTATTTTTCAAGAAAATTTTCACGTTTTCATTGTAAGAAATATTTTCCGAATTCCAAAATTCAGAAAAGGAAAAGAAAATTTATAATGACATATTTAAATGCAAAAAAAAGTTAATTTAAAAGGCAGTTATTTCTCAGTAAGATTTTCAAATTTTCTTAGTAATAAAATATAAATGTTTTTAAATATTATTAAAATATAAATATTTTTTTAAATTCTTAAAATTCAGTAAAGAAAGAAATTTATATTGATATATTTTAAATATAAAATAAAATATTTCAAAATATAGTTATTTCACAATAAATTTTTCAGATTTTCTTAATAAGTAATAATAAATGTTTCAAATATCATTAAGTAATAAATAATTTTCCCAAATTTTCAAAGTGCAGAAATAAAGAAATTTATCAAAAGGAAAATATTTTACAATACAGTTATGTCTCAATAAATTTTTACGCTTCCTTAATAGTAAATAATAAATGTTTCAAATGTTATTATGCAATAAATAATTTCTCCAAATTTTCAAAGTGCAGAAAAGAAAGAAAATTTATATAAAAAGAAAATATTTTACAATATAGTTATGTTTCAATCAAATGTTCACGTTTTCTTAATAGGAAATAATAAATGTTTCAAATGTTATTAGGTAATAAATAATTTCCCAACTTTTCAAAGTGTAGAAAAGAAAGAAAATTTATAAAAGGAAAAGTATTTCACAATATAGTTATATCTCAATAACTTTTTTTTTTTTTCTTAATGGTAAATAATAAATGTTTCAAATGTTATTAGGTAATGAATAATTTCCCAACTTTTCAAAGTGTAGAAAAGAAAGAAAATTTATAAAAGGAAAAGTATTTCACAATATAGTTATATCTCAATAACTTTTTTTTTTTTTTTTTTTTTTTTTTTTAATGGTAAATAATAAATGTTTCAAATGTTATTAGGTAATAAATAATTTCCCAACTTTTCAAAGTGTAGAAAAGAAAGAAAATTTATAAAAGGAAAAGTATTTCATAATATAGTTATATCTCAATAACTTTTCTTTCTTTTCTTAATAGTAAATAATAAATGTTTCAAATGTTATTAGGTAATAAATAATTTCCCAACTTTTCAAAGTGTAGAAAAGAAAGAAAATTTATAAAAGGAAAAGTATTTCATAATATAGTTATATCTCAATAACTTTTCTTTCTTTTCTTAATAGTAAATAATAAATGTTTCAAATGTTATTAGGTAATAAATAATTTCCCAACTTTTCAAAGTGTAGAAAAGAAAGAAAATTTATAAAAGGAAAAGTATTTCATAATATAGTTATATCTCAATAACTTTTCTTTCTTTTCTTAATAGTAAATAATAATTTTCGGAAGAAAAAAAAGAAATTTGTAATATGTTTAAATATAGAAGAAAATATTTCAAAATATAGTTATTTCCGAATAAAAATTTGGTAAGAATTAATAATAAATGATCTTAAATGTTATTAAGTATGAAATAATTCTTAACAATCAGTTCTTTTCCTGTAAACATCTTATGTTCTTTTCATGACATATATGTATTTTGCGTATTTTAAAGAATACTTCAGGAATAAAATATACGTCAATTCTTTATAAGTAACATACATCATTATAATGTATTTGAACCATTGCTTGAAATTGTATGCATGAACTCTTAGAGTATGTATATCACTATTATTACTCCCTTATTAAATTACTTATAAAGCGTGTAGAATCATTGCTTGAATGAAGTAAAATAACGTACAGCATCAAGTACAGATGGCATTCTTCAAATTTTTTTTTTTTTTTTTTTTTTTTTTTTTTTTTTTTTAAATTCTCTTAAAATTACAAATCCTTAATTTATTTATTTTATTTTATCTATTTATTTTCATTATTCATTGAACCCTTTTATTTTTACAATTTCCATTAGTTTGTGAAAAGGGAGTTACGTATTTAAATTTTATTTTACTTTATTTAATTTGCTAAGTTTAAAGAAAATTTCAGTTTGCAAATTATTAAATAAATAGTGCTTAAAGCACACTGTCACGGGAACCATTGCTCGGGTACGCTCCTTCTGTTTTCCTCATCTTATATTGAATTCATATATTTAAATTACATTGAAACTAATTAGGCCGTATGTTTCACGTAAAGTGATCCCAGATTCAGGAGCATACTCGAGATCTAATATACAAGAAAGAAACATTTAAATAAAAGCAAACTGAAATTGATTAAATTGAATTTATTTTAAAAGATTAACATATTTAAATACATAAGTGTAAATCATTATGCATAGTTTAACGTACTTAACAGTAAACTCGACCGTATGTTTTAATAATATATTTACCACCGAGAATGCCTCATCGCGTAATTAATATCAGTTTAAATAATTAAATATAATACAGAAATTTGCTCGGAATTAAAAGCCTGCTTACCCCTTATACATCTGGTAGACATCATCATCATCTAGGGGGTCCAAAATCCAATTCCTGATATTGGCGGTTGGCGGTTTCACACAACAAAAAAAAACTTATAATTTTCACCTAACAATCACGGGTTACAAATACCCTGAGGACACTACTCCAAGATCATCTTTCTGAGAACTTTTTTTTTCTCTCACCAAATTTCCTTTTTGCCCCTGGTCATCTCCTTTTTCTTACTTAACTATTTAGTAATTCTTACGCCCTTTTTTCTTCCCTAAATCTCGTCGTCCAATCCTTTTTTCTCATCCTGATCCCCATTTAAAGACAGCATTTTACTGGATTTTCCTATAAACATATTTCGCTTTACATTACCATAATTTTGGATACATTAAATACTTCCCCCTCTCTGGCCAAGATATCAGGTGTTAAAGCCATAACTTTGACGGTTTCTTTGATCTTATAGAAAAGCTTATTTCTAGAGGCATCACTATTTCATCCAGCTGCAAGTCTCTGAACGCCTTTCGTCTCTTTTATTCTCTATACCTTTTCTGGTCAATAGAACACAAAACTTACTGGACGTACTTATTCAATTTACGTGAAGTCGTGCATTCGAATTCCTTTTCTTTACAGAAAATACCCTACCTTTTAAAACCCTAAATGACCACCGTGCGCAGCAGTTGCATATCTCCCAGCGTCTTTTCATTCCTTTATTCTTATACCTTTCTTGGTCAATAGGATACACTCAGCCAGCTGTCGCCCCAAACACCTTGAGCGGAACTCGTTTGATCTTTAGTCAAATGGAACTACCATGCTATTCCTTATATTCTTGCGAGAAATAGTAAAATTTGTAACAAAAGAAATTCCTTTTTCCCATGAACCCGGGGGCAGTACAGAACTGCTAAACTTGCTGGGTATATCTCAGCAACATGTCCTGTAACATTAGAACCTAAAATATTATTACAGGAGTGTTGGAAAGCTAAAGTGACATGGGACACGGAATTACCTGTTTCTATCAAGAAAAAAATTGAAAAATGGGAAAAACAATTAGGAAAATTAGGGACTATTGAAATACCTAGGTGTTTTTCTCGAGATGCAGATAAGTTGCATTCATTTCACGTTTTTTGCGACGCTAGTAAAGTAGCGTATGCTACGTGTATATTTATACGGACCGAAAATGAGAACGGTGGTTTCTGTCAGTTGGTTCAAGCAAGAAGCCGAGTTGCTCCTATGAAAACAATATCTATCCCGCGGTTAGAATTATTGGCTTGTAATATTGGGGCTAGATTAGCAAGTAGTGTTAAAACTGATTTGAAATTAGATAACATTGCCATTTTTTATTGGACTGATTCGCCCAATGCGCTTTACTGGATAAAAAGAAATGAAAATTGGGCACCTTTTGTTTACAACCGAGTGAACGAAATTCGCTCATTAAGTGATCCTTCAAAATGGCACCTTATTCCTGGCCAATTGAATCCTGCTGACCTGCCTTCAAGGGGTTGTACCGCTGAGGTTTTAGCCCGAGATAAATGGTGGGAGGGACCGCAGTGGTTGAGAAAACCAATGGACGAGTGGCCAAAATCAGAAATGTTTCCCGATTTTGAGACTATCGATGCAGAAAGAAGAAAAACAATTATTAGTAGTACTACAAATGTAGATGTTCACAGTGAACAATTTTACACTAGAATTTCTTCCTACGATAAATTAGTAAAAGTAATCGCATGGATATACAGATTTTACAAAAATTGTAAGAAAGCTAAAGAAGAGAGAGAATTTAAAATTTTAACTGTAGAAGAGCAGAATGAAGCTGAAAATGTATTGTTGAAATTAGTTCAAAAATCGTTTACTGGTCCTCAAGATAAACGTCTAAAGGCATTTCAGACCATGACAGATTCGGCTGGAGTTCTGCGGCTGAAATCACGGATACATTTAAGAGAGGATCTTATGAATTTCAGATTTCCTATTATCCTTCCACATGACCATCCCGTAGTTGAAAAATTAATTAGATTTAGACATTTGAAACTAGGACATGCTGGTGTACAAATTATAATGTCTAATTTAAGGGAAGATTTTTGGATCTTAAAATTCCGAAAAACTGTCAGAAAAATTATTAGAACCTGTGTAAGATGTAGACGACACGATTTTAAATCAGTAGAAATTTCCACTCCTCCCTTACCTGAAGATAGAGTAAGAGAAGCTGCCATTTTCCAAATTGTTGGTCTGGATTATGCCGGTCCGCTTATTCTTAAAGAAAATAGGAAAATCTGGCTAGTAATATACACTTGTGCGTTTTTCGAGCAGTTCATTTTGAACTAGCTACCTCATTATCAACTGAAGTATTTTTACTGACGTTGAGAAGATTTATAGCCCGTAGAGGCAGAGCCTTCTATTATCTATACAGATAATGGTAAAAATTTTGTAGGAGCGGAAAATTTGTTGAAAGAAATAAACTGGAATTCAGTACAAAATGATAGTATATCAAGGAAAATTATTTGGAAATTTATACCTCCTTCAGCTCCGTGGTGGGGATGGTGGTGGGAGCGATTGATTGGCCTAACCAAGAGAATACTCAGAAAGGTTTTAGGAAAAAGTTCTCTGAATTATGAAGAAATACAAACCATTATATGTGATCTAGAAAGTGTTATCAACAGTCGCCCCCTTACTTATGTGTCAGAAGATTTAAATGATCTCGTACCTCTCACTCCGTCCATGTTCTTGCTAGAAGTGAAAGGTAGTGGTACACCCGATATTGATATTCTAGATGCCAAATCATTGAACAAAAGGCTTGTTTATCAACAGAAAATAAGACAAGACCTTTGTAAACGATTTAGATCAGAATATTTATAGGCCAATTGCGACAACCTAGTAGATGGAAGAAAATACAGAAACCTTTAGCAATAGGTGATGTTCTGATTGTTTCCAGTGACAATAATAAAAGAACTGATTGGCCTCTGGGCAAAGTGACTGAAATTTTTCAATCTAAGGATGGACACGTCCGCTTAGTGAAAATAAGAATGAAAACTGGGGAATATTTAAGATCTACAAACAGGTTAATACCCTTAGAAGTATCACAAGATAACGACAGTATGAGAAACCATTTCAAGGACATTAAAAAGAAACAAGATTTTAATGAACATAAAGGTGCTAGTAATCCTCCTAGTGGTTCGGTCAGCGACAGTACATCGGACGTTTCGGTTCGTCGCTCCAGATACGGGCGTATCATAAAACATCGAACGAATTGGATTTGAGTTTCAGATCCCGAAACTCAAAGGTGGGAGGATGTTGTAATTGTGAATTCATTTCCTGTTGCATCATCCAAAACCCCCTTTTCTTCTCAAAGTTTTGAAACATAAAAAGCATCTACGCAATGTAGAGGTAAGAATGTGCTCTGATTAGCTGAAAAGAGACAATGAAACTGGCGCAAGCGCGCAACATTATGTTTTTCTTCTCTCCTGTAACTGTTCTTGAATATTTTTTATTAGAACTTTAGTTTGAACTCTAAGTTTTAGTTTAGTTTAGTTTTTATGATTATGATATTTTGAGAGTGTGTTGCTCAATTAGAAAGCTGTATATAATAATCTGTGTTTTTTCGTCATGTGAAGTATTAATTAAATCGTGATGTCTTCTAATATCCTGAATTTATTTGAGTCAATAGTGTATTCATGCTGAAAAAGGATTTAGATTTTGAAATATAATGAGCGTTGAAGAACCGGAGCACCGAAGTCCCACTTTGGAACTTAGAGGTAAGAAAATTTGTTTCTTACTAATTTTATTAGAAATCAATTTAGATTAAAATTGATTATTTATATGTCGGCAGCTTAGACTGCATTTTAATATAGGCAGTCGGAGTTGCCACATAATTGAATGTATCATTTTCTAAAAAATTGGCGGGCCACGTGCCCTTGTGTGTCTTACCCCCTCTTTCCTTCCTATACCTCGCCTATAATTAAGAAATGTGACGCCTCACACATGTCGTCCCCCCCCCCCCCCCCCCAACACACCACCAAAAAAGTAAAAGTAGAATCCGCATCTAAATTTTGATGTTTATCTACAAAACAGAAAATATTGTATTCTAATAGAACAAACATATTCAAATTTCATAACATTTTGAGTATTTTTACGCTATTACAGAAGAAAAAATATATATCGATGTGACCCTGTATAAAGCTATGTACGGTCACAATAACTGTTAACAAATAGGAGAAACTTGCTGTCTCCTTCGACAATATATTGAAATCTTGCAACACTCTGTGTATTTTTACGCAAGTTATAGCATGGTGGGTAGACAAGATGACAGACAGGCAGGCATATCATTCTTGAATTCTAATACTGTTTATACAAAATCATCTGAAAGCAATTCTTTTCAAAAAGAAAAGAAAAAAAAAAGAATTGTCAAAATCTATTAACTCCATTTAATCTACTTGGATAGATTTCTTGCCAGCATATATTTTGAGGATTCGTACCACTATTTTCGAAAAGTAATATTTATCTTATTTAAGTCTTTGTATCACTGCTTTGCATAGCTGCAACATACCCAAAAGTCAATATTACTTAGACAGTGGGGTTTAGAAGACGATTTTATTTATTGTTGCTACCTCCCAACACAGCAGTTTATATAAATTGCTCATTGAATTCTCAACAGACGACAATACTGAGTTAATTTTTTATGCCAAAGTTTATGAACTTCGTAAATTTTGTTAAATTAAGAAAGCAAGCTGTAGAGGTTCAAAAATAGATTTTTTACAAAAGTAAGTTCGTATACTTTATAATTTTGTATTAGAAAATTGACAATATTTATAAGAAGTATGTAATTTTCTGTTTGTTGCAAATGTTAAAAAGTACTTTCAGTCAATATTTTTTTTTTTTTTTTTTTATGTTCGAAATTATTTTAATTACTTTTTACTTGCTTAAAATGATGTATTCTAACATCTGAGAAAGTATTTTTCAAATCGGAATTATTGAGTCACAAAGGGTTAATTTAAAATATGCGATTAAATAGCAGAAATATTGCATGTTATAAAATAGTGGTACTCAAAAGTTAAAATCCGACGAACGAATCCTTTTTTTTTTCCTTACCTAAGTCACATAAATAGAATGTAAATGCAGCAGCCATTCATTTTGTCAATTTGTAACTATCCACTTTTACACTTAATAGTTTTTGTTTTCTTCATAAAGTCTAATTACTAGATTTGGTATTGTTTCGTGAATGTTCACTTCATTTGACTGTACTGTTTCCCACTATAAGACCCTACTTGTAGAGTCCCACATATTTCCCACTTTTAGAGTGAGTTGGTTTGACATCGGGTTGGTTTGACGCTATTATTTTTTTTCGTTGCGGGTCGGGTTCGGATCGGGTTGACTTTAAATGTTTTGAGTTCGGGTCGGTTTCGGAATTGGTTTAACTCTTTCTGGTCTAATTCAGGTTGACCCAATTTTGTAAAAGAAAATCCTGAATATTTTTCAAAAAAAAAAAAAAACCTAAATATTTGAATATTAATAAGTGTACATGTGTTCATTTTTATACAAAACAAATAATATAATTTTTTTTTTTTTAAAGTCTATTCCTACTTAGGTCAAAAAGAAATTTTTTTCCAGCGATCTACACGCTTCGCCACTGACGGTATTTATTCCTAAATTTATATCCTGCTAAATATCTTATATAAGAGAAATTTTTTAAATGTATTAAAAATTAAATAAAAAATAAATAGCTAAAATACCAAAAATTAATAGCTCGAAAAGTATTTCTCACAAAATTGTTAGACAAACTGCGTTAGAAAGGTAAAAAATTGTATTTTTCTTGATATAAATTTCAAATCTAATGATTATGCCGTTTTTCAAATATTGAATTAAAAAAATTACCAAACTTCACAATGAAGTACCATAGCGAAACCTTCACGCGTAAAAAGATAATGGGGCTGTTCACGGACAAAGATCAGGCGGCCGGCGCGCGGGCGAAGGAGACTAAAATATGGAGTGAGTCTATACTTTTGAACAGAAATGAAATGTAAAAACTAAAATTAATTAATTAAATTTAATTAATGAATTAATATTTGAAAAAACTGTATTAACATCAATCGTCATCCACTACAAGTTTAAAAAAAATGTATTTGAACTTGAGTGGATGAATAAAATGTATTTTATTAACGATTGAAAATTTGAACAAGATACATAAATATATATTTATGTATCTTATATATTTATACATAAATATATATTTATGTATGCTCGCACACTCTATATATATAGAGTGTGTGAGCTAATAGTAGGAATTGAAAAAGGTAACATTAATATTAGAGATGTAATCGTAGACAACTTTTCCATAATTGCATTAAAATGTGGATTACATTTTTTTCACTTCGGGATTAGGTCGGTTTCAGGTTTGAATATTTTGAGTTTGGGTGGAAGTATACCGAGTATGTGTCGGGTTTTAGCTGGACGAAATTTTTTTTGTCGGGTTCGGGTTTAAGCAAAAATTTTGGGTTCGTGCAGGACAAGTTTTCCTGCCCGGTGAAACACAACCAATAATTCCAGTGTCAAATATGTTCTCAAGCATTGATGACAAAGAATATATATTGTATATTTAAAATGCAAAGAACCTCAAGATTTAACTATCGGAATAAATGAGTTAATCTTTTCGAAAGTTAAGGTATCAATTAACATTAATAAACAAACAAACAAACAAAAATATCTAATTATATGATCTCCTCTTTTTAGGTGCGTTCGTAATTATATAAATACGTAGCACCTATAGTCGTCGTCTGGTCCGTCCATCTGTCCGCATATAATAGCGCAAAAACTACCCAAAACCAAATGATTTGAAATTTAATGAAAATCGAATCAAAATTTAAAAATATATTAATAAAAATATTTATTAAGTAATTTGAATTTTTTTAAAAATTGGTACTTCTTTGTTATAGCACCTTCCGAGGATTAAAAGTCAAGCGACCAAGATGTATCATTCTATTAAATCCTATCATTAATTAATTCAATGATATCACATGATAGGTAATGATACTTAGGTTGCCATGATGATTACGTCCTATTTAAAATGGATTCGTATTATTTCCGTATTACTGAATTTAAAAACCGAATTTGTATACTAAAATTGTTTAATTATAGCAATACTATAATCTACCTACAGTTTTTGGATAGATGTTTCTGGAGAAATAGATATTAAATTGAAAAAGAGTCTAAATATGGATTTCAAGTTCTGAAATTTTCAATGCTAGGCTTAAGTTTCCCATTGGAATTTTCAGTAAATATCAACAAATGCTAAAATTTTGGCAACTTAAAATGTACTTATTTTATTACGGAAATTAATCGTATCATAATAACAGACGATATAATTCATTTCACTGAAACTAGTTATAGTACGAACGCACCTCATTTGTCACGTTTGAGGTACAATTTCCAACTTGTTTTTTTCTGTCAGTTCAGAAACAAACTAAAATATATTTTATTCCACTTACCTCGCATCGAATAAAGTTTAGAAAATTAAATTGGTCTGGTTGCAATTTATATCTATGGACACATGCCTTTACAGTGCCTGTAAAAGAATAAAATGTTGTATTTTCTCTATTATAATGTCCTTGGATGTTAATAGTGCTCCATTGATACAGCATGTGGCATCCAGATTTGCTTGTATAATCAAACAATCAATCAAATTTTAATAGGGAATATCCTTTTTAATTTAACGTTTCAATATTAAAATGAAATTGAAGTTTTAAATACATTGTACAAAAATCTGTTGCTATATTTAATTTCCGGTTATCCGTGAACGCAAAATCTTATGAGTGATGTTTGAAATAGTCGGTAGCAGCACACCTTTCAAGAAGTCAATTTCAACGCGATATTCGAATTTTCAGAAACGCCTTAAATGCAGAGAAAAATTAGAGCGGGGTTAAGCTGACAGATTAGAGAATTCGAAGTCGCAAACATTTTTTAACCATGTTGCCAAGATCATAATCTGTAAAATTAAGATACACTAGAAGGATAAAAAAGTGTAACTACACTTAAAAGTAATATCACTTAAAAGTTCGTGAGATTATTATTAAAGAGATACACGTGTATCATTGCCTTGGATTGACAAGGTTCTAGCTCAGAGAGGTCATCTCGTACATTTTTTTGGCTAAAATTTTGCATAAACATTCAGTACCTGTGAACTTATTGCAATAAGCATGGATAAAACAGGCTGCTAGGACAAACAATTAGACTTTTTCTAATTAGCCTAAAACTGCATGAGCTCATTGCAATGAGTCTGAAAAAAAAAATCTGAAACAAGTGGGTAAGTGTGATCGAAGATCGCACAAAGGGTTTTGTTCAATATTCCTTTCAAAACACTTTATCCTTTCTTTAATTAATAAATCCAAATAAATTTCATTTTCAAAAAAAAAAAAAAGTCATGTTTTCTATCAAGTAAAAATTTACCGGTCTATTTTTCTCGTTTTTTCGAATATCTGAATCGGCCCGGTAGCGGGCGAAGCCCGTTATTATACTCTGTCATAATCTCATAATAATATCTGTCATGTGGACTAAATACGATATTAAAAACTAATCTATTTCAAAATTAAACATGTTGTATAGACCTTCAAAATGTTAAAATATGCCAATATTTCCATAATCGAGTTTTTATCATGATTCAATACGTTCCTCAAACTCATATGACGTTATAATCACTTGCTGATGTCCTATCTACTTGCTTTCTCTATTACTCATATTGATACTCTCTTTCAATTATTCTCAAGCATTTGAAAAAGTCCGTTAAACTTCGAATAGGATGTCAGATTAATTTTCTTTTTAATTCTCTAATGACGTCATATTAACCTGCTTTCTGTATTCACACATACTCATACTCCTTGTATTATTGAGAAATGTTTGAAAATTTCCGTTTTATTACCAATATAACGTCCTATTAATCTTTTTTTTTTCAGTTGGTGAAACTTTTTATTTCATTTTCATTTTTCACGTGGAAATCTTTCAATAGAAAATTAATTATTGTAGAAAGAATTTTATTGTGATTTTTAATTGTTGGCAACTGCTTTAACGAAAAATGTTTAAATTCAATAGGAAAAGGCTGTTAGATTTTTGGTTTTTATCTCTCTATATTAAAATAATACGATTTTTTCAAAATTTTATGATTTTCAGCGTGACAGTAGGTATTCAGCTGTAAGTACACAAAATTTCGAGTCTGTAAGTTATACAATTGCTGAGAACCGGCTCTGTGACGGACAGTCAGAGAAGCGGCACGAATAGGGTTTCGTGAGATGAACGAAACCATAAAAAGACTGATTAGCAAAGAATTGGTTATTTTCAAATTAGCTTGAAATTGCATAGGCTCTTTGCAGTAAGCCGGAAAACTATCAGACTGATTAAAATATGGTAAATTATTTTCCAACTAGACTGACTCTTTGCAAATAGTCTAAGTCGGATTTCTCAATTACCCTATTACATTTATATACTACATATTATGCAAAAATTTAGTTAGTTCAGTTAGGATATGCATAACAGTTGAAAATTCAACTTCAGCAATTTCCGTCAATAAACGGAAATGTACTTGAATTATTTTGTGCAACCCTGTATATGATCTCTAGAATTTATACGTACACCAAATAATATGCAAAAAAATACTCAAATTTAAAAACGCATGCCTCAGTTGAAAATGCACTTCCAGCAATTATCGCTCATAAACAATACTGTAACAGAATTCTTGCGTGTCTCCTTGTAAATCAACGATAAATGCTATTCACATCATATTTTACAATAAACATCTTGTAGTGCACCTCAGTGATGTATATCAATTTCAAAATGTTTGAAATAGTGTAACATCATTGAAATACATTGCAAACTACTTTTGCCCCATAGGCCGTAATGTAACAGAATTAACGAGCATACCAATAACATATATCAATTACATAGTAATTCGAGTATATTTACGCGAGATAGAGCAGAGACAGACGGCCAGACAAACCGAAGTTCTAATCCTAAACACTTTTCAGCTAATGTTGGAAAGTGTTAAAAAGCTTTAGTCATCGACACTTATTTAATATGAAGTTAAAAAAAATTCTTTTATGTATATTTATTTATTTAAAATTATGAAATTTCAAAAGGCTTTTTTTCCTGGTCAAACAAGAGAGATGTTGCAGCTCCAAAAAAAGCTGTTTTGCTGCTCCAAAATGGCTCTTTCTGTTCCAAAATGGGCGATTTTGCTACTTCGAAATGACATTGTGCTACTCCAAAATTATGTTCATGGTGTTCCATCACTGACAGGTCCCACCAGTGGCTTAGAGGTTCTGTTCTCAAAGCTGGTAGACGAGATGTGCTAGGTTCAAATCCCTGTCGCGCTCGTCGACCTAACCGTTCGGAGTTTTCCATGGTTTTCTTTTAACCTTGCCGAAAATACGGGTTAGGATCCCTTAGAAAGACCCCTCACGGAGGGCACTCCCCTTAGGGCCTATATCTCTCGAGTAGATAATCGGCCGTGATAAATCCACCAATCAACCATCACTGACGATTTTAAAAAATGCAGTTTTGGAGAAGTTTTTTCTCTTTCTCTTTCTCCCTTCATGTTTTTCGGGTTCTGAACACGAATTTGAACTTTGCCACCTCGTATCTGGTCAGCTTAAAAAGTTATAAGCGAAAAACCATGAAAAAAATCAGGTTTTCCCTTGTATTCGCTAAAGAGTTAAACTTTTTTGAAAACTTTATTGCACCAAATTACACTAGAGAAAATTTTCTACATTTTTTTTTTTTTAGCGATATATTGAAATTCCATTATCGTAGGACGAAAACGCGATCCAATCACCATGCATCCATTTCAATCACCAATTTGAAGCTCTTTAGTTATTTGTAGTTGCATTTCGAATATGTTAACATTTGCTTACCAAGTTTTAAACATTTTAAAGCACTAAGAAAATTAATTGAAACCAGGTGATTAGGAAAGATATAAAAACACAAACACTCTGAATAGGTGAGAGCACCAATTTTCCTTTTTCTAGTAATCTGATTTAAGTACAATTATAACTATAATAAGTTTAATATAATAATAACATATATGGAAGATTGTAAACAGGGGGAAAAAGGAGAAATGCAGTGTTGTTATGTCGTTTTGGTCGCTTTGAAAGGAATGGTTGACGTTCTACGACAGGAGGTTCATCGTTATCTTTTACTTCTTCATCATCAATTGATTCCTCAGGTTGTGTCTCCACTTGACCTAAAATATCCTGGAGTATTGGGTCGTCAGCCTCTGCTTGCAAGTCATCTTTGGCGATGAAGAAGCTGACGTTGTCACAATGGCCATCGCAGTTCAGGCAGAGAGCGAACAAAACAAACCTGATTTCCTACTATCACACTTTCCACTGCGGTTTGTTTTGCATTTGCAAGATATTTTTCGCAGAACAGCTTCTGGTGCGGAAGGTTTGACAGTTGTTATGAGTGTGATGCCTCTCTTGGTTTTATTCCAGCCCCATTCCTCAGCCTTTTTACAGTCGCCTAGCCAGAGCTGTACTTGGTGGTAAACTCTCAGACAGTGATATTGAGCTGCATCTTCTGTTCTAGGGAGAGATGCTATATTTGCAGCGGTCTTAAAGGTAGATTTTATGTAGCATATGTACCTCAGGCTTTTTAGGGAAAGTGTTGCTTTTCCGCTGAATCCGTACAGGTGTAACAGGAACAACAGCCAACTTTAATAACATCGTCAGCTACAGCAGCAGGGTTTTTGAATATATCAACCACATATTGCAAATCGTCAAATTTCTTCAACATTTGAAGCTATTTTGTTTTCTTTTGACTGTACAGTACAGAAGTGGTACCGCATCCACTCATGGCATGTAGAAGTAGTATGTTTTTGGCAATTAATTTGTCGACTGCACCCAATGATGAATAGATCTTCTGTGGACTTTTCTCTTTTTCTGGTTTCAAGAATAAAATTGCAAAGCCCAATTAAGATTATCAGTAGGTCTACATCTTCATCAATGACTATCACGTTCACATGGTTAGGTGCCAAATTGAGAACAGTGTTGATAAGGAGTGTGTCAGTATTTCCTTTTGCTTGCTTGAAAACCATATTTTCAGAGCCTAATCTAATCTATTCATCAGCAGGGTTATTAACCCTTTCAGGCACAAAGTACTTCTGTTACTAAAATGTTGAAAAGATTGAATGACACCAGGATATTAGAAGAAATTTATTTTAAAATTATAAAAGCTTTTCTTCACGTACATTATAAAAGGCAAAACATTATTTCCAAAATCCGGGTGCCGTTGTGGCATTTTGTTATTAAAATTAAGTGGGACAGAATTTAACCCACCATGCCGAAAAGGGTTAAACGGTTTTTGCTTTTGTCGTTTGCGAGAAATTTCTCCTGAGAAACCGTTAGTACCATAGTCTCATTAAAAACAACCTCATTAGATACCGTTTTGTGAGATCGTCTTTCACGCTCAACAAATTTAGTACTCATTTTAGTAGTGTTTTCTTGGTATCTATCGAAGATTACTGCAGCGTTCGCTGCGTATTTCGACTTAATTGAGAACATACATCTGACTTGTGTGCTTGACATCAAGTGCCCGCTTATAAGTCATCGTCAATATACAGGGACGAAATAGCCACAAGGAAATTTACAACACCAGAGAGTTACATCCGGGAGCTCCACAAAGTGTGTGCAATGGAGCTGGCGGGAGTCGAACCCGCCGATCTGACTCCTACGCTCTCAAGCGATTAGCGGAATGGTGTCTTAACCACTCGGCCACAGAGGCCCCTCGACTTAACAAAGTCCACATAGCTGTCACAAATCGATCCAAATAATTGACCACCATGCCACAAAATTCTGTGCAGTAAATACCCGCCATATGACATACATAGATCTGCGCCCGAAAGTTATGTCTGGTGGGAGTGGAGTGAATTCCTTGTACAAAGAGGATTTGGTAGTTTTTCGCATTCTGGATTCGTCAAAAAGAGACAATGGGTAGGCAAAGAGATCGTAAGACAAATATTCCTCAAGTTCTTTGTCAGATTGTTTTGTTACACTCATTATTTGGAAGAATGCTGTTGGATTGATGTGAATTTTTTCTTTACCTATCTTGATAGTGCTACTCATCACAGCTAATGGATGCACTCTATCATTACGCTTGAATGTAACGAAATAGATCGCAGGCAGCCATGCTTCTAGGCACTGTAGCGAAAGCCAATCTAGTCTGTTTGCGTCGAAGATGTGTCTACTACTGTGACCTACCTTATACACGGCCGATGCATCACATTTAAAACGTCACATGTAGTGGGTCATTTTTTCACGGCGATTGGTGCAAAACGGGTGTCGCGTCTATTGGCTGACGTATTTAAAACTCCGCCCTTTCCTTCGCAGTCATGAAATTAATTAGCGTGAAAGAAATCATCAATTTTGGTGACGAATTTTTTTAAATTGTAATTAATTTAAATTGTATAGAAGATATTAACACAAACGTCTAGCGAAACAGTGCAATATCCTAGCCATCATATCATAGTTCATGGTCAAAACCTTGTTGTCAACTTGGCTTGATGACGTCATAAACTTTAAATCGAGGCTAACGAAAAAGACAGGCTGCCGCGGTGCATTCCACTTATCTTTTTTTACCACCCACGGAAGATGAGCCCAGTAGCTGGTCCTTCCCTACCTGTCTATGATCGGACGCCGTGAGAAAGCAAGAGCCGTAGGGATGTCGAGCACATAGCCGAGGGACCGACTCTCCTTTTTGGGGTTTCGGCGACGAAGCAGGACTATCTCAATATAAGATGGTTAAGATCTCAATATAAGATCGTTATATCAAGATGGCCTTGGACGAAGCCGCTCGGCAGTCTCTACGGTTCATCAGCTGTCATGTGTGGAACTTCCGCCGTATCGCTTCGACCTATGTCGTCTCGCACTTGGGCAAAAGATTGGGTGGTTTCGCTGGATTGCCGTAGCGCACTCGGTGATCGCCGATGTGCGCAATAAAAGTCTCTTAGGACTTGGGTACGGTGGTCGAATGCCGCGCCAGACGGCGCATCTTAGTTTTATCTTTTTTTACAGACCGCTACAGTGACGTGATGCTCTTTTCGTACACCTGCATTGGTGGATTCGAGCATCACGTGACTTCCGAGGTCTGTAAAAAAATATACGCGTAAAGCACCGCGGTAGCCTTTCTTTTTCGTTAGCCTCGCTTTAAATGCTGTATTACTAATTTGCGTACAAGAAACATCCTTATAACTACAAAAATGATAATCATATTGACTAAAAAATTACTGCGTCGGATTAAGCGTCTCATTTCCAATTAAAATATATCTTTGAACTGAAATTTGAATGAAATACATGGTCACGAAAAATCGAAGAGTGGAGGAAAATATGATTACAAATATCTCGGCAACTAATTATTCGATCAACTTCATTCTTTAAGCAAAATTTGTGTTTTTTTATTGTCTTTTATATTCACTCCTTAAAATAAACAATTTCGAAAATTTTTATCTATCTTTTATCACAACGAATATTTTGAGAGTCCGAAAAATATAGTTCCAGGTAATCGAGGTTGCTGAAATTCAATAACCTTTTTCTCATTATTACATACTAAGTACATATCCAATTTTAAGTCTCTATCTCAATGTGATCGGCACATAGAGCGTTTGCAGACGGACACATAAACGGACGGCAATTTTTTTTTTCTAAAAATATGTTTTTTCGGAATCTTTCGGACATCCGCCCAAATCTGCCAAAAATCTGTCCCCCTGGTCGTTGCATGCTAGTTTTAATTAGGATTTGGGATATTTTCCAGCAGATGGAGAAACTGTCAAACAGGGAGGATCATTTAATTTAATTGGTTAATTAGCTTTTGATTGATGTCTTGTCTGAGTTACATTTTGCAGAGCATCCCGGACATAGCTCATGCCGATCTAACCACAAATAAAGGAGAATTCTACAAACGTCAGCACTTTTAATCTTAAAGAAAGTTCAATTTTGGTGTCTGGAAGTAATAAGTGCTGTGCAGTAAAATAAACTTAACAAGGGCAAGTCGGATTTAAGCATTAGATTTATAAGTTAGAAAAAATGTTTTGGGATTTAAAACTTTAATTTTTGAACTTTAAATTTAATTTTGATTTTTACAAAAGGGTTCAATCATATCCTTTCATTATATGTATATATATATATATATATATATATATAGTTGTACTTTTAAAGGTAATGATAGAGAATTTGTAATTTAATTAGTTTTATATAAAATAAAGCATTCAATTATCGTAGGCACTCAAGCACGTACATAAAATCATCTCTAAGACGTTTTCCTACACATTTTTATAAACATTTTAAGTTCCTGATACTATTTTTTATACTAAAATTATGCATAAACCCAGTGGCATATATACATATTTAGCGCCCTGGAGCAAGTAAAATTAGTGCGCCGCCTTGTCTTTGAAAAAAGTTCTGGTAAAACATTTTTTAGGTTTAAAAATCATTTGTTATATTTTTATTTCAATTAAAAACTTACTTTTATTTAAAAGTCAAAATGTTTTTACAGTGAGATATTTAACGTAATAAATACAAATAAAATATTAAAATGAACTATAATTCTTTATAAGTACAGGGCAAATCTATATAATAACTATATATTCTGCTTTTGTACAAAGTACCTACACTGTAAAAAAAAACTCGGAAACGTTACTCATTCTGGTGGGGCAGCAATGTGGCCCATCGTTTCTAGTTATGTTTCCGCATATTTCGGTCAGATGTTCATAAAAGTTTCCGCATATTTCGGTCAGATGTTCATAAAAGTTTTCGCATATTTCGGAAACATTTACGTGCATTTCGGAAACGTTTCTTTATATTTCAGTCAGATGTTCAGTAACAATTCTGCACATATCGAAAATGTTTTATATACATCGGAAAGGTTTCTGCATATATCGGAAAGGTTTTTGTATACATGGGAAATGTTTCTGCATGCATCAGAAATGTTTTTGTATACATCGGAAATGTTTCTGTATGTTTTGGAAATGTTTTTGTGTATTTCTGTTTTATAATTTCTTTTATTTGAGAGAACAATATGCTTTAAAAAAAATTAATATTACATTCGCTCGAGGCGAAACCCCACTCCACATCATCGTGGTTAGGTTTTCTGCGATGTTTGGTGAGCAAACTCGGTAATCTTACTATAGAAATGATCCTATGAAGTATGATCTTGTAGATAAATCATACTCTAGAATTAGAAATATTATAAACTTTCTGTAATTTCTGGTGTGAAACATATATTTTTCTGAACTCGTTTTATTATTTACCTTTTATTATTAGACTGCTACTCAAGATATCACTTTAAAGTTATTTATGCAGGTGAAATAAACTTTGAAAAACCTTAATTCTATGACAAATTCTGTCATTTTAAAATAACTCCAAATTTGAGAGTATGTCCTTCTACTGAAGAAAGGCTTCCAAATTTTCCTTTGTAGGAACAGAGTTGAGTCGTCTGGAAACTTCTTTAGTTTACCTACTACAAGTTTACAATTACAACAAGTTTAGAAGTTGTTGTATACACAGTTAAATAACTCGTTCGATAGTTTCTTTATACTCTTGTTCCATGAAGCTATAATAAATATTAGATATTTGATTGATGAATAATAATGTAGTACTAGTATTAATGAAGTACAGATAGCACCGTATATACGTCTTTAACATCTTTTCCTTTTGAGATCGGTTCCGTTTCATAACTTTTCTAATGATGAAATGTATCGTGTATATGACAGAACAAATTCCTAAATTCACTTATACTATACGTTTTTCACTCAGTTTTTATGAATAAGATATTTGTAAATAAATAACGTTGAAAATTTGATTTATGGATCTATAAATAATTCTTTTTTTTTTAAATGCAGCCTCATGAGTTCCATCCTCTAAATAGATACTTAATGAAAATATTTAACTTCCCTATACTTATAAATAGATAGATTTTAGTAATACCTTTCAACATTTTTTTTTAATCTTGTAAATAGTTATACTATTCAAAAATATTTTATATCTGTGGTAATTGTTTTATTTTCACGAATTGTATACTTATAAATAGATATATTGATAAAAATGTTTTGTCTGTTTGTAAATATTTTTAATATAGTGTTTTACAACTATGATGCTTCTAAATATATTCATTTAAAGATATTATTTTATTCGTATAACTTGAGAAGTGCTGAGACAACCTGAGAAAATAAATATATTTTTATAAGTATACAGCTCATAAAATAAAATAATTATCTACAGATACGAAATCTTTTGACATAATATCTATACTTACAAGATTAAAAAATATATTTATTTAAAGGTATTAAAAGTAATACATCTATTTTGGGAAATAAAGCATTTTCATAATGCATATGTATCTGTTTACAGCATGGAATTCACGAGACCGGATTTTAAAGAAGAATTATTTATAGATTTATAAATCGAATTTTCAATTATATTTGTTTATAAATATCTGATTCATAAAAAATGAAGTAAAAACGTATAGTATAAGTGAAATTAGGAATTTGTTCTGTCATTTAACATCTTGAGGGGCACCGGTATATAATATATACCACTTTTTAATATATAACTTTGCCACCAGTATTATTAAATAAAAATATTTAGTATTGTTTTTTGCAGATTGAGAATTTAAAAATTCATTATTAAAAATTACTGGTGTTGAAACATCGCAAAATTTAGCATTTTTAGACCACGTGCTTGCCCTCCAAGGGGATAAACGATACATTTTATCATTAGAAAAGTTATGAAACGTAACCGATCTCCAAACGAAAAGATGTTAAAGACGTATATACGGTGCTATCTGTGCTTCATTAATACTAGTACTACATTATTATTCATCAAACAAATATCTAATATTTATTATAGATTCATAGAACAAGATTATAAAGAAACTATAGAACGAGTTATTTAACTTTGTGTATACAACAAAAGATTAACTGCAAATGTAATATTAATATGCAATAAAATAGAATCTGATAATATTATTTTTTTTTAAAGCATATTGTTCTCTCAAATAAAAGAAATTATAAAACAGAATACTTACAGCTCATATAAATACGTTGCATCTGCATCTGTTTTAAGCTGCCTTTCCTCTCAAGAACAATACAAATCACGTGATAATGACATGTGCAGTAGGTCGGAGTAGATTAGCATGCGCAAATATTACTTCATTTTAAATTCCATTATTAAACTTTACACGGAATGAGTGTAACATTTCCGAATTTTTCAGTAACCAACATTTTACACTACCTATTCGAAAACATTTCCGCTATGGAATGTAACGTTTCTGACTTCTTCAGAGTATTCACCGCTTTGACTATTTTTCCGAAAATACGTGTAACGATTCCGAAATAACAAGTAACTGTGGAGAACACAAAGTTTACTATAAATTTCCGGAAACCTTTCCGCCTTGGGCCGAAATGCTTCTGATTTTTTTTACAGTGTACTGATATTTACCACGAATTAAGCGGGATTACCGATTTAAATGAGCCAAGTGCAATCTACCGTCTCAATCTCTGTTATTCGTTTGAAAGTCTTCGAGGCAATATAGAGTAACTAGTAAATAAACACACAATTGTCAAGAAATTGTTAATTTTAATTTGTAATATTTGGATAAAACTCGTTTTTTCGTTTTTAGTGCCAAAAAATGCTGAAAATTCATAAAATTCAAGTTATTATAACTCGGTACGTTTTGATCGTACAAAAATTAAATCTTTATTGTTTTATTAGTACATGGAAAAACTTTTACTAAATATACAGGATGGTCCAAAATTAATGAGCGCATTTCATGGTTGAAAAAAAAAAGGAACAAAATGAGAGACTTACACATTTATTATTTTTTTGGAAAGAGAATTTAAAACAGTTTTACACAATAACATTATAACATAGAATAAACAATAAACCAGAAGGAGCATGTAGGGTGCTTTCGTCGGTCATTTGTTAGGGGGATTCTGGGAAGGTGTTCAGACAGAATGGCTTGCAACCCTCCCGATATTGGCGAAAATTTGGCTTTTATCTTGGCTTAGACATTCCTACTAACCGTCGCCTCACATGATGGGTTTGCCGGTATTTCCGCTTTTGTCTTTTGTCATTTTATTCAGTATGACAGAGCAAATAGTGTGGTATTTAGAGTATTTTTCTTAGAAAACTAGTCTCGAATGTGAGTTCTGGTGTGCACTATGTGTTGAAACCATCTTAAACTTGGGTCTTATGATTTGGCTATACCTTTATTTACATCTGATCTAATCAAATGCTGCTAATGGATAAATATGAATGCTCTTAAATCTAACAGTTTTCTAGCATCATTTTCAGTAAATAGTTGTTTCAAAATAAATTTAACCCTTCTACTAGTATGGTATATAATGCAGTTAAATGTTTATATTTGGAAAATATAATAAAATTTTAACTTCAAAAATTTCTTTATTTGTAAAATTAAAAAAAAAAAAAAAACTTTTGCCTTTTTTAAAAATAATTCCATGAATGTTGTATTAGTTATGAACTTTTTTTTCTATGGTTCCTTTAAATTGTTTGCCATCAATTTTTCCCAGGTTCCATGTAGTATTGCTCTTAAAGCACTATCGATCAAATGTTTAAAAAGTTTAAGTAATAATTTATAATAGAATTAAAATTATTCTTTAAATTAATTTAACAAATTATTCCTTCAATAAAGATTTTCATAAGAAAATGATTCTATGGATAGTTATTTCATAAAGATATAACTGTTATGATAATGTTTTAAAATGTAAGCAAATAAATGATTTAAAATTCTACAAATTTCAGAAATTTTATATGCCCTTAATCACAAGGTGAGCATATGTTTAAGAGAACCATATATTCTAATAAAACTAAAACATACTGATTAAAAAATTTGTTTAGAAACATTGTAATTATATAATTTGAGAATTGAATTATTGATATTAAAAATTTGCTTTTCTGCGAAAAATCTGAATAATCTTTGAGAAAAAAAAATTATGTATCAACAGTGGTGAAATGGTTAATTTTAACTGCTATTGAGTTTCACATCTTTTTTTTTTTTTTTTTTTTTTTAATGGCTGGATTTAAGAATTATAAACTAGTCAAATTCTTTTTATCAAATGATATTAAATTTTCCTCCAACCATAATTAGAAAATGGAATAAAGTTGATTTGCTTATTAGTCTTTATTTGGAACTATTTTAAATAATCTGATCATTTGTTTTAAGTAATTGTTGCTGTGAAATAGCAAAACTGAATTTTTCTGCACAATGTTGAATTTATTTTATATGAAATATATCGAAATATAGAAGAAGAACTAATGTTGATTAGCTTATTTTATTTATATAAAAATATATGAAATCTTCTCATTTTTTTTTATTGCTGTGAATTTGTGAAACTGAATTTTTCAGCACACTGTTTGTTCATTTTTTTTATATGAATCTTTTGTAAATATAGAAAAGGAACTAAAGGTGATTAGCTTAGTTCGAAGAATTATTTTCTGTATATTAAAATATTTGAAATCATCTCATCATTTGTTTTATTTGATTGTTGCTGTGAAATTGTAGAAGTGAATTTTTCTCCACAGTGTTGCATTTCTTTTATATGAATGTTTTAATAAATATTTATACAATAAAGTATTTCAATGTATTTAGTTTCCTTATTTGTAAATATATAAACACCAGTGGACCCATGCAAATTCCCACTGCAGTCAAATATTTTTTAGATGCAAGTTTAGACTTCAAAAAAAAAAAAAAAAAGACTAAAAGTATTTCCTAAACAACATTAGTCAAGCTAGAATATCATCTAATTTATTCAACCAAAGTTAGTAAAATCTGCCCAAGGATAAGCAAACGAAGGAAAAAAAAGTAATTAATTGTATTTTAACTGCATTAGAGGTTAATCATCTCATAGATAGAAGAAGGAATATAATTTATATTCATTCTTCTATGAATCATCTGTTTTGGAAAAAACATGGGAGAAGAAAAAAAAAATTGAGCATTTGAATTTAAATTTTGCTTTTTAATTATAAATATAATATAAACGTGTGCAACAACTTTGTCCCACTTTAACTTTATTCGAACATATATTTTTTATTTTAATCTTTTTTTTTTCTTTTTTTTTATCTTCTTCTATGGTATCCATAGAAGAAGGAATAAATTATTCCTTCTTCTGTGATGGTATCTCATTTATTGTTTTGTATTTGTTTGGAAAAAGGGATGTTGACATCAGAAATAATAAATATGATACATTTTATTAGTATTTCATAAAATGAAACGATTACTTTAAATCCTTTTAACTAAATAAAAATTATCCTACTCAGTCCTATTCAGTCCTTTATAAAGAATAAATTTTACTTTTTTTTTATCAAAATCATCAGAAGAAAAGGGATTTTAGTTAAATTTAAATAAGGGTTTGGTTTAAAATTTTAAAATCTGGGAATACAATCAATTCTTAGTTGATATTACGAAGGTGAAGGGGGGGGGGGGGGTGAATGTATGTGTTTATTTTATAAGTAGCCAGCGACTGATTTACAAATTTAGGGGTTCTGGGCACAGATGTTTTAATAATTTTGTGATATTTAATGATGTTTCTTCTCAATTTTTTAACAGTAAAAGTTTTTATAACATACTTATAATCTTAAGTGTTCTATCTCGCTGACGATTTTTCAATCTTTCGTCAATTTTACATATCCAATGGTAAAATTTATTTTTAAATATTGAAATGCAAATGAGATATTTAAAAAAATTTTCCCATAGGATTAACATTAGCGAGCACGCGTTTTCGCGTGAGTGATATAGCCCTTAAAAGTTATTTTTACATGAAAAAAAAAACATATTAATTTTGTTTTTTAATAGTTTAAAACTTCAGATTTTGGCTAATAATTTAAAAGTCTTTCGTAGCATTTACGGGTCCCGGAAAATCGGGGGCCCTCGGACCGTGCCCCGAATGCCCTGCCATAAATCAGGCACTGAAAGTAGCTGCGTTACAGCGTAATAAAGCGTTATAAAGTTTTAAAATATATCGAATTTAAACTTATTCTTGAACAAAGTTCTTTTTTTATGAGTTATTTAAAGAAATTAGACAGGAGTTCTTTATTGTCATAAAAATAAAGATATCAAATATCGGAAAATTGAAAATATCGAATTAAATATTAGTTATAAAAGCAACCAATTATTATTTTTTAAGTATTATTTTATTGGTATTTAGGAAGAACTCCCCCCCCCCCCCCTCCACCCCATAACAAAAAGAAAATATACGTAACTTTAAAAACAAAGCTTTAAATAGATTGCATTATGTTTACACTCCTTAGATAACATATCCTTCGCAAAACAGATGTAGCAAAATCAAAACAAACGTTTAAATAAATGAGAAAATATCGAGGAAAAAAGGTTGCCAAAGCAGCGATAAGTAGGCCATGCTATTCCCCACCTTTGAAATAGTTTCGGAAAATAGCGTAAAAAAAAAAAAAAATCGGTGGCAAACGCTGAAAGAGGAGAAATGGACGAAAACCACCTACATCTTCCTTCTCGTTCTTGTTTATTCTATGCATTATAAACATTAAATATGTTCCACATTTCCCGTCTCCATAAATTGTTGGTACCAATGTTTTATAGAGTTCTTACTTGGAGGATGACGATTTGAATATTCTGAACGAAAACGTCTCTGAACAGTGACAAGGGATTTGCTTACATGGAAGCTCAAAACGCACATTGCTTTCCCCTGTACGGTAGCCATTTTCAAACTGACACAATCAGCGCAATGTTGTCGCGCCATCTACCGGTTTATATGAAACTTGTTTAATGTTTAAAATGTTGTTGTATAAAACAGTTTTAAATTGTCTTTCCAAGAAAACAATAAACATGTACTCACCTCATTTTGTTCTTTTTTATTTTCAAACATGAAATGCGCTCAATAATTTTGAACCACCCTGTATAGTACTCATGAACAGTAGAAAAATTTTAATTTCGCAATTTTTAAAAATAACTATTTTGATATAAATAGCTTTCGAAAGCAAAAATAACAACTTTGAAACACTTTTAATATTGGAACTGCAATTCTAAAGCTAATGATTTAGGAAATTAGCCATTGGACAACAATAAGAGTTAACCCTTATATATTTGCCCAGATTTTAACATTTTATAATCATAAGTTCATTGATTACTAATGTGCGAAATGAAAATGGGGAGGGTATCTCAAAATATGGAAAACCTCTTTTAATAAACCATATTTTCTGAAGAATGGTATGAATGATAAATTTTCTTCTTAAACTCCTGACAAGTAGTAGAAAACTAGTAGACCTGCATGATGTTTTCGCATTGCAATTTTTTAGATTGTTTTGTTACGTTTTTTCATTAAATTTGTAATTAACTGCAGTTTTTAATTTAACAATGTATTTTAACGAAATCAAAGTGTATTATGTCAAAAGGCTGTTCAAAAATATTTCGCATGATATCTCATTCATCATTGTGCGTTTTGTATATGCATAGAAATGAGTTGTTGAGATTAGAAATAATACATATGATGGCTAAGAGTAGTAAGATAGTGGGGGTTCAACGGCCACAGGGGCGCTCAATTAAGCAACCAGGGAGCAACGCTCTAATGTCCAGACGATAAACCATCTTTTTTCGCAATAATTTTTTCATATCATTTTTCTAACAGGTCTGATATTTTGTTAGGAAGGTTTGTGTGTAAGAGTATGTTTTAAAAAGCATATATGTCTTATATTTATTATAAATAGTTCTCTTTATGTGTGTATGTATGTGTCTGTGTGTGACAAATAGTTCTCTTTATGTGTGTGTATATATGTATGTGTGTGTGTGTGTGTGTGTGCGACAAATAGTTCTATGTGTGTGTATGTATGACTGTCTGTCTGTTTAAAACTATGTTTATATGTAGTTGCGTATGTTTATGCAAAAAGTTTATGATAATTTAAAATATATATAACTTAATTTTATGTTAAAAAAAAGATTTAAAAATTGAAACTCAATTTAAAAAAAAATAAATTAAAAATAAAAAGGTAAATTAAAAAAAATAAGAAGAAAAAAATAAATAAAATAAAATTTTTAGAAAAAGATTTAAAAAAAAAAAAAATTAATTGAAACTTAACTTTAAAAAATATATATCAAAGTTTAAAAAAATAAAAAAAGTAAAGTTAAAAAAAAAATAAAACATCTTAAGAAAAAGCTAAGAAAAAAAAGAAGTAACAAAAGTTTTAAGAAATTCACAAGTTAACAAAAATGTTATAAATCTTTCACTATTATTACTTTAACGTATTTCATAACTTATAAAAATATTGTACTAACCTTTTGACACACGGTTAACGCTTTAGATTGATTCAAAAAGCATTTTGTAATATTTTTCAGCTAGGTAACCGGTTTTTATAACATGGTAAACCGTTTTGAAAAGTGTAAACGTCATAAGACTATGTGCGTGTATGTGCAGAGGTAAAACTATATATTTATATCATTCATAAACTAGAAAAAAATTGGAAAAAATATTAAAAACATGTAAAAATATAATGTATAATAATAATAATAAAAAAAAAAAAACCCTTTAGAAAATTACAAAGCAGTAAAAAAAAAGTTTAAAACTGTATATGGTAAAAAAAAATACATATGTTTGCATATGTGGGTGATTGTACGTATGGGTAGAATACATTTCAATAAAGTTCACATACGTAGCATTCTACGAGAAATGCTTGTGTAGAAGTTTTAAAAAGTACACATATTTAAAATTAACATAAAAAAAATACAGAAAAGTTTTATTTACCGTAGAGTATTTACATCACGATTCAACATTTTTCTTGATAATCACAATCTTGATCAATTTCATAATATCCATCTGCTGAGCTAGTTATTCCATCGTCTAGCAAGTAACGCTTATCATCAAAAGGACTTAAGCTAATTTTATTCTGAGCTAATGTATATAAGTTGTAAGATTCCTCATCGATCCATGTCTGCATGTCCATGCTTGTTTTTAGTTGTCGCAGGTATTCTTTAAACCTTCATATCTGTTTCCCTATCAAACCTATCTTTATATCTGTTTCCTATCAAACAATTTGTGTAGACATACCTTGTACATCGATGAAATCGCCTAAACTGTACATACAAAAATTATATTAAACTAATATATTTCTTTAATAGTTTAAAATATATATGTATGATTGCACTAAAAAGTCTCAACCATATCTAACGCATGCTAACAAGTACATCTAAAACCCCACAAAAATATTCATGATTCTTCTTTATGTAGATTCTTTGACATAGAACAGTTTAAAATGAGTACACATACATAAAATTTGCGATTTTTATTGAAACAAAACAATTTTTAGAAAGGATATATTTACATATATCTACAGATCAATTTTGCGTAATTAAAAAAAATATATGTAAATTCTCAGCTTTTAAGCCTTGATTAGTTTCTCACTGATCATAGGGTAAACTAATAGATATTTCATCTATAAAGTATATATTTGATCATCAAAAGGACTTCGTATAATTTTCTTTTAAGGTAATATTTATAAGTTACGCATATCTAAGACGATTCGTGTTTGCTACTACATACTTGTTTTAGTTGCTGTAGGCATTCTTTAAAAAAAAAAAAAAAAAAAATCCATATCTGATTTTCTGTTGGACAATCTATGTTTACACCTCTTTTGCTAATTTATTTTATGCTTGTATCAATAGCAAAGAATACATTTTTAATTACAATATAAGAAGTCAGTGTCAGTTTCGTCTCTAAGTTTGTGGTAATTATATAAATCTACACGTTTCTTTATTAATTGAAAATGCATATATGCATGATTGTATTAAAAAATCCTAACCATATCGAACATATACTAAAAGCGCAATTGAAATTTCATAAGTATATACATAAATATTTTATTAAACCAATTTTTACCACCTAATAGTTTTAACATATATAAGTTATTTTTGTTGGCAACCTGCCCTCCTCTTTTATATCGTAAATTGATAATACAAAAATCTCATATACATACACATGCCCATTAAGACATCTTTTACACTTATTTGATATCTAAATGTTTTAATTATGTAAAAGTGATTTTATTTAAAATGTCTACCTATTTCTTTCAAATATTAAATATAATACCTAATAATTTCATCATATTCATATACACAATTCTATTAAATCAAAATTCATCATCAGCTAAAAGTATTGAATTTGTATAAATATTCTGATTAATACCCCCACTCAAATTTAACAAACGCTTAAAATATTCTCATTACTACATATGATTTTCTTTAAAATCACAATACTTAATATTCTATATATTACAGTCTTAATTACATACCTTCAAAATTCAAACAAACAAATATTAAAAAGATGAATAAATAAATCCTTAAACTATTTTTTTTAAATAAAATCATTACTATATTTTCTGTTTTGTAGAATTGGTTTATTTCAAACATTCAAATTCAAATTTTAAAAACTCGTTTTAAATTTCCGTAATTTTATAATAAAAGTAGTTATGTAAATCTTCCCAGTAAAATGTCTAATCTTATAACGGTTAAAGTAAACATACAATTTAAAAGTACCCTGTAAAAGTAGTATAGAAAATAAGTTTAATATATTTTCTTTTTATAAAATTATTAATATAATGCCGGATTAATGTGTATTTTGATAAATACAGTATATTGTTGAAAAAAAAAAATCTTATCTTGAAATTATCTATCGTTTTTTTTAATATAGTAATACATATTTATAATTCAGCTAACCTTTTCTTCTAAATCAATATTCATAATTACATTTTTTAAAAATAGACTTATGTCATCTTAAATCAAGTAAAATAGATATTTTACTATATATATATATTACAGTCGAAAACTTTTTTTAATACCATTTTACCATGAAGAATATAAAAAATATTTATACAATTAAAAATTTTAAAAACTTAGACAGAAATGAAAACCAAATTGGTGTTCAAATATTTTATTAAAACCAGATTGTAGTTTAGGTGTTCTAGACTTTACATTAGATAAAAACATTTCTTCCGTTTCACACTCATCGTATATACATAGGATGTTGGGTACGCATATGTTGTTTCAGTTCATAATTTCGTCCCAACAGTTTATGACAAACACTACAACTAGGTCGAAAATTTTGATGTGACCTTACATGTCGCTGGAAGTTACACTTTTGAAATATCTGACCACAATCATTACACTGAAATGTAGACAACGCTCCACTATCATGAGCTTCCAAATGTCTTTTTAAATTCGATTTTCTCCCAAAGGCTCTTTGACATATATCACATATATACGGCTTTATATTTAAGTGAATCTTAACGTGTTGATGCAAATTAAAATATGTTGAAAAAACTTTGCCACAGGTGGGGCAAACATGCTTCTTTTCCACATTCGTAGGGGTCACAGTCTTTAAAGAAACATCCTCTTCAACTTGTTGATTAAAATTGAAAGTACTTTGAGATATAGTGTCTTTTTCTGTAAAAACTTCAGGGACTTCAACATGCTGTAATAATCCAACAATATCATGTGTTTTTAAATGTCTTTTTAAATTCGAATTTCTCCCAAAGGCTCTTGGACATATATCACATATATACGGCTTTATATTTAAGTGAATCTTCTTAACATGTTGATGCAAATTATCCTTACGTGTAAAAGCTTGATCACATTCATCACACTTAAATGTAGACTGTCCATCAGTATTATGGGTTTCTGAATGTCTAATCAAGTCCGATTTCCTTCTAAAACACTTTCCGCAAGTTTCACAGGAAAACGACTTTTCATTAATAAGAATCTTAGCATGTTGATGCAAATTAGAATATGTTGCAAAGACTTTGCCACAGGTGATACAAACATGCTTCTTTACCACATTCGTAGGGGTCACAGTCTTTAAAGAAATATCCTCTTCAACTTGTTGATTAAAATTGGAAGAATTTTGAGATATAGTATCTTTTTCTGTAAGAACTTCAGCGAATCCATCATGCTGTAACAATCCAACACTATCATGTGTTTTTAAATGTCTTCGTAAGTTTGATCTTCGTCCAAAAGGCTTCTGACAAATATTGCAAGTATATAATTTCTCCCCAGAATGAATTTTCATATGTTGGTTCAGATTAGAAGTGTTCGAAAAATCTTTACCGCAGGTAAAACAGCTAAACATCTTCTTAGCAGATACAGAATCTCCCACAATCCGGGTTTCATCAATAGGCATATCAACATCCATAATAAAAATCAATAAAAAAACTTTAACTCTTAAAAGCAAACAACAATCTTCTGAAACGATTCGCACTGATAAAAAGCGGGAGCAATTTAAAACACGTTTAACCACTAGCGATAGGAATCTTCAAATGATAAAAATCCTAATTTTCCCCCGTCTATTTATACCGACCCGAAGGCAAAGTTGAGTTGTAGTATTGCTTGATATGATTGTTATCAAAACGCGTCATACGATTTCGGAGGCCTATAAGTTTCTTTCCCCTCTTTATAATATAGCATAATTAAACAGATAAACCCGAATGTATACAAATTTAAATTCGTAAATTATATTATATCACAAAATATAAAAAATCCTACAAAATAAAAATAGAATTTAGCACTTACCCCAAAAACACATCCACTTTAGTTGTTAGTCTTCACTTAACTAATTTTTCTTCCTTATCTTTAGTAGGGGGCGCTGCCATCGCCGCGAGAGGCACTGCCCGTCCTCCGGTGTGTGACGTCATTTCCGGTTTGAGATAAGAATAAACCTTAAATACACGTGCTTAGTCATTCTTCCCTCGGTCTTACTCGCTAGTAGTTGTCAGTTTCTTGTTTAGACGTGTTGGGTGACATCATTACGTGTTTGCTATAAGAACAAAATTATCCCCTTATCAACAGGTAAAAAGCTGCGCTTCAGTGACGTCATAGGTGTTATGACATAGCTGATAACGGTACGATTAGCTGATAAAAATTTGTACTAATCATCTATTTCTCTTCAAGTCATTGCAGGTAAGAGTAATTTATATATTATAATAGGATTTTAAATTAATTTAGTAGATGTTACAATTTGATATTTAAAAAATTTCATGTTAAACGATATGATTATATGTTGTTCATCATACTAAATCCACAAATTTTAATTCGAAAGAAATATTATTAAAATTATAATCTAAAATAAATTAGCGAAAATGCATAACAAATCTCAACAAAAAGAAGCTAATTATAAAAGGAAATGTACAAAGTTTATAAATTTACACATGTGTTAAACGCGTTTACAAACCTTATCATAGGCAAAAGTCTAATTCCACCAGACTATTTGTTATAAGTTTAACTATAAGTCAACATGTTAGATATTTGTGAAAAGGAATCTTATGATTTTTAATTTTCCAAGTTCAGTTTCAATCATATTGTAAAAGGATAATTCAAACTTTGAGATTATCTATAGTAAAATACTTAAATTAAAATGTATTTTTGATAGTTTAATATTTATAAACTACAACTTTGACTACTTTTTAAAATGTTTGCCTGATAGAAAACTGTGATAACATGTCTATGTTTGAATTTTTCTGATAACATGCCAATGCCTGAATTTTTCTGACAACTTGTCTGTGTTTGAATTTTTCTGATAACATGTCTGTGCTTGAATTTTTCTGCTAACATGTCTGTGTTTAAATTTTTCTTATAACATGTCTATGTTTAATTTTTCTCTTCTTTTGAAATGTATAAACTTTTACTATACGTGTCTTTCGATTTCATTGAAGAAAAAAGTGATCGATCAACTTTATCAAACCATTTTAATGTTAATATTTTTAAACGAATACGATAATCAGATAAAAATATATGTAGCTAATTCATATTATTCCATGAAACATTACATAACAAAAGAATCTTACAAAAATTTTTATACTTCAGCATTCAAAAATTGGCAATATGCACATCCTAATACTAAAAAACAATCCTTATCTTGTAGTATTTCCTGTAACAAAATCTAAAAATTTCATATCAACAAGACCCAAGTTAAAAACTTTACCTCTGAACCTAATACCAATTTTTAATCTCAGAAAGATAAAACTCAGAATTTATATTATAAATATTCTAAATTATTTTATATTTATATTATAAATATTCTCAATTATAAATATTCTAAAATAATTAAAACTTATAAAATCGCTCATAGGGGGCGCTGCTGCGAAAAAATCATTTCGAAACTTGTTTAAAATACATTAAAAAACTAAATCTAACTTTAATCTATCATCAAACTCCAGAAAAATCGCTTTCAATTAGAAATATTTTAAAATAATTAAAACTTCTAAAACCGTTCATAGGGGGCGCTGCTGCGAAAAAATCATTTCGAAACTTGTTTAAAATACATAAAAGAAAAAAATCTCACTTCAAACTATCATCAAACTCCAGAAAAATCACTTACAATTAGAAATATTTGAAAATAATTAAAACTTCTAAAACCGTTCATAGGGGGCGCTGCTGTAAAAAAAATCATTTCGAAACTTAAAAAAATAATTCATCACTTGATTAAAACATTTTCATAAAAAAATTTCATCGAAATATCAATAAACAAACAGTAGTAGGAGAATGAGTGTGTAGCTCAGCAGGCTCACTTCCGGTACCCACCTCCACCACGCACACAGCGCCTGCTGAGGCCTAACTCTTGTTCTTCTACTACTGTTTGTTTATTGATATTTCGATGAAATTTTTTTATGAAAATGTTTTAATCAAGTAATGAATTATTTTTTTAAGTTTCGAAATGATTTTTTTTACAGCAGCGCCCCCTATGAACGGTTTTAGAAGTTTTAATTATTTTCAAATATTTCTAATTGTAAGTGATTTTTCTGGAGTTTGATGATAGTTTGAAGTGAGATTTTTTCTTTTATGTATTTTAAACAAGTTTCGAAATGATTTTTTCGCAGCAGCGCCCCCTATGAACGGTTTTAGAAGTTTTAATTATTTTAAAATATTTCTAATTGAAAGCGATTTTTCTGGAGTTTGATGATAGATTAAAGTTAGATTTAGTTTTTTAATGTATTTTAAACAAGTTTCGAAATGATTTTTTCGCAGCAGCGCCCCCTATGAGCGATTTTATAAGTTTTAATTATTTTAGAATATTTATAATTGGAAGTGATTTTTGGGGAGTTTGATGATAGTTTAAAGTTAGATTTATTTTATTAATGTTTTTTAAACAACTTTGAGTTGATTTTTTCAACAGCGCCATCTATGAGATGTTGTAGAAGTAACTTTCTAAAAAAATTCTGAGTTTTATCTTTCTGAGATTAAAAATTGGTATTAGGTTCAGAGGTAAAGTTTTTAACTTGGGTCTTGTTGATATGAAATTTTTAGATTTTGTTACAGGAAATACTACAAGATAATGATTGTTTTTTAGTATTAGGATGTGCATATTGCCAATTTTTGAATGCTGAAGTATAAAAATTTTTGTAAGATTCTTTTGTTATGTAATGTTTCATGGAATAATATGAATTAGCTACATATATTTTTATCTGATTATCGTATTCGTTTAAAAATATTAACATTAAAATGGTTTGATAAAGTTGATCGATCACTTTTTTCTTCAATGAAATCGAAAGACACGTATAGTAAAAGTTTATACATTTCAAAAGAAGAGAAAAATTAAACATAGACATGTTATAAGAAAAATTTAAACACAGACATGTTAGCAGAAAAATTCAAGCACAGACATGTTATCAGAAAAATTCAAACACAGACAAGTTGTCAGAAAAATTCAGGCATTGGCATGTTATCAGAAAAATTCAAACATAGACATGTTATCACAGTTTTCTATCAGGCAAACATTTTAAAAAGTAGTCAAAGTTGTAGTTTATAAATATTAAACTATCAAAAATACATTTTAATTTAAGTATTTTACTATAGATAATCTCAAAGTTTGAATTATCCTTTTACAATATGATTGAAACTGAACTTGGAAAATTAAAAATCATAAGATTCCTTTTCACAAATATCTAACATGTTGACTTATAGTTAAACTTATAACAAATAGTCTGGTGGAATTAGACTTTTGCCTATGATAAGGTTTGTAAACGCGTTTAACACATGTGTAAATTTATAAACTTTGTACATTTCCTTTTATAATTAGCTTCTTTTTGTTGAGATTTGTTATGCATTTTCGCTAATTTATTTTAGATTATAATTTTAATAATATTTCTTTCGAATTAAAATTTGTGGATTTAGTATGATGAACAACATATAATCATATCGTTTAACATGAAATTTTTTAAATATCAAATTGTAACATCTACTAAATTAATTTAAAATCCTATTATAATATATAAATTACTCTTACCTGCAATGACTTGAAGAGAAATAGATGATTAGTACAAATTTTTATCAGCTAATCGTACCGTTATCAGCTATGTCATAACACCTATGACGTCACTGAAGCGCAGCTTTTTACCTGTTGATAAGGGGATAATTTTGTTCTTATAGCAAACACGTAATGATGTCACCCAACACGTCTAAACAAGAAACTGACAACTACTAGCGAGTAAGACCGAGGGAAGAATGACTAAGCACGTGTATTTAAGGTTTATTCTTATCTCAAACCGGAAATGACGTCACACACCGGAGGACGGGCAGTGCCTCTCGCGGCGATGGCAGCGCCCCCTACTAAAGATAAGGAAGAAAAATTAGTTAAGTGAAGACTAACAACTAAAGTGGATGTGTTTTTGGGGTAAGTGCTAAATTCTATTTTTATTTTGTAGGATTTTTTATATTTTGTGATATAATATAATTTACGAATTTAAATTTGTATACATTCGGGTTTATCTGTTTAATTATGCTATATTATAAAGAGGGGAAAGAAACTTATAGGCCTCCGAAATCGTATGACGCGTTTTGATAACAATCATATCAAGCAATACTACAACTCAACTTTGCCTTCGGGTCGGTATAAATAGACGGGGGAAAATTAGGATTTTTATCATTTGAAGATTCCTATCGCTAGTGGTTAAACGTGTTTTAAATTGCTCCCGCTTTTTATCAGTGCGAATCGTTTCAGAAGATTGTTGTTTGCTTTTAAGAGTTAAAGTTTTTTTATTGATTTTTATTATGGATGTTGATATGCCTATTGATGAAACCCGGATTGTGGGAGATTCTGTATCTGCTAAGAAGATGTTTAGCTGTTTTACCTGCGGTAAAGATTTTTCGAACACTTCTAATCTGAACCAACATATGAAAATTCATTCTGGGGAGAAATTATATACTTGCAATATTTGTCAGAAGCCTTTTGGACGAAGATCAAACTTACGAAGACATTTAAAAACACATGATAGTGTTGGATTGTTACAGCATGATGGATTCGCTGAAGTTCTTACAGAAAAAGATACTATATCTCAAAATTCTTCCAATTTTAATCAACAAGTTGAAGAGGATATTTCTTTAAAGACTGTGACCCCTACGAATGTGGTAAAGAAGCATGTTTGTATCACCTGTGGCAAAGTCTTTGCAACATATTCTAATTTGCATCAACATGCTAAGATTCTTATTAATGAAAAGTCGTTTTCCTGTGAAACTTGCGGAAAGTGTTTTAGAAGGAAATCGGACTTGATTAGACATTCAGAAACCCATAATACTGATGGACAGTCTACATTTAAGTGTGATGAATGTGATCAAGCTTTTACACGTAAGGATAATTTGCATCAACATGTTAAGAAGATTCACTTAAATATAAAGCCGTATATATGTGATATATGTCCAAGAGCCTTTGGGAGAAATTCGAATTTAAAAAGACATTTAAAAACACATGATATTGTTGGATTATTACAGCATGTTGAAGTCCCTGAAGTTTTTACAGAAAAAGACACTATATCTCAAAGTACTTTCAATTTTAATCAACAAGTTGAAGAGGATGTTTCTTTAAAGACTGTGACCCCCTACGAATGTGGAAAAGAAGCATGTTTGCCCCACCTGTGGCAAAGTTTTTTCAACATATTTTAATTTGCATCAACACGTTAAGATTCACTTAAATATAAAGCCGTATATATGTGATATATGTCAAAGAGCCTTTGGGAGAAAATCGAATTTAAAAAGACATTTGGAAGCTCATGATAGTGGAGCGTTGTCTACATTTCAGTGTAATGATTGTGGTCAGATATTTCAAAAGTGTAACTTCCAGCGACATGTAAGGTCACATCAAAATTTTCGACCTAGTTGTAGTGTTTGTCATAAACTGTTGGGACGAAATTATGAACTGAAACAACATATGCGTACCCAACATCCTATGTATATACGATGAGTGTGAAACGGAAGAAATGTTTTTATCTAATGTAAAGTCTAGAACACCTAAACTACAATCTGGTTTTAATAAAATATTTGAACACCAATTTGGTTTTCATTTCTGTCTAAGTTTTTAAAATTTTTAATTGTATAAATATTTTTTATATTCTTCATGGTAAAATGGTATTAAAAAAAGTTTTCGACTGTAATATATATATATAGTAAAATATCTATTTTACTTGATTTAAGATGACATAAGTCTATTTTTAAAAAATGTAATTATGAATATTGATTTAGAAGAAAAGGTTAGCTGAATTATAAATATGTATTACTATATTAAAAAAAACGATAGATAATTTCAAGATAAGATTTTTTTTTTTCAACAATATACTGTATTTATCAAAATACACATTAATCCGGCATTATATTAATAATTTTATAAAAAGAAAATATATTAAACTTATTTTCTATACTACTTTTACAGGGTACTTTTAAATTGTATGTTTACTTTAACCGTTATAAGATTAGACATTTTACTGGGAAGATTTACATAACTACTTTTATTATAAAATTACGGAAATTTAAAACGAGTTTTTAAAATTTGAATTTGAATGTTTGAAATAAACCAATTCTACAAAACAGAAAATATAGTAATGATTTTATTTAAAAAAAATAGTTTAAGGATTTATTTATTCATCTTTTTAATATTTGTTTGTTTGAATTTTGAAGGTATGTAATTAAGACTGTAATATATAGAATATTAAGTATTGTGATTTTAAAGAAAATCATATGTAGTAATGAGAATATTTTAAGCGTTTGTTAAATTTGAGTGGGGGTATTAATCAGAATATTTATACAAATTCAATACTTTTAGCTGATGATGAATTTTGATTTAATAGAATTGTGTATATGAATATGATGAAATTATTAGGTATTATATTTAATATTTGAAAGAAATAGGTAGACATTTTAAATAAAATCACTTTTACATAATTAAAACATTTAGATATCAAATAAGTGTAAAAGATGTCTTAATGGGCATGTGTATGTATATGAGATTTTTGTATTATCAATTTACGATATAAAAGAGGAGGGCAGGTTGCCAACAAAAATAACTTATATATGTTAAAACTATTAGGTGGTAAAAATTGGTTTAATAAAATATTTATGTATATACTTATGAAATTTCAATTGCGCTTTTAGTATATGTTCGATATGGTTAGGATTTTTTAATACAATCATGCATATATGCATTTTCAATTAATAAAGAAACGTGTAGATTTATATAATTACCACAAACTTAGAGACGAAACTGACACTGACTTCTTATATTGTAATTAAAAATGTATTCTTTGCTATTGATACAAGCATAAAATAAATTAGCAAAAGAGGTGTAAACATAGATTGTCCAACAGAAAATCAGATATGGATTTTTTTTTTTTTTTTTTTAAAGAATGCCTACAGCAACTAAAACAAGTATGTAGAGCAAACACGAATCGTCTTAGATATGCGTAACTTATAAATATTACCTTAAAAGAAAATTATACGAAGTCCTTTTGATGATCAAATATATACTTTATAGATGAAATATCTATTAGTTTACCCTATGATCAGTGAGAAACTAATCAAGGCTTAAAAGCTGAGAATTTACATATATTTTTTTTAATTACGCAAAATTGATCTGTAGATATATGTAAATATATCCTTTCTAAAAATTGTTTTGTTTCAATAAAAATCGCAAATTTTATGTATGTGTACTCATTTTAAACTGTTCTATGTCAAAGAATCTACATAAAGAAGAATCATGAATATTTTTGTGGGGTTTTAGATGTACTTGTTAGCATGCGTTAGATATGGTTGAGACTTTTTAGTGCAATCATACATATATATTTTAAACTATTAAAGAAATATATTAGTTTAATATAATTTTTGTATGTACAGTTTAGGCGATTTCATCGATGTACAAGGTATGTCTACACAAATTGTTTGATAGGAAACAGATATAAAGATAGGTTTGATAGGGAAACAGATATGAAGGTTTAAAGAATACCTGCGACAACTAAAAACAAGCATGGACATGCAGACATGGATCGATGAGGAATCTTACAACTTATATACATTAGCTCAGAATAAAATTAGCTTAAGTCCTTTTGATGATAAGCGTTACTTGCTAGACGATGGAATAACTAGCTCAGCAGATGGATATTATGAAATTGATCAAGATTGTGATTATCAAGAAAAATGTTGAATCGTGATGTAAATACTCTACGGTAAATAAAACTTTTCTGTATTTTTTTTATGTTAATTTTAAATATGTGTACTTTTTAAAACTTCTACACAAGCATTTCTCGTAGAATGCTACGTATGTGAACTTTATTGAAATGTATTCTACCCATACGTACAATCACCCACATATGCAAACATATGTATTTTTTTTTACCATATACAGTTTTAAACTTTTTTTTTACTGCTTTGTAATTTTCTAAAGGGTTTTTTTTTTTTATTATTATTATTATACATTATATTTTTACATGTTTTTAATATTTTTTCCAATTTTTTTCTAGTTTATGAATGATATAAATATATAGTTTTACCTCTGCACATACACGCACATAGTCTTATGACGTTTACACTTTTCAAAACGGTTTACCATGTTATAAAAACCGGTTACCTAGCTGAAAAATATTACAAAATGCTTTTTGAATCAATCTAAAGCGTTAACCGTGTGTCAAAAGGTTAGTACAATATTTTTATAAGTTATGAAATACGTTAAAGTAATAATAGTGAAAGATTTATAACATTTTTGTTAACTTGTGAATTTCTTAAAACTTTTGTTACTTCTTTTTTTTCTTAGCTTTTTCTTAAGATGTTTTATTTTTTTTTTAACTTTACTTTTTTTATTTTTTTAAACTTTGATATATATTTTTTAAAGTTAAGTTTCAATTAATTTTTTTTTTTTTAAATCTTTTTCTAAAAATTTTATTTTATTTATTTTTTTCTTCTTATTTTTTTTAATTTACCTTTTTATTTTTAATTTATTTTTTTTTAAATTGAGTTTCAATTTTTAAATCTTTTTTTTAACATAAAATTAAGTTATATATATTTTAAATTATCATAAACTTTTTGCATAAACATACGCAACTACATATAAACATAGTTTTAAACAGACAGACAGTCATACATACACACACATAGAACTATTTGTCGCACACACACACACACACACACATACATATATACACACACATAAAGAGAACTATTTGTCACACACAGACACATACATACACACATAAAGAGAACTATTTATAATAAATATAAGACATATATGCTTTTTAAAACATACTCTTACACACAAACCTTCCTAACAAAATATCAGACCTGTTAGAAAAATGATATGAAAAAATTATTGCGAAAAAAGATGGTTTATCGTCTGGACATTAGAGCGTTGCTCCCTGGTTGCTTAATTGAGCGCCCCTGTGGCCGTTGAACCCCCACTATCTTACTACTGCTAAGGCAACCATGGTTTCCATCTCAATAAAGAGGGTTCTGCAATAAGTTCTATATAATATCATGAAGTTTCCATTTTCCAACACTTGAGAAGACGAACATTTCATTGTGACCATGTGACGATAATTAATTAATTAATTACAATTGATAATATCTAAGGAACACTTGGTTTGATACTTAACTGTTTCTCCGATTTTAAAGAAAATACTTATCAATTCCATATTCGAAATTTGCCATACTTTCAAAATCTTAAAACAGTACAATTTAATTTTCAGCTTCAAATTTTTGTCGCCCTGGGCCCATGTGGCATATGTCTAATTCCATCCGTGACTACATATTTTGTAATCTGTATTGAAAAAGTACATGGATGTTTAATTTCCACAAAAGAAAAAAACTTCAAAATATTCCTCTTTTTGCGTTTTCGTTTGTAAAACGGTTAATAAATTTGTCCAATTTTCCAAACAATTGGTTTTTTTTTTTTCCAATCGATAAAATAACTAAAAATCTACGGCAATGTTTTTAACTTTTTGCATAAATACAAGTTTATCGATGGTCAATTTTTTTTTTTAAATCTCCTAACAGTAATCATTATGGTATATGCTACATTTGCAATACAAATATGCCAGCAAAATTTTTGTTTTGAAATAATGGTAGCCAATAAAGTGATCACTGAGAACCTTTTAAATAAGTTTTCATTACTTTAAGATCTGAAAAACTTCAATTGTTCTCAACGTCAAAGTAAAAAAAAAAAAAAAAAAAAATCAGGCAAGTTGAAAAAATTTCGAAGAAGTTGCTTGAGGCTGGTTGTATGGTATGAAATAAAATTAAAACTTCGCAAATAGAAGTACGTAATTTATTTTAATTGAGCATAAAAACATGTTTCAAATCAAAGTATTGAGGTTCAAAATACGATAAAATATCATAGGTATATGCTGAATATAACAAATTTCTGACCCCTCCATAATATCTGATTAAGAAAGAATGAAAATATGCAAACACTTTTACAAATCTTTATTTTGGCCTTTCTAATTTTGCGCACTTAGGTTTCGTGCGCCTGGAGAGGTTTGCTCCACCTGCTTCTCGGTAGCTACGCCCCTGCAACCTTTGATACTTTTGACGTATGGCAATAAGCTTGGATAAAACCAGTCTATTAAGACAAAGCTGCGGCCATTTTCTAATTAGCATTAAACTGCATCGGATCATTGCAATGATCCTGAATAAAATTACGTTGATTGGAAAATGGTAGATGTTTCTCCAATCAGCGTTGTTCTTTGCAAAGAGTTGAATTTCACAAATAGCTTACGACAGATATAATATTTCAAACAGGTCTTAGCTTCCTTGTATATTTAGAGTTCTTTTCCATAATAAAGAATAATAGTTTTTCATAACACCGTTTAATTTTTAATCCTGAAAATCCCGGTGTTCGGCATAGTTCCCTGTATCTCTGGATTATCTCATGTTGAAATCAGCCGGAATTGTGGGATTTCGGAATTTCAAATCCACATTTGTATTTACTATATATTTAATTCATATTTAATTCAAGTGACATTAAATTTATCAATATCAAAGGTATGAGTAATTGACTCACGGTGACTAAAAAAGTGCGCTTTGCCCTTAATTTTAGAACCATTGTAAAAAAAAAGGTTATTTCTAAAGTTGCGGAAGACCTAACTTGGCAGTGGACATTATACTAGAGAGAAGTATACGTCCGCGAGAAGAAATAGGTCTTTACTGAATTTGAAAGAAAATGCACTTTAAATCTGATTTTTTTTTATATTTTTCCATTGAAAAACGATTGACTGATTAAACAAAATTTATTTAGCATAATGTATAGTCATTTTTATGATAAATACCTGTAATATTAAAGATGCATGTATTTCTTCGCGCAAAACATTTCTGGCGAGATGTTGGCGCCTGAAACCAATCGACTTATAACCCTACGACCTCTCACTGTTAAGAGTGATTGATGTGTTACAGAAAATTCTCCGGTCATTACAGGAGATCGTAGATTTTTTATGTTCAATCAAATGTTTCATTTTTTAAACTATTGAAGATAGGGTAAAAACTTCGATGAATTTGAATTTTTCGGAAAATTTCACCTGAAGTACATACCAAGCATGTTGATGAAATATATAAAATAACAAGAATTTTCTTTTCTGTAAAAAAGAAAAGAGGTTCTTTATTACGAGCATATTATTAGATTATAGAGATGGATTAAAATAATTTCTGCAGTGTAATCCAAAATGTAAATATGATTGTATTTATTTTAGAATAGAATAAGTAAAAAAAGTTTTCCATTCTATTTCTATAGATTTTTTTAAAGTGATATTATAATGTTTGGAATGAAATTTGTACTAAAACTGAAATTAAGATGAAATTTGTAACGAGATTTAATTAGATTATTTAAAAAATTTACTTTTACTTTAAATATGAGCATATTTGAGTTCTGTTAAGTTGAGATACTTTAATAAGAATTTGGGGTGCATTAAAATCTAAATAAACACTGAACACGATTTTTTTTAATTTCGAAAATAAGGACAGAAGAAAGATTTTTATGCATGTTCTGTGTATTTTACAATCAATTTAATGAACCTAATGCATTCCAAAATGATGAGAACCGAAACAACAACCACAACGTTATTTCTAAATATTTTTCTACATTAAATCATGAATATATTTTTTTTTTAAATTAAAGCACGTAGTGTATTTTCAAAAATAAAAAGGTACAGATGCGCGCTCTAAAAACAACAGTACAAGCTCTGAAAACGGCTCAGTGCCTGGGCTAGCATTTTTTAGCAGATGTTTAGCGCTAAACTCTTCTTAGGAGTAATTAGTTCATAGTTTTCTCGAGAAAAACATCACTAATTGTTTACTGTAAAAAATATACATTTTACTTCTTCCTTCGAAATGAAGAATCGAAAATATTGCTTTTGTAATATCAGTTTTTTAAAGCTGAGAAGAATATTTGAAAGACATTTTTAGAATTTCTCCCGTAATTCAAAACATGAAATGTGATTATGTGAATAATGATATGATGCAGAATAATGATTATGTATGCAACAGAAAAGGTATTGCTGCTTAAAATATTTAATTCATTTTTGTTAGCAAATAAATGTATCAAATTAGCAAGTGCTCTAACTTTGCAATCAAAAGACGTTTTCCATTTTTCTGGTAAGGCACAAGACCTTTCAGAAAATACTGTCAAAGTTGGCGCTTTGAATCGAATTCTTGATGTGGCAGCACGATAAAGGATAAAAACTGTTAGAAATACCTTATTAACAGCAACTATTATAGAAAAACCCTACGTAAGTATTACAGAAAAGTATTACAGAGAAGTATTACAAAAAAATCTCATTAAATACTGCTAATTTATGTCACAATAGATTTGATTCAATTTTTTAAATTGCATATTTGAACATAAAATAAATGCAGTTTAAAAAGTTATCCGCACTATTAAGGTGATTCTCAAATGACCTGCTCAACAACGCGAAACTTTCTGACACATTTTCTGGCTCATTTTTAAAGACAAAGGCATGCCTGACGATTCATTTCGATTTGGAATCGAAATCAGTTTCCAGTTTTTGATAAATAAATTTCTTATTGAGTTATGAGCGATTAGTGTCACGTGACGACCGGTTTTTCTCCTTTATCGTGCTGCCACATCAAGAATTCGTTTCAAAACGCAAAAGGATCAAGGTCCATAAGCCATGTTTTTGGCCCATGAAATAGACTAAAACTCAGTTTTGTAATACTGACTTAATTATTTCACTTTTTAATGTTAGAAGGTTTATCCTGTACGATTTCAACAATAGTTTTTGCATTTTGTTCGTATTTATATGACTTACACAAGGTCAAAGTTCGTATTATTCTTATTAATCAGTAGTGGGAAAACAAGAGTTCAAGGACAGCCGGAGGATTTGAGGATCCGCTCCTCCGGCGAGGAAAAATAATTTTCTACTGTAACAGGAGGGGTGAAAATAAGAACTCTAAGAAGAGGTTAAATGGACAAGATTATCATACTATAAGATGAATATTGATTTTATATACTAATTTTGAATGACAAACACCTTTAATGTGTATCACTAATTAAGCGAAACAATGAAAAATACCAACTTTAACAAAAAAAAAGCGGATTCCTTAAGAATTTTTCAAGTATAAGATGACGATATCAACTTATATGAAGAAATTTAAACTTACATTTTAGTTTTTGAACAATAGACACCTTAATGAGAATAATAATTAAGCAAAATAAAATAACAATTTCAACGAAAATGCTGATTTCTTATGAATTTTTCAACTATAACATGAGAATATCAAACTATAAGATGGATTTTAAACTTCTATTATAGTTTCTGAACAATGGACACCTTAATGAGTTTAATAATTAAGCAAAAGAAAATATTACTTTTAACGAAAATAATGATTTCCTATGAATTTTTCAACTATAAGATGTGGATATCAAATCATAAGCCGTAGAATAAACATATATAATTATTTTAAATAACGAACATTTTAATCAGTATTACTAATTAGACGAAACAATTGGAAAATATCAATTGTAAGGTATAAAGCTGATTTTTTAAGAATTTTTCAAGTATAAGATGAGAATATCAACTTATAAGAGGAAATTACACTTATATTTTTTAGTTTTTCAACCGTAATACACAGAAAATATTCAAAATTTGAATGAATTTTATACCTAATCAATTGATTTTCCGCCCAATAATAGGAGTTTTAACAACCATTATCTAATTTTACTGTGTATATTTGATTTAATTCTGTTTAGACGTACGTAATATAATCTTTTTATATCATTTAGACTTGAAATAAGAACTATATTTAAATAAAAACCAGTTGTTTATTTATTCTTAATACGCAAACTTTTTTTTTCTTTCCTAAAATGTAGCATTTCTGAGGAGGGATAACAATTCCACCCCACATTCTAAGGAAAAGGGGAGCATAACAATGACCGTCTAGGTCACAACTTTTACTATAATATAAATATTATTCGCTATCAATGTTTACAAAAAATCCATGTTGGGAGATAGATATGAGTTATATTTTAATAAAGTTTACCCTCCTCCATCTTCTACACGATGCTAACAATTATACAAAACAAAAGAAATACCGATTTTTAACGAAAAAGGGTGAATTTTAATGAATTTTACACAAGTTTTCGGTATTATTGTACACTAACAGGTATGATTTTAATTCTTAGGTGATTACAATACAGAGAAAAGTATTCACCTTTAGATTACTTTTCGTGAAATATTTAACAGTAATTATATAAACTCCTGTTTACATCACTAATTTACATTTGAAAATAAGGATTTATAGGATAAAATAAATAATCTTAACTTATACTTAGTAAATTTTACGCAATTCCAATGATTTTATACCGTGTTTTTCACGAGTTTTACATTAATTAGTAATTTTATATTAATTAACTTTGAATATTTTCTATGATATGGTTAATCCATTTTTATCACAGAAATACCAGTACCTAAAATTTCACTTAAACTCATATTCTAAGTATTAATATTCACTTATAACTTTACTTTTAGTTATACTTTTACTTGAAACCATGTGAACTTGTAGAACCCTGCTTACGCATATGGAGTTTAGTACATCACACTGTTATCTAAATGAATATGAATACCTTATTGTTTTAAATTTTCCAATTTTAACAGAATATGCACGAATATAAACTTTAATTTTATCTAAACATTTTATTTCAAATAGCCTAGTTTATGAAAACGATACATATTACCAAATATTAGACAACATTTTAACAGAACTTAGATACTGATCACATACCTATTTTAGTATAATTTATTAGCATACATAGCATTTCATCCATTTCTTTCAGAAATATACATATAAAATTATGGATTTACCGAGTATATATCCAATTTTAGCTTTCACTTACCAATTTTTTACACCATTCCAATGATTTCAATGATTTCAAGCTATTTTATATCACAGAAACGAAAAAATAATTGAATACAGACACGAGTAAATAATATTTGTATTGTATTTTCCATTCAAAGATTTGAAACTCAAGTTAAAATTTATGTTATAAGTATTGATATCCACTTTTAGTTATACTTTTACTTGAAACCATATGAACTTGTAGAACCTTGCTTACGCATATGGAGTTTAGTACACACTGTTATCTAAATGAATATGAATACCTTATTGTTTTAAATTTTCCAATTTTAACAGAATATGCACGAATATAAACTTTAAGTTTATCTAAACATTTTATTTCAAATACCCTAGTTTATGAAAACGATACATATTACCAAATATTAGACATTTTAACATAAACTTAGATACTGATCACATTACCTATTTTAGCATAACTTATTAACATGCAATAGCATTTTATCCATTCCTTTCAGAAATATACAAATAAATATATTGATTTAACGAGTAAATATCCAATTTTAGTGATTTTTTACACCATTCCAATTATTTCGAGCTATTTTATATCACAGAAACGGAAACATATTTGAACATAAACGCCTGTAAAATAATATTTGAACTGTGTTTCCTATTCAAAAATTCAAATCTCAAATTAAAATTTATGTTCTCTCACTTATCAACTATTTATCCCACATAACTTTTACCATAGAAACATCGTAGAAATTCAATATACGTTAAATGAAAATAATAAATTGTAAGTACCTAAAAATATCAAACACAAAATCTATTAATCAAAACTTAAAAAATTTAAAAAAATTAAAAGTTTTTACGAAGTAAAAAAAAAAAAAATTACAAATGAAAAAAAATTTACAAATGAAAAAAAAAATTTACAAATGAAAAAAAAAAATTTACAAATGAAAAAAAAAATTTACAAATGAAAAAAAAAATTACAAATGAAAAAAAAAATTACAAATGAAAAAAAAAATTACAAATGAAAAAAAATTAAAAAATTAAAAAAAAAGTTTTTACAGAAAAAGTTAAAAAAAAATATTTTACAAAATAAAAAAAAAGTTTACATAAAAAAGAAAAAAAAATTACAAAGGTTTAATATATTACAAAAAGTACCCCTTTTTTACAAAATTTTAAAAAAATTACAAAATTTTTAAGAAATTAGAAGTTTAATTGCTATTATTACCACTATCACTTCTCAGAATTTAGCAGCCTAGACTTTTGTACACTATATATTTTTAATACTATAAAGAAAATTTCAACTGCAATTGTACCAACACTATTATTAAGTTCGCATAAACCAAATTTTATACTGTATTTAGCGAATTTCCAATTAACATCTTCCGTGTAGAGTAACTTTTTCCTCTAACATTTGAAATCGTGTATATCTGCTACTTTCATATTTATAATTAATATTTCAGAATTAAGGCCATACTAACCATTTTAATATAAGACCATATTTAAGCAAGATTCCATGATAAAGCTTATTATACTGATTATTTTTATTTAGTACGCATGCGCAGTTTTGTCACATGATCACTTTAACTGATGATAATATAAAATTTTGAAAAGTGATGCAGAGGTTCTCATTTCCCAAGTCAAATTCTTGTAGATGACTATTCAGATGACTGTATATGTATAGCTCAAGTAAATTTCCTGATTTTAACCCAGTTGGGGAAACAATTTCTCTGTTAACGAATAAAGTAAGTTGTACTATATCATTGTAAAACATCAATAAATGATTATTTATCTATTAAATCTTTTCTAAGTATATAATTATATTTCTTTTATTGTATAGATGTTACACCAAGATGAATCAAAACAGCAGAAACTCTCTTTACCAGAAATGGATACCCCGGATGATTCATCGTCAACACATATAGAGTTAAAGAATAATATACATGTGAGTACTTATATGTGATATATTAGAATACATATATTAAACATAATTAGAGTGAATTTACAATAAAATATTGTACCAGATGTTCTATAAAATGTGATGTTTTTTCGTCTATAGTGTTAGAAGGAATTCTAAATATATGCATTTATTTCTCTTGCAAATGTGTTCCACTTGTAACAAATACTTTTCAAGTAAATGGAATTTAAAAGAACATATACAAATCCATACTAGTGAAAAACCATATACTTGTAATCATCATCAAAAATCATCTACAAGAAAGCGTGAATTATCTTTTACTAGAAAATACAGACCATCAGTTCATATGAAAATACATCCTGTTAAAAAATTGTTTCAGTGTGAAAAGTGTGAGAAAATATTCGTTATTCGTAATAAACTGAATAGACATATGACTGCTATGTTGAACTTGTCGAAGACAGTATCCCAAATCATATTGAAGATGGATATTCAAAAATTAACCAGTAGTTTGAAGAATTTAACAGTCAAAGATCAGATTGGATACTTCGAAAAATTGACTTATAGAACATAAACCAACATAACATTTACCCAAACTACTCATGCAGCATTATTGATTTGACATATGATATCCAAAAAGTGAAATTTGTAAAGAAAAATCCAAGGTGTTGTAAAGAATTTTATTGATATAATTGATAAAATGTATTGAAGAGAAATTCATATAAATGTAGAAAATATTCACAATGTATTGTTTAAATACCCATAATAATAAAAAATGTATCTATACACATCTGTGTTTATTTTTATAAAACATATTTCATTGTTAAAATACATTGTATGATTTTTAACATGAAATTTCTACATGACAGTAAATAACTAATTTTGCTTTACGTAAGACTTGAGATTTATCATAACTTGTTCAACGAAACAACATTTTCCCCAATGAATATCCAGTTTACACACATACATATGAAAATCAACTTTTGATAATACTATACATCAGATTAATGAAAAATATATAAAATTCATTAAAAAAATGTTTTTACAAATAAAAAATTAAAATTTTTTTACAAATTTAAAAAAAAAGTTTTTTTACAATTAAAAAAAAAGTTTTTACAAAAAAAGTTTTTACATATATAAAAAAAAGTTTCTACAAAGTTTTAAAAAAAAGTTTTTACAAACTAAAAAAAAAAAGTTATAAAAAAAAAGTTTACAAAACTTAAAAAAAAATTTAACAAAAAAAAAAAAATAATAAATATTTCAAGTTTTTCTAAAAATATTTACATATTAACAAAAATTTACTCAAAAGTCAGAACCAGACCTATGTCTAACATAGCATTTTTTCGACTTCAGTTGTTAAAATCATAGTGTTAGCGCTGTGAAAATACAAAATAATACCTTCAAATGGTAATCTATGTTGGATCCAATATATGGTATATTAAGAAACATTTGTGATTTCGGCAAATTAAATATGCATGAGAAAACCATTAATGTATCAGCAACTGATGGGACTCATTTTGCTGATGTTATATCAATCTATAAATCTGGAAGTTACCGACAGTATGTTACCGACAGTAACAGTAACCAAAGACTAACAGATAGAGATGCTTTAAGGGTGTTGACATTACAGACAGATACAAGAAACAATTTATATCAGTCTTAATCAAATAAAAAAGCTTCAGAGTTTCCTTTAGATTTATCTACTGAAGTGTAGATAACTGAAAACATATCCATCGGCTCAGAAGTGACTAATATAACAGCAAAGCATACAGATAATGGGTATCGCGGACTTTTAGTTTATGTTATGACTTCAAGTGATGAATACTGCTGATTTCGGATAGATATGCATACAAGTAAATTATATGATGAGTCGAAAATGACCCGAGAATTCATATCGGAGTATAACTTAAACATGTGCATCTGCTTATGACTTGAAAAATTCACGACATTCTACAACGACTGATTTCAAATTACACAACCAATAAAATATTTACCTTCAAGGAAAGAAAATGAAACCCCATTCAACTGTTTCAGATATCCAAGTTGATCACGTCATCGATGTTGAACAGCAGGATCAGGCCTAAATCTAACATCCCATTTTTTCTCGATTTCGATTGTTTAAAGTTCTTATTTTAAAGAAATGTACAATGGTTAGGCAACCATAAGGGGTATTAAAAGTTTTTCCACCTAAGCTCCCTCCACACTTAACTAATGCTCCCTTAATGTTCCAATGAAAGAAAATTTGAAATCAATTTAATATATTTTTTAATAACAGAAGATATATTTCATCCAAAATACTTTGCTTTACCATGTTTAGAGAGCTCAGTCAATGTTATGAAACTAAAATTTTCAAACAGAAATATTCTCTTAATTGTTTCACATGAATAGATTTTATTCTGTAGAGGAAGGGAGTAATAAACAATTTTACTCTCGAAATAAATATTTAATCTTATAACAATATATTATAATATACAATATATTATAATATATAATATTATTTAATCTGTACATATATATATATATATATATATATATATATATATATATATATATATATATATATATATATATATATATATGTATAAAGATATTCGTATTTCATTCTGACTGTTTATAACTCAGGTTCTACTAAACAAATTCTTATGGGACTGTTAAATCATTTTTCAAGGATGGTTTCAGTATATAATATATCATTCTACATTGCTTAGTTGTAAGAGGGAAAGTTCTATAATCAGTTGAACATGATTAAGAGATACCTCTACTACTATACACACACTCATATTATATGTATATATATATATTCTATAATCAGGTGAAATCCCGATTATGAAAGCTTCTTTTAAAAGGTTCTACTTTCTACTTTTATTTGGGTTCCATACAAAAGGAACCATTTGTTGGCAAGTCCATACAAAAGGTTCAATGGATTATGATGGGAATTGCACTGTTAGATAATTTTTCAGAAGTGGTTTTAGTGTATAACACATCATTCTACATTGCTTAGTTATAAACCTATAGGGGAAGGTTCTATAAACATTTGAACCTGATTATGAAAGATTAGGCTTTTTAAAAAATAAATAATTATGTTTAAGTCAGGTGATAAAGTAGGTAAAGATTCTCGAATGTCATATATAACAAGTTTTGTGTATGTATAACAGTGATTTCATTGTTTACCCACTAATATTGTCAGAAATATTGATAATATTGAATATTGTCAAATTGTAAAATTTAGTAGATGTAGAAAAATCACAGGACAATGACAGACATATTTAAACCTAATTAGGCAGTGGTCCTAAAATCATAAAAATCTGTAACATATGCATGCATATGTTAAGGAGGAAAATTCGTCCACACACAATTGACGTATTTCAGTGAGCATGATTTCACGCATAATTAACTTTTTTAACAATGTAAATTTTAATTTGATTAAGTCAATTCTATGTTTTTTAACCAGTAATTGGGTCTACAAATGATGATATAGTTTAGAGCATTTTTTTTTCATTGCGCTAACCTTTATTGCAACTCACATGCACTTGAAATTACATTATTGTTAGCATTGTTCCTATTTGATGACAAACTTGGATGTGGATTCAATTTCAAAAGATTAGCTTTTTTAAAAAAATAAATAATTATATTTACAAGGTGCATACAATTGTACCATAATTTTTTAATAGAAGTTTTCGCCTTATTTAACAGCAAAAAAGTATTACACATTCTGTGAATAAATGAGTCAATTACAAATTCTGTGATTTAAATATTAACTAGAAATTTTCTTTCCTAAAAAGTGGTACAAGGCTCCTTCCAAATTCCAAGGTATGACTCAGATTAAAAAACTTTTTAAGTAAGGCGTGAAATGATGCCTAAAATTTTTTTTCTAGGTGCCAAACTGCATTTCATGGTTACAATTTTGTTATATCTGACTCTGTTATATATTCTCATTTCTGTTAGTAACCATGCTAACAATAATATTGTTTCTATCTTTATGTGTTAAAGGCAAGGTCTGTACTGGAATCAATATAAGGTGTCAAATTTAGGTCTTGTTTCACTTTATCTTTGGGGAAACATTTCCGACATTGTAGGCCTTAATTATACAACAACTCATTTTGCAATAAAGGTTGCATGCCACAGTGCAGTTACGGACCATATTTTTGTGATGTTGAGTCACATGCTTTGGAGAAACATTTCCAAAATTGCAGCCATTTCCATGCTTTCGAACAAGGTGTGCAATAATTTTAGGGACTTGATCTCAAAGGTCAGTTTTATCAGTCTTTGAAGTCAACTTAGAAGTGATTGACAGGTATAGGGGAGTTTAAGATGTGTGCCACCAACCGATCTTTTATTCTTATTGAAAACAGGTGCTTAAATCAGAGAGTTTATTATTAAACAAAAGAGGTTATTATTAAACAAAACATAAAATGAATAAAAGCTAGGCATCAAATTTAACAACTAGACATAATTTTGTGGTCATGAAATGCAATAATTTATTTGCATTTGATGACTACTGACTACTACTTTCTAACCCTGCTGTGACTATTTAACTCACTATCACTAATTTTCAGGTAAATTTACATATTCCGGGAATTGAGTACCCATCTAACTGGTGTATTTTGGCAAATATAATTCGGTGTGAAATATATTGTAGTTATCTTTTTATTGAGGCAAACATTTAATGAAATCATTTACATGGGAAAACAAATCTTAAAAAAAAAAATAGCCTAATAGAAATTACTTTCCAAGTTCTTACACTTCTTTAAAAGATACCATTTGTTATTTATTAAAATTTGTAGTTAGATTTTAGTATGAATTTTTTTTATTTTGTATAAAGGTTCCTTCAAACTTTTTACTTTTCTTTATTCAACAATGCAGTTTTTTCTCACACAATTGCAGATTTATTTTTGCTTACAAGAAATTTTCAGATATGGATATATCCTAGAATTGATATATAGTGTCAAATTTAGGTCTTGTTTCAAAAACTTTGAAATTTGTTTCGATTTTAATGTAGAGGTGGCCCTGTAATGTTATTTTACTCATAAAAAATTATAAAAGACAGAATTCCTTGTTAAATGATGCTTTTTGTGTCTCTGTATATCAATTTGATCATCAAATAATTCAGGTCTTTTTTTTTTCTTTCTTTTGGCCGAATTTTTCTTAAAGGTTATTAATGTTTAAAATATAAATTTTTACTGCTGTTTGCTGTAATATAGTTAACAACTCAGTTTCATTTTTGCTTCATTCAAACAAGAATTTAATAAAAAAATTTAACTAAATGTTACGTTTTTTAACTACATTTATATTTCTAAAAAATGCATATCTCACTAAATCACGATGTCCTTTCAATGAAATTTTCAGAAGTATTTTGCATATTTCCCTGCAAAATAAATTTTTAAACTGTGACAGATAGGAAAAAATACATAAACTTTTAAAATCCAAACTGAGTTTTGACTTTAAAATTTTGTCTGAATACATTATTTATGAAATAATCTATACTAACTGATTCCACGCAGAGCACCTGCATTCTAATATTTTTTATTAGTATTAAGTTCACTTTTCCAGTAAAGTGCATGACAAAAATTGCACGCCTCAGTCATACTTCCATAGTTATGCTTCGGGATGTTCACTTCAAATTGTGAATTCATGCAGTTTCGTCTTCACTGGATAAGTATTTTGCCGTTGATCGAAATATTCTGTCGCTCGCCTAAACCTATCAGCTTCATTTCGAATGGATTTTCTGTCAATCATTCCAGCGGCATGTTGTTGTCTTCTGTGTAAAACTAAGTAAACTCATTTTTGAAAAAAAAAAAAAAAAGAGCAAAAGATTAGCGAAAAGTTATCAATTTTTACTCCTTTAATCAATGAATGAAATGTCACATCACGACAGGCTGTCACATCAACAAAATCATCAAAAAATCATCTTATCACAATATTGTAAACAAAAGTAGCTCATTTTTTGTGAGAAATACCACAACAAATAACAAAGCCAGCTAAAGTTAGGTTTAGCAAACTTAGGTTTACTAAACAAACCACTCATTGCCATTGGCAAAAGAGTAATAACCACTTTTTTTGCTGTCACATACCATAGCTTTTTATTGCATCAAAATATTTTCATTATAAGTAACTCATTTTTTGTGAGAAATAGGTAAAATATTTTACATCATGACAAATAATGAAGTGGACTGAAGTTAGGTTTTAAATCAAACCACTTGTTGCCGTTGGCAAAAGAGAAATAACTGAGTGTTTGCTGCCACGTATATTTATTAGTGTTTTATATATATATAAATGTATACTTCCTTGAAGATAATATGGGCACTTAAATTATAAACAAAACTTCATGCAAGTGTTTTTCCCTTTATAAGTTTGCATACCATTAAATAGGACTATTAAACATTCCATAGAACTTTTAAGACTATTATGAGACTATAAATTTCTCTAGTTCGTTTACTCTATTTTTTAATGTTGCTTCTAATCATGCATATAATTTTTTCTTGCAGCTCATATTTATTGAAGATCTTGCCTGCGACGATAGCAAAGTGGCTAAGCATAAAAGACCTATATTAAATAAAGAGGACGAAGCATTGAAACTGAATTCAATACCAGCCTGTTGTGAAAACTTTGAAAATGAATTTTGAAAACATTATTTATATATAATTTTTGTATATATTTTTTAAAATATTATTAAATTATAATGTTTTACAGTGTTTTTCGGTGTCTGTGCATTTTTTAAAGTACTAAACATATTGTGTTAAAGTTCTATTCAGATATCAAGAAATCAGTTTCTCATTTTCTTATAAAGTTAAATTCTTTCAGAAAATGTTGCAAAAATTGGCATTGTAAGCCCATTTTTGGGACTTGGCAGTCATAGAAAAACCATCATGAGCAAGCAATTGGTTATAATTAAAGATGTATCACATATATAAGAAAATGAAAAACATTGTTAAATTTTTTGGCACTTAAAAAGTAATGTCTACAAATTTCATGCATTTCTGTTTTAAATGACTCCATGAGTATAGAAAGTATTCTCATTGTTAACAAAAAAAAAAATGTTTTTTTAAACGCCCTTAATATGTATTTAAATTTTAAAAAATGTATTGTCGTATTTTAAAACTTTTTTTCATTCAGAGTGGGGTTGTGACCCCTGTGACCTCCCTCTTGGATCTGCTCTTTCCACAATTGCAAACAAATCGGTAAATGTCTTCATAAATTTGAGTCTTGTTAATGAGGGAAGTGACATAGGCAAAAGTGCATGTGTAACTTCAAAACGGTAATGTTTGTAGTGGGAAAGCTGTTATGTGTTCTCATGTTGTATTCTCCAATTAGCTGATCCACACTGGTCAGGCAACATGCAATATTATCTGATCAACATCTTCCTTTCTTAATAGATTGGAGGAGCTGTGGACTATAACATGCCATTGACTCGATGGGCACCTAAAAGTCCTGACTTTAACACCTTAAGATATTTTAATTATAGGGGTACGCAAAGACAAGATATTTGTCTCTCCCCTTCTTGTTGATATAGCAGAACTGAAACAGTATTGTCTGCAACTGTCTCTGAAAATTAAAAATAAAAATGTGAAGCATTGCCTTATTGTTACATTTAATATAAAATATATCAATTTTTCCTTGTTTTTACAGCAAGTTGAAATTGTGTATTTCTCTATGACTCTGAGCAAAATACTACAACAAACACACAAATACATCCGTTGTTGTTTTTTTGTTTGTTTTTTCCAGCACTGTAAGCATAATATGATGATAATTTTCAAAAGATATATTGTGGTTTTTTTCTTTAATTTATCCTTGAAGGAAAAAAAAAAAAAAACTAAGGTAAAAACACCTATAGTGTGCCATGTGCCACAGTGAGCCACTAATTTTTAAAGTTGAAAATAAGACTCCAGCATATATTTGAAAAACAACCAAAAGAAATCTGATTGGCTAAAACCCTTAAGAAGCTACTTCACTCATGCAAAAACACCCGCTCACTAATGTTAATCTTATGGGACAGTTCTTTTAAAATATCTCGCTTGCATCTCAATATTTTTTAACTATTTTTTTGCCTTGGATAGCTGAAGTCAATCTCTCTACAATCGCTGTTTTTTACTTTTTTGATTTTGTTTGCTGTTTTATTATTATTTTTTTTTATAAGGATACTTTCACTTTCGGTTTGGATTAACTGTCCATTAAATTGGTTTGTATAATTGATTTGTTCTGTTGATGAAGAATTTGAAGAATTTTTTTTTTCTAAAATGTCTACAAAAATGAAATGTTTAGCAATTTTTTTTTAAGTTTCTTTAAGAGGTAAATTTATTTTCAAAATATGTTTCATTTTGCATTAAAATATTGTTTATACATTTTATTAAACTCTAAATAATTAGTTAAATAAGACTAAAACTTAAAAAAATGAGCAGTTTTGAGAGATGGTCACTTCTGGGTCATTATTTCTTAAACTGTACCAATAGTGGGCATTGGAACCAACTACTGGAGCCTATGTTAAAGTTTATTTTTATGCTTAATGTATTTTAATTAATTTTTATGATTCTAAATCTTTGTCTATAATTTATTTTTTGTACATTAGCACCAATAATCGGAACCGGTTTCAAAAGTCAAAGTATCTTCGTAAAAAAAAAAAAAAAAAATCCACAAAGAAAATTGCGGTGATCAACAGCAGAAATAAAAATTGAGCAGTGGACCCGAGCGAAAATTTTGCACTTTAAAAAAAAATCAATCGTATTTTAACAGCATTAGAGGATGACATCATCTGTTTCGAGAAAAAAAAAACCGTAGGATAAAGAAAAATCAATTGAGCATTTGAATTTAAATTTTGCTTTTTAATCATAAATATAAAATAAACCCGTGCAGTAACTATGTCCCACTTTATCTTTATTGAACATTTTTTTAATATAATCATTGTTGCGGTATCTTATTTTTGTGACAACAATAATTTCAGGAAAACCTTTCATGAAAACAATGCCGATTTAATTTTTAATTAATTGCAATTTTTAATCAAAATACATGTTTTAACGAAGCGTGAATGTACTATGTCAGAAGCCACTTTAAAATCCTTTCATATGGTATAACATGTATCGCTCTGTGTTTTTTATTTGCTTAGAAAAAGGGATGTTGACAACAGAAATAATATATAGGATCTCTGCAATAAAATTTTTAAAAAATCACTTACAAATATTGAAATGAAAACGAGATATTAGAAAATTATTGCCCCGTATCGTATTAAAATTAGAGAGCAGGTGTTTTCAAGTGAGTGAAGAGGACCCTTAAAAGGGTGATGGCTTTAATTTTAAAGAGTGTGCTTGATTCTCCTCATTTTATTTTATCTTGGTAACTCAATTAGTAAAGTCCTTTTGTTGATAGGTTAGGGCCAGCCTTAAGAACTTTCTTAGTTATGCCATAAATGAAGAAACACACATCTTTATTTATTGAGGATTAAAACAAGTTTATGATAAGATATTAAGCAACACGCTAATTTTTCAGAAGTTTGAAATTCCAAAGAATAGCTTATTGATAATTTTAAAGACATGAGATAATTTTTTTAGAACTGAAACCAGAAACAAAAAAAAAAATTCACACTGTAGAAAATATTTTTGAGAATCAAAACACCCAAATTTTGAATAGACTTTGCTTGATTTTATGAAAATTGATAAACTGAAATATTACAATCAATCGAAATGTGCTTTAAAAAAAAATTGCAGATTTCCACCCCCAGTTCAAGCATTAAAGATTTCAAGGTAGGGGCTAGCAACCATAACCTGATTGTAGTGTTGCTTCTAACCACTTCTCTGAATATTAATTTTTGTCTTTATATAAAATGATTAAATAAGACGAACATTCCTATTAAAAAAAAAAGTGGTAACTAATAGGCCATTGGTTTTAAAATTATATAAGGCTAAATTTTCTAAACAGAAATAGTGGTAACAACCAGCTTGTGGTTGCCAACCCTTACTTCAAGGTGTCGGATGGTTAGTTACAGAAATTTAAATTTCAGCATGGCTTAAGTTTCAGGAAACTGTGTGGTGAGAGTGGAGCAGCAGACACGTCATCAGCAAATGAATGGTAAGAAAAAAATTGTTCAAATTGTTGGACGACTGGAATTGTTTTTGTTCGTGCATACTGAAAAAATTACTTCTAAGGACCTACACTTGCTAGCATACGACATTCACAAGCTAATATTAAACCAATGGATGCATTCTTTGCAATTTTTTTGCCTGCGTTTCATTGTTTTTAAATGATACCTTTTTTTTTTTTGTGGAGAATATATGAAATCTAAGGCTAATATAAAAGCTTAGTTTTTTTAAAATTTATTTCTGCTGCAATTTCATTCTGATAGCAGTTTAAATTTCAGAATTGGTGACGATTAAGCAGAGTTTCCCCCAGACAGTTTCAGGAGGGTGCTGCACCCTGCCTGCCCTTTGGTTTACAAAATAGTACCCTTCTTGCCCCTCAAAAAAATAATTAGCACTCTTCTTGTCAAGTGCCCTTTCTCCTTTTTGCATAAAAAAAAATTTTCTTTCATAGTAAAAATTGACTCAATGTTGTCTTGAAAATAGTGCCCTGACTTTTAAATATCAAGAGTGACTTTAAAAACCAAAATAATAGCTTTTAACAATTAAAAAAAGTGTCCTTAAGAATCCAAAAAGTGCCCTTAAGAATAAAAAAGTACCCTTTTCTCACCAGCAGCACCCTGCCCTTTTTTAAACCTGGGGGAAACTCTGATTAAGGTATTGTTTCCTTTATATCCTTGTGAAATCTGTACCAGCAAAATTTGGAACCTTTTTTTTTAATATGACTAAAAGCAAGAGCCTTTGACTATAGATATCCTATGCAGGAAGAACGATTAAAAATATTGAAATGGAAATGAGAAATTTGTAGAGAACGTTTCAATAAATTAGCTTGTTATGCAATTACGATAGCTTACATTAACTTGTGAATGTAGGCTCTTAATGCGAACAAGATGGCTTTGTTTTTTTAATGAAAAAAAAAAATTACCCTTCAGAGAAGATAAATGAGCAGGAGATAAGAAATAAATAGTGACCTATATAGCTTTGATTGCAACTAACACAATTGGGATCACAAAAATTATCTTTAAATTTTTTTTTTCATATTTTGCTAAAATATTTCTCATTTTGTGAAAATATGTCAGTAAGATATTAGCTAATAAGCCAAAAAAGAAACAAAAACATTGTAGTAAAGTGAATTTTTAATTTTAATTTTCATGCAAATGTTAATGGGGCCATAATTGTGTAACATTTTGTAACTTTATATTTAAGTTTTCTCGGAGTACGTAAGAGTAAAGATTATTGTCATAATCCCTCATCCCCCACTTCCAAAGGAAAAGCATTGGTGAAAACTATAAAATACTTGTTAGACATTTTAACTAAGTTGCTGAAGAAAACTGTTTTCCAGGTTAAAAAATGTCAAAAATGGCTTCTCTTTATGTGTACAGTGGTCCAAAAAAAAGAGAACTTCATGCGTTTTCAGCGGCAGATTGTCTCAAAGAAAACAAAAACAGCCATATGATTAGGAATTATTGAAATAGTAGCAAACTTTGAAATTTTCATTATGAGCAGATAATTTTGACATCCTATTTTTATTCTTCGATATACATTTTTACCTTGAGGTTCCAAACAAGAAGTCATTTGTTACAATACATTTACTATTTTTGAATATTAATTTCATAATACATAAATTATGAAAATAATATTTGAAAAATATTTTATTGTAGCCTATAAATTTTTTTAGCAGAAATCAGTTGCTAGACACTTTAAATATGTGAATCCAAAGCTCTTTCACCTAGTATTTTTTTTTATTTTATTATGCTTAACAAACTCCCGGCACTGCAGTTATTAAAAATGAAATTAGCATTGGGAGTTCCAAATCTTACATACATCACTAGATGACTTTCTGTTTAGTATTTGAAAGTAAAATTTACTGTAGAATCTGAATAAGATATTAAAAGTGGGTGTTCATATCGAAAATTTCAAAGTGGAGGCGGCTACCTAAGCTTATTTTTTTAACATAAACTAGACATAATTCCTATTCGAATGGTGATTTTCATTTTTCTCTGCATTGTAAAACAAGAACGAAAAATCATGTGTCAGGCATAGATTATGTAACACTTTTAGAATACTTTTAGAAATATTTACCATTTAATAAGGCGATTTAATATCTGCCATTTAATAAATGCGATGATGTCTAAGTAAACTATTTGGAAAATGCATAACACATTTAAAAATCCAATTTCAGGAATTGCCAACAATATTCGGAAAAATATCGAAATTCTTTTGTGGAGATATGATCTATGGATCATATCAGGATATGATCTATCATGATATATGATCATCAGGATATGATCTATCCTGTATATGATCTATAGATTTGTATGTATACTACAACATAGTATGCTAAAATTTAGTTCAGCTAGGCAACAAAAAACACAATTGAAAATTTCCCTTCAGCAATTTCTGTCAATAAATGGAAATGTACTCGAGATGCTTTGTGCTGCCCTGTATATTATCTATAGTATGTATGCACACCAAGTAACAGGCAAAAAAATATTTAAATTTAAAAACGCATACCATAACTGAAAAAGCACTTCCAGCAATTATTTAACAAGCAGTATTTTAACCGAATTCTTTTGTGTGTCCCTGTAAATGAACGTTATACACACAATATTCTACAGTAAGCCTCTTGTAATGCCCCTAAGTGATATATATCAATTTAAATATATTTGAAATAGTGAAACATTCTTAAAATAAACTGCAAACGATTTTTCCCTATAGACCTTATGTTGCGGAATTTTTTTTAGTGTCCCTGTAAAGACACTATAAATGCTACACCATTTTAAATACTGAATATGCCACTGTAAACCTCAATAACATATATCAATTGCATGACAATCTGAGTATAATTAAGTGAGTTAGAGTACGGACAGACAGGCAGACAAACCAAATTCATAAACACTTTTAAACTATGTCAGAAAGTGTTAAAAAGACAAAATCTACAAAAATATAATATAACCACGAACGGAAATACAGGGTGATTTTTTTTTAAGTTGTGAAAGTAAAACACTATAACAAAAGAACCACTGATCCAAATGACCTGAAATTTCACCAGTATGCTCCCAAAGCAATGGGTATTTTTTAGGTATGGTTAAAAAATACTTAAAATCGCACCGACAGATGGCGCTATAAGGTAGCAGAAACAAAGAATATCGTCTGTGGGAGGAAAACAATGGACGGTACTTTGAGAAACCATCTTCCGTAGACCCTCTGTCGTCATTGGACCTTTTCTTAAATTCTTAAGTGTCCTAAATCTCTTAAGAGCAGTTGCTGCGCTGTCATAATTCTGATAATACAGTTTCCCTCACAACGCACGGTCCGTCAATGACGCAGTCATTGCGAGGATTTCCGTAGAATAATGAACACGATTTGTGCGTACTTCACGCTCTTATCGCCAATGTGCGTGTGTCGGGCGCAAGTTCGTCTTCCGACTTTACTGCATGTACAGCGCCCTCTGTCGGTACGATTTTAAGTTTTTTTTTAACCATGCCTAAAAAAAAATCCCATTGCTTTGGGAGCATACTGGTGAAATTTTAGATCATTTGAATCAGTGGTTCTGTTGTTATAGAGTTTTACTTTCACAACTTAAAAAAAAATCACCCTGTATATACAATAACCTCTTCCGAGGTTACCCAAGATTCCGAAAAGCGTTCTTTATCTTTAGAAACCTGAGAAACCAATATATTTTCGTGATTTAAAGAAGCATTTCTTTTGCGGCCACCGATTTTCGGAATCGTTTCTGATTAGCTTTTCTAGCGTAATAATCAATTTTTTCAAACCAGAATATCGGTGTTTAGGATAACTATCCATTCTCAATTAACATTTTCAGCAGCATAATTTATACATACAATAATAATAAAATGATAATAATTTTAATGTTAATGCTGTTAATTTATCATGTAAATGTTTTCTTGACAATTGATAGCTTACGAAAGACATATATTCTGGCTTGAAAAATATATCTTTATCTCAATTCTTTTTTTTTTTTTTTTCAGAAATTTTGTTAAATTTTAAAAATAAATAATAATAATAAATTAAAAAAAACTTGGATTCAGCGTCACATTTTTGTAACTAATTTTAGCGTCGATGATTTGTGTATTTGTATATGATAGATAAGGTGGTACGGATAACGAAATCGGCAGTCAGCTGACGCACCAGTGGGGTGTTGCCATAGCGACATGGAACAACCAGTTTCAAAGTGAAATAAATGGAATCCCGATTACGGATGATGCCTGTGTAGTTGTGATAACACCCGTAATCGGTGTACCAATCATTTCCCTTTACAATGGGCTATGTGTTGTTGCTATAGAACAGATGTCAGGGGAATAACGCAACACTATAAATTAAAAAGTCCTTCCGGCCTGTACCGGGAGGAAAAGGTAGCTTTCCTATATCTTCGTTTTAAAATTTTAGCTAATTTTACACGAAAATAGCAAGTTAAAATGCAAAGAAACGTTTACAAAAGATTCGTTAATACTGAATTTGAATAAGAATTTCGCCAAATTATTGAGCAATAGCCAAATTGGCTTCATTTATAAAGACTTATTTTGGTCGCCAAATTTGGCGATATCTCGCCAAATGTCACAAATTTTGCCAATTTTGGCGCTAACGGATATGAATATATAGTTTTATGCGTATGATTGGGAAAATTATTACAACAATGAAAGAAAATAATTTGCGAGTAATCACGTTAATGTGCTGTTTTGTTTCAAAATGTCAGCCACCCTAGAATTTCAAACTGCTCTATCTCAGTCATTTTTTAAGATAGAGGTAAAACAAAAAATGCTCCGGAATCCTTGTATCAAGGCCTAACACGTAATTAAAAAATAAATTTGTATTTGTAACTTTTTTGTATATTTATTTTAGTTTTAAATTTTTAAATGGCCGCCATCTTGAAACAAAATGGCGGACCAAGCTGGCCAACGAACTCGGTCGAGACATTGGTGACCTTAATACACACAATTAGTTTCATCAAAATCGATTTATAAATACGAGCGTTATCGTATGACATAAGTCAGATATATATACATATATATATATATATATGGATATATCTATATATATAAATCAACATTTGAACGGAGGGTGGTTTTGGTGTCTGGGGGTCATGATCGGTGAAAATATATCGAAATTTTCCGGAACTGCTTTCCTCCGAACGGCTGCAATAGGTAGCTTTATACTTTTTTGTATTGAAAGCTACCTAAAATTTGGTATTTTCCCGAAAATGTACTTTTTCGTTAATAAAACATTATATATGTACTCTAATTGCTCACAAGGATTTAAAAAAAAATAAATTGCTACTTTTCAAGAATAACGACAATATTTCGATTTTATTACATAAAATTTGTTAAATTTAAATAATAATAATAATAATAAATTTAAAAAAGCTAGTGGTCTTGGATTCAGCGTCACATTTTTGCAACTAATTTTAGCGTCGATGATTTGTGTATATAAATATATGATAGATAAGGTGGTACGGATAACGAAATCGGCAGTTAGCTGACGCACCAGTGGGGTGTTGCCATAGCAACATGGAATAGCCAGCTTCAAAGTGAAATAAACGGAATCCCGATTACGGATGATGCCTGTGTAGTTGTGATAACATCCGTAATCGGTGCACCATTCATTTCCCTTTACAATGGGCTATGTGTTGTTGATATAGAACACCGCCCCCCTCCCTCCCCTCCTTCGCTGATGAGCCAGCTGACTGGCAGTTTTGTTATCTGTATACATCCTCCTATATATATATGCTGTCATACATTATTCCAAACATGTGACTCTCCCTTTCGGAGGTAGTGATAAAACAAAAGCTTTAGTTTTTTTGTTGTTGTTTAACAGAAAGCATAAAAATCTGTACCTTATAAAATATTGGCACTTTGGCGAAATTATTTTAAGACTGTTCTCAAATCCAAAAGAGCTACTTTCTGACACATTTCGGAATTCATTTTTGTTCGAAAACGCCTGAAATTGGCTGGTGTTCTTATTCAAAAACTATGTAATCGAAAGACGTTTTCGATTTTTTGGTAAAGACAGAAGATCTTTCAGAAAATACTATCAAAGTCGGCGTTTTGAACCAATTTTCCAACACGGCAGCACAAGAAATGAGAAAAACTTCTCACGTGACTCGAATCGCTTATAACTCGATAAGTAATTTATTTTTTATTTTTAAAAAAATGGAAAACGCTATTCGATTCCAAATCGTTTCAGTTGTCAGACCTTTACGTTTATAAATGATACAAAGCATGTGTCGGAAAGTTTTGCGTTGTTGAGCATGGAATTTGAGAACCCCCTTAAGTATAAATTATATGAAAGATGAAATAAACTGCAAAAAAATAACTAAACAAAAGTTGTTGAAAGTTAAAGAAACTTTTATTTTATTGTTATTTACAAAACTCTAAAAGCTAGTTTGTCTAGTAATTAAAATTTTATTTCTAAGTTTGCACGTAATATGCAAAAGTTATAATAAAAGTAATAAAAAAGTAATAAAAGTTAACTATTTAGTTGTCCCACTTTCATATAACACATACAGCAAAACCAGTTTGACAGGTAAAATGACTGACAAAACATTGAAATCTCAGTTATATGCTTGTTTCATTAACCATTACAGTAGTTTTTCCCACTTCTGCATTACCCATGCACCAAAACTAGTTTTACAGGTAAAGTAACCAAAATTTGGATTCAAGTCAAAAATTAATCGATATATTTTTTCTTTCTAATGCTTAGACTCATCGAATAAGGAACCTACTTAACCTATAGGGTATTTTCGGTTGACCTAGAACCTTGAAATTTGGAACGAAGGAAGGTCTTATATCACATGTAAAGGAAAAATCGGAAAATCATTAATTTATAATTGAATCGGTCGTTTCAAAAACCACATAAGTCACAGAATCAGAACTTTTAAGAAATTAAAGAAAAACTTTATTATTCACAAGTAAACGAATTTTTATAGGGTTTTTTGGGCTAATTATAGATTTTGGGCTTCAAAGTTTATAAAATATCGAATAATTTTTATAATTTATAAATAATAAAAAGTAGAATAACAGAAAAACTGTTCCTGACTTATGTTGTTTTAGCAAGAAACAAGGTTAGGTGGTATTTTATTTAAACAAAACAGTCATATTAAACATGTTTGTAATCAAAATTGATAAAGATAACACTTATATAGAAACATTTTTATGTTTTAATCTGGTATTGCATGCAAATGGTAATAGGGTATCCCCATGTAATCTGGTATTGCATGCAAATGGTAATATGGTATCCCCATGTAATCTGGTATTGCATGCAAATGGTAATATGGTATCCCCATGTAATCTGGTATTGCATGCAAAAACCACTTAAGTCGCTGACTTTATATCGTTTGAGTAATGAACGAAAATTAGAAGATATTATTTGAAGAGGAGGGAATACACTGACTTATGGGGTTATCACACAGATCATGGATCTACTTTTAAGGAAGCATTTGAGATTTAAAAAAAAAAAAAGTATATTGGGAAAAAACTTGACGTATGTAGTTTTTGAAATGACCGGTTCAATTCCATGCCGATGGATTACGTGATTTTCCATAATCGGGATTTCCAAAGCGAGATTATAAAGGTTTCCTTTTTTTGCTTTTGAGATACGGAATCCTAATTAATTCCTAATTCTCAATTAAACATTTCCAGCTGCGCAATTTAATTTATACATGCAAGAGTAACCAAATAAATGTGAATGCTGTTAATTTATCATCTTTTTTCTTTAAAGCATGTTTGTTGAAAAGAAAAAAGTTTACTTGAGAATGGATAGCATCCGAAAAACCTATATTATCCGGGTTAAGAAAATCGATTATAAAAACGACTCGGAACGTTTCCGAAAGTCAACAACAGCAAAAGAAACTTTGTTTTTATACATTCTTCCTTAAATTTCGAAAATATATCAGTTTCTGAGGATTCTAGAGATAAAGAACGCTTTTTGCAAGCATTTTAACGCAGCAAAGGTTATTGTATATTTTATTTCGTGGTTATATTATATTATCATACTAGATGACCCGCCTGTCATTGCCCGTGCCCGTGATAATAAATTAAAAAAAAAAGTTTCCGATATCCAGTCGAATGACCTAAACCCTGTTGAAATCGAGCCCATAGAACCCAAGAAAAGAATGAGCCCCCAGGCAGTGGAATGTGTCCCCTGTAAATTTAACAAATTTCCTTTAACATTAACGCGATGTTTAATTTACGGATGACATTTCCCCCTCCTCTTTCTAAACTTAGCCACTTATCTTTAATAGTAACGCGATTTTTAATTTACGGCTGTAGTGAGTAAACGTAAGTTGACGCCGAAAAAGAAGATTAATATTTAAAAAAAGGTGGTAGTTGGGGGTCTAAGGAAAATTATTTAGTAGTTTATAAAGTAACTGGAGTAACCTAGAACTATGTTAATGAAAATTGCAAGAGAATCGGATCATTTTTAAAGAAGCTGCACCAAGGGCCCCAAGAAGGAGATTAATATTCAAAATTGGTGGCAGGTGAAGTTTGAAAATTTTTTTTGTCGTGCAGTTAGTAAGCTGGAAATCCTAAGAAGTTGTTAAAAAAAAAAGCTAGTGAATCGAACAATTTTTTAAGGGAGCTATAATAGGTGTCCCAAAAGGTGCCAACTCATAGTTTTGAGCAGAACCCTAAGAGGAAAACATCTTAAAAGGTCCTAGTACTTAGCGTTTTAGATCTTTAATTAGTCGAAATTAAGAATAGGGTGTAAATTAATCACTAGAATAAAATTTTAAAGAAATACATAAAAAAGGCCCTAGGGACCCAATAAAAATATGAGGGTGGTGGTCCGAGGAGAGAAGTCCAAGACTCAACTTTAAAGTTATGCATTGAAATGATGACACAATTAGGCCCAGATCTTCTCCGAAATTTTTTTTTGTCGTTCATGTAGTAGTTTGAAGTACTGTTAATTTTTTAGAAGAAAAAGTTAGTGAATCGGACGATTTTTAAGGGAACTACAGTAGGGGCTCCAAAAGAGGCCAGCTAATAGTTTTGAGCAGGGCCCTAAGATGAAGTGTACTAATTGGAAAGTAAAAATGGGGGAATAACTAAATGGAGAAAAGGTCCCCAAAACAAAGAAAATCGGATTAAAAGGGGCAAGTTATTAACCGTTTAGGAAACAAAAACTTCAACGGGCTCCATATCTGGCCATAGGAGGCCAGGGTCTTAATTGGAACGTAGAAATGGGGGAAAAGTTAAATGGAGAAAGGGCCCCAAAAACGAAGAGGATTGGATAAAAATGGGGAAAGTTATTAACAATTTAGGGGGATCCGGGTCTCAAGAAATGAAAAATCCGAGCCTCAGATGCATCAAGACCTGCCTTGGACTATCAGCATCCAAATTTTCAGACTTCTACGTGCGGTAGATTTCGCTAGCCATCACACGCAGACACACACACAGACAAACAACTTTCTTTTATTAGTAGGAATGTATATAAAGTATGATGGTTCTGCATTAAATAAATTACAGTTTTTTAAGTGTCTTCGTTGACGTACCTGGACTGGATAGTGTATAAGTACCCTAATTTTCATCAACAAGGGTGATATGTAGCTGTAAAAAAAAAAAAAAAAAAGTTTCAGAAAATATATGATTGAGGCTTCGAGATATCCAAGTTCCGCAATAGAAGGTGACAAAATGATATAAAGGTTTTCACTTTAAATGATAAAAAATAGGAGTTTCTCACCATTTGTTTTTCATAACTCTATAAACATTAAAGGCATCACGGTAGCTACTTCTGCTTTTTCACAACAGTATAGCAGATGCCGTTACTGTTAAAATCCACAATTTAACCTTTTCCGGCACAGTGGTCCCACTCGATTCTGTCCTCTTTCGCCGAACAAATTCCCCAGATACCCTGTCGAATCAAAACTTTAGGAGATATTAATAAAAATATTTATTAAGAAATTTGATTTTTTTTTTTTTTAAATCGGTGCTTTTTTGTTATAGGAGCTTCCGAAGTTTAATCGTCAAGCGACCGAGATACTTATTTTATGACAGAAATTAATCTGCAGACGATATAATTCATTTCACAGAATTAAAAATCATCAAGATCTGAATATTTATATAACTAGCTGATACATATATATCTGAATATTTATATAACTAGTTAAGATATTTGTATGAACAGTGTCATAAAATATATACTTAACTAGCTGTTTAACCCGTTCTACGCACGGGATATCATGAATTTAATTCTAAAACGTGCGTACGAACGCACCTCGTTTGTAACGTTTGACGTACAATTTCCAACTTGTTAATATTAAAGTCGGTCAGAATCGTCCCATTAAAAAAGTTTTTTAGGAACAAAACAATGCATAAAAATATATTTTATTTTTATCTTTATTTTTTTGTAGGGATATACTTCTCAAGCTACACTGAGAAAAATGACACTTTCAAATCTGAGCAAATCGATGTTTTCATTTTGTTATGAAACTTTTTGTTTCAAATAGGACGACCCAATGATTTCAATTCTGAAATACCAGAAATACTCAGAATATTTAAATATGGACATATTCAAAACTGAAAACATAGAGGTCAGTTTATGCTCATTTTTGAAACATGGACATACTCAAAAATGATTAGAATCAGTTCAAACACATTTTTGAAACATGGAAATATTAAAAACTAAAGACATAGATGTCAATTTATATTCATTTTTGAAACATGGACATACTCAAATATGAGTACATTATGTTTTATTCTTAAGTGTGTGCAAGCTTACAGAAATGAGTATATATACATGTTTCCAACTTGAGTCATTTTGATTCAAAGCTATTTTGACTGTGTAACATGCTCAGTTTTGAAAACGTCGTTTTTAGAGTGTAGCTGTGTGCAAACTGCGCTTATTTTTTTTATTTAATTCTTTAGAGCTCTTTTTTTTTTTTTTTTTTTTTTTTTAATTTTTTATTCAAATTTTCATTATTTCAAGATATTTGTTTTTTCATATTTAGAAAAGGTCTTTTTTTTATGTTGTTGTCAATTTGTAAAACTGTGCAAATAATTATATTTCCTCTCAAATAAAAAATGTATTTACACGTAATTATTAAAAAAAGAAAGGAAACTTTAAACTAATAATAAAATGATCACGTATAAAAAGCAGGAAATGTGGAAAACGTCATACAAATTGCATTTACACGTGAATATTAAAAAAAGTAAGAAAATCTCAAAATAATTAATTAAATTATTACGCGCGAATCGCATTTAATGGGGACAATTACGCCATATGTAAAGTACCGAAATATTGAATATCGTCATATGAAAAATGCCTGAAATAATTAAATTATTGCGCGCGAAAAACTTTTAATGGTGAAAATTATTTCATATTTAAAATTTTCATATACTGATATTCCCAAACATAATATATTTACACGCGAATCTTAAAAGAAAAGAAGTAAAAAAAAAACATTAATTAGATTTTTGCACGCGAAACGCACTTAATGGTGAAAATTACATCATATATTTAAAACGAGTTTCTTATGGACATTATTAATGTGATGTTTACATTGCAAATCACATGGTATACAAGCTCGACTCACGTAATACAAGGGGTTACTTACAATGTATGTAAAATGTATGTACAATGTATTACGTGCAATGTATGTAAAAGGTATGTACAAGGTATTACGTACAATGTACTACATAATACAATGTATTACGTAGGTTTTTTCTACAAGCAGCGCGGCTAGCAAATTTGTTTATATATTTCATCACTTGATGCAGCCTAAATAGAAATAAATGCATGCGCAAAATACTTTCGATTTATTTTATACCAATTACTATTCGATAAATACATATTAGAAAATTTGCACATACTTATTAATTAAAATAAGCAATTTACGTTTTAATAATAGCATGGAAATATTAGTGTAAGTGCGATTATAGTTATGTTATCAATGTTACAATTGAAATATATGTTATCATATTCTGTGAAATATATTAATGTCTAAAGATCATATACAGGACTGCACAAAACATTTCGAATGCATTACAGTCGAAAATTGTTGGAAGTCAATTTTAAATTGTGTTATGCACTTTTAATTTTATCGTTGAATTAAGTTTTAGCATACCATAACGTTCTACATAAAAACATAATGTTTGCATAAATAAATTCGAATACCGTACTGCCTATGGGTGGTAATAGTTAAAATATATTTTTCAACTGAATTAAAAATCTTCCGGGACGGGCCGCATGATTTTTCTTTGTCTTTTGGTTACAGCATCCTGCGTAGTCTGAAAAAAATAAAATAAAAATAAAAATAAACCGTTCAATCTGTTATTTAAATATATTTATTCATGTACTATATATTTATTATTTATAAATAAATATTTATGTAAAAATCAATTTTATTCTGTTAAGTGGCTAATTTTACTAGAAAGCAAATATAACGTAATTTCTTTTATTTGACTTGTTTCATGTATAAATGCTTTTTTCTTTTAAAAGTAATTTATATAAACGGCACGTACTGTACAATATTTTAAATACCTTAATGATTTTCGTACTCTTTACTATTTTTCCACTGTCGGAGTAGTTAGAATTTTTCTGTTAAACATCTGGTCGCTAGCTACAAACAGGTGTGACATATGGCACTTCTGAAACCATTTAGAATGTGAAGGAGGAGCTGTTTTTTTTTTTTTTTTTCCATTAATTATACTTAATACTCACAAACTGATAAAAATCCTTGAAATTCCCCTTTTTCAGTATACCCAAAATGCTTACAGTCAGTTATTCCACTGTAATCCTCAAGTGCAGTACGCCTTTCTTATAAAAAGAATGTCTGAAATTAGTTATATGAATAGTGAGCGTGGAGGTTTACTATTAATTTATGAAAATTAATTAACAAATTATTTAAAAAAAATAAAAATTACTTAAGCATTGAAATTCAAACTGGCTTCTTTCTGACATATTCACAAAGTTATTGTTCATGCACAAAATAAGCAGTTATTCTTCTTCATGGACTGAGGAATCGGAAAGCATTTTTCATATTTTTATAAAGACAAAATACCATTCAGAATATGCCGTCCAAATTGGCGTTTTAAGCCGAGTTTCTGGATTCTACAACCCGGGAAATATTGTTTTGAGACAGCAATTAATTAGAACTCAATATGATATACAATTATAGAAAATGTAAAATACTGTTCGATTTCAAATTACCCCAATAGTCATGCCTGAAAATTCCTTACATTTATGCACAAAATGAGTCGGTGAATATATGTTTTGAGTTACTGAGTGAGGGAAATTATTTAAAAAACCACCTTAAGTGTTATAGAAACTTTCTAATTCGCATTTCAGAGAAAGAAAAATATCAAGTGAATGAAAATTAGAATTGTCTAATAGTAAATTGGTACAGCGCACTCAGAAAATGGCACGAAACAGTTTTGTACTAATTACGTCTAAATAAAACTCAAACTGTATTTCTCATATAATGCGAGCACTTTTTAATCAGTTTAATAATTAGAAATACACACAAATTTTGATCTGAAGATATTTGTTTTAAATGGAACATTTTTATTTTAATCACACGTTTTATTTCAAGGAATCATTGTATATGATAAGATTAAAATCTTTAAATTTTATTACTTTACTAATTCGATTCATTCATACTTATAAATTATCATTAAAATAAAGAGAAATTTTCATCTTTTAATAACATATCATTGATATATCGCTGCATAAATATGATATTACCAAAATTGTTTCACCCATACTAATAGTATTGCAAAGAGTAATTTTTCAATATAATCATAATCCAGCATAACATTTGTATTTTAATTCATATGCTGCTAATTATTATGCTCGATACAAGTATTGTGTTAAATCAACCGTGGTTTAAATCAACTGGTTCCTCCCCCCCCCCCTTTTTTAAAAAAAAAGAACAATTCTTATACAATGTTTCTCCCCTTTTTTGTAATTTAATTTTCCATTTTTAGGGTTAAAATAATCTTTTTTCTATAACCAACACTATATATAGTAAGTCTAAGGTCATGCTTGTATGTATATTAGTATGAAATTTAACATGCATTAATGAACCTATCGGGTTCCCTAAAGAGTTATCTTAAAACATTGTCAACGCATATAAACATATGCACACTACATGATACAACTGGCAGAAAATAATATAGATAAAAAATATTCAACATTTAGCATAAAATGTTTTTTCTCTCTCTCTTTTTTCCCCCTTTTTTAATGGGATTATTTACAGCAATTAGTAACATAAGATGCTCTTAAAGTATTTGGTCATATTAAAAGAAAATTTTCTCGATTGGGAAGATTATCCTTTAACAATTCGAAAAAGAACACGCACGATATGAACTTGAATAAAATGATATTCAAAAATTGGGTGCCAGTTACAGCATTTTAGTAACACCAGTGTATCTTTTTTGTTACTTACTGAATTTAAAGGCCAAAAATGTTGACTTACAGTTGTCTTAAAAAAAAAAAAAAAAAAAAAAAAAAAAAAAAAAAAAATCGCAATTTTTTTTAAAATTAAGCTCAGATACTGAGATTTATACAAAATAGTTAGCCAATCAGGTGATACTGTCTTGAAGACGAATTAGTTTATAATTTTAAAGTATTGCTTAGATCAAGAAGAAAATATTAACATGTTCAGTGAACTGATTTTCGCTTTAAAAAGTTACTGCGTGGTCAATGTATCCAAAATCTATTATTGGTGGGAGTTTGTATAAATAAAATCGCAACAAGAGATTGCTTAATAAAAAAAAGTTTATATCTTTTTTTTAAATTTTAAGTAAAAATTCTGTTGAATATAAATATTTACTTCTAAGTAAAATAATAATAAGATATATTTAAAGGCTCTTTAACACAACAAATCCCATTATCTTGAACGAAAGAGGAAAATAAGGGAAAATCAGGCTTGCTTGAGACATCAAGGTTTCCTAAAAAATGACTAAAAATATATAATTGTATTAATACTTAATTTTGTCATGTAAAATAAACGTGTATTACAAGAAAGCACAACGTAGAAAGCATTAGTATGAAATAAGTTTAAATTTCAGCATATTTAGGTGCATATGACTTATTTGATAGAATATTAAAGTCATAAAAATGTAATCAGAAGATCGTGAAGATTCCTATGTTCAATAATTCGCAAAATTTGGGGGGGGGGAGGGGAGATTCGGGTCGTACTCGACCCAAACACGAAATACTTCAACCGGCAATCCGACCCGAACACGACATAAAATGACAGTAAATCATGTTTTAATGCAATGAAAAGTAATCTACAATTATATCTCTAATACCAATTTTATGTTTTATACAATAAAATGGACTAATCTATATTTTTAATATTCAATTATAGTAAAACCTCTGAATAGAAACTTCGGCATCGTTGAATAAAGTTCTGCATCGTGTCGGGTTATCCCTAACTTTCTTTTTCGGGTCAGGATGACTTTAATTTTCTTTCTGTGGGTAGGTTTCACCCAAGAATAATTCTTGCGTGTCATAGTAAGTTTTTTTGCAAGTTGGATTGTTGGGCTTTTCACAAAAAGTTTCAGCAGAATTATGTTTCAGATGAAAATAAATACCCATTTCAATCTGAATAAGCATATATTTAATTTACTGCATGAGAGTACTTTATAAAAAAAATGTGATCACAAATTATTCCTTCTTTAAGAACCATTTATTCTTCTCGGAATATGAAAATTATTACCAACAATTCGTCTATCAAACAAACAAAAATACATGTATCGTATTTGTGATAATTTATGCACACATACACTCGCACATGTGTGTGTAGATTAGGAAGTTCCCACTAATCAGAGATATATTTAAGCGTACGAGTATTTAGGAACTGAAAAAGTATTCGTTGAATAAAAGGTGTCCGCTTTTCGGGAGTTTCCATTATGGAGGTCTTATTGTATATAGATTTTTAACCTGAAAAAATATCGTGAAAATTACTTTGAAAAATCTCGTCAACCCGAACCCAACTCGCAAGAGTCAAAATCCGAAAAAGGCCCGAACTCGAAACATTGGAAGTCAACCCAAACCCGGACCCAACCCGTGACAAAAATATGTAGCGACAACCCGACCCGAACCGCGAGTTCGGTCAGGTGCGGGTAACCCGACGCAGTTGAGAATTCTAATCCAAACCGCTGAATTTTATTTACTGTTTCTGTTCATTTGAGGGGGGGGGGGAGAAAATGTTTGAAGAAGTTTCCTTTTTTTTATCCAGTTTTACGATTCTCCAAAAATAATAAATTATTTGTAAAACACCTTAATACAATCAAAGAAGTTATATTTATTCGTAAATTTACGAAATTAGTAAAAATTCTTATTTGGATATCAAGAAATTCAGTATATATTTTTTCTCTATAAAGACAAGAAATTACCTTCGATAAAATAGTGTCAAAGTCTATTTTCAATCGATTATAACTCAATATGTAATATGTAATAAATTCATCAATAACTTAAAATCGCTGTTTGATTCCAAATCATTCGCATATAGTTATGGCTGCAATTTTAAGCATTTAATAATAAAAAAATACATAAATAAATGAATAAATAAAAGACTACGGAACGGATATGTATTCACATATGTGGATACGTATATATGTGATAAATATTTATATGTATATGTAATAAAAAAAGTTTAAAAATCTGAATTGTATTTTATTTCAAAAACAATAAAAACGTAAAAGATGCTTCCGAAAACTTTTCAACAGGAGAAAAGGTAATGTGAGAATATAGATTGAATATATACGCGGAGAAAGATAGATTGGTACTTCGGTGATTTGAAACATTATACGTATCAAGTAAAGTTACCCCCTAATGACAATTATTCAACTAATCGATTACAATTTTGGAGGAAGTTTGGAGCGTCCTGACGGAATCAGTTTAGAGGAGAATCAAAATGGCCAGCTTGGTTTTTTTTTAGGATAAAAAAAAGAGTCTCTTTCAAGAACTTTCGTCTGGTATTTTCCTACCGGAAGTATTTGATTGATAGAGACGAAGTACTGCTTCGGCGAGTCCGGAGTTTACCATCCCACTCCAGGCACACCTAATTTTAATTCCAAACTTTGATTTGACACCAAGAATATTTAATAAAATTTTGTTTCTACAGTGAAAGCTTAAAATAAGGAGTTCTTATTTTCTAAAAAAGTCGTTTGTAAATTCCGGTGTCAGTCAGTAATTTCCCATTTTACAAACAGACAATGTCTGTGCCGGAAAGGGTTAACCTTTCAATACAAATTGTAGTTGATCAGCTAGCTACACGTTTCTGTCAGCTGCTACATGTATCAAATGAAGCTTATTTTTAACATTTTCCAACATAGTTGAAAAGTTATGAATTTGGTTTGTCTGTCTGTCTGTCCCTACACTAACTCTTGTAAATATACTCGGATTGTCATGTAATTTTTATATGTTATCGAGGCTTAGTATAGAATATTCGGTATTGAAAATGAAGTATGCAGCATTTATAGTTCGTTTACAGGATTACACGAAAGAATTCCGTTACATTATCGTCTAAGGCAAGAAGCCGTTTGCGATGCATTTTATTGATGTTAAGGTATTTCAAACGTAATGAGATTGGTATGCATCACTCAGATGAACTACAACATGATTTATCAGGAGTATAGAATAAGCATCATTTATAGTTCGTTTACAGGAACACACAAAATAATTATATTCCATTATGATCTATGGGGGAAAAAAGTTTGCGGTGCATTTTAATGAAGTTATGATACTTCAAACATATTGAAATCAGTGAAGTTCACTACAACATGTTTTCCATAGATTATGGAGTGCATAGCATTTATCGTTTATTTACAGGGCTACACAAAAGAATTCGATTGCAGGACAGACTATAAAATCGATAATTGCTGGAAATGCGTTTACCACTGTAGTGTACTTTTTAAACTTATCTAATTTTTAGTGTATTAAGTGGCGTGTATAAATTCTATAGGTCATATACAGTTCTGCACAAAAGAATTTACACACATTACCAGATGTGGGCAATAATTGCTGAAAATGGGTTTTTACTCAGTTGTGGGTTTTTTTTAAGCTGCTTATTAGGATATCTCATTTTATTTTACGAAAAAAATGAAATTATTTCATAATATTAACAAGTGTTGGAAATTATTTAATAATCTATGCTTCATGCATGATTTTTTTGTTCTTATTTTTTCAAAAATTTTGCATCTATTCGTATCTATCATATTTCACCATCTAGTACTAGAGAGTGGTCACAGATTGCAACACAAGGCTAATGGGACCGACTTTTGGAGTAATTACATCAAAAATAAGCTATGTATGTTCAGTTAATTAAACTAATGGGTGCATTAAACACCCATTACATAACACCATTAACCAATGGTGTTATGTAATTGTAACATTAGACCTAGAAAGGATCAGAAAATCCAAAATGAAAGATTCGGAGTACTTAAATTAAATTTGCTGCACAATGGGTTACAACTATCGATACATCTTTTACCAAAAGAGCATCATTTGATTTTAACTATAACGATAATAACAGAAGTCATTACCATTCGTATCTGTAATTGGGTGATGTTAAGTTAATAACGCATAAACCATTATAAATATTGGAAAAATCTTAAATTGACTATTTGGGACAATCAAATCCAAATTGTTCCACAATAGATTATGGACTATCCATTTGGAAATCGCCAATGAACTATTATTTGAGTTTTTCTAAAAGTAATAACAAGTGTCATTACCGTCAACATCTGTAAATTAATGATGTCATTTGAATATTATATAGACTAGAAAATCTCAGATAGTGACATGGTAGGATCTATTGATATCTTCCACACTGGGCTTTGAACTAATTAAAATACATTTTCCCCAAAGAGATAGCGTTGATTTGTCTAAACAACACCAATGTAGCTTTGGATATTTTGATTTTTATGAAAGAAGTACCACCTTGACTTTTATCAAAAACATGTTAAACTAACACCAAAATTTAGTTTTTTTTTCATAATGCAGTATGAACTGCCTAACTAGTTTTCACCAAAGAGATTTTCTTCTTAACAGCAACTACTTACCGCGATGACAACTGTCATAAATGGTGACATATGCAATTTGCCGAAGTTCTTCAATATGACTGCGACTATAAAAAATATAGGAAACTGGAGAAATAAGGTTTCCGGGCATCAATTAAGTTAGGAATTAGGGAAGTGACTTTCATCAAGAAAATATTTGAGTCATACTATCAAAAACAACCGATTATATCATCGTTAACATACAAAATTCGATGATGGAAATATGATGATTAATATAACCATACTAGGCTATAGGAAATATTTGATATTGGAAAATATCAAATGAATTCGAGATGCTGAAATTGAAAATCTTCCATGCTAGCTGTTGAACTAGCTGATATATTTTCACCAATGGCACATACTTTCTTTTTTAAATAGTGGTATCAGATTTCATTACGTTAAAATCGAATAGTTTCATGATGTTACTTATAACATATATAGCATAGGCTATACAACATTTTTTTTAAAGTGTTAATCAATTCATTTAACTGGCTTTTACAAATCAGGTTCTGATTTTCCGTTGCTCAAACCTTTTTTCAGCTGTCAGAATATCGATTTTTTGTATTTTTTTAATAGAAATCCATCACGAAATTGGTTTAATAAGCAAGTCTAAGAGATAAATTCATATATATGCAAATTTCACTAGAAAACCATCATGGAAATACTTTAATGTTATTATTTATTGATTGCCATTATCTTTTATGCAAATTTAGTTAAAACTATTAAAAAATATCGCGTAAAAAAAATGATTAAATTATTTTTGGATTTCGCATTTTAAGGAAAATTGATTAAAATGATTTTGAACCTGGAAATGTTTAATTGTTTATTTACAAATATCTACTGTATGATACATTATGAAAACAGATACACACCATGAATTTTTACATTTTAAGCGGTAATTTATCAATATTTTGGGACTTTAAAGCATTTTAAATTAGAAATTTATATGTATGCTTTGCAACGGTAAGTTAGGCCTAACAGTTACCCGAAAAATTAGTTATGAATACGCTTTAAGTAATTAATTATTTTTTTAAGCTTAAATAGTGCTTTAAAGGTGGAAATTGCAAAAGTTAACCCTTTGCAGTACAAATTATCTTGAAGTTACTCAGTATTTTAAAGGTAAAAAGCAAAAAATTCATACATGAGTATTCACAATGTGAGGAAAATGTCCGTTACATAATTAACCAAATTAGATTCTTATTTTTCCTAATGTTCACCTGTTTATGGTGAAATACTGGTTTATATGGCAATAGCGTTGAATTATTTTGACATATTACATGCTTCAATGGTTTAAATTAATACATTTTGTGCCCGATACAAATTACTAGAAAACGTTATCAACGTACTCAAATTGCATATGCATGACTCATTTAAAAATGAACTTTGAAGCAATAGAGAATAAGTTATTTGTTTAAATCTACATCTATTTGTATAATTATGTAGAAATTTTATACTTTTGTCGAAAGTTAGACATTTTATTTGTGTATAGCAGTATTTTTAAATCAACATTATACATGGATTAAAAATTTTGAATTTTTTAATGAATTTGAATGGAAAATGGAACAAAAATATTTTATTTATTTAAATTTTGTGCAATATAATATATATATATATAATTTCCTACGAAAAATGCTTATTTTACAGTATTCCTGTGACCTGAACTTAAAATGGCGTATTTTTAATGGGTTTTCCCCATATATCGCCCCTCTTGGCGACCATTTCCTTGCCAAAATTTTCGGCAACCAACAAGTGTGACGTAATCGTAACATAGTGTGTGTTGCCAGTATTTGTAACATAATAGAGCATCAACCAATCTAAACATAGGGATTTATCACGTGACATATAGTAACCAATCACCGACGTCTAAAGAGGCCTGTGGTCTATATAAGGAAGAATTATCTGACGTATTTCTTCATTCCAACAAAAACTTTCACCTGCTAGGTCGTGCTTTTAACGAGCTCTTGTTAAATTTTTGTAAGTGAATTACTGCGAGGTTTTCATCGCCAAATTTTTTTATCGCCAAAAGGTAAGAGATTGGCTCTTTTTTTTATGTTCAATGTATTTCTGAATTTATTAATGTTTTATACATTATGTTTTCTTGTTTTTTGTTGTTTTTTTCGTATATATATGTTTTTTTAATTTAATATATGAGAACTGGGGAATTTTTTTTAATTTTTAATCGTTTTTTAGTAAAAAAAAATATGAGGGATACATTTAGAATTGAAATTTGATTTAAAATTTACTTTTTGTAATCCGAATGCTTAAAATTTAAACAGAATTCATTCGTTACAAATTTCTTTTGGCATTTAATATATGTCACTCTGGGAATACATACGAAACTTTTTGATACTTTTATTGCATTATAGATAATGCAACATTCAAAAAGTTTCGTTTATAAATTGAATATTTTTCTAGAAAAAAAAGAGTTCGTTTTATTTTGTCCTAGATTTGACATTTAAAATGAACCAGAGATAAATTAGAAAATATAGGGAGGAAAGTTTGAAGTTGTACAAATTAAAATTTCAAAAAAAAATAAATAAATAAATAAACTTTGTCTATCAATTAATTCTAATAATTTATAAGAGTCTTAAATATAATATTTTGAATTAATCTCTTTGTCTTGTTTTTATTTTTTCAAGCCACACATGATGATAGAAAGGATTTCAGAGTCTTTCTTCATGTACCTGCTTTGTTTACGCAATGCTGCGGATTTTCTTTACTACGCCACAGTGGCAAAATAAAATTATCTTTTTTAATGTGATTTTTTTTAAAACTTATTTCATTACATAATTTTACTTGATATTTTTGACATATTTTAATAAAGTATTTATTTGTTCACACTGTAGTATTTTTTCATAACTTAAAATACATTACACCGGATAATACGTCAGTATTTACATATATGCAGTAATATTTACATATTTGATACTATTGGTGGTCACGTTTGACAACAACTCTTCCCATGGGATCCGATCCGATTATGGAAGACTTAACCTCTTTGTCGCCAATCTTGATCTGGGACTCGGTTATAGGAAAATAGTAGGAGGAAAAAAGGGCGCTTTCTTGTTATAGCGGCCCCCGTAATTACGATTACGCTAAGGGTGCAGTTACGATTTCGCTAAAGTGTGAATGAAAATTTTGTGAATGAAAATTTCAGAGTTAATAAGATAGCTGGCTTTACACGATTTCAGAACTTTTTACGGAAAAAGAGTCACGAGACTTGGCTTCAATTTTTACAGGTGACGTTTTTGATGAGATATCATATATTGAAATAATAATTTCATATATGCTTTATAATTAGGCGATAAATCTTGGTCGCTTGGCTATTCATCCTTGGGGGCTGCTATAACATGAAAGTACCTTAAATATTAATCTTAAAGTGCGTGTTTCTGACATGCGCCAATGAATGGGAGGGAAATTAATTGAGCCTAAGGCTGAAGGGTATGGGTGGTAACCAAATCACTCCTGGGGCTGTTACTTCGAAAATCTTAAGGGGCAACAACAGTTTCGAAATCTTATGGAAAACACCTTCTATTGGCGTACCCTTTTCTCGGAAACTACTCAAGCGATTTCAATATTTTTTGTTTTATTTATTTTATTTTTATTTATTGTATTATACTTAGCTATATTTGGATCGTTTTGTTTTTTCTGGAAAATCAATTTTCTTTTTAGTAAAGCTAATTAAGAAAAACATCCTAGAATTTTTGTGTTTGTGAAATTTTAAAACAATTGCATTTTTTATTTCTTACCTAATTTATTGTTTAGTTATAGCTAAAACTTTTTTTTTTTAATGTTTAAATCGTTTCAGTAGTTTCCTAAAGAAAAAACAGTATTTCGATGTTTTCCATAGGATTTCACAAGGGTTGTTTCCCTTCTAAGTGCTTCTTTAGGTATATTTGCGTATCATACGGACTCCACTGATTTTCATAGTTCAGACTGAAATTGTAAATTCATAATTTTACCATACTTGGGTATAATATTATAATTTCACCCCCCCCCCTCACCTCCACACAAAAAAAAAAAAAATGGTTAACACTGTTATAATGTCTTACCGAATTTTGGCACATGAAAGTTGGTTTCGAAAATTAGTCCGTACAATAATAAAGTACAAAGTATAATTAACTTTGGATACGAAGAATTTAAGAGAATGTTTTAAGCAAACTTGGTTTGAATCTAGAAAGAAAACCAAATTAATTTATTTTTCTGAGTGTAAAATGTTGGTAAAATCGTCATTGTCAAAATCAAAGAGTCGTGTTTTAAAATTATATAAGAAAATTTTCACTTATTATATGATCAAAATAAAATTACACATGGTAAAAATGATTACATTGCATATAAAGACTAAAAAAATCTTTTAATAAACAGACCTACTAGTTTCGTTCCCACAATCGGTGACATTCCCAAGATCATCTTCTATCATCATATATTCTAATACAAGCAAATCTTGTGTGTGTGCTAGTGGTTATATATATAGGCAAATTTTATCTTAAAAACGGCTCTAACGATTTTGACGAAATTTTGTATCCTATCGTTTTGAGGCACCAGAAAACCATTGCGCTAGGTCATAAGTTCGAGAAAATTCGATTAGTGGGCCATTTTGAGTCAGGGTCAAGCTAATTATATCTACAAAAACGGTACAAACGATTTTGACTAAATTTTGTATCCTACAATTTTCGGGCACGAGAAGGCTATTGGACTGGGTCACATGTTCCAGAACTTTCGATTAGTCGGTCAATTTTGGGTCAACGCGGGTCAAGTTAATTTTATCTAAAAAACGGCTCTAACGATTTTGATTAAATTTTGTATCCTAAGAATTTCGGGCACGAGAATATCATTGGGCGAGGTCACATGTCCGAGAAAATTCGATTAGTGGGTCATTTTTAGGTCACTGTGGGTCAAGCTAATTTTATCTAAAAAACGGTTCAGACTATTTAGACTAAATTTTGCATCTTATGGTTTTCGGGCTCGAGAAGACTGAGGTCACATGTTCGAGAAAATTTGATTAGTGGGTCATTTTGGTCATGGGTCATGATATTTGAACTCAAAGCTAATTTTGACTAAGCATAGTTCGGTCTTCCCTGCTCGTATATTCTAATACAAGCAAATTTTGTATGTAATTATGCAAACTTTATCTTAAAAACGGCTCTAACGATTTTGACGAAATTTTGTATCCTACCATTTTGGGGCATCAGAAAACGATTGAGCTAAGTCACATGTTCGAGAAAATTCGATAAGTGGGTTATTTTGGGTCTCCATGGGTCAGGGTCAAGCTAATTGTATTTAAACAAGAACGAAAAATCATGCGTCAAGCATAGATTATGTAACACTTTCCAACGCTTCCAAAATAATTTTACAAATCATTACCGTTTAATAAGCTGAAAGAAAACATCTAAGTAAACAATTTGGAAAACGCATAACATATTTAAAAAAAATCCCTGACGGCTCGGCTTACAGGCACAGGTAGATTTCGAAGACGCAGACCGTGGGGCTCCTGTTTGTCGGGAATTGCGGAAGAAATGACCTTTTTGCGATGATGCGGCAGTTGGAACCGCCTACTTCGAAACCTAACTTGTTTGCCGGCGGAGCCAGCAAGGATTTTTTTTTCTATAAGAGTTGGTCCTATAAAAAACTTGTCAGTATAAAAGTTTTAGATAATATTAAGAGGATTTATAATAAATTTAAGTGGATTTGAAATCTTGGGAATTGACGAAGTTATGAATTTTTTTCTTCTAAAACCCCCCTCCCCCCCCCCTTAAGGCAATTTTTAATTATATCAAAAATCTGTCATATATAAAATTTCGGCCCTTCTCCTAGAAGTAATAATAACTTCAAACGGATTCGATACGTATCATAATTAAGAAATTATGGGTTTTTTTCTGTTTTCACAAAAAGCCCCCCCATCCCCCACCTTGGTTCGATTTTGCCCATTAACGAACTTGACCGTGATTTTATGCCCCTTGATTTTATGTATCAGTTTCGAAAAGATGCGGGAGTTGGAACCGCCTACTTCGAAAAATAACTTGTTTGCAGGCGGAGCCGGCAGGGATTTTTTTGTTTTTTGTTTTTATTTATTTATTTATTTATTTTTTGCTATAATGGTTGGTCCTATAAAAAACTTGTCAGTATAAAAGTATAAATTTTTCTGTTTTCACAAAAAGCCCCCCCATTCACCCCCCCCCCCCCTTGGCTAGATTTTGCCCATTAACGAATTTGACCGAGATTTTATGCCCCTTGATGTTATGTATCAGTTTGGAAGAGATTTATGCAAAGTTTTTCCAGTTATTGTGTCCATAAAAAAGTGACATAGATAGATAGATAGATAGATAGATAAAGTTTTAACTGGGGGTGGTTTTGGGTTCTGGGAGTCATGATCGGCGTAGTTCTGCAAAATTCGCACAGACCGCTGAGAAGTGAAATGAATGGTATCCCGTTTACTCATGTTACCCAACTAAGAGTGGCAATCATCCATAATCGATACCATCCATTTCGATTAGCAGTGGATTGTGCAACATCCTTCGCTGCTTGGTCAGCTGGCTGGCAACGTCATGTACCATCTCTATCATATAAATACAAATCATTTAAGCGAAAATTGGTTACAAAAAAGGGACTCTGCCTCCCACACTATAAATAAAAAGAAAAGTGCCCAGTTATTACTGATGGCATTGAGCACATCAGGCTATTAACACTAAATGTATATTATACTCTTATTTCAAAGAATAATAACCCTCGAAAAATAAGGAAACCAACAATAAATTAAGGGGGAATTAGCCCACCCCCGTTCCCACTTTTTATACTTAACCAATGAACCCCCAGAACTGGTTTTTATAAAGTTTTGAACTGGGGGTGTTTTGGGGTTCTGGGAGTCATGATCGGCGTAGATCTGCAAAATTTCCAACTTAGGTGAGAATGTAATAGGTAGTATTTCTTACGAAATCTACCTAAAACGTAATTTCAGTAACTTCCAGCATATATTTCCAACATATACAATATTCGGAAAAATATCCGAATACTTTTATTCAGCCCTGTATATGATCGATAGATTTGTATATATACTACATAGGATTCTAAATTTTAGTTTAGTTGGGAAACGCGTAGCACAGTTTAAAATTCTTCTTCTGGAGTTTCTGTCAATAAACTGAAATGTGTTCGCGAACTTTTGTGCTGTCCTGTATATGATCAACAGAATTTATACACATGAAGTAATAGACAAACAAGAACGAAAAATCATGCGTCAAGCATAGATTATGTAGCACTTTCCAACGCTTCCAAAATAATTTTACAAAACATACCGTTTAATAAGCTAAAAGATAACATCTAAGTAAACAATTTGGAAAACGCATAACATATTTAAAAACATAATTTCAGGAATTTCCAACAGATACAATATTCGGAAAAATATCCGAATACTTTTATTCAGCCCTGTATATGATCTATAGATTTGTATATGCTAGGATGCTAAATTTTAGTTTAGTTAGGAAACGCGTAGCACAGTTAAAAATTATCTTTCTGGAGTTTCTGTCAATAAACGGAAATGTGTTCGCGAACTTTTGTGCTGCCCTGTATAGGATCTACAGAATTTATACACACCACGTAATAGACAAAAAGCGAGTTAAAATTAAAATCGCGTTTAGTAACTTAAAACGCACTTCCAGGAATTAGTGTTAACAGACAGTAGAGAATTCTTTTGTGTGTCCCTGTAAATGAACGATGACTGCTATACACACACTATTCTGTAGTAAGCCTCTTGTAATGCACCTTAGATATATATACAGTGTCTCACAAAAGTGATGGGACACTTGTGCTTTATAAAAAGAAACTGCAATAAAATAAATAAACAAACATGTGCAAAAATTTTTTGGGTGTGTTTCATATTTAAAGTTAGTAACAATTATTACATAACATACATTTTGTCAAAATATTAAAATATTAATTTAGTAAAAATACAATTGTTCAGAACGGAGCAAAAAATGGCTCACATAAGTGATGGGACACTTACTTTTCCATCAAATATTTATCCACAAATTTTACTTTTTAAAAGGTTTTAATATTTTGTTGGATTTCCTTTTACTTTTAAAACATGATTTAATCTTTTTGGGATGGATTCGACTATTTTTTTTGTGATTTCTGGAGTGATTTTACCCCATTCTTCTTGAAGCACCGATTTTAGTTGTTGTTTTGAAGAAATGGTGTGTTTGCGAATTCTTGATTCCAATTCTTGCCAAATATTCTCTATGGGATTTAAGTCTGGAGATTGTGGTGGTGTTTTTATTATTTCAGGACAGTTATATAGCAGCCAGAGTCTAACGTTCAGAGCAGTGTGCTTGGGGTCATTGTCCTGGTAGAATTTAAAATCGTTATGAAGGTTCAATTTTCGTGCTGAAGATTTCAAATTTTGCTTTAAAATATCAATATACTTGTACTGATCCATTATACTGTCAATAAAAACAAAATTACCAACTCCAGCGGACGACATACACCCCCATACCATAACTCCTCCTCCACCATGTTTTACTGTTGGTACCAAGTTCTGTTTGCGAAGTTCTTCCCTGGGTTTTCTCCACACCAAGATTCTACCGTCAGAACCAAATATATTAAATTTACTCTCATCAGCAAATATAACTTTATTCCAGTAATCAGAATTCTTATTTATGTTGGATTTTGCGAAAGCTAGTCTGAGTTTTCTATTCTTTTCACTTACGAAGAATTTTTTCCTGGCTACTCTACCGTGATATCCAGCAGATCGAATTACCCTTCTAATAGTTTCAGGATTAACAATTATTCCATATAATGCTTGTAAATCAGCAGCAACTTTTGAAGCACTAATTCTTGGATTTTTTTTAATATTTCGAACGATAATTCGCTTTATTCCATTGGATAGCTTTGATGGTCAGCCAGGTCTTCTTTTATCCTGAATCATATGATTCTTTTTATATCGTTTAATGATATTGAAAACTGTTGAACGACTCAAGTTAACTGTTTCAGCAGTTTTTCTAATAGATTTTCCACGTTCAATATGCAAATTAATAACTAATTTTCGAATTTCAGGCGAAGTTTCTTTTCGTTTAGCATTCATGACTACACAGAGCTAAAAAACACAAAAATTCCAAAACAAACTGGAGAGAAATACTGCAGACGATTTTATAAATTATTGCCAATTGCTTTTAAGTAAAAATAAAACCCCAAAAAATATTTTTATTGCTTATTTCAGGCGATTTTTGTTGCATATATAATGGTGTCCCATCACTTATGTGAGCTATTTTTTGCTCCGTTCTAAACATTTGTATTTTTATTAAATTAATATTTTAATATTTTGACAAAATGTATGTTATGTAATAATCTTTACTAAATTTAAGTATGAAACACACTCACAAAAAAAATGTGTACATGTTTTTTTAATTTATTTGATTAGTTTCCTTTTGTAAAGCACAAGTGTCCCATCACTTATGTGAGACACTGTATATAAATTTCAATGCGTTTAAAATAGTGAAACATTATTTAAATAAACCGCAGACGATTTTTCTCCATAGACGTCATGTAACGGAATTCTTTTGACTGTCCCTGTAAAGTAACTATAAGTGCTATGCACACCCTATTCCATATTAAGCTTCTTCTAATGCACCTTAGTGATATATATAAATTTCAATGCGTTTAAAATAGTGAAACATTATTTAAATAAACCGCAAATGATTTTTCCCCATAGACCGCAATGTAACAGAACTCTTTTGAATGTCCCTGTAATAAAACTATAAGTGCTACACACTTCCGTTGAAATAGGGAACATGCTATAGATAACGACAATAACATATAAAAATTGCAGAGCAATCCGAGCATATTTACGGGAGTTAGAGCACGGACAGACGGCCAGACGGCAGACGGCCAGACGGCAGACGGCAGACGGCCAGACAAACCGAAGTCATAAGCACTTTTCAACTAGGTTGGAAAGTGCTAAAAATGAGTTAAATTTAAAATCGCTTTCAGCAACTTAAAACGCACTTCCAAGAATTATTGTTAACAGACAGTAGAGAATTCTTTTGTGTGTCCCTGTAAATGAACGATGACTATTATACACACAATATTCTGTAGTAAGCCTTTTGTAATGCACCTTAGTGATATATATAAATTTCAATGCGTTTAAAATAGTGAAGCATTATTTAATTAAACCGCAAACGATTTTTCTCCATAGACGTAATGTAATGGAATTCTTTTGACTGTCCCTGTAAAGTAACTAAGTTCTATGCACACCCTATTCCATATTAAGCTTCTTGTAATGCACCTTAGTGATATATATCAATTACAATGTGTTTGAAATTGCGTAACATCATTAAAATAAACTACAAATGATTTTTCGCCATAGACCGCCATGTAACAGAATTATTTTGAGTGTCCCTGTAAAAAAACTATAAGTGCTACACACTTCAGTTGAAATAGGGAACATGCTATAGATAACGACAGTAACATATAAAAATTGCAGGGCAATACGAGCATATTTACGGGAGTTAAAGTACGGACAGACAAACCGAAGTCATAAACACTTTTCAACTAGGTTAGAAAGTGTTAAAAACGATTCAAACGATTTTGACTAAATTTTACCTCCTATTATTTTCGGGCATGAGAAGAATATAGGGCTGGGTCACATGTTCGAGAACTTTCGATTAGTGGATCATTTTTGGGTCAACACGGGTCAAATTAATTTTATCTAAAAAACGGCTATAACGATTTTTGGATTAAATTTTGTAACCTTCGAGTTTCGGGCACTAAAAAATCATTGGGTTATGTCACATGTTCAAGAAAATTCGATTAGGGGGTCATTTTAGGGTCACGGTGGGTCAAGCTAATTTTATTTAAAAAACGGCTCAAACTATTTAGACTAAATTTTGCATCCTATGGTTTTCGAGCACGAGAAGACTGTTGGGCTAGGTCACATGTTCGAGAAAATCAGAACAGTGGGTCATTATGGGTCAAGCTATTTTTATATTAAAAACGGCTCAGAGGATTTGAACTAAATTTAGCATCCTACAGTTTTAGGGAACGAGAAGACTATTGGGCTAGGTCACATGTTCGAGAAATTTCGATTAGTGGGTCATTTTGGTTATGGGTCAAGCTATTTTTCTCTTAAAAACGGCTCAGACGATTTGAACTAAATTTTGTATCCTACGATTTTGGGACACGAGAAAATCATTGGGCTAAGTCACATGCTCAAGAAAATCGGATTAGTGGGTCATTTTGGTCATGGGTCAAGCTATTTTTATCTTAAAAACGGCTCAGACGATTTGAACTAAATTTTGTATCTTACGGTTTTTGGGCACGAGAAAATTATTGGGCTAGGTCACATGCCCAAGAAAATTCTATTAGTGGGTCATTTTTGGGGCACTGTGGGTCCACCTGTGTAGCACGGACGGACAGACAGACAAACCCAATCGAAAATATCGTTGAGACGACGCAGTCGAAGAGGTTGAATACCATTTGGATGTGTGCCTACATAAACTCATAATACATAATCATTCATAAACTCTTTTCAACTATGTTGGATAGTGTTAAAAACTCCACTTGCGTTAAATCAGAATTGCACAAATTAACCATTTGGCTGCTGCTACGGATCTGATAACGGAAGATTAACTTTAAGAAGCCAAACTTTGGCGATAAACTAAAATGGCGATTTTTTGACTGGTTTGGTAATTCGGCAATTTTTGCTTCGTTTGGCTACCTAGGGTTTTATAATAAAATATGTGTATTTTATAATAAAATTAAGCGTGTGTAAATAAATATAATGTGTGGGGGAGAAAATGTGTAGCGCCAAAATAAAATGCGTCAACTCCGGTGCGTCTGCGACATCTGTTCCGCTGGAATTGTCATTTTTATTTATTAGCTCACAGGCTATCAAAGCCTGAGAGCTTATGTGCCCGCCCGTTCTGTATGTATGTACGTAACGCGATAACTCGATAAAAATATCCATTTTGCTTCAAATTTTGGTTATAGGTTCATTGTGATAAGGCGCTTCCCTGATTAGTTTTGGAGGTTCATTGGTTAAGTATAAAGGGGGAACGGGGGCTAATTCCCCCCTTAATTTAGATAAATGGGATTTCCATGCAGAATTATCCGTTGTGCTTCAAATTTTGTATACAGGTTCATTGTGATAAGGCGCTTTCCTGATTAGTTTTGTTGGTTCAATGGTTAGTTCATAAAGGGGGGAACGGGGGGAAGGGCTAATCCCCTCCCCTTAATTTATATAAATGGGTTTTTCAGACAGAATTATCCGATGTGCTTCAAATTTTGTTTATAGGCTCATTGTGATAAAGCTCTTCCCTGATTAGTTTTGTTGGTTCATTGGTTAAGTATAAAGGGGGGGGGGACGAGGAGCTAAACGCCCCTTAATTTACATAAATGGGTTTTTCAGACAGAATTATCCGATGTGCATCAGATTTTGTTTACAGGTTCATTGTGATAAAGCACTTCACTGATTAATTTTGGGGTTTCATTGGTTAAGTATAAAGGAGGGTATGGGGGCTAACCGCCCCCCCCCCCTTAATTTAGATAAATTGGATTTTCATGCAGAAGTATCCGATGTGCTTCAAATTTCGCATACAGGTCCATTTGTGATAAGGCGCTTACCTGATTAGTTTTGTTGGTTCATTGGTTAAGTATAAAGTGGGGGACGGGGGGCTAACCCCCTTAATTTAGATAATTGGGTTTTTCATGCGGAATAAGCCGATTTGCTTCAAATTTTGTATATAGATTTATTGTGATAAAGCGCTTCTCTGATTAGTTCTGGGGGTTCATTGGTTAAGTATAAAAAGTGGGAACGGGGGTGGGTTAATTCCCCCTTAATTTATTGTTGGTTTCCTTATTTTTCGAGGGGCATTATTCTTTGAAATAAGAGTATAATATACATTTAGTGTTAATAGCCTGTGAGCTCAATGCCATCAGTAATAACTGGGCACTTTTCTTTTTATTTATAGTGTGGGAGGCAGAGTCCCTTTTTTGCAACCAATTTTTGCTTAAATGATTTGTATTTATATGATAGAGATGGTACATATAATGACGTTGCCAGCCAGCTGACCAAGCAGCGAAGGATGTTTCACAATCCACTGTTAAGCGAAATGGATGGTATCTCGATTATGGATGATTGCCACTCTAGTCAGGTAACATGAGTAAACGGGATACCATTCATTTCACTTCTCAGCGGTCTGTGCGAATTTTGCAGAACTACGCCGATCATGACTCCCAGAACCCAAAACCACCCCCAGTTAAAACTTTATCTATCTATCTATCTACCTATGTCACTTTTTTTATGGACACGATAACTGCAATAATTCTGCACAAATCTCTTCCAAACTGATACATAAACTCAAAGGGCATAAAATCTCGGTCAAGTTCGTTAATGGGCAAAATCGAACCAATGGGGGGGGGGGGAGCTTTTTGTGAAAACAGAAAAACCCCATAGATACGTATCGAATCCGTTTAAAGTTATTATTACTTCTAGGAAAAGGGCTGAAAATTTATGTATGGCAGATTTTTGATATCATTAAAAATGGCCCCAAGGGGAGGGAGGGGGGGTGGAGGTCGGTTTTAGGAGAAAAAAATTCATAACTTCGTCAATTCAAAAGATATTAAATCCGCTTAAATTTATTATAAATCTTCTTATTATTATCTAAAACTTTTATGTTGACAAGTTTTTTATAGAACCAACCCTTACAGCAAAAAAAAAAAAAAAAAAAAACAGAAAAAAATCCCTGCCGGCTCTTCCTGCAAACAAGTTAGGTTTCGAAGTGGGCGGTTTCAACTGTCGCATCATGGCAAAAAGGTCATTTCCTCCGCAATTCCCAACAAACAGGCGCCCTACTGTCTGCGTCTTCGAAATCTACCTGTTCCTGTAGGCCGAACCATTAAGGATTTTTTTAATTTATCCCAAGTGTGTCCCTTCTTATCGTTGACCAAAAGTTAATTCCCAAACTGGTTATTAGATTTAGAGATATACACTCTAAAAATAGAAAAAAATGTTTCTTAACCCCTTCGGCCCTGACGTCCTACTAATAGGACATATCTTTTATTGAGTATTATTTTCTCTTAAACATTATTTTTATTAATTAGAGCACATAATAGTGATAGTATGAATCTCTACATTTCCTATTACGACTTCACTTATGTTTAGCATTTAGTAATAATAATAATAATAGTAATTTTCATAATTATTCACAAGCCGTTGGCATTTCTTTTAATTAAAACATACGTTCCACTCTTTAAATTAAAATTTGGGAATCCTTTTCCGAATTGGTAATTTGTGATAAAAGATAAAAAATATTACTAATTTTTTATGCTTTTTCAATTTAGTTGTAATACGACATTTTCCAAACGTCTTCAAAAATTCTTCCTTAGACTTATTGTTATATGAAAAACACGCAAAATAGCTACATTTGTGAGGTTTTGGTAAAGAACGCATTCGTTAACTTTCATTAAACCCTAACTTCTGTGATTCCGATAGCTATTTTTAATTTTGTTAGCATAACAGTAATTTTTTCCCAAAATTGAAAAAAAAAATCAGGGCAGAAGGGGTTAACCTACAAAACAAAATATAACAAAGGGCAAAAATATACAATACCCTCTTCCGAGTTGCCCACGATTCCGAAAAGCGTTCTGTTTCTTTAGAAACCTCAGAAACTGATATATTTTCCAGGTTTAAAAAAGGCATTTATGAAATGAAAGTTTATTTTGCTGCCACTGATTTTTGGAGACGCTTGCAGTTTTTACAGTCTATTATTAAATCAGTTTTCTCAAACCGGAATACAGGTTTTTCGGATGTTATCCATTCTGGAGTAAACATTTTCATGTTCAACAAACATGTTTTGTGCAGACCAGCATGATAAATTAACACCATAAATTATTATTATATTTTATCTAAGATACAGGGTGTCCATAAAAGAACTCCGGAGTTTTGAAGCAAAAATTTTTAGTTAAATCATAAAATTAGGTTAATGTTATATATGTTACGGCCAAAGCCCGAAATCGGCCAATTCGGGAATTGGCCAGAGGCTGTCTGCCAGTTCGCGAATTGGCCAGATGCCGTCGGCCAGTTCCCGAAATAGCTATGGGTAGTTGGGCAGCTTGAATGTAAGTGCTTGACAAGTTCAGTATTGAAAATAAAGTATGTAGAATTTATAATTCATGTACAGGAGTACTCAAAAGTAATATGTGACTTAATGGTCTATGGGGAAAATCAATTGCGGCGTGCCTTAATGGTGTTACACTGTTACAAATATAATAAAATATGAATTTCTGAGATGCACTAAAACATGCTTCTGTAGAATAAGGAGCACAAATAATTTATCATTTATTTACAGGGTCACCCAAAATAATTCTTTTACATAATGGTGTACGGGGGAAAATGTTTGCAGCGTATTTTAATTATGTTTCATTATTTGAAATATGCTGAAACTGATATCCATTGCTGATTTTTACTACAAAGAATTTTTTCTGTAGAATATAATGTGTATATCAATCATTGTTCATTTACAGGGACACATAATTGATTTTGAATACAGTACTGTATCGGAGGTATTATTTATTAGGGATGATTGCTGGAAGTGCGTTTTCAGTTATACGTTTTTAAGTTTACTTAATTTTTGCATACTACGTGGTGTGTATAAATTCTATTAATCCTATACAGGGCTAAACAAAATAATTCTTAAGCTTTACTATTGTGATTTTAAAAAGTTACATTAAATATGCTTTTTAATTTGAATTATGCATTTTCAAGCACAAATATAGTATTTAGATTACTAAGAGAAGTTTTTAGAATATAAATTATATCATATACAGGGACATGCAAATAACTTGATACTTGGCTGCCTATGAAAAGTAATTCCTGGAAGTGTGATTTCAGTAGTTTTATGTGTATTTTTGCCTAAATTAAATTGTAGCTTAATATTGTGTATAGACGTGTATAAAAACCTGTAGGTAATATACTGGTCTTTACAAAATAATTCAAGTACATTTCTGCCCATTGATAGAATTTTCTGAAGGTGTATTTTCAACCGTGTTATGGGTTTTCTAACTAAATTAAATTTTAGAATACTATATAGAATATATACAAATCAGTACATCATATACAGGGTTTCACAAAATAATTAGTTTTTCTCCGGCTATGTACAGTAGTGGCTGAAATATGGCTTTCAAATGTGTTATGTGTTTCCTAAAATGTTTACTTGAGTATCTTTTTCACCTTATTAAACGGTTTTGTTAAAATATTCTATAAGTGTTGCACAATATTTTATAATCTATGCTTGACGCATATGATTTTTCTTTTTGTATCTTCATTGATGACATTTTATTATAACGATAAAAAACAAAATGTTAATTTGAAAAAATGGTGTTTGTCAAGGGCATTAAAATTGAACTAACATCATATATCAAAAGAAAGCATTCATTTAAAAACATGAAACTGCAGCATTTTCCTATATGATTGCGTCAAAATGAAATTATTTTCAGATTTTTTTTTCACTCTGCCCACTCTGAAATTAGGTACCAAAATTTCAATACAAGAAATTGCTTTCACCTGTGATGATGACGTCATTTTTAAAAGACATTCGACTGAAAATAAATTTTTTTATTCAGAAAAGGGCAATATTTGACTACGATTGTGTCCAAATGACACAATTTACATTGGTATTTCATTCCTCTGATACTGACATCAGACCCAAATGTTTTACAATATGTTTCTATCAGAAAAAAATGGAATCATGTTTAAGAGAAAACACACATTTTCTTCCATAAATTATGAACGATTTTTGTGCGCGAAGAGTAGAGACCCGGTGATTGCCGTATTAAAGATTAAAGGTCTAGAAGAGCACAAAACCATATTTTAGTGATAGCTTTAGTAACAGTTAAGAGGATACGTCACTCGCGCGAAAACACACACTGGCTAATATTAATCCTAGGGGATTTTTTTTAAATATCTCGTTTGTATTTCAATATTTTTAAATGATTGGTTTTTCCTTGGATAACTGATATTGATCACCACGCAGTCATTTGTTTTACTTTTTCGATTTTGTTCACAGGGTTTTTTTTATAATGAGGCTACTATCACTTTTGGAACCGGTTTCGAAAGTGAAAGTATCTTAATAAAAATAATCTGTAAACAAAATCGAAAAATCAAAAAACGGTCTGCGTAGAGATCGACCTCAGCTACCCAATGCAAAAGAAACTTAAAAATATTGACACATAAAAGAGATATTTAAAAAAAAAATCTCCCATAGGATTAATATTAGCAAGCGGGTGTTCTTCCGTGATTAAATTAGCCTTTTAATGGTCGCGAAGCACAAAAAGTCCCATTAAATTAAGGGACCCCGTTATACTGATCACAATTTAAAAAGTTAATAGGCGCGAAGCCCACAATCCCCATTATATAAAGGTGTCCGTTTTAATTATCATTATTTTAACGGTTTACGAGCGCAATCGGCAGGGAGCCTCATTTTTCAGGAAAACATTTTAGAGTGATTGCCGTATTAACAAATTATAAGTGCGAATTGCACAAGGTCCCGTTTTGTAAGTGATTCCATTACAGTGATTACCTTATTAACGATATACGTGCACGAAGTGACCTATATGATAAATACAAATACTCTTGCGCTACGATGATTATGCGACGTTTAAAAAACAGAATGAACAATGTAAATTTACGTTTCAAATATTTCAAGACTTCATAAGAAAACTTATTTTAGTAGGGAAAAAAGGAGAAGGAAATATAACAAGGCCAACGCATAGGATTGAAATTAAATGTGATTGTGCTTTTCTTTATGTTGGTTTTATGTATTAGATATTGATCATTAAACTAATTTTACCTATACAAAACACTGGATATATTTATTTGTTAACATGGGAGTACGCAGAACAATATCAGGAAGGGGCAATATTTTCGAACAGATGTAACTTTAATCTAATTTTTACTTTTTTCTATCTATAACAGAAAAAAAATATTGTAATCGGAAAATTTTTTCGACTTTCGGTTTCCTACGGATTTAAAAGTTTTAGGGGTCGGAGATCCCGAAAAACAAGTTTATACAAAATGTCTCATTTATCAATGCAAAATTCTTCTCATTTTTTGTTTAGAAAATATACATAATTTAAAAAAATACGACTTTTGAAGTATTAACATGTATGAGATAGAAGAATGTTTTGTGATTGGCACAACCGACAAGTTTTCTTCTGTTAAAGAGAGAATATAAACACGAAATAAACGAGATGCATTATTATTTTTTTTTATTATCAGAACTCTACGTGCAAAACATTTTTTAAGTACATCAGCATAATACAGAAATATAACAACACATATTAAAAATAAAGAATTGAAACAGTTTACTATTTTTCCTAATCAGGGAGGGGGTTTTGCCCCCTGTATCCTCTGTTTAAGCACGTGTGCGTCACCTATCGGACAGCCTTGGATCCCAATTTCGTATATTGGCCAAGGATTGCGAATTGGCCGGCCAAAATCCGAAATGCATTGTTCATTTCATATTACTTCGGGCTTTAGCCAGGAATCTCGGCCAATTCGCGAATTGGCCGAACTTCGGGTTTTGGCCGTAACATATATACATACTACCCATATATAACATACTACCCAGAGTACCCCATACTTAAAGGTAAATTTATCAAGATTTTTACAACATTTAGTAGATTTTAATGTGTTTGTTTCACGGCATACATCCAAATGATACCACAATGGTATCGACATTCTCTTCTGACACTCGTGGCGTACCAGGCGATGTTTGTTTTAACAACACACTTCCCGTTCCGGCCCTGACTATCGCACGGGCACCCGGGGCCCGAAATTTCTGAGGGGCACGAAATTTTTCATAATTTCATCTAAAATTCCATTTAAAAAAATCATAATTGTGACAACGTTTTTATTTCTTTTAGCACTTTTGTTTTCACTCAGTATCAGCTTGATTTTATAATTTAATAATAATAACATCATTAATAAGTAGACTTCTTAACAACATTTTCTAGTAATTCATGTGCTGTATTTATCAAGTCATTCAATTGTATCATATTGCACATTTTTTCGAAAAGTGACACAGCTGAAAAAAATGTGATATTTGAGATATTAATACGATAAAATGACAAAAATATATCTCAATCTATGGTTAAAAGTACATTTAAATAAATAATAGAAAAATATTTTATTTTTATTCCTGGAACCGTTTTTCAATTTTTCGGAAAACGTACCGTAATTTTCGGCCTATAATTATGTATGACCCAGAAATTTTATTTAAAAATTTAAGTTAAAAATTTAAGCTACATTATATAAAATTTCTGGGTCGAACCATAATTGTTTGATCCGTGGATTATAGACCGGAAATTAGGGTAGTTTTTTGAGTTGACACCTTTAGAATAAGCGTGCTATATGTAAAAAAAAAAATACTATCAGTAAATCAACCAATCTAAGGAGGCACGAAAAATTGAAAGTGCCCTGGGCACAAAAACTTGCTAGTAAAACCCTGTTCCCGTTTCTTTAAACGCACGTAGCCATTGATGAAAGGTTTTGTCCGTAGGCGCATTACCACCATACTCGCGCCGAAAGTTCCGCTGTACAATGGTAACAGATTTAGTTTCTATAAACCATACACACACTGAGCCTTTTGTTGTGGCGTCGCCATCGCACTGCATTAACTGAATGGAATGAGCGTCTGCTACGTTACTTCAAGGTCAATGACGCGCAGCGCTACCCAGAGGCGGATTAACCACCTACCGGGCCCCCAGGCTTAACACATTGTCCATCCCCCCTCCTGCTCTATATGTATACACATTGACATACAACCTATATATACAAACATAAACATGCACACACGCACATATACATATATATACATACATATTTTTTAAGGACAAAAAAAAAGGGGGGGGTGGGGGGTCACAAATTTAACGCCGGGCCCCTAGACTTCAGCCTATTTGGTAATCCGCCTCTGGCGCTACAAAAATTAAAAACTGAAACTGGCGTGGATAAAATTTGATGAGCTACTGATTTCTTCTAAATTAATTGACCTGATCTAACTCATACCGTTAACTCGATATGATTTTTTTAAACCCCCGGAGTTCTTTTATGGACACCCTGTATTAAAGCGAGAAGCAAAAGTCTTAATTTTTCAGTGCAAATCCGCCCTTACTGTGTTATGCATCAGCTTTTTTTGAAGGGTGAATAAAACAGGAAATAGAATTAAGAAGAATCAAGAACGCTGGGGAAAGAATACCTCGCCTACTGGCCTGTACTGCTCCCAACCCTACTGCTAGGAAATACTCCTTCTAAATTCTATTCCTATTTCCCTTTCCTGGAGGGAGCATTCATTCTTCCACCTGCTTTGTTTGACAGAGAGATGAACAAAAGGTATTGGTGATTGCAAGGGGAAGGGAGGGAGGCACTTTCACTTTTTCTTTTGAAGCAGAAATGGAAAGGGAAATGGGAGGGGGAGTTCATCTTCTGGAGAGTTTGAAAAAGGGTTCTTTTCCCCAGGAGGAAAACATTTAATTTACAACCAGATAACAACATTTTTGACATAATTTTTCACGGACTGTATATATTTAAAACAACCTTTATACCTTTATATTTTTAAAATTTTCAAAAGCTTTTTTATAATGTTTTCTTAAGATCACTTTCATCACTAATTATCAGTATTTTTTATTTGGTATTCATTTAAGGTTTTATCACGGACCCGGTCAACTAATCTGTTTTCTCAACCCGGAATATAAGTTTTTACGATGCTATCCATACTCAATTAACTATTTTCAGCTGTGTAACTAAATTTATACATTCAACAGCAACACGATAATATTAATTTTAATGTTAAATGCTGTTAATCAAACATGCTTGTCTGTGAAACATGTTTGCATGAACAGGAAAATGTTTACTTGAATTGACAGCATCCAAAAAACTTATGTTCTGGGTTGAGAACGCAGATTAATACTCGATAAAAACTACTTGGAAACATTTCCGAAAATCAGTAGCAGCAAAATTAACTTTGTTTTTATGTGAATGCTTCTTTAAATCTCTAAAATATATTGGTTTCTAAATATAGGGTTGTTGGCACGTCATGGTGCCTTGGAAAAACTTTCTGAAACAAATTGGCACGAGGATGTGAAAAGGTTCGCCGACCCTGGACTAGAACATGCTTTCTCAGGGGTATAGCATAAGTAGAATTTATACAAAGAGACACACAAAAGAATTCTGTTATATTATGATCTGTCAGTAAAAATCATAATATATGACAGAGTTGCATGTTTTACAAATGATCATTCATCACATCATAATATACAACAATAATCAATCATTTGTATGCTTATTGTAAACAACAACAAATAAAATAAACAATAAACATTAAGTTTTGAATATCATTTTTATTATTCCTTTCTAGATAACCTGCTGAAATTCTTAACTTGCTGAAATAACTGAAGACATGGATTCATCTCGTTGCGTGTCACTTCCAGCACTTTTCTCCAGTCGGCACCAGGATCAGGTAAATATGGAGGGGAGTATTGATATATGGTGTCCTAATGATTCTTTCTATTTAGGTCGGGCAGCTTCCTGGAGTCAAGTGGAGAGCTGGGGTTGGGAGGAAGAGGAATCTGATGAAGAGGAAGAAGCTAAAGAAGAACCAGAGGAGGAAGAGGTGGCACCCACGCCACCTAAAAAGGTAAAGTGGTGGCAGAGAGCTTTGGCTTTCTGCTGCTGCTGTTATGAAGCAGATTATTAAATGTGAAATTGAAATTATGCCACCCCCCCCCCTTTTTTTTCCTTAAAATTTACCTAGCAATAGATTTTGATTAATTAATAGTATGACATTTTTTTTCAAGCTAAGTTTTTAAAATATTTTAAAAATTCTGAAAATAATAGATACATGCATCAGTCCACATACAACTTTTATTTGTAAACTTGTAATTGAATTCTTAACCACTTTTAAACATCAGCGTTTTAGAAAATTCTCCCTTTAAATATCTTCATTTTTAAATATTTTGCCACAGTTGGAGATATTAAAATACAGCAACATAAATCCAATAATTTAATTGAGTCCTTAGTTTGTAAAGGCAGTAAGATTGTGTTCTCGATAATCCATTAAGATATTCACTTAAAATATGTTTAATAGTAATGACTTTTCAGTAATACAGTAGAAGATCTTTATAACGCAATTCTCCATATAACGCACAACTTCTCAGATGTAAACAATGAATTTTCAGTTACGAAACACCTGAATTCTTACATTATAAAATTAGTTGCTATTCTCTAGAGGACTAAATCTGATACATTAATTTAACTTTATCTCCTTAATTCAGAGCTAATTACTGAAAAAATTGCTATGATTTGATACAGCTATGTTTGGACAATCTTTATAAAGTAAAAATAACAATGTGTGGAATGATCTATATTATGCAAAAAATTATAATATATAACTTCTGGTAATAAAGAATGCAATATAAAGATACTCTAATGTATTTTGGTATGTTTCACACATATTTGGCCATGTTTTACAAGCTAAATTTAATGATGTGTGAAATGTGATCTATATAGCGCAAAATTCTATATAACGCACCTCGTGTTTTTAGGTTTGTGTTATAAAGATCTTCTACTGTATAATAATAATCTTCCTTTCAGACTCTAGAAAGATAATTTTGATTTACATGGTTTAAATTAATCAAGTTCTTGAGATACTTTTCGGTTATAGAGATGCCAATTTTAGCCTTGCACCAAAGTTTTTAGCAAAATATATTTTACATTGTCAAGTGTGGTAATCTATTTATTTTTCGGTATTTTACTCGGTTGATTTTAAAACAGCATTGGCACAATTTGGGTTTAAGGAAGTGTGATATCTTACAGAATGTCTTAAAAAGATATGAAAATAAAACTGATCAAGAATTATGCTTGTTTATGCGTGAAATGAATAGTTTCTGATTTTATATATTAGATAAAATACTTATTTTTGTTCAGTTTAGTCTGTACATATTAAATAAAGTTTAAATATTGAACAAATTGCTTGTGTATTCGTATGCTCAAGCATTTCTTTATCTCACCAAGGCTCCAATAAAACGAAAGTATTTGTAACAAGCTGCCATGTTATAACCTCATTTGTTATCTTTCAAGAATTTCACTTATTTTTATGATGAAGGCAATTTATTTTTTTTAAAGAAAACTCAAAAACGTAAATATAGAATAAAGCAGTGTTATTCCAATTGCCCTAAAAGATATAAAACAAATTAATCAACAATAAGCGTATGTGTGCACCTTCAAGTCAATATTTATTTTGTTGTTGCTGATACCTGGTGTCATAAGTGCTGATATTTTTGGCAATTTTAACCGAAATTACCAGTTTTAGATACCCCTAGTGAAATAAGAAGTTTCATATTTTTCTGTCAGATTTTGTGTCAAATAATACGGTAATTTTTTCTTTAAAAATCTTCCATCATTAAGTTTGATTCTGAATTAAAAAAAGAATTACCTGGGGGGACACTCACGCCGCGATTTTTTGACGAAATTTGCCGTTTTACGCGATCTGTTGACAAAATTTGCCGTTTTTTTTTTTGCGATCTGTTGACAAAATTTGCCGTTTTTTCGCGATCTTTTGATCAAATTTGTGGTTTTTTCGCGATTTTTTGACGAAATTTGCCGTTTTTCGCGATCTATTGACAAATTTTGCATTTTTTTTGTCGAAATTTGTCGTTTTTCGCAATGTTTTTGACGAAATTTGTCGTTTTTTCGCGATTATATGACGAAAGTTACGTTTTTCTCGCGATCCTTGGACAAAATTGGTGACTTTTCTTCGAACGAATAACGAGATTGATTTTTTTGGCAATCATTTGCCGTAATACTGATACATTTTACGTCCGAATTTTCGCATTTATGACTGATATTTTTTTTTAATTTTCGGAAATCATTCCCTTAATTTTTCGGAAAATTCGGACCAGAATCACCCCTGGGTTTACATTTCTAATACATAATTAGTTTTTGTGCTGGTATTTGATTTGCCATCTTATGGTGTCCTGGTTATCGAAATGTACAATTATGCAGCTTTGTTAGATCATTCGTGTAATCAAGGATAAGTTAATATATATATATATTTAAATTAGTAATGTACAGAATGTTTTAAATAAATACTGTAAGAAGACCTGCATGTATCTTTCTAAAAAATACCTTTCTCGCAGTTAAAAAGCATTTTTTACTCAGCTTCATAACACATATTTTGTTTTATATACGGATTGTTTCAAATAAATACTGTATGTGGACCTGCATGTATCTTTCTAAAAATACCCTTCTCGCGGTTAAAAAGCATTTTTTACTCAGCTTCATAACACATATTTTCTTTTATGTAATTGTTGTAATCTTATATAGTATTAGGGGCTGTTCATAAATGATGTCACAATTTTTTTCAATATTTTTTACCCACCTCCCCCCCTTTTGTCACATGTCACACTATATTACATAAACATATACTAGCAGTCCAGAAACAAAGCACAACGTTATAGATCATATTTCAAATTTTATTTTAAAAATTTAACTATGTGTTTTAATGACATTTGAGAGCATAACAATAAAAATGATTCGTGCACTTCTTTTGTATGAAGAAGTATTAAGGTTTACAACAAAAAATATAATTAATATACAATAGTAATAAAATATTAATCTGAAGGAGCAATTGATTTTTTTTTTAAAGAAAGGAATATAAGTAAAAACACATCACATGAAAGTTGTTTTAGCCCTGATTAAAAAATACTCTCAAATTCTGGTAATTTCAAAATAACTTCAAAATTTAATCTGCTGATTTTAAATGATTTTATTTAAATCAAAATGTGTGATGTCACACTTCTTCTTACACCCTTCCACCCCCTTTTCACAAACTGTCACAATTTTATGAACCCCCTCCCCCCCTCCAAGCGTGACATCATTTATGGACGGCCCCTTATATTATATTTATCAGTATTTTCAGTGGCATTTCATTACACATATTAAAATTTTGCTGGTTCAGGAACCTTAGATACCCAAATTTAGTTGGCTCGGGATCCTTAGATACCCAAATTTAGTCGGCTCGGGATCCTTAGAAACCCAAATTTAGTTGGCTTGGGATCCTTAGATACCCACATTTGAAGACTGGGCAACCTTAATTACCCAAATTAGAAAAATGTAACCTTAAATACCCAAATTTAGTCGGCTCGGGATCCTTAGATACCCAAATTTAGTTGGTTTGGGAACCTTAGATACCCAAATTTAGTTGGCTTGGGAACCTTAGATACCCAAATTTAGTTGGCTTAGGAACCTTAGATACCCAAATTTGAAGAATGTAACCTTAAATACCCAAATTTAGTTGGCTCGGGATCCTTAGATACCCAAATTTAGTCGGCTCGGGATCCTTAGAAACCCAAATTTAGTTGGTTTGGGATCCTTAGATACCCACATTTCAAGACTGGGCAACCTTAATTACCCAAATTAGAAGAATGTAACCTTAAATACCCAAATTTAGTTGGCTCGGGATCCTTAGATACCCAAATTTAGTTGGCTTGGGAACCTTAGATACCCAAATTTGAAGAATGTAACCTTAAATACCCAAATTTAGTCGGCTTGGGATCCTTAGATACCCAAATTTAGTAGGCTTGGGATCCTTAGATACCCAAATTTGAAGACTGATTCTTAAATACCCATATTTAGTTGTCTTGGGAACCTTAGATACCCAAATTTGAAGAATGTAACCTTAAATACCCAAATTTAGTCGGCTCGGGATCCTTAGATACCCAAATTTAGTTGGCTTGGGAACCTTAGATACCCAAATTTAGTTGGCTTGGGAACCTTAGATACCCACATTTGAAGACAGGGGAACCTTAGATACCCAAATTTGAAAAATGTAACCTTAAATACCCAAATTTAGTCGGCTCGGGATCCTTAGATACCCAAATGTAGTTGGCTTGGGAACCTTAGATACCCAAATTTAGTTGACTTGGGAACCTTAGATACCCAAATTTAGTTGGCTTGGGATCCTTAGATACCCAAATTTGAAGACTGATCCTTAAATACCCAAATTTAGTCTGCTCAGGATAATTAGATACCCAAATTTAGTTGGCTTGGGAACCTTAGATACCCAAACTTAGTTGGCTTGGGAACCTTAGATACCCAAATTTGAAGAATGTAACCTTAAATACCCAAATTTAGTCGGCTCGGGATCCTTAAATACCCAAATTTAGTTGGCTCGGGAACCTTAGATACCCAAATTTGAAGAATGTAACTTTAAATACCCAAATTTAGTTGGCTTGGGAACCTTAGATACCCAAATTTAGTTGGCTTGGGATCCTTAGATACCCAAATTTGAAGACTGATCCTTAAATACCCAAATTTAGTTGGCTTGGGATCCTTAGATACCCAAATTTAGTTGGCTTGGGAACCTCAGATACCCACATTTGAAGACAGGGGAACCTTAGATACCCAAATTTGAAAAATGTAACCTTAAATACCCAAATTTAGTCGGCTCGGGATCCTTAGATACCCAAATTTAGTTGGCTTGGGAACCTTAGATACCCAAATTTAGTTGGCTTGGGAACCTTAGATACCCAAATTTAGTTGGCTTGGGAACCTTAGGTACCCAAATTTGAAGAATGTAACCTTAAATACCCAAATTTAGTCGGCTCGGGATCCTTAGATACCCAAATTTACTTGGCTTGGGAACCTTAGATACCCAAATTTAGTTGGCTTGGGAACCTTAGATACCCAAATTTGAAGAATGTAACCTTAAATACCCAAATTTAGTCGGCTCAGGATCCTTAGATACCCAAATTTAGTTGGCTTGGGAACCTTAGATACCCAAATTTGAAGAATGTAACCTTAAATACCCAAATTTAGTCGGCTCAGGATCCTTAGATATCCAAATTTAGTTGGCTTGGGAACCTAGATACCCAAATTTAGTTGGCTTGGGAACCTTAGATACCCAAATTTAGTTGGCTTGGGAACCTTAGATACCCAAATTTAGTTGGCTTGGGAACCTTAGATACCCAAATTTGAAGAATGTAACCTTAAATACCCAAATTTAGTCGGCTCGGGATCCTTAGATACCCAAATTTAGTTGGCTTGGGAACCTTAGATACCCAAATTTAGTTGGCTTGGGATCCTTAGATACCCAAATTTGAAGACTGATCCTTAAATACACAAATTTAGTCTGCTCAGGATAATTAGATACCCAAATTTAGTTGGCTTGGGAACCTTAGATACCCAAATTTAGTTGGCTTGGGAACCTTAGATACCCAAATTTAGTTGGCTTGGGAACCTTAGATACCCAAATTTGAAGAATGTAACCTTAAATACCCAAATTTAGTCGGCTCGGGATCCTTAGATACCCAAATTTAGTTGGCTTGGGAACCTTAGATACCCGAATTTAGTTGGCTTGGGATCCTTAGATACCCAAATTTGAAGACTGATCAATAAATACCCAAATTTAGTTGGCTTGGGATCCTTAGATACCCAAATTTAGTTTGCTTGGGAACCTTAGATACCCAAATTTAGTTGGCTTGAGAACCTCAGATACCCACATTTGAAGACAGGGGAACCTTAGATACCCAAATTTGAAAAATGTAACCTTAAATACCCTTATTTAGTCGGCTCGGGATCCTTAGATACCCAAATTTAGTTGGCTTGGGAACCTTAGATACCCAAATTTAGTTGGCTTGGGAACCTTAGATCCCCAAATTTAGTTGGCTTGGGAACCTTAGATACCCAAATTTGAAGAATGTAACCTTAAATACCCAAATTTAGTCGGCTCGGGATCCTTAGATACCCAAATTTACTTGGCTTGGGAACCTTAGATACCCAAATTTAGTTGGCTTGGGAACCTTAGATACCCAAATTTGAAGAATGTAACCTTAAATACCCAAATTTAGTCGGCTCAGGATCCTTAGATACCCAAATTTAGTTGGCTTGGGAACCTTAGATACCCAAATTTGAAGAATGTAACCTTAAATACCCAAATTTAGTCGGCTCAGGATCCTTAGATATCCAAATTTAGTTGGCTTGGGAACCTTAGATACCCAAATTTAGTTGGCTTGGGAACCTTAGATACCCAAATTTGAAGAATGTAACCTTAAATACCCAAATTTAGTCGGCTCAGGATCCTTAGATACCCAAATTTAGTTGGCTTGGGAACCTTAGATACCCAAATTTAGTTGGCTTGGGAACCTTAGATACCCAAATTTGAAGAATGTAACCTTAAATACCCAAATTTAGTTGGCTTGGGAACCTTAGATACCCAAATTTAGTTGGCTTGGGAACCTTAGATACCCAACTTTAGTTGGCTTGGGAACCTTAGATACCCAAATTTGAAGAATGTAACCTTAAATACCCAAATTTAGTCGGCTCGGGGTCCTTAGATACCCAAATTTAGTTGGCTTGGGAACCTTAGATACCCAAATTTAGTTGGCTTGGGAACCTTAGATACCCAAATTTGAAGAATGTAACCTTAAATACCCAAATTTAGTTGGCTTGGGAACCTTAGATACCCAAATTTAGTTGGTTCGGGATCCTTAGATACCCAAATTTAGTTGGCTTGGGAACCTTAGATACTCAAATTTAGTTAGCTTGGGAACCTTAGATACCCAAATTTAGTTGGCTTGGGAACCTTAGATACCCAAATTTAGTTGGCTTCGGAACCTTAGATACCCAAATTTGAAGAATGTAACCTTAAATACCCAAATTTAGTCAGCTCAGGATCCTTAGTTACCCAAATTTAGTTGGCTTGGGAACCTTAGATACCCAAATTTAGTTGGCTTGGGATCCTTAGATACCCAAATTTGAAGACTGATCCTTAAATACCCAAATTTAGTTGGCTTGGGATCCTTAGATACCCAAATTTAGTTGGCTTGGGAACCTTAGATACCCAAATTTAGTTGGCTTGGGAACCTTAGATACCCAAATTTGAAGAATGTAACCTTAAATACCCAAATTTAGTTGGCTCGGGATCTTAGATACCCAAATTTAGTTGGCTTGGGAACCTTAGGTACCCAAATTTAGTTGGCTTGGGAACCTCAGATACCCACATTTGAAGACAGGGGAACCTTAGATACCCAAATTTGAAAAATGTAACCTTAAATACCCAAATTTAGTCGGCTCGGGATCCTTAGATACCCAAATTTAGTTGGCTTGGGAACCTTAGATACCCAAATTTAGTTGGCTTGGGAACCTTAGATACCCAAATTTGAAGAATGTAACCTTAAATACCCAAATTTAGTTGGCTCGGGATCTTAGATACCCAAATTTAGTTGGCTTGGGAACCTTAGGTACCCAAATTTAGTTGGCTTGGGAACCTTAGATACCCAAATTTAGTTGGCTTGGGAACCTTAGATACCCAAATTTGAAGAATGTAACCTTAAATACCCAAATTTAGTCGGCTCGGGATCCTTAGATACCCAAATTTACTTGGCTTGGGAACCTTAGATACCCAAATTTAGTTGGCTTGGGAACCTTAGATACCCAAATTTGAAGAATGTAACCTTAAATACCCAAATTTAGTCGGCTCAGGATCCTTAGATACCCAAATTTAGTTGGCTTGGGAACCTTAGATACCCAAATTTGAAGAATGTAACCTTAAATACCCAAATTTAGTCGGCTCAGGATCCTTAGATATCCAAATTTAGTTGGCTTGGGAACCTTAGATACCCAAATTTATTTGGCTTGGGAACCTTAGATACCCAAATTTAGTTGGCTTGGGAACCTTAGATACCCAAATTTGAAGAATGTAACCTTAAATACCCAAATTTAGTCGGCTCGGGATCCTTAGATACCCAAATTTACTTGGCTTGGTAACCTTAGATACCCAAATTTAGTTGGCTTGGGAACCTTAGATACCCAAATTTGAAGAATGTAACCTTAAATACCCAAATTTAGTCGGCTCGGGATCCTTAGATACCCAAATTTACTTGGCTTGGGAACCTTAGATACCCAAATTTAGTTGGCTTGGGAACCTTAGATACCCAAATTTGAAGAATGTAACCTTAAATACCCAAATTTAGTCGGCTCAGGATGCTTAGATACCCAAATTTAGTTGGCTTGGGAACCTTAGATACCCAAATTTGAAGAATGTAACCTTAAATACCCAAATTTAGTCGGCTCAGGATCCTTAGATACCCAAATTTAGTTGGCTTGGGAACCTTAGATACCCAAATTTGAAGAATGTAACCTTAAATACCCAAATTTAGTCGGCTCAGGATCCTTAGATATCCAAATTTAGTTGGCTTGGGAACCTTAGGTACCCAAATTTAGTTGGCTTGGGAACCTTAGATACCCAAATTTAGTTGGCTTGGGAACCTTAGATACCCAAATTTGAAGAATGTAACCTTAAATACCCAAATTTAGTCGGCTCGGGATCCTTAGATACCCAAATTTACTTGGCTTGGGAACCTTAGATACCCAAATTTAGTTGGCTTGGGAACCTTAGATACCCAAATTTGAAGAATGTAACCTTAAATACCCAAATTTAGTCGACTCAGGATGCTTAGATACCCAAATTTAGTTGGCTTGGGAACCTTAGATACCCAAATTTGAAGAATGTAACCTTAAATACCCAAATTTAGTCGGCTCAGGATCCTTAGATATCCAAATTTAGTTGGCTTGGGAACCTTAGATACCCAAATTTGAAGAATGTAACCTTAAATACCCAAATTTAGTCGGCTCGGGATCCTTAGATACCCAAATTTACTTGGCTTGGGAACCTTAGATACCCAAATTTAGTTGGCTTGGGAACCTTAGATACCCAAATTTGAAGAATGTAACCTTAAATACCCAAATTTAGTCGGCTCAGGATCCTTAGATACCCAAATTTAGTTGGCTTGGGAACCTTAGATACCCAAATTTGAAGAATGTAACCTTAAATACCCAAATTTAGTCGGCTCAGGATCCTTAGATATCCAAATTTAGTTGGCTTGGGAACCTTAGATACCCAAATTTAGTTGGCTTGGAAACCTTAGATACCCAAATTTAGTTGGCTTGGGAACCTTAGATACCCAAATTTGAAGAATGTAACCTTAAATACCCAAATTTAGTTGGCTCGGGATCTTAGATACCCAAATTTAGTTGGCTTGGGAACCTTAGATACCCAAATTTAGTTGGCTTGGGAACCTTAGATACCCAAATTTAGTTGGCTTGGGAACCATAGATACCCAAATTTGAAGAATGTAACCTTAAATACCCAAATTTAGTCGGCTCGGGGTCCTTAGATACTCAAATTTAGTTGGCTTGGGAACCTTAGATACCCAAATTTAGTTGGCTTGGGAACCTTAGATACCCAAATTTAGTTGGCTCGGGATCCTTAGATACCCAAATTTAGTTGGCTTGGGAACCGTAGATACTCAAATTTAGTTAGCTTGGAACCTTAGATACCCAAATTTAGTTGTCTCGGGATCCTTAGATACCCAAATTTAGTTGGCTTGGGAACCTTAGATACCCAAATTTGAAGAATGTAGCCTTAAATACCCAAATTTAGTCGGCTCAGGATCCTTAGATACCCAAATTTAGTTGGCTTGGGAACCTTAGATACCCAAATTTAGTTGGCTTGGGAACCTTAGATACCCAAATTTGAAGAATGTAACCTTAAATACCCAAATTTAGTCAGCTCAGGATCCTTAGTTACCCAAATTTAGTTGGCTTGGGAACCTTAGATACCCAAATTTGAAGAATGTAACCTTAAATACCCAAATTTAGTCGGCTCAGGATCCTTAGATACCCAAATTTAGTTGGCTTGGGAACCTTAGATACCCAAATTTGAAGAATGTAACCTTAAATACCCAAATTTAGTCAGCTCGGGATACTTAGATACCCAAATTTAGTTGGCTCGGTAATCTGTTAGAAACAAAGTGTTAGTGGAGAGGTAAGGGCCAGTTTTATGGGGTGGAGGAGACTGGCAATTAAAAAAAATATCTATATATATATATATATTTCAATTATGTGACGCAGAGATAAGGCTGAATTTCTAACTTACCATTTGGTAACAAACGTAGTTTCCAGCCAATGGCAGTCAGTCTGAGAGCCGTCAAACTCAAACTAGCAATTATTAACAATAAAATAAAATGTACCTAATCCAATGCATTTGAGATGATTAATCATTTTAATTATGAGTAATATCGTTAATTTCAGATGAATTAAATTGGATAATTTGCATGAAAAACCGAATTAATCCCGATTAATAATTAACCCGAAAATCTAAATTAAGGAGGGAAGGGGTTAGCCCATCGTTTGGGAATCTATCAGAATCCAAGGGTTAGCGGAGAGGTATGGGCCAGTTTATGGGGTGGAGGAGACTGGCAATTAAAAAAAATATCTATATATATATTTCTCTTACATGGCACGGAAATAAGGCTGAATTTCTAGCTGGTCAGTCTGAGAGCTGTTAAACTCAAATTAACAATTATTAACAATAAAATAACATGTACATAATCCAATGCATTTGAGATAATTCATCGGAACAGATGTGTTACTATCACGCTAAAATGTAAACAAAAGATTGGCGACTGTTTGTTTGGCGCGATTTCCAAGACTGTGCCAAACGAATAACTTAATACAATGGCTAGGTTGCCATTAAAGAAAAAAATCCCCTAAATTTGGCGACTTTTTTCTTTTTTTTAACCGATAATTTTTTTTTTTTTTTTTAGCGTGAGTGTAAAGCATCTAAGCCAATTCATCATTTTAATTATAAGTAATATTGTTAATTTCCAATGAATTCTCAACTCTTATTTAAAATTTATTTATGAATTTCATAATGAAATATCACACAAAAAATTGGAGAGAATAAAAGTAGCAACTGTCTAGATTGCACCTGCTGCCATCTGTTGACATCTCAATGAAGTTAAAAATAATTTCTTTAGCAAAAATTTATAATCAAATAGAACAGTAAAATGTCGAACGAAATGATGATACATATAAACTATTTTCCTACCATGTAGTGTTTTTTTAAATGAATTTAAGCCGTGCTGTACAACATTGAAGGTGCAATGAGTTTTAAACTAATTGTGTTTCCAAGATCATTTTTTCATAGCATTTAAATGATTTATGCTCATTTGAGCACCAACTAAATTCTTTTTTAAATTGCTTTTAACGAGGTATTTAATTACTTTTTTTACATTAAAAAAATTGTCAATTTCATATGTTAAAATGATTTATGGTAGTACATAACGTATGTCGTCTAGAGTTGCTGAGAAAACAAAAAGGGGTGAGCGAGCGAAGCGAACTGGGACTGTGTAACGGTCTGAATGTGAATTGCTTCGCAATTCACATGGGTTGGCAAGCGTTAGCGAGTAGGGGGCTTAGCCCCCTAGTTATATTCATAATCTTATTTTCTAGCATTGAACTTTAAAAGCAGCAGCATCCGTCTTCTGATTATTCTGGCATATCTCAAGTGCAGCTTTTTTGGGGGGGGGAGGGGGGGAAAGAGAGAAAATAAATCCATTTTCTCATAGTTCACTAGTTAGTATCTATGAGAAATCGATTATCAGGATCATTTTTTACAAATTAAAGTAATTCGGTTTTATTAGAGAGAAACAATAAAGCTTCGTGCACGTATTAATGTAGTAATTTTTCAAAGTAGACAGTTTTTTTTATATAATAAATTGATATTTATTTTTCTGTTTAATTTCAATATTTCATTTTTTGCTTTACGACTCCGAAAATATGATGATGTATACTACCCCTAAAAGTCAGCTAAAATTTTTAGATGAAATAACCCTCTTTGATGATACCAGCTAAAGGTGGTTTCGCCGTAAAAAGGACACTGCACCCTGATTTCGATTTCAAATTACTTTAATTCATTTTTTAACTGATTCCTCAATGAAAGACAAAATCATGTAAAAAAAAAAAATCCCTGACGGCTCGGCCTACAGGCACAGGTAGATTTCGAAGAAGCAGACCGTGAGGCGCCTGTTTGTCGGGAATTGCGGAAGTAATGACCTTTTTGCGATGATGCTGTAGTTGGAACCACCTACTTCGAAACCAAACTTGTTTGCAGGCGGAGCCAGCAAGGATTTTTTTTTTTTTTTTTTTTTTTTTTTTTTTGCTATAAGAGTTGGTCCTATAAAAAAACATGTCAATATAAAAGTTTTAGATAATATTAAGAGGATTTATAATAAATTTAAGTGAATTTGAAATCTTGGGAATTGACGAAGTTATGAATTTTTTTCTTCTAAAACCCCCCTCCCCCCCCCCTTAAGGCAATTTTTAATTATATCAAAAATCTGCCATACATAAGTTTTTGGCCCTGTTCCTAGAAGTAACTAGTCATTGGGGGCCACCGTAATACTTACCCATCATGGATATGCATAATGTAAAATATTAAAATAAAACAAGTGTAAACTACTTATAAAGTGCATTGCAAATCAAATAAAATCGTGGCTTGATGACGTCACAAACTTTAAAGGCTCGATTACTGAATTGCTTGAAAGAAACATCCTTATAACTCCAAAAATAATAATCCTATTAACTAGCGGTTAATTGCATCTGATTAAGCGTCAAATTTCCAATTACTATGTATCTTTGAAGTGAAATTTGGATGAAATACAGGGTCATGAAAAATCGAAGAGTGTGGAAATAGGATTCCAAATATCTCGGCAACTCATTATCCGATCGACTTCATGCTTTATGCAAAATTTGTTTTTTTTATTGTCTTTTATATTTATTTCTTAAAATAAACAATTTCGAAAATTTTTATATACCTTTCATCAGAACGAATATTTCGAGAGTCCGAAAAAAATTGTTCCGGTTAATCGAGGTTTTTGAAATGAAATAGGCTCTTCCCATTATTACTTACTAAGTACATACCAAATTGCAAGTCTCTATCTCTATTTCTTCGGGAGATAGAGCGTTTACAGACACACACACAGACACACAGACGGACGTCAAATTTTTTTTTCTAAAAATATGTTTTTCGGAATCTCCAGTGTCTGAAACGTGTAAATCCGTCAAAATTTTTTTTTCGATTTTCAAAACGATTACAAGACTTACCCTATACTATGTATGATGGGTAAGTAATAATAACTTTAAACGGATTCGATACGTATCATAATTAAGAAATTACGGGGTTTTTTTCTGTTTTTACAAAAAGCCCCCCCCCCCCCCCTTTGTTCGATTTTGCCCATTAACGAACTTGACCGAGATTTTATGTCCCTTGATTTTATGTATCAGTTTCGAAAAGATGCGGGAGTTGGAACCGCCTACTTCCAAAAATAACTTGTTTGCAGGCGGAGCCGGCAGGGATTTTTTTTGTTTTTATTTATTTTTTGCTATAACGGTTGGTCCTATAAAAAACTTGTCAATATGAAAGTTTTAGATAATACTAAGAGGATTAATAATAAATTTACGCGGATTTGATATCTTGTGAATTGACGAAGCTATGATTTTTTTTCTTCTAAAACCCCCCTTTCCCCCCCCCCCTTGGGGCCATTTTTAATTATATCAAAAATCTGTCATACATAAATTTTCGGCCCTTTTCCTAGAAGTAATAATAACTTTAAACGGATTCGATACGTATAATAATAAAGAAATTATGAGGGTTTTTCTGTTTTCACAAAAAGCCCCTCCATTTCCCCCCCCCCCTTGGTTCGATTTTGCCCATTAACGAACTTGACCGAGATTTTATGACCCTTGATTTTATGTATCAGTTTGGAAGAGATTTAAGCAGAATTTTTCCAGTTATCGTGGTCAGAAAAAAATGACATAGATAGATAGATAGATAGATAGATAGATAGATAGATATAAACTTTTGAACTGGGGGTGGTTTTGGGTTCTGGGAGTGATGATCGGCGTAGATCTGCAAAAATTTTTCAAAATTTCCAACTTAGGTGAGAATGTAATAGGTAGTATTTCTTACGAAATCTACCTAATATATATATTAAACTTTGAAATTTAATAACTGAGTCAATTTTTGTAGTACAGAAGTCAAACTTTTACTAAATATAGCTATAGGGATTGGGGGGGGGGGGGGGCCCATATAAAAAGTTGGATTTCGTAATTTTTACAAAATTGATTTTTTTACTTTAAACAATGCCTCAACATGAATATTTACTTCAATTGAAACGTTTTTGTAATTGGAACTATATGTCGACAACCAATGGTTGAGAAATTAAAGGTCGGCAATAGATAACATATTGCACCTTGTATATAAAGTTCATGTTAGCCAGCAATCCCTGCTGTTCAGCATGCTTTGACGTTTATATGGAAAAAAAATATTAATTCTGGAAAATTACTCAGGGAATTGCAAAAATGAGTGGGAATCCTATTACATTAGTTCCCCAAGAAATCATAAATAAGCCATGGTCCTAAACTGGCTTGTGTCAAGAAATACACAGCAAACGAAGAAGCATACCATGGATGGTGCAATGGGTGATAGGGAGGTTTCATTGGGTGCAATTTAATTCCATTCCATTAGATACCCTGATATTTATATTTGCTAATCATGAAAATCACGGCAGAGCAATGCCACCTGTTGAGCGATATATATTAAAATCTAAACAGCACTAATTTATATCAATAACTATATAAATACAAAGATTCATGGAATTATGTGCATTCATTCTCGAATTAGAGCGACAAAATTTTGCATAATACATAAACAGACATCGATCCAAAGATAGTCAAATCGTATTTAGGCTATCTCAAAATGTGTCAATCCATGAAAAAACTAGAGGTTAAAAATGTTAATGAAGTCTATACTTTCTTCATATGAATATAGAGGAAAGTAAAGGGTAACTGAAGAAGTTTCTAAATTCCAAAAGTATCTCTCTGTTCTAAAAGAAAGTAACTAACACCGTCACCACAGTAAAAGAAGTTTTTGTGACCAGAAGTATTTCTCAGTTAATATTAAGAAAACTATTGGAGATAAAAATATGAAAGTTGGTAATATTATAGATAAATGTTCCATAAACACACTGAAGTAGACAGTATTTACGTCTAAGAATTATTTTAAGAGATATTTAATGTTAAATTGAGTCAAAATAGTTCCGTTAAAAAAGTTTTATAACAACCAAAACTATGTGTAGTAATTTAACCATATTTTGCAGGGAAGTACGTGTGGTGTGCAATTATTTTTTTTTCAATGACTAATTTTTTGAGGTTTTTAAAATTTTTTATATTTTAATAAAGATTCATTTTATATTTATAAATGATCATATTTTAAATTGCTGCTAAATTGTAAAACAGCACAAAGAATATTTCCCTTCAATTTAAAAATGTATTTGCATGTGACTATTAAAAAAAGAAAGAAAACTCTAAAACAATAATTAAATGATCCCGTGTTAAAAGCAGGAAATGCGAAAAATTGTCATAAAAATGGTATTTAGACACACATATTAAAAAAGAAAGAAAACTTTAAAATAATTAAATTATTACACGCAAAACAAATTAATGGTGATAATTATATCATAAATTGAAAAGATAAATTAAAAATGAATTTCTTATGGCAAATATTCATGTGACGTCACAGTGGGAATTGCATGGCGTTAAAGTGGCGCAGCTAGCAAGTCTGTTTATACATTTCATAACATAAACACAGAACAGGTAAATGTATGCATAAAATATTTTAGTTTTATTTTCTACTAATTACTATTTGATAAATATATATTAGAAAATTTGTATATACTTATTAATTAAATTAAACAATTTAGATTTAAAAGTAACATGAAAAATATGCATAAAGGTGCATTAAAATAGAGAAATTATTCCTTCATAAGCTAAGCCTGTTCTTAAAAATACCTAAAACTCAATGTAAACATTAAACATAAGTGTAAATTTTCTGTACGCAGTATTTTTCAATGCTGTGGTTCTGAATGTTATTCCCATACAGATGAATTTTTATAGCCTTTAACCCAAAGGAAGAACATTGTCCATAGAATTGTTATAAGAGTCTGACAGACAGTGCCATTTTTACTTAATGATTTTATACAAGCCAATTTTCAAAAGTGTTTTTACTTATCAATCCCAAACGCAGCTGTCACAACAGCAGTGGATGAAGCATGGGAACCGAAAAATGATCCGATTAACTAAAAAGCATGGCAACCCAATTACAAGTGCTGGAGAAGGAAGTGGGGGGGGGGTACCTTCTGTGGAGATATGGACTTTAAATTAAGTGCATAGGCATCAGAAAGTGGAATCATGCCCTCACTCTCTGATTGTGATTAATTAAAAAATAATAATAATAATAAAAATTATCTTTGAGAATTTAAAAGAAAACATTTTCAAAATTCTATTTTTCCAGATGGCTTAAAATAACCAAACAGAAAAATGTATGATTGAGGGTTATAAAAATATTTTTGTTTATCATAATAGAGTACTGGCTCTATAAAAAAATCTATATTTTTTTCTGGATTTCACTCTGTTGATGCCATTTGCCTTTTCAGTTAAGGTATCATGCCCTTGTTTGATTACCTCAGTAAAAAAAAAAAGAATTATTATTTTAATAATCGGACTACCAATAAATGATTTTTATCTAATGCAAGGTCAAACAAAAGTCCAACTATGCAAAACTAGTTTTTTTTTTCCTACATTATCTAATTTTAACCTAAATCCGCATTAATTTTATAGCATCTCAATAAACATTTTCATTTAAAATCAACCTTGGTAAGAATGAGATTTTTTGTTTGTTTGTTTGACATGTATTTTTATTCATTTCATCATTATGGCTTATACCCAATGATACCTGGGGGAATTTTCCGATACTAATAACACCCAATTTATTTATATCCTGGTTAACTATTTGTCTTGGTTAACCCGGTGAGTCACTATTACATACCATTTGGATATATATGAAGACATACTAAGGTTAACATATAACCTTTGCTGGAGTTTCTTCTAGTCAGATACAAAGCAAGGTAACTTTGTTACAAGATCGGGCAATTATCAGGATTGTGGGTTCATGAAAAATTACATGAAATTTTAGTGAGAAAAGGTTTCCGTATGGAGAAAGGGCACATATAATTTATTACAAAGAGGTCAAATTATGAAAAGTATGAAGTTCAATTATGTTTAGCAATCATATGAAATTGATATTTTAGTCTTATTTTATGAATTTAACTATCAGAAAAACCAGAGTTTCGGTACTGAAAATTAAATACCTGAATTTAGGTATATAACCTGAACACAATCACCCCTGAATTATACAAGATGGGTCCCATAAAAAATGAGAATTAAATCGGAAAAAATTACAAATTATGGGAACAGCAGAAAATTACTTTATGCTTTTTCAGTATATCTTCAATCCACTGATGTACAACAATTCTGTCATTCAGTTTGTATTTCAAAGGAAGTTGTGTTTTATGGAAGTTATTTTTCCGAACTCTACACAGCTGAAATCAATTATACAAGTAGCATAACTACAGTAATCACTATTTTTCTTATAGTTTGTAGTACAATATGCTACTTTTTGAAAAATGTAACCTAGTGAGTAGTACAATCCCAAAATTCACTAGTTTATATCAAGCATCAACATTATCACAGAAAAAAATAAAATGGATACTGTATAACTGATGTGGTCACCCTTGCTCCTTTCGAGTAATACATGGTTATGAAAGATATTTGATGCATTTAAGAAAATGCAAATGAATTGGTAATTTGAAAAGAAAATCAGATGTGTATGAGATTGAGAGTGTGCCATTTAGAGAAGAAGGGGAGTTGTTTTATTAAATTCCTACTATTAGCTCACTCTATCTCTATATATATCTTGTTCAAATTTTCAATCGTTAATAAAATATTTTCTATTCATCCACTCAAGTTCAAATAAATTTTTTTAAACTTGTAGTGGATGACACTTTATGTTAATACTGTTTTTTCAAATATTAATTTATTAATTTAATTTAATTAATTAATTTTAGTTTTAAATGGGAGAAAAAAATTCCTCTCATTGTTTTCATAAATGAAATGAAAGTTTTATCTCAAATTGGTGATGCGACAGAAATAAAATACCGCAACGATGATTATAAAATAATGTTCAATAAAGATAACGTAGGACATTAATGCTGCACGTGTTTATTTTATATATTTATGATTAAAAAGTAGGAATTGACTTAAATTTTTTTTTATATTACTTGTTTAATTTTGGGATCTTGGTAAAATTTCGGAAGAGAAGCATGTGTTTCTCATGCCTTTTCAGTAATCAGGGCTTTGTATTGTAACTAGCAATTTTATGTCTAGATGCAATAATTACTGTAAGGACAGTAAATAATGTTATGTATAAACATATGTATGGGCACTATTTTTTTACTCAATTTTGAGTATAGATTGAATCTTCTGAATATATTAGTCTCTTAAAAGTAATAACTACTTTTGAAAAAGTAGTTTGCATTTACTACTTGACAAAATTAGTAGTCAAGGATTAGTGGAGGGTATATGGTAGACTCTACCTATGAAATGCAAAGATGGTAAAATTTTCAAATTTCATCCATTCGTTGTGGGAAAACAAAGAACCTTTGTCAGTCAGTTGCGAAAAATACTCATGGAATATATTTTGCAACGGATTGACAAAGTTTAATTTTTTCCGCGACAAATTGATGAAATTCATGATTTTTTTTTTCTTGAGTGATTGACGAATTTGCGATTTTTTTTTTTCATTTTGATTGATCAAACTCAAGATTTACTTTTTACAATAGATTGATGAAATATGAATTTTTCCCCTGACCAATAGACAAAATTCACACTTAAAAAAAAATGATTAGTAGATATTATGTTTCTGAGAAACGTAAAAACTGTTTCAAATTTATTTTTTGGTTAGTAATTTCTTTTTCTTTGCTCCTATTAAACCAAAATACTGATATTTTGGAATTCTACCAAAAATAATTGATTTGCAGAATTTGGTGAAATATAAAAATATATATTTGAGGGAAAATCAAATCACGGATCCGGACTAAGGAACAATGCGGCTTGCAAGGACATTTAAAATTGAAATTCAATATGGATCTTGTTGTATTGTTTCACATTTAATACTTTATTACCATACTAACGTATTTTATCCTAAATTTCCAGAGAAACTACAGTGATATTTTAATCTGCGTGGTGGGCATCGCTATGTCATCCGATGTTTACATTGAAGGAAAGGTACTAAACATGAATAAGTAGAGCTTAGTAGCTGGAAAGCTCGGCTCGCAAGCAACCAATCAGAGTCCAATGAGATGATAGTACTCCCCTTCTGCTTTTTGTCACATTGGAAGCCTTTTCCGCTTGTTCACTGTGATTGGTTGTTTTTCAGCTGAGCTTCCTTGCTACTAATGTCTCGTATGTAACTGCTTGGAAGAGAAAATGTACACAACTTAGGGGCATTCCATTTCCCCCCCCCCCCCCCCCACCCGAGTGAAAGTATGTCATTTTTTATTTAAATAAAAATGCAATAACTTTTTTTTTTTTGCTTGTTGAAAATTTTATAATTCAAGGACTATTATTACATATTTGAAAAATTTTCAGCACTTTTCATTCCTTGAAAAGGAATAATTTTTTCCTTAGAATTTTTCTATTTTTTTCAAAACATATGAACCATGCAGAGGTCTGCACAGGCCGAAATTTCCAGGCCCAGGTCTGTTTATGATTTTTCAGTTCACAGCCAAGCAAAAATCAATTAAATCAGGCCTGGCTCTGCTAGGCTCAGACCGACTCAATTTCTGTAAACAATTCAGTTTTTTCTTAACATACAATTAAGATTCTTTTAATGAATACTGCATACATATTTATGGGAAATTTTTACAGTATATTTTAGATTATTATATTTTTACAAACCATAGAAAACATAATAGCAACATTAATGATCACTTAGACTCTTAGACTATTACATTCAAATAAATACATTAAAAAAATTAATGTAGTTTAGAATAAAAGAAAAAATATGGTTAAAAACAACTTTTGTTGCTGCATAATAAAAAAAAAGTAGATAAAGATGTTAATCTATAATTCATTAAAGTGTATTTCCAAGGATTCAGTTAACGGTAGTTCATTATCTTTATCGCTATTTTTACAAAACAAATTGCATGCTCAACATGTTCTGGGAACTATTAATTCCAGTTCTGGAATGGCCTGAGTATGTGAAATAAAATGTAAGTCTAATTATTATTAAAGTATTCTGACGAGTCAAATGAAGATCTTTTACAAAGTTCTGCGATTTTTTGGTTCAGATATTAAAAAAAAAACTAGGGATGCAACAGATATGTCAAAGAGGAGATGTAGAACTGGTAAAAAAGTCATACCGGACATTAAAAAAAAATAAAATAAAAATTGGGGCATTATGAATTGTTTTCACAGCGAGTTGGTCATAGAGGGTCCACAATTAAAAAAAAAAAAAATTCTCTAAAAAATAATTTAGTAAATTTTTTTACTTAAGACCTTAGTAAGTAAGAAAAAAACATATTTACTTAGTAAATGTTTTTACTTAAGTTACGTCAAATTCTTTTTTATGCAAAATCTGCTTAATCATTAAAAAATCTTTTCTCTAACATACTTTAAAAAAAAAAAAAAAGAAAAGAAAAGAGCCCTTCTATAGTCTGTTTAATCATAAAAAATAATCTCCCATCAAAAAATTTTCTAAGGAGTGTTCCAGGATTCATTCATTGTCTTCATTACAAATGAGATATTTTTTTAAAGCGAGAACAAGTTTTCAGTTCTCAGAACATAAAACTCTTTTTTATAGATAAAGAAGTTGAAGTTTTCTGTTATCACGATACAAAAAAAAAAAAAAAAAAAAAAAAAAAGAAGAGATGCAGTTGAACACTTATTGCATTTCTATAAAAGACTATCTTTAATAAAATGATGAACACCAGCAACTGACAGACAGTGCATTCATTATTATTATTATTATTTAATTATGCATTACCAATTAATCAACAAATCATTGGTAGATGATGTTTAAATTGCAATAGATGACCGAGTTACTAATGATCTTTAACATTAATTTTATCTGATTTTATTGATAACTCAGCAAATCTCCTCTAAAGTCAAACTTAAATAAGAATAGTAATATCATCCTAATAGTAATAAGTAATAGTCGAACAGTAATAGTACCCATTCAATCAATAAATAAAGGCAAGGGTCTGTCTACACTTTTCTCCCAGAGTACTGTTTTGTAAAATTGTGAACAACTTTCGACATTTGTAAAAAATCTAGTCATAATTTTGTGAACTTGAAATTCTTGTTACATTCAGGTTCTTGTTTATGCATTTTTAAGAAGATATATGTAGGTAAAACACACATATTTTCTTCATATAAATAAAAGTGACAGTCGGATTTTGATTTTAAATTGTTAAATTTGTGAAAGGTTTAGTTTAAAGAGAGAAAAGTTTTGTAAAAGGAAGACAAAGAATTTTGTGAAGGGTCCTGTTTTGAGATAAAACATTTTGTGAAGGGTCCTTTAAAGGACCCAATTATCTTCCTAAGCAGATCCCTGAAAGGAGAGATAATAATGCACAACAGTGAAATTATACCGCTACTCCCAGACACCATGGATGACACTGATAACAAAATGTTGAGTACTCTGCGACAGATGACTAAAGAAAAAAAAATGTAATGACCAGTACTGCCAAGTGTATGACTGCAAAGAATCAGTGACAGACTTCATTAACAAATGATATTAAAAGACTGTGAATAAAAGTTTGAAATTTGAAACAAGAATGCAGCATACAGTCAGAGCTACCAAGATTTTATTTATTTTTTTTTTTTTTAAGAAAATTGTAGAGCAGACAAAATAGTTTGCAGAATACTTTTGTTAATTGAATTATTATATGAATAAAAATAATAATTAGATTATTGTATTTACATTCTTTTTCAATTATAATAATAAAATTATTATAGCTAACAGGAAATCAATTTGATTATATGAGGGGATCGGGCAAGAAAGTGCCAAGCCACATTTTTCGAGAAATAAATCTATCGCTGTAATCTGTTGCTTAATATTGTAAATTATAATATTCTACATATAATTTGTTTCTAATGTCACTTGGTGTCAGCATATGTCCCAGGTTTCATTTTTACCCCAGATGTTTATGCCCCCAATGAAGATAGTTAATTTACAAAAAACGTAATAGTAATATCATTAAAGTAACGTCATACTGTTACTCAGAATATCTCAAATATTACTAAGACATTGGCGAAAAAAATTTGTTATGTACATCTATATTATGTATATCTTGATTTGAGTATTGGATCAAATTTTCAAATTGAAATATCTCAGAAGTTCAAAAATGTTTGTTAGCACTCTCTTGCCCAGATTCCTTCATATGTATTAACAATAAGCATAAAAAACACCATCTTTATAGTCTTTAATATTTAATAAAATCATAGAAAACATTTTACTATAATACTAAACAAAAAACAACCAATAATAATGAACAAAAACTTATATTTATTTATAACACCAAACAAAACATGATTCATAAAATCTTTGTTTAAAAAACTTACAAAACACAGTTTAACAAATTCTTCCAGGTTTTTCAAAAGACACTTGTATTACGTTTCACCAATTGCAAGAACAAGCTTTCCTTTAGCACCTTTCGAATTAATAATATCCTTATGAGCTTGAGAAGCATCTTCAAGCAAATATTTTTTATCGATGACTGGATTGACCCATCCTTCACCAATACCTTTTAAAATGCTATTGGAAGTCTGTTTCCACTCTTCCTAAAATAAAATAAAATGTGTTGAGTTTTACTTAAAAACAATATGTTTAAAAAAAAACCAGTTTATTCAAAAATAATCTGACTTCAGCATTATGTTTATAACTATGTTACAGTTGAAACTCGTTAATGTGAAATCTCTGAACAGGAAATGAACTATCGGTCATCAAGCAAAACTGCAATATTTTGTTCTTTTTATGTTTAGCATGAAACATTCCTGAGAATTATTTTAACATGAAAGATTTTGTTTTGAACTCAAGATGGGATTCCCCCACCCCATTCCCCTCCCCGACAAGAAAACAAATTTTGAAAATTGATTTTATTATAGTCTGACAGAAAGCTGTCTTTTCAGAATGTAATGTTTCTTAGAAAAAAGGCTTCAGGATTTTAATTTTTTTTTTTTTTTTTTTTTTTTTTTTTTTTTACAACTGAGATAAAATTTAAGTCAATTTCTCTAATATATTTTGTTATGAGTTGAATTATTTTACCCAGTGCTTTAACAACTGTACAAATCATTAATTTATGAAAAAAGAAAAAGCCTTTTCCTAAAACATACTAATCCCCCCCCCCCCCCCCTCGTAATCCTTGGTATGCCACTGTATGTGTCAAACTTTTTCAAAAAGCGATTGTGTTGTGGAAATACTGTTGTCAATTTAGTCGATTTTATTATTCAAAATATCTACCAGAATTTCAAAATAGTTACCTTCACTTTATTTAATCATGGAATGTCTGTCATTAAATAAAGCACAAAATACTATTCGAAATTTTTGGTAGGTGAATAAAAAAACATAAAAAGTGGGTAACATTAGTGGGAATGGGAGGGGATTAACTAACTTGGAAGTGAAAGGCCACGCAAAAGTTCTTGTGTCCGGTCTCGCTTAGGACGGCTCTGTCGAGAACAGTTAAAATACAAACGTTTCAAAGGCCTGTTTAGATACATGCAATATTACATGCATTAAAATGGCTGTAGAATAATACAATATAAGGGAAATAGTCCCTACATTGCTTGCCTATTTCAAAGACAAATTATTATATGTTTAAATTTTTTTTATAAAATTCATTTTCATGATACCATATTAATAGAGGATTTTTAAAAAGTAAAATATTTTAGCTTAATAAGGTACCCTGGAAAGATATTTCATATAATAAAATTTCAATTCAAAAGCAGAAGTCTCAAATGAAGTTTATTTCCATGGTATTGCATTTTTAACAGTATTTAAATATTTGCTTGTAAAGAACATTACTTCCAAACCAGTAAATGTTAAAATCTTGATTAAAATATAAATCACAAAAATTAATCTGGTGCGGCATAGTAAAAATTAAATACAAGCATGAGAACAAAACATGAAAGATTTTAAAAAGTCAGTTTAATTAAAATAATTATAGTTTAAAATACACTAAAAAATCTTGCAAATATATTTAAAAAAAACTAACAAAATATTACCCATAGTTTCTAAATTTTCATCTACTGAAAGTTCTATTTATAAAATATGTTCAGAAAGGGAAAAAAAAAAGAATAGAAAACTATTGAATGTTAATCTTGATTAAAATGTAAAGTGTCTTTTGCTAATATAACTTAGTAAAATAAAAATTCAAAGTCACTTTGAATAAATTTTGCTGAAAATCTTCTAATGTATTAAAAATTTCAGCGATTTCTTTTCTCTTCTTGGTTGACGACAATTTTTGATTCAAGTAGCTCATGTATTTTTGTGTAGCATTAGAAACATAAATAGGGTCAGGTGGGGTAAAATGGGTATAAAATTCACCATTTTTAGATGTTCAGTTACAAATTTCTGGTAAATTTTAAACAATTAAAACGTTTTTTGATATTTTCTTTACATTGCACATTCTTAGAATGAAAACACACAATTTTTATCTATTAGGCTACAAAAATATGTCTATAACAAAACATTTAATAGATATATGTTTGCTATATCCATTTTACCCATGCAGGTGAAAATGGGTGTAATGCGGGGTAAAATGGGTATATAAAAGTTTAACAATGAATACTGTGATAAATAATTTACCAGAGATTATGTAATGAAGTAATAAGGAAAACAATGTTATATATGTCTTTAAAAAGTCAATTTTTTTTAAATATGAAATTTAAGTAAATAGATAAATGAAAAATTTTACTGTGAATCAAGCTTGGGTGTAAATGAAAACGTTTTCTGGCTATATTTTTTTCAACTCGCATTCACAACCTTTTTACTTTATAAGTGTTAAAAGTCTATTTATCAAAAGCATAATGGCCCAGATTATTAAATGTTGGTTCATTTAATGTTTTTATTATCTGCATTTTTTTCCAATATAATCTGCGGGAAAGTCCATTGTTTCAGAAAAACTTCCAATTATTCTGTTATAAAATATAATTAGGATAAAATTGATAAAATTGTAATAATTTTATCAATTTTAATAATTTTGGATAAAATTTTAATTGTAACCAGTTAAATATCACTGTGTTCCATTCACATAAAATAAATCTAATTTGAAACAAAATTTTGATTTTTTATATAGAAAAATAAAATGATTTTTGTTTCAAATTAGATATATTTTACATGAGTCGAACACAATGGTGTTTAGCTATTCATATAAATTTTTATCCTAATCTATTTATATAATACGCTAAGGTGACAATACCGGGATGCATCCATCCGAGACGCACCCCACCACTGTTCTGTAGTGGCAACAGTGAAACTTTTTTTTTTTTTTTTTTTTTTTTTGAAAATTTGCTGAGATTTTGCTTTGATCTATCTGCAGTTATTTTTGAATGTTTTAAAACTAATTTTTTACTTTTTACTATGGATTTTCGGAATAAAACGCTTTCGGAAAGAAGGCGTTGATTGGCCAGGGAAAGACCTGCACATTGGCGATCACGGCAGTCTCAACAGATTTCTCAGATTGAACCGAGAAACTCAACTAAGAGCACAAGCAGGGTTAAACATCGATAGGCACAATTGTGGTCGTTTAGAAGTAATGTTCCAGTATTGTCAGGCTCTTCATTTTACTGGAGAAATTCCAAACAGCTGCTGCCATAAAGGAAAAGTTAAACTTCCTCCATGTGAAACTTTTCCACCCTTTTTGAAAAACATTTTAAGCAACCCAAATGCAGTTGACTACAAGCATTTTCATGAAAATATACGTTCCTACAATAGTGCTATTTCCTTTGCATCAATGGGTGCAAAATTAGCAGAAAATGTTCTAGAAAGTGGTCCTTATTGCTTTTGAGTTCAGGGACAAATCTACCATGTGACGTCTCATCTACATCCACGAGAGGGTGAGCAAAGAAAATTTGCCCAATTGTATGTCCTGAATACCACTCAAGATGTAGAAAAGCGATTGAACGTACCAGAAAATGAAAATTGTTTGCGACATATTTTGACGGAATTAGACTTAATTATGCATAACATAAACCCATTTGTTCAAGCCTTCAGAATGATATTTGAAATAGAGACAAAATCAGGAAGAATCCCACATAAATTCTTTACCAAGGCCAAATGTTCACATGGTGTTGCAAAGAGATAGACACACAGATCATAGGCGGTACAATCTACCAACAGCTAATGAAGTGACAATGGTTTTTCAAAATGATGATGGAGAGCCACCGTTTGAGGGTGATATAAGAATTTATTCTCGTAACCCTGGAAACAATACAGATAACTTTGTTCCACTCAATATCTTAAGTTCCAACATGGATCCAATGATCCTCGAGGTGAAGCTGGCTGGCAGCCAAATTTGCTGCTTCACCCATATCCAGGATCGGCAGTTTGTGCTAAAAAAAATGTGTCAATGCTCGAGTTTAAAGTTGCACAAACAGCTATTCGACAGGGTACATTCAACCCTATTTTGTATGGAGGTCCATTGACACAGCAGTGGATTATCGATTCCTACCTTCAAGTAGAGGCAAATAATTTGAATTTCATCAGATATCAGCAATTAAAGTTGTCAGCTGAAGAATACCACAACCTTATGGATTATGTTGCTCAGGGAGCAGCAGTTTAGCTTTGCCTGCTGGAAGAGCTGTTATATTGCCCTCTCCATTTCACGGCTCACCTGGGAACATGCATGAACGCTATAATGATCTATGGCAATCGTTACGAAGTGTGGAAATCCAGACATATTCTGTACTTTTACCTACAATCCGAAGTGGCCTGAAATTGTAGAAAATTTGCCTCCTGGACAATCCTCTTCTGACAGACCAGATTTAGTAACTCGAGTATTCCATATTAAATTGCAGGCACTGATGAATGACATAACAAATAGTGAACTGTTTGGAAAATGTATTGCTTGGGTTTACACCATAGAATTTCAGAAGCGAGGACTACCTCATGCCCACATTCTTCTGATTCTTGATCATCAGTTTAAATTTCATGATACTTCTCGAGTTGATGAAGTTATAGTGGCAGAGCTGTCGGTTAAAAATCCCAGGCTGTATGAAATTGTTTCAAGGTCAATGATACATGGACCGTGTGGAACATTAAACCCAAATTCCCCTTGCATGGATAATGGCAGCTGCACCAAAGACGCCCCTAAAGAATTACAGCCAGTAACTCAATTAAATATTGATGTCTATCCATTGTACCGACGCCGCGAGGGCAATAGTGTAATTATTGACAATAGACCCAGTGATAATCGCTGGGTGGTTCCTTACAACCTGACACTCTTGCTTAAATATGATGTGCACATAAATGTAGAAGCTTGCACAACAATTAAATCGGTAAAATATGTGTATATATAAAGGTTATGACTCTGCCAATGTTATCATACGTAAAAGCAAGAATATTTGTATGACGAAATATCTAATCACGTCAATGTGAGATATGAATGTACCTGAAGCTATGTGGCGTCTTTTGGAATTTAAAATGTATGACAAATCTCACTCAGTAATTAAGACTTGCTATTCATTTGCCACAGCAACAGACACTATATTTTCAAGCAGGTGCAGAAAATTCAGCACTTAATCGAACTCAAACTCAGCACACAACGCTTACTGCTTGGTTTAAATTAAACATAGAAAATGCTAATGCAAGGCAGTATCTGTATAGTGAGATACCTGTTCACTATGCGTATGAAAAAGATATTTGGAAAGAACGCCAACGTAGAAAATAAAAAATTATTGCACGAATTTATTGTGTCAGTCCAAGAGACACAGAACATTATTGTCTTCATTTACTGTTGCTTAAAGTTCGTGGTGCAACTAGATATGAGTATTTGCGAACTGTTCATGGTGTTGTTTTAATAACTTTCCTTGAAGCTGTCCGTCAAAGACAACTTTTAGCTGATGACCAAGAGTGAGCTCACTCTTGTTTCGCAGAAGCCAGTTCTTTTCAGATGCCTTCACAGCTGAGACAAGTTTTTGCAGTTTCCTAGTCGAGTCGAACCCGGACTTCATTCTTTCTAGAAGTCTGAATAGGTTGAAAATTTCGGGCCCGGTCCCAACCCATACTGATACCACTGCAAAAATCAGTAAAATTTCGCTTGGCTCAACAGTTTTTTGCGAAAAATGCATGTATTTTTAAATCGCCATTATTGTACAATTAAAATTCTTTTTAATGAATAGTAATTTCTACATAAAAAACAATAACAAAAATCATGCATCAAGCATAGATTATGTAACACTTTCCAATGCTTCCAAAATAATTTTACAAATCATTACCGTTTAATAAGCTGAAAGATAACATTTAAGTAAACAATTTGGAAAACGCATAACCTATTTAAAAACGTAATTTCAGGAATTTCCAACATATACAATATTCGGAAAATTATCCGAATACTTTTATTCAGCCCTGTACAGGATCTACAGATTTGTATATATTACTACATAGGATGCTAAATTTTAGTTTTGTTTGGAAATGCGCAGCACAGTTTAAAATTCTACTTCTGGAGTTTCTGTCCATAAACAGAAATGTGTTCGAACTTTTGTGCTGCCCTGTATATGAAATACAGAATTTATACACACCAAGTAATAGACAAAAAGTGAGTTAAATTTAAAATCGCGTTCAGCAACTTAAAACGCACTTCCAGGAATTATTTTTAACAGGCGGTAGAGAATTTTTTTGTGTGTCCCTGTAAATGAACGATGACTGCTATACACACAATATTCAGTAGTAAGCCTCTTGTAATGCACCTTAGTGATATATATAAATTTCAATGCGTTTAAAATAGTGAAACATTATTTAATTAAACCGCAAACGATTTTTCTCCATAGACGTAATGTAACGGAATTCTTTTGACTGTCCCTGTAAAGTAACTATAAGTGCTATCCACACCCTATTCCATATTAAGCTTCTTGTAATGCACCTTAGTGATATATATCAATTATAATGTATTTGAAATTGTGTAACATCATTAAAATAAACCGCAAATGATTTTTTCCCATAGACCGTAATGTAACGGAATTCTTTTGAGTGACCCTGTAAAAAAACTATAACTGCTACACACTTCAGCTGAAATAGGGAACATGCTATAGTTAACGACAATAACATATAAAAATTGCAGGGCAATCCTTTTTTACGGGAGTTAGAGCTCGGACAGACAGCAGACAAACGAAGTCATAAACACTTTTCAACTAGGTTGGAAAGTGTTAATAAATTTATTCATAAGTAATGATAATAAAGTACAGTAAAACCTGTGAAAATAAATCTGTCAATGACGGGATCCTGTCTTAAGCGGAAAAAGTGTTGATCTTTGCAAAATGTACATAATAATACGTGCGAAAAGAAGATAAAACATTTACAGCAGACGATGTTCCTGTTAATAAGGGAACCTGTCTATAACGGATTTTTCTTTCCTATGCGATTCCGACTTAAAAGATTTTACTGTATAGCATTTATCAGATTTTTATGTCTTCAAGCCATGGAATATGGATTAAAGACATTAATGATAACACACACAAACAATTATATACAAATAGAGATTCATTAAAAAATCAATATAGTTTAAATAGGCACAGGAAGAAAGAAATGTAGGGAGGGGCAGTATTTTATAACGGACGTGCCTATGCAATGCATCACAGCGACAGCTCTGGGTACTTTTTAAAAAATAAACATTAAAAAAAAAAGAAAAAGAAAAAAAGGCTGAAATGAGTATTTTCTATCAGAACCCATCGCACAAGACAATTTCTAACCAGAGAGGCACAAAAATCTATGTTTTGTAGAAATTCAGTCGGGTCGAACCGAGCTGAGCTCGGCCGTACTTTTAGCTTTTAATACAGGGCCTGGCTAGACCAATAATTTGTACGGGCCGGGCCGGTCCGGTCCAAAAACTTTCTTCTATGCGTCAGGCTGTTCCCGGGCTTGGAAATTTCAACCTATGCAGACCTCTAATCAAAGAATATTTTCTTTATATTCTTTGCTCTAACTACACGGATCTTATGCCGAGAAAAAAATTAAGCGAAAGCCATTCTGTTAATCCACTCTTAAGCGCAAAAAAGAAAAAAACAACAACAAAAAAAAACGGATGGAAAAGGTTAGAAATAATAAGAAAAAAGCAATGAGAAGGCAACTTTTTAGTAAGACGCTAGTAAGACAATGACGAATGAGTTTTGTACAGGGTTGCTGCAAAGGCTCTTCCTTCGAACACGCCTATCATCCAGGCAATCATCTGTGTCTTTCGCCAAACTTTGGCTACTTTTAAAGGAAGGGTCATACTCACACATATCTATCTACACTTACATTCATCGTAGGATTTTTTTTTTCCTAATTTAGTGAAAATTTCTTGAATGACGTCCCCCCCCCCCCCATCCTTTGCATTGGACATAATACAGAAACTAATAATACACTCCTCAAATTTTCTATTTTTTAAAATGAAAATAATATATCTAATGAAACAGCTGTACTGCTTCTTGTCATTCAAATGTAGGATGTTTATGATGATGATAGTAGCATAGCAAAAAAAAAAAAAAAAAAAAAAAAATATATATATATATATATAGCAGGTGTTTCAAGTAGTCATTTTTAAGTTATCGACAGATTGCGATTATCAATTGTCCAGACTAATGCTATTATCACGAAATAGACATTTTAATTATCTTATATAGAAGATTAAAAATTAAAAAAAATTATACAGAGTTTCGATTATCAATCATATTATGAGACAACTAGAGTAGAAGGGGCCCCTTTCATAAAATATAAAGTTTTAACAGGTTAAAAATTTTGATTGATAGTTTTAAATATTAAATAAATTGTAGTATAAGCCCTTTTCTTTCCTACGTCTCTGGATGATGATTATTTTTAATCACACTTCTATCTCAAAACATCAAACTCCAATTGATATGAATTAAAGTAGGCCATGATTTTAAATAAAATATGCTTCTTAAAGACCAATGTTCTATTCATAACTGAAAACTGCTTTTTATATGATGTTATTGTTATATTGGTACTAAATTTAACAGATATATGTTTGATGAAATATCATCAAACAGAATTTGGGATTTACTTTTTTACTTGTGGAGTTTTAACCATCATCTTTTATTTACTTGAAATCTTAAGTCAAGTATGAGGAGTACTTGATATCACCTAGATATTAAAAGTTACTTCCTTAAGTTAATTAATTTAGTTTTATGTGAGTAATATTAAACTCGGACCAATTTTTAGCATACAGCCTTCCAGTTTGTTCATATTTTGGTGGATATTAAAATTTTACTTAGAAAATTTGAAAAAAAAATTGTTTTTTATTTCATTAAATAATAACAGTAATAATAATAATTAAAAATTTTATTTAATTTTTAATATTAACTTTTTTAAATACTAATTTTGAATATATATATATTTTTTAATTTAAAATTTTTATTTATTTATTTTAAAAGTAATTTTTTTAATTAAAATTAAATTTAGCTGATTTTTACAAAAAAAAAAAAAAAAAAAAAAAAAAAAAATCGAAAACGCAGAGCAAAATAAAATTAAAATATAGTAATTGTATTAATCTCTAATGTCCAAATAGATATATTTGTCTGTGCTTCTTTAAACCAGCTAGTTAAAAAAAAAAATGTATATTACAATTTTAATATATTTTTTATATTTCATATTTTTAGAAATGATAATTTTTAATACTTTTTAAAATAATACTATTTAATATATTTTAAAATTTAAAAATATTTATTTATTTAAATTTAATTTAATCCATCTTTAGAAAGAAATCGAAAGTGGAAAGCAAAATAAAATAAAAATATAATCATTGATCATATAAATCATATAAAAATATAATCATTGATCATATAAAAATATAATCATTGATCATATAAATCATATAAAAATATAATCATCATATAAAAATATAATCATTGATCTGAAGCCAAAGTAAACATATTTCTCTGTGCTTCTTTAAACCAGCCGGTTTCTGTGAATAATACCTCTGGGGGTGCCTAGTCAGGTGAGGGTCTCGTCACCTGATCAAGGTTCTAAATTACGAGACCTATTAAATCTGTCAATTCAACAAAGTTAAACAGAAACCTTGAACCGGCAAACAAAGATAACGGTAGCAAATCACAAGAGAGCAAGCACAGCAGCGATGTGAACAAATCAATAATCAGGTGGATCACAGCCATGCTGTGATCAGGCGATTTCCGCCCCGCACCCAGGTACTAACCCGTTAAGCTAGGCATTCATGCCGGGCAGGTAGGGGCCTGGTTAGCGGTATAAAAAAAAAAAAAAAAACCAGCCGGTTTCAACAGTTATCGAGCGGCGCGTACAGGAAGCACGCATGTTTTTGGGCTCCTGGTTTTTGCAATTTTAAAACCGGAATTCCTGAGATTTTTTTTCAGATTTTTGAATTCCCGGAAAGAGAAAAAACATTTCCTATCCGTGGACATTAATTTTTCAATTGTGCGACCAACGGTTAATTAGTTATGTACTAATTAGTGTAATCAAGGGACCACGTGTTGAAAGAGCTAGCGGAAGGACACTCTCGTCTTTGCGGACAGACGCTAGCAGACAGCAAAGATGGATACATAAGAAAGAGAAGACACTCGCGTGTTAGAAGAGGGAGCAAAGTAGCGCCACGGGAGTTGCAGTGGTAGCGATTAGAACTAAAGTGTTCGATAGTGGGCGGGGTGCTCCGCGCTCAGGTATTGGTTTTGCTTTCATGGCGATCGCGGCATTATCACAGCAACGGAAACTTTCAATACTGTCATTACACGAACTAACAGAGTGATGAAATATTTAAATTTTTAATGAAAACTAACCAGTCATTTAATTTTAAATCTTAGTTATTTTCTGTTTACTTCTTATAATTTATAATGGCGCGAAGAATACGAATATTTTAAAAGAGATTAAAGTCTGAAACAGTGTATATATACTTTTAAATGCATATTAATTTAATTGAATATTTATTATAGGAGGTTAATATTTACAACAAATAGTTTTCAACAAAAACATTCGTATTTTTCGATAATAAGAAGTGAAAAAAAAATAAATTAAACATCAAAAGAAATACATAATTTGATTAGTTTTCGTGAAAAATTAAAATATTTCATCACTCCAAGAGTTTGTTTAATGACAGGATTGAAAATTCGTGATTGCCGTTGCTGTCATACAGCCGCAAAATAAACGTAAATTCCATTAATTACTTAGAAAAAAGTGTATCATGTAATCTGTTTCTGAAACCATAAAATAGCTTTTATTTTTTATTTTTTAATGCCTTTTAAAATGTTGAGTAGTCTATTATAAATATGCCCAATTGTTTAATTTTTATTAAGTACTGCAAGTATGTGGTTTTGTTCCATAGAGGTACATAACACATTTTATTATAAACTAGAAATAGTTAGAAAATTTAGAATTCCGGATTTTTTTTTTTTATAAGCAAATATTTAGTGGATTTTGTTTCTTTCAAAATTGTATCTAAAAATATAATACTGTAAGTATATCAGATTTTTGTTTTATGAAACTACATAAAATATTAGATTATACATAATTATTTGGATAAATAAAATTTCCACTTTTTATTTTATTTGAAAATTGAAAGCTTTTTCATTAAAAAAAAAAAAAAAAAAGAAAAAAAAAAAAAGAAAGAAGTTTCTTTGTAAATTATATTTTTATAAAATCTGATAAGTACTGTAAATATTCTGATTTTTAAGCTAATAAAACATTTTATTATACATTAAATAACATTTAGACATTTTTTTTTTTTTTCCTGAAAGAATACATTTTCTATTTTTTTTCTCTTGCTGTAAAATTTCATTTCTAAAATTATTTTCTAGGAAAATATAAGACCACATTTAAAAGACTAGATGGCACTAAAAGTAAGATGTTATTTTGATGGGTGGTGGGAAAAAAAAAAAGCATTTATCTGAATTGATAAAGTGTAGAATTTTTTAACAGTTTCATACAGATATCATTTTCAAATGGAAATATTTCATTTACCAGTTCTAAAATTATCGGTTAAATCTTGAAAGAGAAAAATGCCTTTACACATGAAAATGATGTAATTTAAAAAAAGTATCTGACTTATAATGCTCATTTTCATCTAGAAAACTGCTGCTTACTATGATTGTGTAATTTACATTGTACCAGTACCAGGATTATTCTTCACTCAAGTAAAAACTCTCGCAAGTTAATGTTAAACCTATGGGAAAGCTCTTTTCAAATTTCTCGTTTGAATTTATATAATATTTTTGTTGTTGTAGAGGATAGCCAATGTTAAACTCTAATAAGGCCATTTTTTACATTTTAGATTTTGGTTTCAGATTACTTTAATAAAAGGTAGTTTCACTTCCAAACCAGTTCGAAAAGTTAAAGCAGCTGTATTAAAATAAAATCTAACCGAAATGAAAAGAGTAAAAGATGGCCCTATTAAACATCAACTATCCTGTGAAAATAAATACATAAATGTATCAATTAAAAATATTCAAATTCAAATGATAAATTTGAAAAGAACCCTCCTATAGGTTTAACATAATTTTACGAGTGAGGAGTCCCCTTAATGCCCAAGAGCCCAAATTCTCTTTTTTCCTATACTTGCAAAGAACCCCATTCCCAGAAAGTCAGAATGTTTCTGTTAGTAAAGATTATATAATATTTAAACCATAATACATATTTTCATCAAATGTTACAATTCAATACAGTCACGCCAAAATGATTTCAAATATATATTTTTAAAATTATGTTGGTATCGAGATTAGGATTTAATCTAGCAAGAAGAAAATTACCTCTGCCAATGAAAGTGACATCATGCTTAAAAGAAAACTTAAAAATACACATGATTAAGACCAGTATCTCAAAACACAGAATGATGAAATGTCTTCACTGTTTCAAAATCATGTCATAAATATCTTTTTATTGACAAAACTAAAGATACTTCAAGTAATAGGATCCTGATGATTAATATTTTACTCACATTTTGTTCCATGCGTTTAAGGTCCCATATGATTCAGGATTTTTGGAATTTATTTTTAAAATAGGATTTTGCATGAATGGAAAATCACCTGGTATCTCAAAATAGATTTACCACCCACTTTAATAACAGAAAAAAACATGTTAAAAAAAATTATTGGAAAAAAATTTGAATCTTCATATGTCATGAAATGAAATAAAGTTTAATTACTAGCGCCAAAAAATGAGCACTGTGATCAAAATAATTCTAAGTTAAAAGTTATAACCCCCTCTCCATACTTTTTCAAGTACTCACATTTTTTTAAATGTCATAATTAATAACCACAAGAAAAACATTAGATTTCTTTTTATTAATTAGCATATAATAAAAACAATCTACAAAACATTGTCATCAGATTCCAGTAACAAATTTTACAATCCATATGAACACAGGATAAGTTATACTGAATAGAATTTTTGCTGAATTATCCAGTCAAAAGTTTTGAACAAATATTTAAATTATGATATAAATATATATTTTTATACAGAGATGTTCGCACATTTTTTAGATGAGTTTGTTTTGGTGTGGAAGAAGAAAAAAAATTCTCCACACAGAAATTATATTTCACAGTTAATATGTTTTTAAAAGTATAATTTCTTTTCTGGAAAATGAAATTTGTGTTTGTATGCAAAATGACACTTTTAAAGAATATTCCAGTAATAAATTTTACAATCCATATGAACACAGGATAAGTTATATTGAATAGAATTTTTGCTGATTATCCAGTCAAAAGTTTTGAACAAATATTTAAATTACAATATATATATATATATATATATATATATATATATATATATATATATATATATATATATATATATATATACAGAGCTGTTCGCACATTTTTTAGATGAGTTTGTTTTGGTGTGAAAGAAGAAGAAAAAATTCTCCACAAATAACTGTTGCTAAATCATTAAAATGCTCATTGTCAATTGTTAACAAAATTATTAACACTGATTTGAATTTTAAAAAGGCCAAAGAAAAAAAAAAAAAAAACTCCATTCATCTTTCTCTACGACATATCCCAAATGTAGAATTCTTATAAAAAGCATTGATCCAGAGAAAAATGGAGTTACAATAGATGAAGATTAGGTCTATTTAAATGAGTAATAAAAAGAAATCCATTTATTAACATTAGGACGAGAAAAAAAATGGCTCAATGTATCTAAAGAAAGTTCTAGCAAAGAATTTATGACTGTTGCTGACTCCGTATATAATGGCAAATTAAAAATAAATAGTGGTGTAAAATGATAAGATCAAATCTTCAAACATGAAATACAATCTCTTTACCACCAGTGCCCTCAATCTGTTGAATTGCATCAATATAAAGCAAGCAGTCACACATTACAATCCACTGCTAACTTCCTGGAAAAATATGAAACGAGAAACAGGTATCAGGACTATACCCTTCACCTGCTGAATCATCCATGGATTTTTGCACTATTGGTCTTTTATAAAGCATTTTATCCAAATATTGACCTACAACCCTTCGTGGACTTTGGAAAGCTGTTCAAGAAGAATTAACCACCAAAATACCTCTTCCAAAACTACAAAAAGCATTATTGTCATGGAAATTAAGGTAGGTAGTTCAGAATAAAGGTTATCAAATTGAACATTTAAAACATAAATATGTTATATAAAACAATTCTGTAGTACCATAAAAACCATCTAAAAAATGTTCGAACACCCTCTGTACTTATTTTTCTCATATTACAGACATCAGCATAAAATTGAATTTTAATACATTCAAAGATAAATTCTTCACTCATATAGAAAGAGGTACATAAAATATGATAGATGACTAAAATTAAACAATTAAACAGGATCAACAAGTTTCTTCCAAAGTGAAAACTAGTCAGAAGAAATAAGCAGGTTTAAAAAAAATTATTTAAACTAACTATTTAAAACTGAATTAAATTCAGTCAATGCAAGGGATTATTTTACATCATTTAATGCAGATGAAAAATGGCCCCCCTTAGAAGTCCATACTAACAGTTCCTTGTAATACAAAATAAACCTTCAATTCTCAGCATTATAGGTCAGAAAAATAATTCTGTGATGAAAATTAACATATTTTGTTTAAATACTTGAAAAAGTATTATGCATATACAACATAAATAACAAATTTGCTATTTTAAACAGATTTTTAAGGATATAAAAACCACAAAACGTTGTTATAAGGAAGTATTTAGGATTAAAACTTATGTCTATTGGGAGGTGGAATAAATTCTCAGCGTTTTTTTGTGAACATGCACCCGCATGTTGCCATGTTGCAAAATCACTTTGTCGCGTCTCTGTCTGTATTGCAGCCATTTTTCTTCAGTGCTCGGTTCAAACACATCAATTGTAGTTGACAGCAATCTCTCACGAAGGTTTCGTTCTGTTTGAGCAGCTCACAATAAACTACACCCAGCTGATCCCACAAAATGCAGAGCAGTACCTTGTAACCATGGATATTCTGCTTTACCGACAATGCTGATGCATGGCCGGGTTTGCCACATGATTTTCTACACTTAGGGTCACAGTGCTGTAGTTGAGTTGGAACACCGTTCCCAGAAATATTTTGTATGTTACTGTTTAAAATAAAATATTGCATATGAGCACAATCAGCCTTTTTTTCCCCTTCAGACTGAAAACTATACACATTTAAATGTTTGAATGTGAAAGAGCATTCAGCTGTATGATCAACATCATGACCAATGCGAAAAATTCACTCCGTGTTCATTACGTGTATGGGCTTTGGCAGACAGGACCGCGGGAGAAAGATGTTCGCCCGGTAGAAACGGAACAGCCACACCTGCCTTGATCAACATAGCAGCTCTTTGCAGGAAGAAATCAGCAGCAGCAGTAATTAAGGTAACTGGTACCTGGCGGGGATTGCCTATGTAAGTATAAATCTTAATTGACCATCTTTTAAACACTGGCGGCTGATGGGTACGCCAAAGCGATCTCAATTAGTGAATTAATTTACTGATTGCGGCAGTTTTGGAAGCTACATCCCCAGCCATCTAGGGTTAATTAGGTCCTTTACCTAATTGCTCATCGCGAAGTAGGCCCAGTGTTCTAACTCAAAAGTTTAGGACTCAACGAGTCATAACATCATATCAATTAGCAATCCTTAATTCAATGAATAATTCCCCCCACTCCCTTTTCCCCCCAAAAAAATAAATAAATATTTGCCCTTTGTTATTTTAATAGTAACTTAAGTCCTTAGCGTATTCAACTATCTTTTTCTCCCCCATCCATATTAAATTCAACTAAACAGCCTAAACAGCAGTTTAATAATTAAATTGTAATTCCTCTCTAATCCTCCCATTAGAACAATTTAAAACTAATCTCTTCAACTAAGCATTTACATAACTAAGCTAAAGTGTAAAATCTAACCTCCCCACCCCCAGTTTTAATCTCATTTTATAGTTTAATTAGCTAAGAATCAAATAATTCATAAATATCTAAATAAAACCCCGGGGAAAAAAAAATTCAAGAAACTAAACAGTTTCTCAAGTACCCCCAGAATATTTTCTGTAACCATACATGTCTAACTAGACATCCAATTTACTTTAATAAGCAAATTAACAGGTAAGCGCCCTCAAAAAAAAAAAAAAAAAATCTCAAGTCAAAATAGCAACAATTTCTCTATGCATAGGAAGTTTCAGTTACATTAAAGAATGCTCACATAAGTGAATTCAACATTCCAGTGCAGATTAAAAGAAGGGAGTGTCAATCATTCAATAATCCTAACTTCATTACAGCTACCACTAGCTCATTGTTGGGTGTCAATCACCCACTAATCCCTACTTCTACCAGCGATTCCCTCTCCACTTTCTAAAGCCTCAAGGCATTAATCTCCCAGATCAAACTCTTAAAGTATAATCTTTCAGTTAACCCCCCCCCCCACACACACACACACCGTTAGAAAAAGATGTCTATAATTGTAATGTTATTTTCATGTTTCCCCCTGCTGGGAATAAAACATAAATAAACTAATAAAAGGGTAACTAGAAACACCAAATACAAAAAATGAAACTAAGCACACGTGCAAGTTCCCGCGAAAAAACAATGACACCAATAGACCAAAAGCGCAATGCGTCAACAAAAACCACCCAAAGCTCAAAAGGCTCAAAAACAGAAGTAAAAAACACAAAAAAAACGCCAGGAGCAAGTAGTACACCTGGAACTTCCCAGAAAGAGCAGGTAAAAAGCAAAGCAAAAACCTCCGAAAAAGTAGGAAAAACAAAACTAAAGATGACAGACATTGAGGGATTTTACGAATTGACAAAGAAAGATACGTGCGAAGAGACAGATTCAGATGTGGATAGTGTAATGACAGAGCCAGATAAAGAAACTGCGGTACTACAAGACACAGAAGTCACGAGGTTAAGAGGGGAATTAATAACCCTTTGCGACATACCAGATGGATCTAAAAAGAGATCCCTAGATATAGAGAGGGCTATGATGGCAATAAGCTACATCAAGATGATACAATCAAAATCAACAAAGATACCAGCATCGACGTGTGAAGCCATGGACCAAGCTCTGCAGGTAGTGATAAACTCACTGACTGAGATGGAGTTGAGGGCAACACATGCCGAGGCAAAGGCAGAAGCCTTGGAAATAGCAACAGCAAAAAGAGGAACCCAACCAATGGAAGAAGAGACAACATCGCTACCAGCACAAAAGGCAACAAAAAAGACTGCAGTTGCTCACAGTTATGCACAGGCGGTCAAAGCCGCGACGGCAACTGTAATTATTCAGGCTACAGAAGAGCGGACAGCAGAGGAAGTAGAGCAACAAATAACAAATACGATAGAAAACAAGGAAGGAGTCAGGAATGTCAAACGGATTCGCAACGGCATAAAAATTGTTTGCGAAAACGCAACGGAAGCTACGAGGATAAAGGAAGCCCTGGCAGTGAATGAGGAGAGTAACAGTGGCCTGAAAGTAAAAACAGCCATTTTAAGGAAGAAGAGAATTATCATCTTCCATGTACCGGAGTCGGTGGAGCCAGCCATAATCAAGCACAAAATATGCAGAGAACTAGGCATCGACATAGAACAAAACGAGGACAAAATACAGTTGCTAAAATCGCTACGGGCACCAGCAGGGCGATTGCATATACCGGTAGCGCTCCCTGAGCCCCTGGCGGATCACCTTCTCAAGGAGAGAACGATCTGCCTGGGACTCAAGGAATGTCCGATAAAAAACTATGTGACGATCCAAAGATGTCACAAATGTCAAGGTTTTGACCACGTGGCGCACCAGTGCAAGCAGAGTCAGTACTGCCCGATATGTGCAGGTAGGCACAAATACGAAGATTGCCCAAAAGGAAGGAAGAGGTGTATCATCTGCACTACATTTAACGAATGGAATAAGGCGCACTTACCGGCACAAATCCCTATAGACCACACGGCTCATGATGGGCAGTGCAGGGTGTACAGAAAGCTCCTCAAAATTAGACAAATTGAAATTGAACAAGGAAGACAAAAACTAACTACAGGTAATGATGTCCTAAACGACAAAATCACATTAAACACAACTAGGGGTGTGACACGGGCGCATAGGAGGTCACAGGAGGAACTTAACAACAGGCAACAAAGGACACACGAATTGAATTATGTTCAATATCAACGCCGCTAACACAGACGCGTGCCTAAGCGGCACCCAAGACAATCCAAACCTGAATGAAAATAAAAATCCAAAAGAAAACTCCAACAATAAAAATCAAGACAACATCAAACTAATACAAATAAACCTACATAACAGTCTCCATGCAACACAAACACTTATGGGATATATGGGAGACAAACAAATAAATATTGGACTCTTACAAGACTTTCACCAAAATAAAAAAACAGGAAAAATAACAGGTTTCAATAATGGTAATTGGAAAATAACAAAAACAAAAAGAAATCGATCAGCAATAGTAACTCACACAGGCACCAATCCAATAACAATAGCAGAAAAAGAATACACAACAGCAATGAAAATCGAAAATAAAAAAGAAACAATAACAATAATCAATGTATACGCACCCCCCTCAGTAGAAGACTTCGAAGATGTGCTGCAGGAGGTAGAAGACACTCTGAAAATAGCCAAGGGCGAAGTACTACTGACGGGGGACTTTAACGCACACTCTCAACAATGGGGCTATGCGAACTTAGATGACAGGGGGGTAAAACTTACAGACTTCCTCCTCCTGAATGCCCTCTTTGTACAAAACCCACCACACGCAAAAGCGTCGTTCAGCACCATGAGAGGTAAAAGGAAGCTAGAAGGATGACCGGATCTAACTATAGCAACAGCTAAATTAGGAGAAAATATAACAGACTGGGAAGTAAGCGACGATGAATCAAACAGTGATCACAAATACATAAAATTTAATATAAAATATAAAAATACGTGTTATCAAAGACATAGATTAGAAACAAAACACGGCAAACACGCAAAATTCGAGAAGAAAATTAAACAAATCAGAAACAAATATACAAAAGAACTAAGAAAAGCAACAAATATAGATCAGTTAGACAACATAACTCTAAGATTACAGAGAGAAATAACAGCAATAGCATTCGCCTGCTACAAACATAGAAAAACTCCAGAATTAATGGCACCACCATGGTGGTCACAAGAAGTCAAAATAGCAAGAAATAGAGTAAGGGCGTTCAGGAGAAAATTCCAGGAACAACAAGATGAGGAACTAAAACACAAACAACATATAGAATATAAAAAAGAACGCGCAAAATTAAAGAAAATAGTCCAAAAAGCCAAAAGAGATACATGGAAAAAATACTGTGAGGAAGTCACTAATACATATGGCCCTCAATATAAACTGGCATCAGGCAAAAAAACAAGCCCATCACGATTAGAAAACATCATGCCCAACAATCAAGAAGTAACCGTCAAAAAGACATTAAACCACTTCCTAAACAACCTATATCTAACAGATCCATCAATAGAACATGAATTAAAACCAGAGACACCGACATTTAATGAAACAAAACCACAGCTTATAACAAAACAAGAACTTAACAGAATAATCAAAAACATAAAACAAAACAAAGCTCCGGGCTTTGACTACATAGACCATAACCTAGTGAAAAGAATACACACAGCAGCACCACAACTACTACTAACATTATATAACACATGCCTTAACTTCAACTACTTCCCAAAATCATTTAAAATAGGCACAGTAGTCCTATTTCATAAAAAGGGAAAAGATCCAAAAGAACCAAAAAATTACAGACCCATATGCTTACTACCTACACTTAGTAAAATACTAGAAAAAATAATACACGGCAGGATATCACATCATCTAACAATCAACAAATACTGGAGCGAGAAACAATATGGGTTCAAACAAGGGTTATCAACTGAACACGCACTAAATAACCTAATAAAAACAATAAAGAAAGACAAAGAAGACAAATACCAAACATTACTAATAGCAATGGATATAAAGGGTGCATTTGATAATATCAAATGGCCTATTATAGCCGAAAACTTAAAACAATCACCATGCCCCACTTACTTAATAAATTGGATACTAAGCTTTTTAGAAGATAGATACGTATCCTTAGAAGAAAACGGCATTAAAGTAACAAAACAAACATTTGGCGGCTGCCCACAAGGCAGCTGTCTGGGACCACTGCTGTGGCTGCTAATAGCAGATACAGCCCTAAAGAAAAACTGGGGTAAAAATGTAAGAATACAGGCCTTCGCAGACGACTTTATTTTAATAATAAAAGCAAAAACAAAAGAACAATTAGTAAAACTAGCAAACAAAATAATAAAAGAATTTTATGAATGGGTAACGGAAAATAACCTAACGCTTAATTGGGACAAAACAGAACTACTGTACCTTAATAGAACACACACAAGAAACCTACCAACAGCAGACACATATAAAATTGAAGGAATTAAATTCAAAGAAAGGGAATTTGAAGGAAAAGAAAACATTAAGTATCTAGGTGTAATCATACATAAAAACCTAAATTGGGAAACACACTGCCAAGCACAAACAGCCAAAGTAAGGAAAGCGTTTTGGATGATGGGACAAATGGCCAAACGGGATTGGGGATTGAAACCAAGCATCTTAAAAATATGGTATAGAACAGTAGCTGAGAAAACACTGACTTACGCAGCCTCAATATGGGGACATAAGCTAAACCAAAGAAGTAAACAAGTACTAACAACATGCCAAAGGCATTTTTTGCTGGCTATAGTTAGGGCATATAAAACTGCCCCAACAGCGGCCCTTCAGGTACTTGCTGGCCTGATTCCAATTCACCTCCAAGTTAAATACGAGGCAGAATACGGCACAATATCTCATTTAAGAGAAACGACAGAAATACACGGAACCACTATCCACCATACAGACTATATAAAAAAGATTAATGTATGGGAAACACATCCCGCGGACACCATAGAACCAAGAATAGGCCATAATTACAAGGACATAGTAATATATACGGACGGTTCAAAATTGGAAACAGGCGCTACGGGTTCGGCATTCGTAGCTTTCAAAAATGAACAAAAAATAAAAACATGGTCAGCTCCATTAAGGAAGTACAACAGTGTTTTCCAAGCTGAACTACTGGCTATACTAAAAGCAGCAGAATGGGGAAATAGCACAGGGAAGGAATACAGCATTCGCTCGGACTGCATGTCAGCCATCCAATCACTCAGTAAACCCTTCAATGTAGTAAAATTAATCGATACAATACAAAAAACAGTAAAAGACTCAAACAATAAATTCAAAATTAGCTGGGTCAAAGCACATGTGGGTATCCAAGGAAACGAGGATGCCGACGAATTAGCAAAAAAGGCTGCAGAAAACCAAAGTAAAGAAATTCCATACCATCTAGAAAGACCGATATCAAACTTAAAAAGAAAACTAAAAGAACTCACTATCAAACAATGGCAGTTCGAGTGGGATTATGGGGAAACGGGCAGGAAGACATATGAATACTTCCCAAAAGTAGATTCTCGCAGAATCATCAGCTGCAATCTACTAAGTCAAATTTACACGGGTCACGGAGCATTCCCGGACTACTTACACAGGTTTAAGCGCAAAGACGCACCAAACTGCTCATGCGGGGAGTTGGGAACCCCCAAACACTATCTAACAGACTGCCCACTAACCCAAACACTACATCTGATCCACATCACACCGAACAACGAAAAAATATGGTACAACCAGTTAGCGAACAACAAACAAGTACAAACAAAAGGAAGAGCAGTGATGAGATGGTTAGTAGAAAACATCGATCTCATATCACAATAAATACACCTTCCCAGCAGCGAGATTCCTCAGAAGCATATCCCACTCTCAAAAGCCATCCATTTGGTAAGTATATTTTCTAATATATCTTTAAAAATTAAAAAAAGTAGCAATGGAACCTCTTTGCTACGCCAAAAAAAAATCGATTTTTTTCAGCACTAGTGAGAAGTGGAAGTCATCTGTGATGGACTGAATTTCACCAACTGATGAAGGCAAATAGCCAACAAAAAGTGAACAAAATAATTAAATGGTGAATGCACAAAGCACACCTGCCAAAGAAAGTTAATGGGGAAAAAAACAGTGTCAAATCAAGTGAATACAGCCTCATAGATACATGACGGACTAACGGCCACGGAACAAGCCCCACTCCATTAGTGCGACAAGTTTCTCAAACAACAAATCAACAAGTTGCACAAAATTTAAAAGCAGTGATAACAGCCATTAGGATTCAATGGACTGATCGCAAAAAGCGTATTCACGAAGGGAAAAAAAATCAAAATCCCCAATGCTTGGGTGAGATAAAGTGACAAAGACAACAAAAATGAGTGTGCAACATCCAGAAATGTGACAACCACCAGTAACAGAAGTTACAATGTGACAACCACCAGTAACAAAAGTTACAATGTGACAACCACCAGTAACAAAAGTTACAATGTGACAACCACCAGTAACAAAAGTTACAATGTGACAACCACCAGTAACAAAAGTTACAATGTGACAACCACCAGTAACAAATGTTACAACGTGACAAAACCCACGATAGTGACATAATAACCAGTGAAACTCTCGAAAGAAGACCAAGATTCAAAATGTGAAAACCAGCTCTAGCACAAGCTAGAGGTAAAAATATATCAAGAAAGAGACAAAAAACCAATGAATGATAGACAAAAAACAACCCACAACAGGGGCGAGCCTATAAAAACGCCAAAAAGCCTTGACAGAGACAAATACAACAAGAAGGGAAATCAGCCCATAAAAGAGGCGATAAACACTACAGCGACAACCCACCATGAACGTGACAAGCCAACAGACATGGTAAATATGTAAATCTATGTACGCTAATGGCACCTGGTGCATGTAAAATCCGTCGTGGGTGCAAAGCCCTCCAAGTTACCTGTGAATAATACCTCTGGGGGTGCCTAGTCAGGTGAGGGTCTCGTCACCTGATCAAGGTTCTAAATTACGAGACCTATTAAATCTGTCAATTCAACAAAGTTAAACAGAAACCTTGAACCGGCAAACAAAGATAACGGTAGCAAATCACAAGAGAGCAAGCACAGCAGCGATGTGAACAAATCAATAGTCAGGTGGATCACAGCCATGCTGTGATCAGGCGATTTCCGCCCCGCACCCAGGTACTAACCCGTTAAGCTAGGCATTCATGCCGGGCAGGTAGGGGCCTGGTTAGCGGTATAAAAAAAAAAAAAAACCAGCCGGTTTCCAAATCTAACCACAACAAAACAACCTTATATTGCCGGCTGGCTTGGCCAGCCGGCAACCGATAGAGGGCGCTGATCCGAATAAACAAAGCAACATTGTAAACAAACTCGTAGGACGGCAGCGGAGTGGCCAGTACTAGGAAACCGACCAGCCGGCAGCGTAGTCACGGCCCATTTTGTTTACAAACAAACATGCATAACGTTTCGAGTAGCGTTGCCAGATTTTTCAAAAGTTATCAATTTACTTCTGAGCTTTAGAGTACTCTTCTAAAGGAGAGAGTGGCGACTGGTTAAAGACGCTTTCAATCTGACGTCAAACTGACTCAAAACAAACGTTCGCTTTGTTGTATTTTCTGAATGTTTTAATACTTTATATGTAGAGGAAAAATTTTCTACGATTTATATTAAATAAGAAAATAAACGTAGCAACCTTTTGTTTAGATCTAGACTAGATCTTATTACGCTCGATCGTAGGATGGACACGGAGGCCTCGGGAGTTTCGTTTGCAAGGTGGTTTGTTTAGAACAGAGTATGCGCCCTGGCAGCGGAAGGTGGAAATAAAGGACTTTCCGACGCGTGCGCAGCACTTTTAAAACCTTATTATCATACAAAATCGTGTTAAAGATATAAAATCATACAAATTTGAGTTCTGTTTTAATTTATTATCACGGACCCGGATGGGTCAGCTAGTACATAATAAAACAAGATACATGCCCAGATTGGATGTTTCTGCAATAGAAAGGGCGAGGCTAACGGAAAAGACAGGCTACCGCGGTGCATTCCACTTATCTTTTTTTACAGGCTGCTAGAGTGACGTGTTGCTCTTTTCGTACACTTGCATTGGTGGATTTGAGCATCACGTGACTCCCGCGGTCTGTAAAAAAAGATACGCGTAAAGAACCGCGGTAGCCTTTCTTTTTCGTTAGCCTCGTGGAAAGGGCAGTTGACGTCACTGTTGGTTCAACGAGGCTAATGAAAAGACAGGCTACCGCGGTGCATTCCACTTATCTTTTTTTACAGACTGCTAGAGTGACGTAATGCTCTTTACGGTTGGTTAGCAAGAAAAACATGTTTGTTCTTTATGACTCCTACTATACACATGAAACGGGGAATTTCGATTGGTGTATGTTAAACTGGTCTATAATATGATTGGACTACGTCGCCATGACGGTTCCTGCGATGATAGCTACGACAAAAATGAAGTGGTTTGTTTGTTTATTGAGAACATACATCTGACTTGTGTGCTTGACATCAAGTGCCCGCTTATAAGTCATCGTCAATATACAGGGACGAGATAGCCACAAGGAAATTTACAACACCAGAGAGTTACATCCGCGAGCTCCACAAAGTGTGCGCAATGGAGCTGGCGGGAGTCGAACCCGCCGACCTGACTCCTACGCTCACAAGCGATTAGCGGAATGGTGTCTTAACCAAAGAATATAGAATAGATAAGAAGTCTTACTTCGACCTTTGGGTAAAGTCGGTAGAACATTTTCAGGAAAAAAAACAAACTTTACAGGGTGCGCCGCCAATAACGCGCATGCGCCAATCTGTCACATACTTCTCACCCTTCGTTCCAACCCATAGAATATCTTCTATGGTTCCAACCAAACAACATTCCACTGTTCCCGCTCTTCTTTTTTTTTTTAAAGAGATCGTATATTTTGCAGAATTTCCATCGCTTCATAGCTATTTATTTGGCTATTTATTAATGGGGGGAAAAAATGTAAAATATTATTCCAATTGACACAAAAGACTAAAATTTTAATAATAGTGGAATTTTACAAATATATCTTTTTTAAAAAGTCTGAGAAAGGTTTTAATAATGTTAGAATTCATTTCAAAACATCACTTATACAAATTATTTTTTTGTTGTATTTCCTTTTAAATATGTGTGAAATTAGTATATTCACAATATCTACTAATAATCAAATATAGATTTACAAAAGCTTTGTTTTAAAAAACAAAATATAATTTCCCTCATTTCGAAAAAACAATAAGCTTTCACAAATTAATATTGTTTTGTGATACATATTATTGGCTGATTAAAAAAAAAAAAAATAAAAAAAAATAAAATAAATAAAAAAATAAATAAATACCTGTCTTTGTCATTTAATTAAAATTAGAAAAACAAATTTAAAGGATATGGTGCAAAAATGGAATGATGGGGTTAATAACAAAGGCGAAGTTATTCGTTTCAGAAATACAAAAGTGAAATATGCTTTACTTTTCATAAATCATTCTTATACATAGAGGAAAAAGTATTGTTAAAATATATGAAATGGATCTTCTAAAAATACAAACTTTGTTAACGATTATAATTCCACTTGCAATAAAAAAGAAAGAAAAAAATCGCTGTGGTGTAATTATTTTTTTAATTAAGTTGTAAATAATCATTTACTTTAATACAACTTAAGAATGGGGGGGGGGGATGCAAAATATTATTCCAATTGACACAAAAGACTAAAATTTTAACAATAGTGGAATTTTACAAATATATCTTTTTAAAAATTCTGAGAAAGGTTTTAATAATGTTAGAATTCAATTCATGGTTATTAAGTATGGCTAAACATGAAAGAAAACTTTGTTATTTTAAGATTTTGATGTGAATTATTAGTGTACATTTTTATAAGGCGAGTTTTCACTGAATAATTCAAGAAAAAATTATCTCATCATTATGCATATTTGTATTTAGTTATGCATTATTAATTATTTTAATTATTTACTTGACCTTTATTTTTAATTTTTTTATTTTATTTAACTATTTTACTTTATTGTAAGCATTCATTATAATTTTGAGTACATTGTTAAATTCAAATTATTGTTTAAAAAATGTAAACAGTGACCAGAAATCCGCAAAACTCTAAAATCTGCATAACCTCCGGTTTTAAGCTATGCAGATTTAAGGCAGTCTAGTGTATTATTGGAGTAATACCTTAATGAAAAATTTAATAACTTAAATTAACTGCAAATTTATAGACACAACACACATAGGTATAATCTTATCTATAACAATTTAATAGTAGAATAATATTTTAAGTTTTAAGTAAATCTGAATTTGTTTGCAACAATTTATTTTTATTTAAATTATTTTGAAATTTATCTAGGAACTGTAATAAAATTAATAGAAATGTGTATATCTATGCAGAGAAAATAAAATAAATACATGCACAGTACACAAATAATTTTAATAAAAAAAATCTGATTTAAATAAAAAAAAATCCGATTTAAATCAAATAAATCAGATTTTTTTTTTTTTTTTTTTTTTTTTTAAATCATGATTTTTATCAACCCTGTCCCCTAATAATCAAATATAGATTTACAAAAGCCTTGTTTTAAAAAAATATATATCATTTCCCTCATTTCGAAGAAACAATAAGCTTTCACACATTATTGTTTTGTGATATATATTATTGGCCGATTTAAAAAAAAAAAATACCTGTTTTTTTAGAAATATTTTAGCTATTTAAGTATTCAAATTTAAATTGTAAATATTATCTGATGTTTTGAAAGGACTTTCTACTTAAATGAAGTAATTATCTCCGTAATTTAGAATAACAGAATAAAAAATGACGAAAAGCAAAATGAACGAAAAAAAAAGGTTAAAACCACCGGTTGGTTTGCACTTACTCCCCTGTAAAGTTGTCTATCGCGCATTACTGTTCATTCTGCCGACTTGACTCGATGCGTTTTACATTACGCCTATGGGAGTGAATCTTCTTTACGGAGTAAATATTCTTTGTCTTAACCACTCGGCCACGGAGTCCCCAAATGAAGTGGTAGATTGATTGATGAAACTATTTGTTTGTAAACATTCGCTTTCCTTAATAGACTTCGGTTTCTGTCAGTGTTGGATTCAGGGGGAGGGGGGTGACATCCTCCGGAAGATTTGACATTTTATGCTTTTAATGGTTATAAAGTGCAATGCCCCCCCTATCCCCCCCCGGAGTCACAGAAATCCCTCTCGGAGAAAAGTGTCTGAATTCAACACTGGTTCCTGTGCATGAGAGTGGCGACATACGAAACGATACTCATATTGTGCTTAGTCAGACGCGTTTATCTAACTATAGCAAGCCCACATTCCAGAAATTGGCGATACTCTCCTAAACAAGTGAGACAAAATAACGAACATTAAACCAATCAAATTTCATATTCGTGTGTCGCCACTCTCATTCTCATATCGCGACCAACGAAATACACGGGCGATTCATGACTTTTTTTTATTTTTATTTTTATACTACTAATCAGGCATAATCTGCCGGGCATGAGTGCCTAGCATGACGAGTTAGTACTTGCGCTGGGCGATATTCCCTTGTTCGCATCGCTGCACACTGCTCTCTAGTGGTTTGCTACAGTTTTCTTTGTTTGCTGGTTCAAGGTTTCTATTTAACTTTATTGAATTGGAAAATTTTAAAAAAAGCAAAAATTAAAGAAGAGAAGAGAATTGGTCTCGTGATTTAGAGCCTTGATCAAGTGACGAGAGATTCAGGACGGAGTGGGTCATCTTTACACAGTGATTGGTACATTGTTTTGGCCCATCGTTCTGTGCCAATCGCCGTGTAAAGATGATCCCGCCGTGTGACGTTTTAAAAGTCATACACTGGCCGTATTTCACTGGTCGCGCTCATATCGAGGCACCATTAAAAGAGTGAGAGAAATAGAGAAACATAAACTTGGCGATAATTGCAGCTTATCCAAGTTTATGACCAAAACATTCTCCACCAATCAAATCTTATTTACCTTGTGTCTCTTATTGTTCAAAATACACTTACACATGATGTTTTTTATAACATACAGACTTATTTTGAACATGGTAGATAAAAATAGAATCTAATTTGGAAGAACGTGATATATGGAATATTGTTATTAAAATTATTATTAATTATAAATTCACTTAGAAGTTCTATAAATTCAAATTTGGGCAAACTTTATCTTGTTATCTAACGTGTAACTCATGAATGACGCATGAAAGATCAAACTGTACAAAAAATGATCATTATGAACAAGTTATATTCAGGCACTAGAGAGTTAAACTTTTGCTCACCAGGCGTATTAAAGTACTATACTTGTGAAGCTGAATTTGAAATGTGGAGTTCGCAATCACTTTTTCAGATTATTTCACGAGTCGACTCACAATGTCGAATCATCAAGCAGGTGAGTCGATTCCAAAGATCGATTCAAACTCTACTCCGCAAAATGAGTAGAAGTGGCCATCCCTGTGTGAGATTGGGGATTTTTGATATGGCGTATATTTCTAACTTGTCAGACAACGAGAGAAACTTACTACCAGGGAGATAGAAAGAAGGAGAACAAAGATAATGTTTCTACTTATGGAACTAAAAGCGGTACCTAGTATGGCGGCGTTTCTGGTCGTTTGGGCCTTTAGGAAGTGTAGCGCCCTCTATCTCTTTACCATGCTCGAAACCAAAATGCAGGAAGAGCAGACGACAATTTGTCATGTTTGGCAGGTCACATGACCGGCCTTTGGGAGCACCAGCGCCACAAACTGGGTACTCATTCCCGGTCCATGTTGTGAGCTTGAAAGCCTATCTTCACTGTTCTCCTTCTTATTTCTATCTCCATGCTTACTACCATACAGGTGCTCCCTCGGTATTTTAACATATATAAATTAAAATCACATGTGAACATTTTTATTCTAGCCTGTATTAACTTCAATTTTATATATAAATAATTTGTTAATATTACTGGTGTGAGTGAAATATCATTATAACAGTACTTTTTGGCTTTCCTGGTACAAAGTTTTAATACATATGGGCGTAATTCAGTTTCCTATTTTAACAATGCATTAATTTATTTACTAACCTACCGGACATTAAAGTGAAAATTCATCCCCCGTTTCCAACGGAAAAAGTTGTTTTGAATGTAGTTTCAATTACTAAAATATTTCTATGTCTTCAATAACCATGTTTTTAAAGAGGGAAAGCTTTTGTAGGCACGGGAAAGTAGTATATACTTTTGTAGGCACTAAAAATATATCTAATAATAACGATTAAAAATAATAAAAAAACAATTGTTATTATTATTAAAAATAATTGCATAATAAATTTTGTCCATGTTTACAAAAATTTATGTTGTGGTACTGTATTATTCTAGTGCTTTCTAGATTCTTATTTTATTTTTTATATCTCGTTTGTATTATCTTAATTGTTTTTAGAGAAAATTGTACCTACTCATTTTTACTCATTCAGTTTTCTTTAAATGCAAAGAAAAAAAAAAGATAAAAAATTCGATTTAGATTTAAAAATACGTGTTTTTAAAATAATTTCCTGCAACACTGAATGGTATTATGGAAAATAAAAATTACATGCAACATTTTTCCAAAAGAAAATTATGTGGTTATTTTCATATATATATTGAAATGTTACGGAATCTTTCTCTATTTAAACCAGTAGTAGAAACAGAAAAAATGCAAACATTTATTTCATTTATTATTATTATCATTTATTTTTCTATTCATTTATTTTTACAATTCTCTCCCCCAAATTTTATATTATTTATTTTCTGTAATAAAATTCAAAGTGCAACTATCGACATATTCGTATCGTACATATATATAAGTGCTTCATGCTGTTTGCCTAATATTTTTTAGGTGTGAACAGTGGAAATAATAGGCTGAAACTAAATTTTATATTGGAAAAAGTTCACATTTAACAAATGACTCTCCTTAGCAATCTCTTAAATATTCATTCCCTTATTTTATTCATTTTATTTGTCAGATCGCAAATTTTCCTTTCCAATATTAAGCCTATGACGAGGAAATGCATTCATATGTTTAAAATTTTGCAACAGAAAATTGTAATATTTGGTATTACTTGTCTTATTTAACTGCAAATTTTTGTCTTCTAAATAAAGTGAATATTTCCATCCTGAAATAGTAATGCTCAAAAATCAGACGGAATCTGAGGTATGACTCATAAGGAGCCTTAAAAGCAACATTATAGTACTTGGAAATTTATTTCGTTATTTCCTAAACTTAATAAATATATAATAAATGCATCATTTCATATATAATGTGTATTCACCTCAACATATGACATTTCATTTCATTTATTGCCGGATGCTTATATTGTTTAGAAAGATAAAATAAAATTACAACTGCTTCAAGTTGAGAATCGTATTTAATCACAGTATAGATTTTTCTAACTTTCAAACACCTTTTTCAAAATCAATAGTAAAAATGCAATGCACTCGATTTTAAAGTATTTCCTGTTATGATTTCAAGTAAGGGCTTTAGATATATATATATAATATATCATTTTATATATATGTTACATATATTTTATGTTACATGTTACACACACACACACACACATATATATATATCATTTTAAAAAATTGCGTCTGAAAGAAGAAGCCTCTTAGCATAGAATGTTTTCAAATACAAATGTATGCAATAAAATGTTGCAATCAGCTGATCACTCATTGTACTTCAACTGGAGGTCAGGGTAGTTCCACCAATCAGAACTGTCTATTTGTAGTGTGTGACCTCCAGCATGACGTCAATTGCAACTATGGCAGTGTAAAACGTTTCCTATTTGATTATTTTATATAATATTTATTTTTTAAGAAAGATGAAGAGGAATGTTTATTTCAGTGTTGTGTAGTTGTGTGTCATACAAGAGGCACCTCATTTCTCTCATGCATCCTGAGAACTTGTCCAAACTCATCAAATTTTCTGGCCATATGTCACTACTCTGATAAATTAAGGTAGTTTAATTACGAAGTATATTCATTACTCTAAACTCAATGATGTTGCGACATTTTTAGTTTTGTAATGGCAACATCTTTTGCAAATAATGTGTGTCTGAAAAAAGTGAAAACTTTTTGTGAATGTATTTGCATGTGGATTAATATCTCGACTTAAAAAATAATCATGGAATCGCGTATAGCAAGAGTGGATACTGAATCGGAAAGCCCTATAGATTTCGTTCAAATTGATGGATTGGTGAGAATTTTATTACTGTATTGGTTGATGATGTATTGACAAATATTCTTTACCCTTTGCTTGTTTCTCTATAATCCATATGCCTTCCTTATATTTGCTTGAATAAAGTTCACTTTCAAGTATAACTTCTTAGTAATATTTAAACACATATATGTATAATAAAAATGTGCAATAAAAATAATTGAAATACGATTTCTCAAATAAAATTAAATTTGTTTTTATTATTATTACACGGAAGTGAGATTCAAAACATGAAATCATTTTGAAATTTCATCAAACTTGTTTTTGGCACATTCATAATTTTTGTTAATGAACAGATAATAGAACTATTTTTTAAGAACAGTAATCAACTAAAAAGAATATTGGTACTTTCCTGTAGAACTTAAAACCAAGATATCATAAAAGTAATTGGTACTTTTCCGCTAAACGAACAGCAATCACTTACAGCTGTATGCTAGATGTGGTAAACTTTTTATTTCTTGTCAACAAGTGTAGTAATTTAATTATAAATTGTTACTTATAAAATATTTTTTCAAATTTTCCTTTTTCAATATGAATTTTAAGAAAAATATTTTAATATGGTTTAATACAATTTGCCAAATGATAAACAATCTATGGTTAAATTCTTTGGCTGAATCCTAGAACAAGCGAGACACTTAGTAACATTGAATTTGGTGAGGCGATAAATCACTTCTTGCAATTCCACTTTGTTTCATACATTGTGGCTATGCCTACTTTAATTGTTTTTTCGGATTGTTGGGTTTCTTGAAATGTATGTCTTATTATTGAGTTTTTTTTTTTCTGTTTGTGATTAAGATTGAAGGCATGATGCATACCACAGATTAAATAGTTGTGTATTTCAAGCTCTTTTTTTTTTTATATTTTGAAATATCCCTTCATAATCAATCTTTTTAAATGTGTGTAAGTAATATATGTGAAATAAAAGTAGGTGAATTTTTATTTATTTTATTTTATAAGCATTGTGTTTATATTGTTTTGTTCATTCTGGAAATTTCTGTGCTGCGAGTTTTGACGAATTTATATATTTTAAGATTGCAAATAAAGCAATTTTAATAGGGTAGATGTGCCAGTAATGGACCCCCTTCCAGTAATGGGCCACTTTCAAAATTTTTGATTTATAAAAAAATAACCAATAAAAATTTAGCCTTTTATATATTTTTTCATAATTCCTCCTTGCTTGTTTTATAATCTGGGTTATTGTTGACACTCTTAATCAAACCAATCAGGAAGCAGAAAATAATGTTTCACAGTTCCACAGATTTTCTGTGAAAATCTTAATGAACATGCTAAGAGATGGATTCACTTAAACAATTGATATATTTTTTATTTTCTTGAAAAAATTGTATGTTTTTGTTTAGACAATAATAGAAAACTGTGAATTTTACATACTAATGGCAATTTACAAAATTTCATTTATTTTTCAGGTTTTAGGACCATGGCCCATTACTGGAATGCTTATTTAGTCAATTTCCAGTAATGGACACCCCATGTGGACATTACTGAAAAAGCAATTTTAGTAATGTTCATAGCGCATATATTTGTTTTATTTAACTGAAAAGCTAAGTAATCAAATTTAATTTTTAAATTTTACTTACCAGACTGTAATAATATATATATTTTTTTATTTATTTCATGTAATTAATTTTTTCTAAGATTGCTATCAAATTATTTTTTTGTAAACCGTACATTGCATATTTTATAATGTGGCAATTAACACCCATCAGGAAGCAGATAATAATCTTTAAGGGCATGGGAAAATGAGGGGCTCATGGGATTTACACTTTCCCCATTTAATAAAAGACAAATTTTTAAGTCATACGAGTTCTTAAAAAAAAAAAAATTGTCTTAAATGTTTCATTATTCAGCTCTGACAAAAGAACTACATACATGAAAAATCCCTATAATATTAAATTTATAGTAGCAATGAAAGTAGTAAATCTGCAGATCAGGGGGCTCAAATGTCAGTTCTGATATTTTATTTTGAAATAATTTTATTTAGTATTTAAAAAACATTCAACCTACACTTTCATTTATTTGATATATTTTATACAAATGGCTAAAAGTAATATATAAAGCAGTTTTAGGAAGTTTAACTGTTAAGAATAAAAAGAAATATGATTCCATGCACTGGTACTCCAAGACACTTTAAAAAAAAAATCTTTTTATTTTGTTAAACTAACCCTTCTAACCCCCCTCCCCCCCTCAATGACTTAATAATTTCATATATATAATTCTTTGAAAGTTAGTATTTTAAACCTTCTATCTAAAATAATTAAAATATTGATCTTCTGATAGTGACAATAATTAATTTAAACAGTGAATTATTCTCATATTTTATTAATTATTGATATCCTAATTTTAAATTTATTTGAAAATGACTATTTTATTTCATTAATATGCTTTCATTAAATTCTGGTTTTAAATACAATCATAAAATCAATTGCTTATTATTTTTTGTGGGGTGTCCATTACTGGGTGGCCCATTACTGGAAGAGAGGGTGTCCATTACTGGAATTTAGGGTGTTTTGATTTATTTCTGTTATTTACAATTAAATTTTGATCCACATTGGGAAATGTGACTGAGCATGATTAAATATTGTTGATAGATTAATATAATATTAAAAAAAGTGGACTATAATAATTATGACTATTAATTAAAAAATAATTTTTAAAGAAATTCCTTAAGGGTGTCCATTACTGGCACATCTACCCTATATTGGGCTAGAAGATTAAATCCAGAGTTATTTTTCTGTGTGAAAATCAGAATGAAATTTGGAAAAATGCCAAAAATTGCTATAATTTCAAAAATCATAGAGGACAAAATTTGCTATAGTGGTAAGTGGAATACTTTTAGGAATGTTAAAAATTCAAAGATCTGGAGAAAAAAAGAAAAATTATTTTCACGATAAAGGGCAAAATAGGGAAATTTCATTAGTGGCCGGTAGTAGCAGTTTTATAAGTGGCCACTTTTTTATTTAAAAATTCTAAACAGTAAACTTTTGTTAAAATTTCAATTAGTATTAATGTAATATTAAATGGTCCAAATAAGTATGTTAATATAAACATATTTCAACCACCAAATGTAGAATCCTTGAAGTGCAAAGGCATTTTACTCTTTCCTAGTAGGAAAGTGGCATAAGATTGCCGCTGACAGAAAATTTTTTAATAGCCACTTTTCTTCATTTTGTGGCCCTGTGGCTAGTGCTAATTTTGAATTTTATTTCATCACAAATGTTAAAAAGTTGTTGTATAACGTGAAAAAATACTAAAAATATTGAAAATTGTAAAAGAAAAAATTTATTTATATTACATTAAGTGTTTTAAATGAAAATATTTTTATGAATTTTTAAATTTTGCCACAAAATGGAAGATGATGGAATCATTTTCTTAGTAAGTTGCTGAAAAATCAAACTTTTTTGTATTTATTTGTGAATGAAATTCTCATTGGAACTGTAAGTAATTTATCGTCTGCCGGAACGCAAGCGATGTGAGTGGAAGAATTTTGCATTTTAGGTTCGTGTGCGTGGGTATTTAGCGTGTGTCACAAAAATCACAAAGTCGGGTGTCTCGCTTGTTCTAGGATTCTGCCAATTCTTCAAAGGCAAAGTATGTAAAAGAAAGACGAAGGACCCAGATTTTAGAAATGTTAGTCTCAAGAATCCAAAAATAGAAAAGTCTAGCAGCGTTAATCGATAATTTTTTTTTATGAATGTAGTAATAGGTAGGACTTGACAGATAAATGCAATCATCACTAGCAAACAAGTTTTTAATCTGGTCACCAAGTTATTTAATTTGGTATTTTTGTTATTATTAGAATTATTTGTACAAAAATTGACCTAAGAAATAAGCACAAATGGCATTGTTTCTCAATTTTGGCATTTTTAATTTGGTAAATTAAGTTCAACTAATGCAAATTTAAAAATAATAAAAAAAAAAATTATTTGACTGACAAGGAGACCGCCAAACATGATGCGCACAGATTTTGATGATTTTAAAGTATGTTGTAGGGATCATACCCCTAAAACTATTCAGGTCAAAGGTTTCCTTCAAATAGGCTTTAGTTTTTGAGAAATTTCAGGTTAAAGTTCAGCATGCATTTCAAATACCCATTAGTTCGCAATCTTGAACGAGGTCTTCGTGGCTCTGTGCTAGCGCGCGATTTGAGAATCTGAGATGAGGGTTCTGTCCTCTCATGTGACTTTTACCTTTTTTTAATAAATTTAATATATTTGTCTTGTTATAAGTTTTATGCAGAATTATGAATTCTGCATCTTTGAACTTTTTGATATTTTCCTAATAAATTCCATTTACATTTTTGAATTTTTTGTAAGAATTTACATTTTTTTTTTTTTTTGTGCAGTTTTGAAATTAATATTTCACGAAATTCCAAACTAATTTATGTCTAGATTTTGTTTATTTTTTGTATTATTATTTACCATTTATATTTTAATAACCGTTCTAAAATAATACTTTTTTTAACTTTATGAAATTTTAAATAAAATTTTGTATTCTTTTATAATTTATACAAAATATTTTTTTATTTCAAATCTTCTAAAGGTATGTATGATTAGGTAATTTCAACAACATATCTTGAAAGGAGTAATAAATTATTAAAACAATAACGCTTATATCCAAGTTTTAGCCAGTTATGTATGTATATATATATATGTATATATATATATATATAAAAACTTATTGCAAAAATTAACCATTGAAACAGAAATAACTGACCAAATGCAATGAAATTATTATCCCAAATAGCTATGTCAAATTACACATTATAAAACATAGTCCTAACAAATGAAGTATTTATTCAAAAAGTGAAACATAAGTAAAAAAAAAAAAAAGAAAAAAACACAAATGCAAGCTTATAATGTAATTTACTTTTTCAAGGGCTGGGAAACCACATTATAAGCAAAGAATGATTGTTTTCTGTAACTGTCACAAGCTTAAAGCCAAAATTTTGTGACAATTCCTAGCCCTAACAATCATTGGAAAGAAATTGGAAAAAAAAAAAAAAAAAAAAAGGATACCTTTGAAAATAGAACACTACAAATCAAACGGAAGAAAATAAAATCATTTATAAACAAATAAATACAAAGGAAGACAAAGAAAATCTATACATTACAACATAAATTTGTCCAGAATCCGAAGCCAAAAATGTTTTGTGCTAAGCACATGGTAAAGTGAATAAGTGAATTCAAACGTACAAGTTAAAATTACAGTTAATTTTCTAAAAGTAGCAGGTTATTAATTTAACCATTGTGATTTTAACTATTTCTAATTTAAAATATAAAAATACAAATAAATAATATAAAAACTATAAATTCATTTACCAAAAATATTTTTTAACTTAAATAATTTTAATATATATATTATATTATTGGAATATTTAAAAATTTCACTTGTATTCCAAGTTTTCACTTAAAAGAGAAAAAAAAAATTGTGAAAATTTATATGGTGCTGCCATCTGGTTTTATAATAAACAATAACTAAAAAATAATACTAAAGAATAATAGTAATAGTTTTTTTTAAATCATTATATGGTGCTGCCATCTAGTTAAAGATTAAAACAATATCTAAATAACCATTAATTATTTTGATTAAGTAAATTTTCAGTATAAAATTATTTTATCTATTTATTTTTACATATGTCAACATTTAAATAATTTCAAAACATAAATAAACCCATAAAATCTAAAATATTATTGTAGAAGTCAAATTAAATTTTCATTTTATAAATAATTATATGCAAGCTTAAAAGATTTACCAATATGACTACATGCACTTATTGGAACTAACATCTTGCAAAATTTTATTAACCCTGAAAAATAAAATTAGATTTTCATTTTATAAATAACAATGCAAGTTTAAAAGAAATACCAAAATGGCTACACACACTTAATGGAACTAACATCTTGCTAAATATTATTTATTCTGAAAAATAAAATTAGATTTCACACACTGATAGCTAAAAATAACCAAACATTTCCAATATGTTAACCTCACGTATTGAATCTAATATCTTGCAAAAAATAAAAAATAAAAAAGCATTTAACTAAATTGTTAAATGTTCTCTACCTGGCAAGGGAAAAAAAAAAAAACATTAAATCTCCAATATGGCAACGCACTTATTGGAACAATATTATATTTAAAGTTCTCTCCCTAGAAAAGAAAAAAAAATTAGAATTTACTATTTAAATTTTTTTAAATTAATAAAAGATATTTAACCAAAATATTCCCACTCAGCTCTCACATAAAGGAATTCATTCTTTAGCCAAATATATCAGTAATCAAAATGTAAGTGTTTTAACAGATAGAATGTGCAAACATATAAACCCCAATGAAAGCAAAATTTATATTCGTAAAATTGACTTAACTAAATAAAAGGGATAGCCATATTCTACTGCATGTTGAAGAATAAGTTTTAAATTTTGAGTTTTAAAATTATTAGAACAAAGATTGTTTATTCTATGTGCAAAATTTAGTAAAATATTTACAAATACTGATTTATGTATACAAGACTTATAATTAGTAAATAAGTTAACTTTAAATGTAAAATCATTTCTTTTGTCATAAATGTCAAACAAAATTTTATTATCTTTAAGAATTATCTTAAGATCAAGAAAATTAATTTCATTATTTACCATAAGGTTGAAACTATAATTTAAATTTTTATGATATTTTATTGGTAGTAAATAATTTGAATTATTATTAAAATAGAAGACAATTATATCATCTATATAACGGTACATTTTACAATTAGCAATATGTGAATTACGTTCATAATAATATAAATATAATTCTGCAAGAATTGAAGTAACAATACCACCCTGTGGTAATCCACAGCATTGAATATATATATTCTCATTAAAAACAATATAATTATGATGTAGAATAAATCTAGTTAAAGTTTTAAAGTAATTTAAAGAAATGTTATTTTTTAATTTTATGGAATCCTTGTATTCTTTGTATAATAAATTGACAATCCTGAACATATCCTTGATATCAATATTATTAAATAAGTCATTAAAGTCAAACGTCTTCATGTAAGTTATGTTATTTAAATTTTTTATATTATTGACAAGTTGAAAACTATTTTTTATGCTAAACAAATTATCTTTTAGTTTTGTAAGTTCAAACAATTTATTGAGAATAGTTAATAGAAATTTACTTGCATTATTATTATACGTATTACAGCCTATAGTTACAGTTCTAAATTTTATAGGAGTTTTATGAAATTTAGGTATAACAACAATGTATGGATAATTAAAGTTGTAATTTTTAATTTTTAGCAATTTATAATATTGAAATATATGTCGATTATTAATAATTGTATTAAGATTAGTTTTTTTAAAATTTAATATATATATATATATATATATATATATATATATAGTTATTTAAATACATTTAACTGTAAAGTTCAAACTCAACATCCATTTTTGATTTGCACAAATAAAAAAATATTACAATTAATTTTTTTAAATTCTAACAAGTCGATTCCATACAGAAAAATTCAACTAGAAATGAAAAATCGTTTGTAAATTACAATAGATATAAAAAATACCTGAAAAAAATCGTCTGCAATGACTTTTACGGTAATATCAGAATAAATAAAATTTTCTTTTTATCTATTTTGTTTAATCCTTTGCAGACAATTACCACGTTTTGAAATAATTTCTTTTCCAAATTTAATGCATTTTTTAATATTTATCACAATTTAAGTATTTAAAGAATATATAATATGCCAATTTATACATTCTTCCAATATTGTTAAAACAATTTACGTAAAGAATATATTTAAAGGCGATTTTTAATGCGGAATTTGTTTAGAATATTTTTTCGATATGTATCACACAATTAATTCCATGGCTTAGATGCTTTACACTCACGCTAAAAAAAAATAAAAAATTATCGGTTAAAAAAAAGAAAAAAGTCGCCAAATTTAGGGGATTTTTTTCTTTAATGGCAACCTAGCCATTGTATTAAGTTATTCGTTTGGCGCAGTCTTGGAAATCGCGCCAAACAAACAGTCGCCAATCTTTTGTTTACATTTTAGCGTGATAGTAACACATCTGTTCCAATTCCATATTTAAGAAACTAAAAATGTCGACGTCGGTAATGATAAATATTTTAGTATTTCAGCAGTTATCATATTTCAATATATTTAGAACAAATCAAATATTAAAAGGATACATTATTTTGTTAATTTTTTCTTAATCATTTAATTTTTTTTTTTTTAATAGAAAATGCAGCTAAAAAAATGCATTATTTCATAAATACGATAAATAAATAATTAAATATACATAAATGTAAACAAGAATCATTTTAAAAAGACGAGATATCAAGACTTAAAATAGTTTGGATTTTCATCAACAGAAATATTAGAATAAAAATTGCGCAAAAACTATAAATTTTCACGAAAAATTCGAAAATGTAAATGAAATTTTTAGGAAGATATCAAAAAGTTCAAAGATGCAGAATTCAAAAATCTGCATAAAACTTATAATGTGAAAAACATATAAAATTTATTTAAAAAAGGTAAAAGTCACATGAGAGGACAGAACCCTCATCTCTGGCTCTCAAATCGCGCGCGTTAGCACAGAGCCACGAAGGAAGACCTCGTTCAAGATTGCGAACTAATGGGTATTTGAAATGCATGCTGAACTTTAACCCAAAATTTCTCGAAAACTAAAGCCCATTTGAAGGAAACCTTTGACCTATATAGTTAGTGGTACGACCCCTACAACATACTTTAAAATCATCAAAATCTGTGCGCATCATGTTTGGCGGTCTCCTTGTGAGTTCAACAGGAAAATAGGCAAAAATATTCTAAATGTAACCTAAGTTACCATGGAATGACCCCTGTAAGATTTCAACAATAGTTTTTGCATTTTGTTCGGATTTATATGATTTACAGAAGCTCAAAGTTCGTATTATTCGTAGTTTTTGATAAAAATATGCAATATTTACGTTCGTTTTAGCACGTTTAAAAACGTTACTGCATCCTAAAGTCTCTTAGTGACATGAAGGAATGCAGTTACTTAACTCCCTATTTTTAATATTTTACTATGAACACAGCTTTGCAACACTTTTATTTTTACATACATTGTACATTTTGATGTATTTTATAATATAATATATGTAAAGAAGAAAGTGTTGAACGATTGCGCTCATATAAATAATTGAAATAAAATTGGGATAAATTGCATATTTGTCATCAAAAACTACAAATAATACGAACTTTGAGCTTGTGTAAGTCATATAAATCCGACCAAAATGCAAAAACTATTGTTGAAATCATACAGGATAAACCTTCTAATATTAAAAAGCAAAATAATTAAGTCAGTATAACAAAATCGAATTTTAGTCTTATTTCATGGGCCAAAAACACAGCTTATGGACCCTGATCTTGTTGTCCTGTTCAAAGTTCAGAAGTGTATTCTCAAGTCTGGTGTTCCTATTTCAGGTGGTGTTGAAAATAATCAAGCATTGCCACGAAGAGGGTGCAGGTGTTACTGATGTTGCCCAAGGTGTACTTTTAGGATTAGGTGTAGATAACCGGCTAGAAATTACAAATTGTTTTCCATATCCCCGTCATACAGATGAAGAGGATTTTGATGAAAGTGAGTTATAATTTTTTTTTTTTTTTAATATGGTTTGTATTAAATAAAGTTTTGCAAGCTTAAAAAAATAAACAAAATAAGATTAGGATTTGATATAAAATTATTTTATGTATCTGCAAAAATTAATTTATTTTAATGTTCTCGGATATTTAAAGGGTACTTATCTGTTATAGGGGCCTTGGTGAAACAGGGAAATTGATTTTGGCTAGAGAAGGAAATTTTTCACGTGTATTTTCTTTTTACTTTTTCATACACGCAAGCAATTTTTTCAATACGTATACAGTTTATTTAATATACAAAAGTCAGAGTTCCCTTCAGACAACTTCAAAGTGGGGTGCGACATCCTGCCTGCCCTTAAAAAACAGCTTTTCTTGCCCGTTTAATCAAAAGAAATTGTGCCTTTTTACTGCCTTTGGCATGAGAAATTTGGGTACTTGCGTATTAACGCCACCGCAGCTACTGATTTGGCAGTTTTTAAGTGCCGCCAATCTTTCGTAACACTAAAAAATGGCGTTAAAAATCAGCAAACAACAAGGCAACAAGGAATCCAAAAGATAACTGCGTGCGCGTGCGAATAACAAGATTGCTCTTTATTGGCTCATTAGCGCAACTTCTGCTGCGGTGGCGTTAATACGTTAGTACCAAAATTTGCTTGCATATTAAAAATTGATTCATTGTTGTATCTTAAATGAGATTGACAATTTGACAACAATTGATTCATTGTTGTAATCAGAAGTATTTTTTTATTTATACATCATAGACAAGCATAATATTAATAAAATAAACTTTTACAAAAAAAAAAAATAAATAAATAAACAACCTAAAAAAAAAGCTCTAAAGAGTATTAAATAATTCTTTAAAATTCTGTAATGACTAAATATTTTCCATTAACCACAAATCTGATATGTGTCCAAATAAAAATGATAAATTTAATTTGTACAGTTTAATGCCCACCAAACATGGATTTTCGAGAGAGTATATTTTGCAAGATTTACAGACTTATGATTTAGTTTACGAATACAGTATGGAACCATTTATCCGGAATCCAGTTAACCGGAAAACCAGTTATCCGGAATGATATTTCCAACTGACTGATTTCAGAAACTTTCCAGAAAAAAGTTCCATGCAGTGCTAGTTTGACATGTACATTGCTTGATAGATTACCACATGCATTGTACAACTTGATCAATATCTTGGATTTGAAATGAAAGCTTATTTAGTTAGATATTTAGTTTTATGCAGTATTATTGTTTCCAAGATATTGAAAGAAATTGCCTTCTTTCAAACTCTGATTAATCTTTGATCTTGATAGGATCTGAGCCTTAATCAGAGTAATCTAATAATTTGAAATCAGTAACAATGTTACAGCCACATATATTTTACAAATCTCATTAAGTGGAAGCTGTTTTAATGTCCAACCAGTTATCCAGAAAAACCAGTTATCCGGAATACATCTGGCCCTGACCATTCCGGATAAATGGTTCTATACTGTATATACATATGAAAAACAATCAATTACTTTTTGAAGTCTGTGCCAAACTACCTTAAGTATAGTAAGAATTGCAAATATATTGTACCTAGTATCTACTAATTTATCAATTAGGGTTGAAAAATGGCTGAGATATAGCAGTTTGAAATTTTAGGGTGGCTCACATTTTGAAACAGGACAGCAGGATTCCTCCATAAACAGGTTTAAGAGTTTTAGTGAACATGCTTTCTTGCAAATTGTATTTCATTGTTGTAATCATCATTCCAGCTCTTATATGCTTAACACTATATATTCATATTTACCAGTGTCAAATTCTCGCCAAGCTAAGCAACCCAGTGGTAGAAACACAGTGACACGACAAGTGATCGCTGTAAAAACATGCGAATTTCGACAAGTGATCACGGTAAAAACATGCGAATTTCAGCAAAAGATCACAGTAAAAACACACTAATTTCTGCAAAAGATTGCGGTATAAACATGCGAATTTCGGCAAAAACTCACAGTTAAAAAAAAAACTATTTTCATCAAACGATTGTGGAAAAAAATAATCGCGAGTATCGACAAAATTTGCTGCATAAAAAGACTGCTAAAATATTGAAACCCAGTTCTTTTTACTAATGTCTAAAGATTGTTGCAAAACGAGAAGAAATGCTAAAATTTGCATAAAATATTCAAAAATAAATGTAGGAATTCCAGATTCTTTTTACTGATGTAGAAAATTTGCTGCAAAAAGAAAAAAAAAATACATAAAAATTAAGAAAACTAGTCCAAAAGCGGACTTTGAAGTGCATAACTTCTGACAAAACAACACTTCAGACTCTTCCTGCCAAATCTTGCAGCTCTGCACTTAACGGTTTCTTCAAAAAACATCACACACAGACAAACATCTATGTTTAATGCATAGTTTCCCCCCTGATAGTTTTAGAAGGGTGCTGCACCCTGCCTGCCCTTTGGTTTACAAAATAGCACCCTTCTTGCCCCTCATAAAAAGAATTAGCACCCTTCTTGCCCCCTCCAGTAAAATAATTAGCACCCTTCTTGCCGCTCAGTAAAAAAAGTGCTCTTTTTCCTTTTTGCATTAAAAAATTTGCTTTCATAGTAAAAACTGACTCAATGTTGTCTTAAAAAGAGTGCATCGACTTTGAGTATCAAAAGTGGCTTTAAAAACCAAAAGAATACCTTTAATAATTAAAAAAAGTGCGAATAAGAATGTGAAAAGTGCCCTCAAGAATCCAAAAAGTTCCCTTAAGAATAAAAAAAGTGCCCTTTCCTCACCAGCAGCACCCTGCCCTTTTTTAAACCTGGGGGAAACTCTGTTTAATATATAAAATTTTAAATCTGAAACAATATACAGAACCAACTTTTTAAAAATTAGGTTAGCCTGAACCCAACCTGCAGGAATATAAACTTAGCTCAAACTGAAAACCTAGTTAACCCGATCTGCAGCTGATGCAGGACTTTAATATCTTTTTCTAATGAAGGAATTTCTGTAGCTGCTTCAGGGGAGGATAATTCCCTCTCCACCCTGGATCCTTTCACAAAATTCTCTGTGAATTTCAGAAAATATATTTTTACTCAGAATCACCCCTGGTCCTGGGATAAACTTATCCTTCCCATTTTAGAAATCCCACAAGAAGTGAGATGGTGAAATGATTTGTAACATCAAAAGTTATAAGCAAAATGAATGAGAATGCATCATGCTTATCATATTTTAAATAAAATGATGAAAAATTCCTAGTTAAGTGTATTATTCGTTATTTAAAATAATTACATGCAAGATTTGCAGACAAATTATGAAATTTTAAAAGTTTGTTGCAGACAGCTACAGAATTTTCTGTCACTGGGCTAGGCAATATTTGGTGACAAAAAAAATTTTGCCAATATTTGGTTGCCATAAATGAAGCCAACTTGGCTATAGTCGGCATATTTGGCAAAATTCTGATTCAAACTCAATCATGGATGCAAGTATTCAGTCTCAGGAATGATTTCAGTCTTCAAGGGATTTCTGACTAATAACAATATATACTGTATGTAGTGAAATAATAGAAAAAATTCAAGCAAAAACATTTAATCACTTCCTTTTCTTGTAAAATATTAGTTTTTAACTATAATGTAAAACAATGAAATCTTCTAGCCTATCTTTTATTAGTTTTACCTGATACTCAGACATGTTTTCAGTCTTGGCTTGGATGGACTTCTTTCACCCATGAATTCAATATTGACGATAACTGTGAATGAATCGTCTGTAATCGGGTTCTGTTCATTTTTATAGCTTAGTGTTTCCAGTGCATTCCAGTAAAATTACCTAAAATCTTAAAACCAAGGCATAGGGAGGCTATCTTTTCCTGCTGGTATAGACTAGAAGGACTTCTCGTAGTTTAGTTATACATCAGCAACAAATAAATTAATATCTCGTGTAAACAGGGTTCGTTGATATTATATCATGATATTGACCTCTTAAATTGTAGAAGATAAAAGAATGCATTGAAGATTGGGATGTGTATGACAATTATCTACATGTAGAAGTTTTCCTAGAACATTGTAAATCAAAGAAAGAGTGATGAGGGTCATTTAGATTTTTCAGAAGATGAATAATTTGCAAAATTAATAGTATCTTATAACAAAATCCCTCTTTATTGATATTTTTTGCTTAATATATTTGAAAATACAATAATTTATACTTTCCACTGTCTAGTTCATTTCATAATTAATTATAAATTTTTCTCTAAATCAACTGTTAATCTTTTTCTAAAAAGGGATTAATGGTTTTACAACAAATAACTATAGAAAAATAATTTTTAATTATTGTGCAGAATATGTATGAAATGGTACATTTTGTAGATAATAATAGTATGGAAAAGATTGATGCTTATCTGGTAAGTATTAATATTGCTACAGCTACAAACCATGATCGCTGTATGTTTGGTTTTATATTTGGTGTATAAGTTGACCCCTGAATTTTCGTTACATTTTGACAGCTTAAAGAGTCAACTTATTACACCAGAAAATATGGTAACTATAAATGATTGTATGCTTGTTCTTATGAAATCTAGTTGGTAGAAAATATCATGTATTTGCATTTCATATATTTCTAGCTAGAAAATACATGAAATGTTAATTCTATTTGATTAAAAAATAATAGTCTGCCCTATTCAGTTACTAAATTCATTTTTTTAAATTTCCTTTTTAGTGGAATATCAAATGGAAATGATGAGGCACTTGCGTCATGTGAACGTTGATCATTTGCATGTTGGATGGTATCAAAGCACACATTTTGGAAGCTTCTATAACAAACCTCTGTTGGAGTCTCAATACAATTACCAGAGCTCCATTGAAGAATCTGTTGTGATTATTTATGGTAAATGATTTTAAATGTGTGTGCATGTAAAGCACTTCATGTTGCTGCATTGTGTGTGATTTATAACAAATGTTTTAATACATGACTCGTTTCAGTTGTATTTACCTTTCTGTTTTCTTATTTAATGACCAAGTTCTGGTGTTTTAAACATTTTTATAACTTTTTCAATTTTAAATTAAAAACTAAAATTTCTATTTACATAAATAACTTGTATGTTATTTTATGAATTCTAAGTTAGCACATATCACGTTAGGGCACAAATTTATTACACAACTCATAGCAATTTTAATATCTCTTTGCCTTCATAGAATCAAATCACTATAATCTCTTGTTTTTTGTACTTTACTACTAAAGTACTACTTTTGTACTTTTTGTGCTACTTGTTTTTTGTATCATTAAATCAAAACACCAGTTAGTTTACAAAACTTCCCTGGGAGAAAAGTCTGATTACAACATTGTGCTTCCATCAGTTGTTTATCAAACAAAGTTGAATACTGATTTTTTAGACTTTTATTTTTACTCATTTTATTATACCACTGATGGGTATGTAAGCACAAAAGCATGGGTTTAAAAAGAATAATTAGTTGTTGGTTGTTTATATTAAACAGTTCTGTTTTTTAAAATTTGAATCTGTTAAAATCTGTTTTTTATATTTAAAATTATCATTTAAAAACATAGTTTTATTCTGTAACATTTTTTTACTTTATATGTTTCATTTTGATTTACTGCATATTATCTCTGGAAAAATGTTTTCAGTTTATTCTAATTTCATATGATTTTCTCCTTTTTTTTTTTTGTTAAAGTGTTTCCGTTTTGGCAGTTAATCAACTGTTGTGCACATAAGTTGTGTGTATAACTGCAATAAACTGCTATATTAAATTTGTGACTTGCCGACATTGATCTGTTTAGTATACAGACTTTGTGCGATTGTCACTAACAGTTTATCAAACAGGAGCATTAATTTTTTTTATATAAATTTAAATGTAAATGAAAAAAAACAATGTTTCATATTCAGAATGTTAAAGAAATGGTTTAATATCAGGTTGTTCAGAAAATAATGGCAGATTTAGAAGTAAGGGATGGAAAACAATATGCATTATAGAAAACATTGTTTTATTCAAAATAGGCCTTTTTTGGCATCTAAATACCTTTGTCAACGAGCTACTAGTGCTTTAATACCAGCTTGAAAGAAATTCAGCTTTTTATATGCAATACAGTTTAAAAAAGCATTTTTTGTCTCTTTTTAATTTCCATTTTTTTTTTCCTTTAGATAGTTGGTAATGTGCATAAACATAGAAATTAGTAGATGCTAGAGTTGGGCAAGTGAATTTGCAAAACACTTACTGCTTAATAATGATTAATGCAGGAGAAAAAAATTACTCCAAATTTCCAATCGACATTGTTTCTGCTATTCTGTTATTTCATCTGGTATCTATATATTGAGCTTCTTGGCTGTTCCCGCCCCATCAGTGGCTGAGAGATTCTGCTCTCAAAGCTGGTAGAAGGGAGGTGCTGGGTTCAAACCCTGTCACACTCGTCGACCTAACCGTTCAGAGTAACCATGGTTTTCTTCGAACCTTGCATAAGTACGGATTAGGATCCCTTAGAAAGATACCACACGGAGAGCATTCTTCCCGCCGACCTATATCCCTAATGCACATAATTGGCCATAACAAATAACCAACCAATCTTAGTTGTTTCTAGCTGCCAAAACTGTTCAGAAATAGTTGATACTGAAAAATTAAACTGCTAAGCAGGTTACCTGGCGGAGTTGGAAATTTTCGTTCCATATCACATGCTGAGTGTTGTCCTTAGTCTTTCTCCACTTGAAGACTTGTATCACTCTGATGAATTTTCGCAAACTATCCATGTATGGTATGCCGTGATGTTGCCCTTTTACCCCATGTCTCAACTACATTCAGATAAATTTGGGCTACATTTTGAACCAAATTCTGCACATTCATTAAAATCTCATGCTGTATTCTTTTTATCAACTACGTTTTGGAGCATTCTCAAACAATTAAGAACCAACCCCAACATTTATTAAAGAAACATTGAGTGGACCTATTATACATAAATTTAGTTCTGTAATTGGATTGGTCTTCAAGTGTTGAAGAAAAATAAAGCGCTGCACTTTCAAAAATCAACCCTATTTTCTGAACAATCTGATAGTAAAAGTTGTGAAATGGAAACTTATCTTAAATGAAAAAATTTTATGGTCCTGATTGAAGGAATGCCATACAATTGTACCTGCTAAGACAGAAATGGTCTGAAAAAGGTTTTTCTTTTTTTGGTCCCTGGCAATACATAGGTTTTATTTTACTTAAATAATTAAAATTGTACAATTATATTGTCAGTATAATCTGTCATTATTTTCTATGTTTTTTTCCTATTGTTCAATTGTTATATGCATTAGTTGTGTGCATCACTGAATGAAATGAAAATATATTAGACTTGAGATTTGCTGATATTATTTTGGTTAGTAAGCAAGCATTGTGCAATCATCACTTCTCAGAGCAACGGGATAGGAAATTATCTTATAAATGTTTAATCTCATCTTTTATCTACCAAGATAAATATTTAATATAAAAATAAAGTTCTTACTCTCTAAGATCATCTGATTCGTTGCACTAATTAGTAGAGATAAAAGTTATTTCAGATTATTCCTATTGAATTAACTTTTGTAAGCATGGATTAAGAGAAATGCTCAGTACTTGTATGTACAAGCAATCTGCAATGCAATTGAAGATGTCTATTGCAAAATATCAATTGCCAAAGATGATGGAAATATTCAAAAAATACATTCTTAATTTTCATACACAGTGAATTAGTTTTGTTATTTATTATTATCATGTAATATTTTTTTTTTAATTTATTATTATTTTTATATGGCATCAACATAAGTATACATGAACTAATAAATTATCTTTTAGATCCATTAAAAACAAGCCGTGGTTTTCTTTCCTTGAAAGCTTATCGTCTGTCTAATACAGCTATGAAGCTTTATAAAGAAGGAGAATTCAGTCTTGATATGTAGGTTATTTTAACTTTTAGATTTCTTTATTGAAAATAAATTAGCTTGAACTCTCTAGAGTCCTGTGTCCCACAAATTCTATTAAAGTCAACATGCTACCTGAAGAAGAAGAAAAAAAAAAAAAAAACTTTTTGTTGACCCACAACCCAAATCCAAAATACTTCAATCCAAATCTGCCTTGAAATTCAAAATAAAAGCAAATTGGTACACATGTAGTGCAATTATGGTAAAACAGTCTATAACCATATTTCTAATATCAATTTTATCTTTTACTTAGAAAAATGAACATGTAAATATTCATTCGTATTCAAATATATGGTGTTTCAGCTGAAATAAGATTGTGGACTTTTCTTTTGAAAAATCAGCTTAACCCGAACTGTCAGAGTCAATATCCAGCCCAAAACAGGATCAACCCAACCCACAGTAAAACACATTAACCCTGACCCAACCCAACCCAATGCAAACCACTTAGGTTGGATTGGGTGCAGCTAAAATTGGGTTATCCAATCTACCAGGACTCTAGCTTGTAATATTCTTCATATGAAAAAAAAAAATCTCAATGTTGGATTTTCTTTTCTTCTCTCAGGTTGAAAACTTTGAATGTAACTTATTCAAAAATATTTGAAGAGATAAGAGTAATTATTCGCAACTCCCACTTGGTGAACCTTTTAATGTGTGAAATTGCAGATCATGCACCAGAAGATGACAAGAGTAATCAGTTTTTGGATATGGGCACAGCGTAAGTTGTCATTTTATTTTATTTATTTAAAAATTGGGAAGTTAAAACATGTTCATTATGTTTATTTTTCCTTCTAATATGTGTTATGTGTATACATTTTATTTTGTTTGATCCAACAAGCTTTTCTTTTATTTCATATCACAAATGGTTAATACTTTTTGTTGTAAATGTATATTTGTGAGTGAAATATAAATATGGTTAAATCGTTAATGTAATTAAAGTGGATTTTTTTTCCCTTCCTTTTTCATTTAAGGCAGTTATATTTCTCAAAAAATTATATTTCTGTTCTCAGCAATCACAACTTTTACATTCACAGATTCATTTTTAAACAACATAGAAGCATGCAGTGACTATTCAAATAATTTTGAATTGAATAGAATTTTTGTTAAATGTATTACATCTTGAGTTATAAACAATTACGATCTCGTTGTGACCCTCTCAAATTAGTTGCATCTGGATATTCAGTTCTAAATCCCAACTTTAACAGCATTTTCTGAAAAATTCTTTGCTTTTATCAAAAATAAAAAATGCTATTAGATTTCATTGTGTCTAAATAAGTACAGATGTCCCTTTTATGCATTTAGAAATAAACATTAATTCAGTAATGTGTCAGAAAATAGCCAGTTTGAATTTGAAAATAGTTTTGAGAAATAAAATTAAGATTGCAGATCGGCCATTTGCTTTGACAGAATATTTTCCATTCTTTGCAATGACTCAAACACAAAATAAGAAAAAATCACAAGCCTGTGGTTTTGCTAATTGCTTAAAACATTCTTTTAAAAAAGATTCCTAAAAATGGTCAACAAAATAACTATCTGATTCTGAAGTCTTGGAGTTAATCACGATTTTCTTATAGTTAGTCCCTTAAAGTAACTCATACTTCACCAAAAAATGGATGCCACATAGGAATTTTGTATTTTAATATGTATATAGCCCCTTTTAAAACAAATACCATGTCTAACAGCTTTACTTGATTTGGGCACTTTTTATAATTCGTAGTATGTTCCTATAATCAGTGTTTTAAGAGATAATTATCATAAACTCTATTTTGAATTGCCTGATATATTACTAAAAATGTTAAGTCATTTTCAATTTTTATTTATTTATTTTTCAAAGTAATGTTCATTTTCTGATGTATTTCATTCATAATTTAAAAAAAAAAACTCATTTCCATATTTAGATCTGTTTTAGAAAAAAGCTTGCAAGCAATGATGGAGTGTATTGATACTGTAAGTCAAGAAACAAACAAGCTGATCAACCATCAACGCCAAGTTATCAAACAACAGCAGGCTAAGAACCAGTATCTGCAAAAAAGGGTATGATATTTTAAAAGATTAGCAAACTTTGAAATTCTTTTGTGTAGAATAGGGGTGCACAACCTTTTTAAGCGAAGGGCCACTTACAAAAATGACTGGGTTGTCGAGGGCCACCATCAATAGAATTACAGGAGATGTGACGGGGGGTAGCCCTCTAGGTTCCTTCCTTCCCAGTCAACGTATTCAGTTCTGTTGGCAAGGGTATATCAACAGTTTACGTTTGTATTTAGACAAGAGATATAGCTAAAATTATTTTCAAAGAGTGAAAATACTCCTTGACTTTATTTGAGGGTGTAAATTTAGCTTTAAAGATTGCCAGTGCTGAAAAAAAATTCTGCTTTCATGAATGAAGGTGCAGAGGAGGAGAAACATATATTATTCTAAATTGTACTTCTTAACATATTCAGTCATAAAATGTGGATATCAAGTAGGGGTGCACAACCTTATTAAGAGGAGGGTCAGTCACAAAAATGACAGGATTGTCGAGAGCCAACATCCATAGGGTGAACAAAATTTTGTTTCGGGGAAGGAGGGGGAGTATCGGCCTAAAAGTTCATAAAAATGGCTAATTTTAAAAGGAGAGTTAGCTCCCTATGCTCAGAGTTGTATAATATAGACGCACGCCGTGCGCGGAAAATTTTCTGCAAAATTCGGAACTTTGCAGAAAATATTTTTAGGGGAATTTTTTTTTTTTTTTTTTTTTTTTTTTTTTTTTTAAATACTAAAAAACCCCGTGGCAGAATGTACGCGACGGGCGTCGCAGACTTTTTAGGGCACCTGCAGACAGAAGGACATTCAGCGCTATAGTGCGTAATTTACGCGAAAAAACGGCAAACTTCGTCGAAGGATCGCAAAAAAAAAAAACGGCGAATTTCGTCGAAGAATCGCAGAAAAAAAGCGAAATTTATTTAAAGATCGCGAAAAATGGCTAATTTCGTTAACAGATCAAGAAAAAAACGCAAATTTAGTCAAAAGCCCGTGAAAAAAACGTGAATTTCGTCAAAAGGCCGTCAAAAAAACTTTAGTTTCGTTGAAAGATCTGCGAAAAATGCTTATTTTGCCGAAGGGCTACGGAGAAAACGCCAACTTCGTCAAAGGATCGTGGAAAAGACTGTTAATTTCGTCGAAGGAGCACGAAAAAACGGTCAATTTCGTCGAAGAAACGGCAAATTTCGTCGTCGGATCGCGAAAAAACGAAGAATTCTGCCGACAGATCGTGAAAAAACGGCAAATTTCGTCGAAGGATTGCCAAAAAACGATAAATTTCGTTGAAGGAACTCGAAAAAACGGTAAATTTCGTTGAAGGAACTCGGAAAAAACGGCAAATTTCGTCGAAGTATATCGAAAAAACGGCAAATTTCGTCGAAGGATCTCGAAAAAATGGTAAATTTCGTCGAATGATCTCGAAAAAACGGCAAATTTTGTCGAAGTATCTCGAAAAAACGGCAAATTTCGTCGGAGGATCGCGGAAAAAACGCGAATTTTGTATGATATATTGCGTATTGCAGACTATTTTTGAAAACATTATTAGCGTTGCAGACACTTGAAGATAGTTCTGTCACTTGGCCAAAAAATTAAAAATATTCCCCAATTTATGTACGATTTATTTACTGTTTGCGCACAATTCAACATTTTAAAGATGCAAAACATTGTTGTCACATTACAGACGCTTGCAAAGAGGTCAAAATATTAAGGATTGGGTTGTTTCTAAGTGCATTGAAAAAATTTAATTGATAAGAATTCAGCTCTTCCTATCATGGATTTTTAGTTTTATTATTATTTTTAACCAAAATAATAATTCTTTAATTAATATTAATTAATTTTAAATGGTAATTATTTTAAACTACTTTTTTTAATTTATATCGTCCAAATAATATAACACGTAATTTTATTAAACATTAAATTAATTTGCAGAAAGTTTTTGACTCAATATTTATGTGCGCAGAAAGTTTTTGATTTTATACAAGTCTGCTTATACTCACCCACCTCCTTAGTCAATATAACCCATTTCAGGATAGAAAAATCTTGCATTTATTTTCCCTGCGCGATTGACAATATTCACAGTTGTTTTTTTCCTAGTGATTGACAAAATTCACAATTTTTACGCGCCCGATCGGCGAAATTTGCGATTTTTTCGCAACCGATCGGCAAAATTCGCGATTTTTACGTACCTGAACGGTAAAATTCATGAATTTACGTGTCCGTTCGACGCAATTCGTAATTTTTACGCGCCTAATCGACGAAATTTACGATTTTTACGAGCCCGATCGGCAAAATTCAGGATTTTTATGGGCCCGATCGGCAAAATTCAGGATTTTTATGGGCCCGATCGGCAAAATTCACGATTTTTATGGGCCCGATCGGCAAAATTCACGATTTTTACGCAGGCGATCGGCGAAATTTACGATTTATACGCACCCGATCGGCAAAATTCATGATTTTTACGCTCCCGATCGGCGAAGTTAATGGTTTTTACGCGCCTAATCGGCGAAATTTGCGATTTTTACGCACCCGATCGTCAAAATTCGCGACTTTTACGCAGACGATTGGCGAAATTTACAATTTACACGCAACCGATCGGCGAAATTTACAATTTACACGCAACCGATCGGCAAAAGCAACGATTTATACGCACCCGATCAGCAAAATTTGCGATTTTTACGCGCCCGATCGGCAAAATTCGCGATTTTTAAGCATACGATCGGCAAAATTTACGATTTATACGCACCTGATCGGCAAAGTTCGCGATTTATACGCATCCTATCGGCAAAATTCACGATTTTTACGCACCCGATCGGCAAAATTCGCAATTTTTACGCATACGAACGACGAAATTTACGATTTATACGCACCTGATCGGCAAAGTTCGCAATTTATACGCATCCTATCGGCAAAATTCACGATTTTTACGCACCCGATTGACAAAATTCACGATTTTTACGCAGACGATCGGCGAAATTTACAATTTACACGCACCCGATCGGCAAAATTAACAATTTGTACGCGCCCGATCGGCAAAATTCGCAATTTTTACGGGCCCAATCGGCAAAATTCGCGATTTTTACGGGCCCGATCGGCAAAAGTCGCGATTTTACGGGCCCGATCGGCAAAATTCACGATTTATACGCGCCCGATTGGCAAAATTCGCGATTTGTACGCATACAATTGGCGAAATTTATGATTTATATGCACCTGATCGGCAAAATTCGCGATTTTTACGGGCCCGATTGGCAAAATTCACGATTTTTACGCAGGTGATCGGCGAAATTTATGATTTATACGCACCCGATTGGCAAAATATCGCGATTTTTACGTGCCCGAACGGCAAAATTCATGATTTTTACGCGCCCGATCGACAAAATTCGTGATTTTTAAGCGTCTACTCGGCAAAATTTACGATTTTTACGCACCCGATCGGCAAAATTCGCTATTTTTACGCAGACGATCGGCGAAATTTGCAATTTACACGCACCCGATCGGCAAAAATAACGATTTATACGCACCCGAATGGTAAAATTCACGATTTTTACGGGCCCGATCGACAAAATTCATGATTTTTACGTGCCCGATCGACAAAATTCGTGTTTTGTACACGCCCGATCGACAAAATTCCCGATTTATATGCACCTGATCGGCAAAATTCGCGATTTATACGCACCCTATCGGCAAAATTCGCAATTTTTACTCACCTGATCGGCGAAATTTACGATTTATACGCACCCGATCGGCAAAATTTGCGATTTTTACACACACGATGGTCGAAATTCGCGATTATTACGCGTCCGATCGGCGAAATTTGGAAAATTTTGTGATTTCTATGCACCTGATCGGCGAAATTCGCGATTTTTTGCGTCCGATTGGCGAAATTGATCCGCGGGCCACCAGTAATCCGATCGCGGGCCACAGGTTGTGCACCCCTAGTGTAGAATAATCTTTTTTTCATATATGCATAAGCTTATATGATGCTTATATGCATGTTTTAATAATTATTTTTTAAGTATTATGCTTTTTTTAATATTCTAATTTAGTTGATTCAGTGTCATTTTGAGAGAAAAAAAAATCAGCAATAGTGATGACAATGATAACTTGTGACTATTGGCACCATACTTATGTGCATTAAAAATTTGTAAATGAACAAGATTTATGCTCTTAACACAGAAGTAGTTTTTCCTTTTCCCCCCCTTTCAAAACTTTTTTTCTCTCGGTATTTTCTTTATTTTGTGATAAAACTATGTACCTTTCACTCTTCTTTAATCAAAATATTATTGCATATCATAACTTTTTGAAAGTGTTTGATAAATGAATCAAATTGTAATCAAAGAGGAATGAGGAAATATTGTTTTTGTTTTTTCTATTACAATTCTATTACAGTTTTGTAAAATTAATCAGTAAATCCTAAATGTTTCAATTAAGACAAACATACTCTTATCATTTCAAGAGGAGTTTTTTATTTTCACATTGGTTACTTAAAAAGTAAGGTGAGTATTATACATTACAGGTCATTCCCCGTCAAATCAACCAAAAATTTTCAATATTCAACCTGACCATAACAGATTTTAATGAAACCTTCAGGAATCATTCTCCCTGATGATACAAATGAGAATATACTTTTATAATTTTTTTGTCTCCGTAAATTTTCATACAATTAATTTTTCAAATTTCGAAAAATCGTCATTTTTTGGTTTGTATAAATGTTTTCAATTTTGAATTTCTCAAGTTCTATCAGGCGTAGAGAGTTGTTTGACCTATCATTTTAAAGAGAATTTCATAAGGTTTAATTTGATATGCAAGTTGACTATGCTTAGTTTTAAAAAAAGTTAATTTAAAAATTTTAAATTAAAAATTTTTTAAAATAGTGTTTTTTAAAAATTTTGAAAAAAAGTTTTTTTGTAATGTTATAATCTTTAAATTCTGAAAGTTTTAGAATGGGATCTTAATGGGATCAGCAGTTATAAAAAAAATGTTTAAAATGAATAAAACAATGATCTCTTTAGCACAATCATGAAGTTGGCGAGGTGCCAACTTTAAAAACCAGCCTCAATTGGTGTTTAACATTAGTTTTTTTTTTTTTAACATAACTGCTGATCCCATTGAGATCCATCCCACTCTAAAACTTTCAGAATTTAAAGTTTATAACATTACAAAAAACATATAATTTTTTCAAGGTTTTTAAAAAACACTATTTTAATTTTTTTAAATTTAATTAAATTAACTTTTTAAAAACCAAGCATAGTCAACTTGCATATTAAATTGAAGCTTATGAAATTCTCTTTAAAATGAGGGGTCAAACAATTCTCTACACCTGATAGAACTTGAGAAATTGAAAATTGAGGCCATTTATACAAGCCAAAAAATGATTTTTCGAAATTAAAAAAATTAATTGCATGAAAATTTACCGAGATAAAAAAAATAATAAAAGTACATTCTTATTTATATCATAGTGTCATCAAAATCTAAAATGGTCAGTTTGAGTCACTGGTTGATTTGACATGGAATGACCCTTACATTGAATACTTATGACAACTGTATGAAACAATACATGCTTTTACTACAGTCCAATTAGTAATTGGAGAAAAAAAAAACTTACATTACTAAGCATCTGTAAATAAAGATTTTATTTTATTAAATATTTCCTATCAAAATTACCTTTATTTATCAGGTTTTTTAATTATGTTAGCATTTCATACAGTTGCCTCTTAATTCTTGGTATTATAATAATTAAAAAAATAATACAATTAAAAACATTGTAAATACTGCATAAAATTAGCTTACAAATGGAAATTATATATATAATGAAAGATCAGAATTAGCCTCATCTACATGTTTATTTTTATATTATTTACATGTCTGTTTCTGTTCTAGGAAATCCCATGAAACTCCGGAGTTACATTGTGACTCATTGTTATGCTTTTTTTTACTTTTGTATGAGGCTTTCATCTCCAAAGCAAAATATACTTTTAAGCATATTTTGTACAAAATATTGTGAAAATCGTTAGTTGGTCACGGGAAAAAGATCACAAAATTTGTCAGCTGATAGAGGAATGGAAGAGTCATGAAATTCTTCAATCTGCCGTGGCAAAAATAACATGAAATTTGTCAATCTGTCATGAGAAAAAAAATGTTAAAACTTGATCGAGAGGAAAATCTAAAATATATTGCAAAATTTGTCAGTTGGTTATGGGAAAAATCTCTAAATTCGGCAGGGGACCGTCGGCAAAAATGCCGAAATTCTTCAATCAGTCGCAGGGGAAAAATCGCGAGTGAAATTCGGCAGGGGATTATTTGGGAAAAATATTGTGAAATTCTTTAATCCATCGCGGGGAAAAAACACTAAATTCGTTGATTGATTGAGAGAAAGAATCACGAAAGTCGTCAGTCAATCGTGGGAAAATATAGCGATTATTCAGCAGATTCCAGAAAAAAAAGCAAAATTCATCGATCAGTTGCAGATGAAAAACCAGTTATTTTTACCAATCAGTTCCAAGAAAAAGAAGCAAAATGTGCCAGTTGACAGAAGGAAAGTACCCCTAAATTCGCCAATTGGTTGCAGGTAAAAGAACCCCCGAAATCTGGCAGTGAATCGTCGGAAAAAATACTGAAATTTTCCAATAAGTCGTGGAGAAAAAAATCACGAAATTCGTTAGTCAATGTTGTTCTGTTTTGGGGGCTTTCATTCTCAGATAATGACAATCTGAAAGAGCAAAAGATCATGTCAAAATCCAAGCCTGCATTCTCATCCAGAATGGGTAGGGCTATCACTCTTATGTTTTTATAATTTATAAATTATGTGAGGAAAAAATCCACAAAATAATAAAGGATTTTTAAACTAGAGGCAATTTTATGTAATGGCTCATAGTTAATCATTGGTTGCAAGTTGTATGCTTTTATAAGTTGCATCTTATTGCAAAGATGGAGATTTTTTTTTTTTTCAGGGGATTTCACAAAGTGTTACAAACAGCCATGTGTTTAGAAGAATCCAGAAAAATTATATGAAATACTATTTTAAACAGTCCCGTAAGCAAACCAGCATATTTACACATTTGCAGGATCTAAGTTTGATCTAAATTTATTTACAATAAAACCAACACTACTAAATACCCATTTTATACAAACTTTTAGAATATTTTTGGTAAAATATTGGAAGAAAATAATTTTGTAGACAGAATTACATTCTTAATTTTTGCCTTAATTTGTTAATTTTTTTAAATTATTTAAATTTTAGAGCATTTTAATTAATTGAGCCGATTAACTCAATAATAGATATATATATTGATTAATCTGCAGTCTGTGCATTTGTTGTAATAATTTTCCCAATCATACGCATAAAACTATATATTCATATCCGTTAGCCCAAATTCTCGCCAAAATTGGCGACATTTGGCACGACCAAAATAAGTCTTCATAAATGAAGCCAATTTGGCTATTGCTCAATAATTTCGTGAATTTCTTATTCAAATTCAGTATTAACGAATCTTTTGTAAACGTTTCTTTGCATTTTAACTTGCTGTGTTCGTGTAACATTAGCTAAAATTTTAAAACGAAGATATAGGAAAGCTACCTTTTCCTCCCGGTACAGGCCGGAAGGACTTTTTTCATTTGAAATAACTATTTTTGTGATAACTACTGTGTAGCTGCCCACTTATACGGTTTGGCCATACAATGTATAGATTTGGTTCTAAATATACGGTTATATGGGTAAACAGTAAATTTGTATGGTGTTGCAGAAAAATTAGTAATGAATCATAAAATATACCTTATTTAATAGTTCATTTCTGTGTGATCCTGGAAAAGTAGTCATGTTATTTTTTTTTAGTGTTTACAGATGGCAGATACAGATTACTGTTTGTCGACCACAAGAATAGCTCTCGCCTAAAAGTCTGGTTAGTGGCGGTCGCTATAGTAACAAGACCTATCCATTTCGAATGGGGAATTGGCGGAATAAAAGGTTATTCCACATCATTTTTCTTCTCGGATCAGCAGTTGCACGCGTTATCTTTTTTTTAATTTAATTTTACTTTTGCTTTTTAGATTATATGTTCCCATTTCTTTAAATAATTTTGCTAATTCCTTAAACTGGAAAGATGCCCTTTCAGTTTAGGAAAGTTGAAGTCTTGAAATCGTAAGTATGTAAAATCGTATATAATGTTGCGGAATTTTGTTCCAGTGAAGCTTCATCAAAAACTGTATTAATTCCGCCCCCACAAGCTCTGAAACGGGCTTCTCGAGCAAGTGGAATTTCTGAAGCTACAATAAAAAAAATAAGAAATGAAGTTACTGCATTGGGTTCATCGACAGTTTTAAAATCACCTACTAAACATAGCAAAAGACCTAGTGAACGAAACTGCTTTGACAAGTACGTTATACGTCAAACGATTAAAGACTTTTATATAAGAGAAAGAAAAGTACCATAGACAGTAATCGTCCAAAGAAAATCATCTATAAAATTGATAATTTATTAGAGAAATAAAGACATGAAGTTCTACGACTCTCCCCTTATCACTGCGATCTAAACGCAATAGAATTTGTGCCTCTGTGAAAAGAAAAGTCAAAGAACGAAATGTTACTGTTGATTCAAACAGTAAACAATTTGGACAATCTAAAATCTCTACTTCAAACAGCTATCACTGAGGTTACTTCGGCATAGTGTTGAATTCAGACACTTTTCTCCGGGAGGGATTACTGTGGCTCCAGGGAGGGGACATTATTGAGTTCCGGGAGGAACTTTCGGGGGATTCCACTTTTTGATCATTGAAAGCATAAAATCTCACATCTTCCGGGGGGGGGGGACATTTCAATGCTCCGGGGGGAATGTCCTCCCTGGGCCACCCCCTGGATTCAACACTGCTTCGGCAGAATGGGCAGCGCATTGCAAATATGTGGATAACGTTGAAAATAATTACTGGGAAAAAGATGGGCTGTTAGAGGATTTATTGGACGAACTGTCATTTAACATTAATACCGGCGATTCTGATTCAGAAGAAACCGAGACTTTTGAGAGTGATTTGAAGAACTTTCACATCCTTGAATAAAATGCTAAAAGTTTAGAAGGTATTATTTTTTATATTTTTACTGATAAAAAAATTTCTCCGTTCTTGCATATTGTTTGAAAATACATGCTGAAATTCATAATAATCACTGAAGTTCGGACATTGTATTAATTATTTAAAGTCATTGATAATTATTAATGGCTATGAAAATATTAATTTTGAAACAATTATTTAAGTTAATTTCATTAAATTTTTACTGTAATAAATTTCATTAATTAATTCCTATTAATTCATATTTTATTTTCATTTGTAAAATCTATATATTATCATATAAATAATATATGAAACAGTTTTCTTTCTATGATGAATTGATTAACATCGCCAAGACGCCCTCAAGGCGCTCAGTAAGCCAATGTGAAGGCCTATCTTCTGGCTTCCACTGTCGAAAATAGAGCGAGTCTTGTTTCCATGGCAACAGACAGGCACAGACTTTTAGGCGAGAGCTATTCTTGTGATCGACAAACAGTATTTTTCTACAGGATAGGATGTTTTCAAAACTACTTGTTTTGACAGTCTGCTGATATCTAGCTAATGCCTAATATTATAATAATCATGATTTAAACTTGCTAAACATTCTGATAAAAGTCGTAGTGTTCATTCTATGGGAGAGGGGGGGGATGCTAGTTATTGAAAAAGTCCCTATTGAAGTAGAAAAAGGCATTATTTTAGAAGAAAATATAACATTTCAACAAACAAATCAAAACTTTTCATTTAAAAAAATATATATATATATTTATTTTTTGTGGTTTACAATTTTCTTTGGCTGTCTATAATGTATTTTCTTGAAAAATATTTCATTTAGGAAAAGAAATAGACAAAATATGTTTGTAAACAATGATAAATATGGTTTAATTTGATTTTTTTATGATGATGATGATTAATTTAATAATCTTTAGATTTTGCTTGCTTGTTCTCAATTCTGAACTACAAGAGTAACTCTGTAAACTTGAAGAAAAAAAATAAAGCAAAATTGCAGATTAAAATATTCAGAAAGTTTTTTTTTTTTCTGATTAAAATAAATCAAATGGTAATTTTTAAAATGTTACTTTTCATTTTATGTTGTAGGTGTACATGGATTTTGCTAAATGTGCCTGTTAGCCACAATAATAATAATACTTTTGAGGAATGCAATATTTGGCTGCATACTTCTAATATTTCAATTGACTCTTTTTGACTTTGTATGAAAATTTCTGAAATGTGTTGCTGAAAAATGTAAATAATTGAAATATGTTTTTGCTTTACCACAAAAAAAGAGCTAAAAATGTTACCGATAAGCAGAATAATACTTGTTTCAAAGTTATAATATAAATCTTTGCAATAAAATGAGGAAGGGGGGGGGGGGGAGGTTCAGTATAAAATCAAAAATGCTTCTCTGTTTTAATTTTGAGAATGTACATTATAAAACAAAAAGCCACAATAAGACTCTTTTGGTCTTTTCATTTAGACTATTTCAGTTTCAGACTTTCTTTTTTTTTTGTTCCCCCAAATTTCTAAAAAAAATACTAGTTAAATTGTTCTTAAACATCTGCTATATAAAGAACATATTTAAACTTATTATTTCCAGTGAAGATATTCATGTGTGCATGTAGGAAATCAATAATAAAGTGAATAACTAAAATAATAATAATAAAAGAGGGGTGGGGGTGTTAAAAAATTAATATTTCTGTATCATAAAAAGCTGAAAATAATTCAGTATTTCTCTATAAATTTTGAAAAATGTCTTTAATTGAATGCATCTATTACTTTTTAGTGTATTTCACATTTGAAAGAATACCCTTTCCCTCCCTTATTTTAATTTATGGTTGAAGTATGTTGTATTTCTTCTATATTTTGGATATCTTTGATTTAATTTACCTTAAGATTGTTTTCAGTTTATTACTATATAAGCTGCTCTGTTCAACGTTAAACTTATGAAATATCCCTGACTACTTTCTACTCTTTTAATTTTTGAACATAAGAATTGGCTCTAAAATCTTGGAAACTGCTCTTTGCTGAATTCATTCTGTTTTAGAATCTATTAAAACAAGCTTTAGTAAAATTACTCTCCTATTACTTAATATTTACATTTACATCTTTATGTATTTCTGTCCTAAGTTATTTTTAAAATGTGCTTTGTTCATTTTATTTTAGGCTGCTGAAAATAATGCCCGTGCTGCTAAAGAAGAACCACCTTTACCCGAAGAAGATATTAATAAACTCTTCAAGCCTATTCCACCTCCACCTCGACTTGATGCTCTTTTGGTTTATGGACAGATAGACAGCTATTGTAAACAAGTGGCACAGTATGCTTCACAAAATTTGGCAAAATTGTTTATGACTGAAGCTTTACATAAGTAATAAGTTTATGTAGAATATACTTACTTAATATTAAACAATAATGTTTTATACTTTTGTGTTAGTGTTATTTCAGATTTTCATTAAAACATTTTTTAACAAAATTTTATTTAGTTTAAGAAATAGAAGCCCTACTCTTTTATTATTATTATTATTATTATTTCTATAAATTATACTACTATTAAAAAATAAATAGTACTTCAGAGTCTATCCATTTGTCAATTTTCATCAGCCTTATTTTTTTGCCAAAAGTTGCTTGCTACTAATATAAAGTATAAAATACAATTTCCATTCTCAATTTTTTCCCAAGTAAAAGTAATTATTTCTTTCTATTTCAATTTTTTTATGCTTGAGATTAAAACAAATTTTTGAAGTTACCAAACAGTAGCATTTATGTAACCTTGTTTAAAACTTTAAGATACCATTTTCCACAATGGTTTGGTGTCTGTTGGTAGTAGTATAAGGTTTCGTTCTGTTTAATACATTTCTATAGTCTAGAATTTTTTTATCGTTTAGCTGATAACCTGTCTTAATGGGTGAGTGAGAAATCACAGCTGTTTTTAAAGGTCTTCTTGACCTCAAGTTTCATGCTGTTGCGCTAATTATTGCATTTGCTGAATTGGGGAGTCGCTGGATTTTAAGAATTGCACAGTTTGTTCCAAACTGTATCCAAATATATTTCTTGCCCCATGTTGAAGAGTTGTAGAAAAGCTGTTTTTACAGATTTTGCTTGAAATTGCCCCCTTTTTTTACTTACCCATCATACGTAGTATATAGGGTAAGTCTTGTAATCGTTCTGAAAATTGAAAAAAAAAAATTGACGAATTTACACGTTTCAGACACTGGAGTTTCCGAAAAACATATTTTTAGAAGGAAAAAAAAAAAATTGCCGTCCGTCTGTATGTCTGTAAACGCTCTATCTCCCGAAAAAATTGAGATAGAGACTTGAAATTTGGTATGTACTTAGTATGTAATAATGGGAATAAGATGGGATTACGATTCTGAGCTTAGCCGAATGCCATCAAGCACTCTGGGCAAAACTTCATAAACTCAAAAGAAAACATTCTTCAAAAATTGCTGTACAAATTTTGCATAAACTTTATTGAAAAGAGGATAACATTTCCTATATTTTACTAAAAGAGTGAAACTAGATTGTGGTTACTAATGTGGAAAAATCACAGCAAAAACGTGAAAAAACACTAAAAATCGCATAAAATATTAAATTTAAAAAAATATTCCAAAATTCCAAAATCGTGCCTCAATGTGCATAACTACAAGCATAGAGGTACCTTCCCACCAAATTTTGTAGCTCCGCGTGCAGCGGTCTTTTCAGAACACAACTGAGAACTGGTGACTTTTCAACACTAAAAGAATATTGTAGAGAACCTTTATCTTTTTATACAATGAAAGGGGATGTCTGAATAAACAATTTAGAAAACTCATAATGCAGTTAAATGTTTACATTCAGATATTTCTGCCCATAGACTGTAATATACTGTTAGTATTCTTTTTAGGCTTTTTTTTCACCCCTGTGTATAGTATATAGCTTTTTATACAGAGCATATAACATACTAAAGATTTATTGAGCTTTAAAAACTCACTTTCACCAAATTTGATCGTGGATGGTAATTCTTTTACACAGCCTTGTAAAAAGAACATTAAATATTATGCGCAAAATTTATTAGAGTTAATATTATCTATCGTGCATCTCAATAACATATCAAATTCATTATGTTGTATAATATTGATACAATATGCTTTAACCTTTTCCGGCACAATCTTCTTTAAAGTTGGAATTTTAACAAAATAATTTGTAAGCAGTATATTTAGGCCTAGAGGAGTACACAGATAAAATTTTGTAAAGGTTGCACAAACTGTTTTAATTTGTGGGTGTTACCGAAGCAGGATCACTGAGTCAGACGAGCTTTGGTAAGTATGGTGAGGCGAGTATTGCTGTGAAGCATGTATTACAATAAAATATTTTGCCTATGATTTAAAAACAGTAGAATTTGATCTCTGTGGCAGATTTAACATTACCCAGGGTGCACCATGAGGAAGCCTGCTACTCTACCCCTCCGCCCAAAAAAAAAAAAACTTGATTACATGAGCTTCTTGAATATATAAAGATAAAAGGGTAAATTTTGGCTATGACTAAATAAAAAATAACTATTAAATATATATACAAATAAAAATCTACAGAAATAAAAAATATTAAAGATAAAAGCTAACGAACTCTGCACAATGAAAGTGAGAGAAAAATAAAAATGTCTACTCTCACTGAAAATCAAACAGCTAAGTTATAAAACTACACCCCCTCCTTTTTTTTTTCCAGATAAACTTCCAATTCCTTACATGTTTACAACCCACCAAAAAAGGGAAAAAATAGAACAGCTGGGGTGGTAGCTTCCTTCTCATGTGAAATGTGAGATCAGATAGTTTGACTCACTCTCATCTGACACAAGCTCGTAGGGAAAATGTGATACTCGTAAGGCACAGTGAGTCCATAGTGGGATCACCACACATTCAGGCGATCTTTCAAAGTTAACACAGAATAGACAGATTAGCATACAAACAATAAAATTATAGAAATTTTTCTCATTAATATTTTTTATATTTTAAGAAAAATCTGAAACATTTCTTTGAAAAATCAGGGTTTTCAAAAACTGAATACATCCAAAAATTATTGATTGGCTTATGTGGTGCTGCCATCTAGTATTCATAAAAAGGGTTAAAACTAGCCATTAGACTACTTTTTGAGATATTTATTGCTTATTTTCAGTATCTAAAGAGGAAATATTTTAAGTGTTCCCGAACCGAGTACACCGAGTCAGAAAGGGTTAAACCGTTTCTGCTTATAAATGGTAATAGGAATATATTCTTTTGTATGTCTCTATAAAAGAACGATTGATACCCTTGCCACTTTTTATAGGAAAACTTCTGCACTGCATATCAATATGATATATCATTTTCCTAATGTTTATGCACTGTAACATCATTAAAATGTACTTGAAACTATTATGGTCAATAGATCGTAAGTTTCTGAAGCAGCCAACCAGTCTATTACATATGTTTCTTCAAACAGTTGAAATGTAATTTTCAAAATACTGGGGCAACTGGATCAGCTCAAGCTTACCATCTAAGAACAAAGGTTGCATTAATTTTGCGATGGATGAAAAATGCAGAGATCATTCACTATACCATCATCAGACCATTAAAAAAAAATGTTGCATCAGCATTTCAACTTGACAGCATAGAGTGTTTTACAATTGATAATATAAGGGATTACACAAAATGCATGTTGATGACGTGCCAATGTCACAAAAAGTCTTTGCTGAACTATTTGGCAAGTTTGATACAGTATCAGAATTAGGATACCAATGATTTTATTTTATTGCTGATTGAATTTATTATTTTATTTATCTTTATATTTTGCCTGCAAATCTTTTTGGAAACTTCTTTTTTTTTTTCTCTTTTCAAAATCAATGCATAAGTATATGAAGAGAAAATAAGCTTGGTATTTGTGAGTTTTCAATTTTTCCTTCAGAAAGTAAGGAATTGACTTACACAGTATTTTTTAGGGTTTTGTTCATCTCACGAAACCCTATTACTCCCGCTCCGTTGTCTGTCCGTCACAGAGCCATTCTCAGAAACTATGTAACTTACACAGTTGAAACTTTGTGTATATCTAGCTGAATACCAGCTATGAAGTTCAAAATATTAAAATTTGAAAAAAATCGTATTATTTTAATAGAGATAAAAAACCAAAACTCTAAAAGCCTTTTCCTATTAAATTTAAGCATTTTTTGTTAAACCAGTTGCCAAAAATTAAAAATCCACAATGAAATTCTTTCTACAATAATTAATTTTCTATTGAACAATTTCCACATGAAAAATGAAAATGAAATAAAAATGATTGACGTCATAGTGGTAATAAAACTGAAATTTTCAAAGATTTCTCAATAATACAAGGAATATGAGTATGTGTATGTACACAAAGCAGATTAATATCACGTCATTAGAGAATTAAAAAGAAAATCTGACGTCATATTGGAAGTTTAACGAATTTTTCAAATGTTTGAGAATAATACAAAGCGAGTATCAATATGAGTAATAGAGAATAGTAAATATGAGTTTGAGAAATATATTGAATCATGATAAAAATCCAATTATGGAAATATTTGCATATTTTAAAATTTTGAAGGTGTACAGCATGTTTAATTTTGAAATTATTTTTTAAAATATTGCATTTAGTCCGTATGACAGATATTACGACAAAATATAATAGCAGGCTTAGCCCGCTATCGGGTTGGTTTAGATATTTGAAAAAAACAAAAAAAATAGACCTGTAAATTTTTACTTTATAAAAAACATGACTTTTTTTTTTTGTTGCTAAATGAAATTTATTTGGATTTATTAAAGAAAGGATAAAGTGTTTTGAAAGGAATATTAAACAAAACCCTTTGAGCGATCTTCGATAACACTTACCCACTTGTTTTTTTTTTTTCCCCTGCTCTTATTTCTCTCAAAGTAGGGGGATAGACTTTGATTTATTATTTTATATATCTTTATATTTTCCTGCAAATCTTCTTGGAAACTTCTTTTTTTTCCTTCCAAAATCCCTGCATAAGTTTCTGAAGAGAAAAGAGGCCTGGTAATTGTGAGTTTTGATTCTTCCTTCAGAAAGTAAGGGGATTGACTTACACAGGATTTTTTTGTTTTTCCTGCTCTTATTTCCCTTGAAGTAGGGGGTCTAGACTTTCATGCAAGCTTGACTTATATGTGAGTATACACTGTAATTGAAATAATTTTAGTCCTATTTATTATTTTGTATTAAAAACGATCTATCTAATTTTCCCATGCTTTGTGTCTCACCCTTCACACACAGTGTATAATCTTTAAAACCTTAAAAAAAAAAAAAAAAAAAAAAAAAAAAAAAAAAAATATTTTTGCTCCCTCTCCCCTTATTTTAGTAATAAATAATCTATTATCTAAATAAGGTGGGAATTAAGATTATGTAGATGAAATATCCCTACCATCAATTTTCAAAAATTTACACTTTAATTTTTATACAGTGCCTGGATCCTATAAGTTATGTTTAGAAAATTTTTCTCTTTGCTCTGACAAGCACAACAGTAAAAATTACATTCTATCTTGTACGACCAAAACACAGAGTTGCAGGAGTAATTGTGTTCAGGTTATATACCTGAACTCAAGTGTTTTTCATTCATTTTCATTCCCGAAATTCTGATTTTTCTGATAGTTAAATTCATAAAATAAGACTAAAATATCAATCAATTTCATATGATTGCTAAACATAATTAAAATTCATATTTTTCATAATTTGACCTGCCTGTAATAAATTATGTTCCCTCCTCCCTCTCTCCATACAGAAATGTTTTCTTGCTAAAATTTCAGGTATTTTTTCATGAACCCACAGTCACCCCTGGAGTTGTGATATTTAGAATTTTATGAAATTTTGGAGCTTTCCGGCGCAAAAAAAAATTCAGACAGATTTTATTGTTAGAAAACTCTGAAATTTCATAAAATTCAAAGTAACTCAGTGAGTTTGGGTTGTAGAAGAATGGAATTTTTAGTATTGTACTTGTCAGAGCATAAAAAGATAAAAAGTGTAAAAAAAAAAAAAAAAAAAAAAAATACTGAAGACACTTCTTATGTGGATATACATAATTATAAAAAAAAAAAAAAAAAAAAAAGTCTTACTATAACCATAGTTAAAAAATGATAAAATATTCATTATTGGACAAAACATTTATCTGTTGGCAACATGCTAATACAACTTAATGCGTTTACTTTAAAGAAAAAGGACTGTTTCTGAAGTTTAATGATAATGGTAAATTATCAGTTTGAACAGAAATATAATTAAAAAAAAACATTGTACTAAAGAAACATCTTATTATTTAACAGTATTTAAAATATTTCATTTCATTGTAAAAGCATAAGAAATTTTAGAGAAGAAAAACTATATCCTATGCTTATGCATTACAAATATTTTCATTTGAGTGTTAGTATACAATTAAATTTATTACACAGTAAGAAAGCAATCTAATTATTTATATATTTTCTACAAACCAACCCTTCGGGATCTTTCTCATTTTCCACCTATATATGATGTGTTTTGAATATTCGTGTTTTATTTATTCATTATATGAAATTAATTTGATTTAATCTGTACATCAGTCCAATTTTTTCCTATATATTTTTTGAATAACAATCGGAAGATGTTGTATATGTTTATTCTGATATGTTCAGCTGTGAAAAGACAAGAAAAATAAAATAACATCTTAATAATTCAGATCAAAAGTTAAATGCTTGAAGGGTCATCTTAACTTGCTTTTATTATTTAAACATACATAAACTATGTTATTAGTTACATTTATTTCAACGATATTGCAAAATTTACTCATTTAAAAGGCTTTGCCAATAAAACTTAAAGGTTTTAATTTTATTCTGAGACATTTATGAAGATTTCGCCGTTAAATTTGAATGATCTTTCATTCTACAGGGTTCCCAGCATCATGGAAAGTCAGGGAAAATCTGGAAAGTCATGGAATTTCAAAGTAGTCAGGGAAATTTTAAAATACATAGAAAAAGTCAGGGAATTTACAAATATTTTCTAAAAAGTCATGGAAAAGTTTTGGAGAAAAAATGAAAAAGATGCGAAATTCATCATATAGTCTCAGGAAAAAAAAATAGAGAATTTTGAAGAGTAATCACAGAAAAAAAAAATCTCTAATTTTCGACAAAGGATTGCAAAAATAAGTAACAAATTTCGTTGTATGCCCGTTTGGTCAGAGAATTTTTTGAGATTTGGTCAGGGAAAGTCAGGGAATTTTTTGAGATTTGGTCAGGGAATTTGCCAGTCATGTTTTGCTGGGAACCCTGTTCTACACATGCATAGATTCTTAAATAGATTTTTCCGAAAATTTTTTGAATGCGCAAGATCCAGGGACTGTATAACAATTTTAAAAAGTGTAACTTTTCAAAAATTAGTGGCAGGACTATTTCATCCATATAATTGTAGTTATCTTCATTTTGACACTTGCAATTTACATTGCCTACATATCTCCAACAGTTAAAAAATTAAGGTATGTTTCAATCTTTCAGGGACATCTCCCCCCCCCCCCCCTGTATAAATAAATTCAAACTTGATAATCATTATAGAGATTTTGTTCATAGTTATTTAATGCATGAAAGCAGCTGATTCTGTTAACCAGTGTTTCGTATAAGCAGCATCTGCTGTAATATTTTTTTGTGTAAAAGTTTTGAAAACACACTTCACAACGGTTCACCATAATTTATCTAGCATATTACATTATCACTGAACAACAGTTTTGATCTCCTAATATTAATGTAAATAATACTCCTATTCATTACAAGCATTGCTATGTGCAACATGTAAATTATGTACACTTCTTAATTTTTTCTACCAGTATTTTAGAATAGTAAATTTTACCTAAATTATTCACAGAATTTCTGCCGGTAAACTACTGGAAGGTTTCCATTTGAAAATACCGATGTCAAAAGATTAAAAGTTGTATAGAGAACATGTTGTGAAGAAACCTACCTATTGAATTAATATAATTAGTATTTATTTAAAACAGCTTTCTTATCCATGCTGAATGTAATAAAGATGTTACTCCTTACTTTTTATTAAGGCTTTATTTTGGCAGTATTTAAACTCCTACCTGCCTTTGGATAATTTCAACCCAATCCCTCTTTCATGTAAGCTTGTATAAATTATTTTCTATGCACATATGCTTCATGTTCCTTTAATTTGCATTTCAGTTGTTAACAAGATTAGATAATTATGTCAAAAAACTAACTTTGTACATTTCTGAAAATTCTGTTAAAGATTAGGGAGAACTTTTAAATTTGGACTTGAAAGAATATTTAAATATTTTCGAAGTAGATTGAAAATACTCTGCAATACTATATGTTATTTCAATTAACTTTTCAAGGTCAGTTTCCCGGTCCTTATCTTAGGTCAGTAACTACGGTAACACTGCATTTGGCTAAACCACTCATTTTTTTTTCCTCCTCCCTACTTGAGATTAGTAAAAAGCTTCATTCTTTGTTTAATTATAGCAATAGAAAAAAATGGGACCAGGGACTCATGTATTCTAGTGCCATGACAGCGGAGGAATGAAGTGGGAAAGATGGATGTCTTTGAAAAGCCAATTGAAATTAGATAGAGTATAGTGAATTGGATTTAAAATGCAATACTCTAATGTGAATTATATCATTAGGCTATAAAGTTCTTGTTACTGTTAAAAAACACTCCATCATTAAATTGAAACTTAATTCAGAAATTTACTAGATTTAATAATTTGTTAAGAGTATTTGTTTCATAATTTTACATTTTCTTAGCAACAATTGGCCAGGTCAGAATATATTGTAATCAGAGATTTTTATGAAATCTACACACAGACATGTGTTATTTTAAAACTGTGATTATCTCTCTGGGCTGTTTCTTGCATAACCTCAAAATAGGTTTTTTTTATGTTGGATATATGTATTTTTTCACCCTTCCCCTTCATTGTAAAGTAAAAACAATTACATTTTTATTTTTGGTTATAGGCCGAGAGCTGGTGAAAAAAAATTACTAAAGTATTTTAGGAAGGTTTAAATTTTTATAAAATGATTTTTCTCATTTATCTGAAATAGGTGTGCATGACCAGGCCGGTTGTCAATTAGCAATGTCACACACCCCGTTGCAAAGTGAAATGAATTTTATCCCAATTACAGGTATTGTCCCAACTACATTGGCAATCATCACTAATCGGGATACCTTTCATTTTGCTTTGCTGGAGGCTTTGCATTGTTGTTAAGTATAATTTTAAACTGCTGTCAACCTGCCAGATCAGATTCTTATTTCGGGTAAGCAAGAAATTTTTTTTTGCCGAATATTTAAGTAAATTTCATTACTATCTTTCTAGTCTATTTGATTTCATTGGTGGTGATAGTAAAAGAAAGTGAGATATTATGCATAAAGTTCATAAGTTTTAATAAATTAGTTACATCCATTATAAATAACATACAAGAGTCTTTTTTTTTTTTAAAGTCTAACTCATAGTTTTTAACAATATATTAAGTAGATAATAAATTAATTCTAGAACAGTTTATCCAATACAAGAAAAGGAAAAATAACAGCACATTGTTCCAAATAAACAACTATAAATATTCTCACCACACAAAACACATACACTTATACATATTTCTAATATTATACAATTTTAACAATTATTGACTAGCTTGTAAAGTTGAAATGGTTACATAAACACCATACTCCTGGAAAATGCAATAAGAATGTGTTACTTAAGAATTTTTTAATTTTGGCAAAATAGCAATCATCTAGTATACATGCTTGTTATCCTTTTTAAATATCCTACTTTTTTTATCTCAAAATATTTTAATAAATACTTAGGATACAAGAATAGCCTGTCATAATTAATAATTTATACATTCATTTGTTGTAGTTATACAGATTTAAATAAAAAAAATTTAATTAATTTTTTTTTAAAGTTGCACATTCATAAACATTGATAGTAACTTGATTCTTATTATTAATTTAAACTTATATTTATCAAATTAGTAGCAATATTATTATTAATGTATTTAATAGCTGCTAAAGAAAACAAAAGTTTCTGTTTAAAGCTAAAAATTTAATAAAAATGAATATTTGTATGAATTTAATAACTTAAAGAATCCCAAAGGATAAAAAAGAACATTTCTTATTTAAATTGCATATTCCATTTTTAATGTTTGAGTTCAAAGATTTTTAGGTGTAATTAAAAATAAATTAGGAAAACAAAGTAAAAATTGCAGAAAAAAAAATAAAGTACAGGAAATTTTACAAATAATAGTAGTAGTTACAAGCATTACATTCTTATATGAAACAGCATGAATTTTCTAATGTTGCTGGGATTGTACAGAACTACTTGAATCCACACGTGTGACATTATCACTAACAATCATACAAAACAACCATATATGCATCCCGTTTGACTTTTAGGATGGCAATACTCTTCCTTTAACAATATTTTTTATTTCATAAACTTTCTCTTTATACACAAATTACAAAATTTAGCATACAAAGACAACTACTATATACAAAATTGCTCTGGAGTATTCATGAAAGTGCAGGTGTATTCTATATACAGAGTACAAGACCATGGGTCTTTTTCTTTTGACTAGAAGTACTCATCCTTGTTAGGTTTTATTTGAGAAATTATTAGCTGTAGGCTAATTTTTTTTTATTCTCCCACTTATAAAGTTATATACAATCTATAAACAATTATATGAAAAAATATATGTTGTGCTGTTTCAGCCCCAGGGTTTAAGCCTCTTTATTTCTTCCTTAAGTTCCCCACCCCTCTCCCAACCAATCACCTCAAAGAATGAGAATGGAATGCGAGTTATTCATTTCAACATTTGCAAACTGGAATGTGATAAAAGTTATTAACTCTGTGACTTTCCAAAACACACTTGTAATATTAGGCTCAATGATAATAAAGTCGTACAATCACTATAGAAACCCTCAATCTTAAATTGGAATAGTAAATCAAAATCTTAGTAGAGTATTTTTGTAAAATTCAAACATTAAAGTTTGTTTATGAAATTCACAAACTTAACACTAAATTTATCCATAATGACTATTAACATTGCAGTTTTGCCCAGAAAACTACTGAAAAAATTTAGGCTTAAGGGATTGATTTTATTTATTTATTTTTTTCAAACAATTCAAAACAATATATATTTATTGTTGACTGATCAAGTTTTTAAATACATTGGCCTTCCTACAACACTACAAAAATCAATGCAGCTTAAACCCTGTTCTGTGCAGTTGTGCTTCAAACTAGAGCTACAAATTTAGGAGCCTTAGAGTCGAGTGGTGTATAAATACATATCCTAGCTTTAGATAAAGAAGCATAAGTGACTACATTTAATATTTATTACATATTTTGTTATTTTTATACATTTTTCATAGTTACATTTTAATTAAAAAATAATTGTCTCATCAATTTTTCCCAAATACAATTTCCTCACTTATGAGTACTTACAGAAAGTGTCAACAATAGTTCATTGTTTTATATACTTTTGTCTTGAGAAAGACGCTGAACAGTTAATTTAGTTCTGAGGAGTCCGAGATCATTGTAGAAAGCTGACTGTGTGAAAATGGTCATTCACACAAAATACACAGTAGTATACAAAGTAAGATAAAATATTTTAGATTATAACATGTACTGTTGCACAGATATTAAATTGTATATATACAAAAAAATTCCCAAGAAGAAAAAAAAAGTGTATTTTATCACAGCGGGAATGACTTAATACATGTGTAGCTAAAGTGGGTAATTCTATTACGTTTGGTTTAAAAATATTTTTTTTCACTTCAGTTAGTTATTGACTAATTAAATTACTTCCTATCCACTCATTCAAAATTTTATAATATATGCAAAATACTTCTCTAATATGTGATATAGGACTTCCAAAATAAAATTTAATTCGTTATAACATTCAAATTTTAATAAAGATCACTGATCTTAATGATTTACATAGTATTAATTGTTTGATAATTGTTTAAAATAAATAATTTCATACTCTGGTTACTTATCTATATATATAGAGAGAGAGTCTGGTTGGATTTCTAGGGAGTATTAGGGAATGTGCTAAAAAGAAATTTCTACTTCTACATTTATGTACATTATGAGTATTTGGTTGGCCTGCGATGTATGGAGTTTTTCAACTTCAGTATATTAAAATCAACAACAATAATAATAATAATAAATTACTTAATTCTACACACTAAGCATCTTTTTACATACTAGTAGGCTCTGCAATGGATTGCACAACCTATGAAGTTTTAAAAAGTCGTTTAAACCATCAGGTACTTTAAATGTTTTAAGCCACTCTGAACACAAATAATATTATCACTCGGACATTTACATGAACTTTCAATAAATCTTATGTGATCGGCTTCCTCTTTCAAGTATCCTTTTATAAATGTTGGCAAATTTAATTTCTCTATGTCCCCCTCTTCTCTCATATGATTTAGAATGACAGTTCGACACCTATCCTGAAGACTGATGAATTCGCGTGTAGCTATTCCGAGGGACATTTCAGTTTTAGCAGCTGTCGAACAGATGATGGGATAGATTTCATCTTTCACTAAATCTAGATCTGCGAACGCTACGCCAAGATTCATTCCATCCTTATAGTAGTTTAATGTGCCTTTGATACCATCAAATAATAATCCTATGGTGGTCGCTTCATTTTCCCGGAAAGGTTTGGTAAATTGTCTCCATATTCCTTTATGCCAAACAAGACCTTTGTGGGATAAACCCCAGCTGTGTTCATCTTCACCCAACATATTTACAAAAGCATCCGCATGAAGTCGGGCTTTCTTTGTCCCTATTCCTGAAAATAGATTAAAGCTGACTTTAATATATGTATTAACATGAAATGATGTGTTTAGCCTTATCAGATGAGAGAATATTAAACAGTTATTTTACAAAGCATGTTCACTCAACTTTGTCTGAAAGTTGCAGAAGCTGAGTGAACAGAGTTATTTGTAGGGTTATCTATTATGCGAGGGGGTTAGAATGACAGTGGAGTAAGTCAAAATTTTCAAAAATCTAGATAACCACATTTTCACTGAACGTATATTAATTTCTGTTCAGTGTGACAGTCAAATAAGTCATAGATCACTTAGGGAGTCGCAAGATGGCAAAACAAGTTGGACCACTTAATGCAACGGCAATACAACAAGTTTCACCAAACTCTTCTTTTCTCAAATTATTAAATATTGACTTACTCCACTGTCATTCTAACCCCCTCATGTTGAATGGGTAGGTTTACCAGATAAAAACATATATTTGGCGTGGTGCGATCCTTCCTTCCTATTGGTTGAATTTGCTGAGAAAATGGCTAACTCTTCCGAATTAAACATGAAAAAGTTGCCTAAGCAAAAATCTCCTTCAGCAAGTTCAAGCTAACTTTGTTGACCATAATGTTGTGCATATATCTCCCATGTGCTATGGCCATCACATTTAAGACAAATAATCATGGAATATCTATGTCATTAAAATGCATCAAATATTAAAAAAATTAACTAATTTAAATTAAAAACATGCCTAATTAAGGTTATCTAACATGGAAAAAAGAAAAAATAAGAATCAACAATTTGCAAGGCGAAAATATTTGTTTCCAATATTTTGTAGCATCTCGTGTTCCAGATAGGTGTCCTGCTTGAAAAGCATTTATTATGAAAGAAAAAACAAAACATATCCTCCCTTTAAAATAAATATATAAAATATCTAATATAATAGTAGGATATCTGTACTTCTCAAAAATAAGAAATTTGTGCTATAAACTTTATGAAAATGCACAATAGCAACAATTTTATAAAAGTTTCATGTTTGCATCCAAATGTATTTACAGTGCTTATACATTAAAACCTCTGCATAGCAGATACTTTGGAACTGCAGAATTCATTTACTTTCCAGATAACGTACAAGTACATAGATGTAGGGGGCAGAAAAAGTGTTGTCTAAATAGAGATGTCCATTATGGAGGTTTTACTGTATTTTGGAAATAACACTTTTCAATTTTATATAGATACTAGTTAACCCGCCCGGGCCCGAGATAATTACAATCTCAGAGAAAGGGGTTAACCCCCTCCCTCCCCATACCCACAAATATAATGAATAATTTGTTCAAGAGAACCACCGTCACGTACATTAACGCGATCATTAAAAAAAGAATTACATTTTTCTGATAATTAGAACATAATGGAGACGCTATGCTAAAATAGCTGGCAGATGACACCCCTTCCCGATCTCAATTTCAAATCTATATCTTAGTTACCTAAATATTTGTTCATTAGTAAAATTTGTCAATTATTTCCGTTCATTTTCGCAAACTAAATGAGAGGGATCGGCCAGAGAAACAAATCTCTTTGTAGTTCAGTTTGTAATGAAAGCAGATCCCTGTCTGAAAGTTTCTCTGATCGTTTTCAATGGCGCCGGCAGATTTTTGCATAAATTTTAAAAAAATTACCAACCGAATTTTTCAAAAATCACATAGATACAGAATATTTTTTTACATATGCTCAGAAATTTTCAAATTGATATCTCAATTAGTTTTCTTAAAATTCGCTAATTAGTAAAATAATTTGGAATTTGTTCATTTCCGCTCACAAATCCAACACGCCAGCCCGTTTCATTCGCCATTTTGTTTCAAAAGATGACATTTTAGAAGCGATAGTTAATGAGAATCTAATTAATATCTAGGCTAATTATCAAAATATTAAAATTCTGAGGCTCAGGTTCACATGGCCAGACCTTGGACTATCCACACCAAAATTTCCAGACTTCTAGGTGGGCTAGATTTTGCTAGCCATCGCCAACAGACACACACACACACACAGAGTGAAACTTTCTTTTATTAATATTGATGCCTAGAAAAAATATCTACTTTAATATAAACATTTTCCTCACTTAGTCAAAGACAATTATAGACACTCGGTGACCAAAATATTGAGAACACTGCTCATTCAAACTTTCTCTCGTCCGTGCAGCATATACACTGATGTAGTAAACTGAATTTTCTGATAAAAAGTTTTCCTCTTTATCAGACACACTTGTGAACTTTACAATTTGCTTATTTATATAGTAAATAAGAGATTTGAGCGACTTTTAAAATCAGCATGATTGTTGGTGCCAGAAGGGACCGGTACAGTATGCCTGAAACCGCTAACAGTGTTGGATATTCTCATACAGCAATGTCTTGAGTCTTCAAACAATGACAGCTAAGTCAAAAAAAAATATATTGATCAAAAGGGGGAATAGTTGACGGAAATCGCTTGTTATACGTTGCATGCAGCAACAGAAGAGCTACATTAATTTCTGTAGAATGCCATATTTCAGAAATAAATTTTTCTCTTTTAAAGAGTTGTTGCGGTAGCCACACTTTATCCATATTTAGACTACTGTCTTGAAAAATGGAATCATGTAATATTTGATATTTTGACTAATATTCGATTAATTTAAATGTTTATATCATTACAGGTAGTCATATTAAATAGTTTTGAAACACCCCATAGTAGATATTCTGTATTACTTGTTACAAAGAAAACAAGAACATGTTCACAAACGGTATTTGAATTTCAACTATTTTTGAATAATACAATTCTTTCACCACTTTTCATTTTGCTTTATTATTGAAAGGAAACTCACCAAACATCATACTTGTTCCAAATATTCGCTGGGTGACATTAATCTCCCAGTAGAATCGGCCTCGATTTAAAATACGAGTTCCACGCACCCCTGCTGTTCCATTGCTCCAGTTAGGATGAAAAAATGCTGTTTGGCACTTGTCACCTAATATACGGACTTCATGTGATTTATCTCGCTTGTTCCATTCCCAGAAATCAATGCAGTAGTTATGTAGAGGGGGATCATCCTGAGATGGCAAAGCTAAAAAATAATTTTCATATTAAAAACATGTATAATGATATATTAAAAATATGTAATTTACAGAATAATAAGTGTTAAGAGGTAGGGTTAAGATAGAGCACACTATAACAAACATCTTTTGTGTACAAAAACTGGTTTGTAATCCACTTATTCAGACAAAAATACAAGGTATTTCACAGATTTTCTGTTATAACTTGTATAATATTGAAATTTTCAACAATATAACTTTGTTTTTTGTGAAATGTGATAACTTCATGGAGAGCATATCATCATCATCGCGATTCAAACTTTCATCTTGATGCTGTATGTACTGTCAGCTACTTTCTGAATTATGAAGCATATAGCTAAGTGTTGTTTAAATGTGGGTCGATGACTTCAAATATACAAAACAGCATCTTCAGCACATATCACTTCTTCTTTCTTATTATGCTAAGTGCTGTTTGAATGCAAGGTGGCCAGTTCCAGTACTTCTCATGATGACTTCACATTTCACAGAAAGCAAAGTAAGTCTGTTGAAAATATTGTATCAATATTTTCGTTATTCTTAAAGTTATAAATGAAAATCTGGATTAGGTTGTGAAGCAAGGCAACTGAATAAGAACACATTGCAACGTTCCCTGTATAAAAATATTTGTTGTAATGCATTGTAACACTCCTTAAAGTTTGTTTCATGAGTTCTGAATTGCCTTGTATACAGGTAAACTTGGCTTTTAGATTGGGCAGAGTTGGAAAAAAAAAAACCTGATTTTTTTTGTTTAAAACGTTATTTCTTTCTCTTGTACAATAAAACCTTGATTAAAATGAGAAAGAATAAAACAAATAAAAAAAAAACATAAAACGCTAAACAGTAATTAATATAATTTATTATTATGTAAGAAAATGTAACTACTTATGAAATGTTTACTCTAAAAATAGTTACAAGTTTGACATCCATGGATGCAAGACCTTCAGTCTCAGGACTGATTTCAGTCTTGGGGAGATTTTTGACTAATAGTAAATTAAATTTTATATACTTATATAATAGCAATTTTACTATCAAGGACTTCAAATAATTTTCTTTTATTGTAAAAGATCACTTTTTAGCTATAATGCAAGGCATAGTAGCCCATTTGATTATACCGTAAGTCTTGGCTTGGGTGGACCTCTTGTGCCATATGACATCTCTATCAGAACCATAACCAGCCGATAAAGCCAGAAGGTAGGGAATGAAATTTTTTGTTGGTGCTAATTCACAGCTTTTCTTTTTGCTTTAAGGATGACTATGTATAGTCAGAAGTAGAGGACAAGTCTGCCCTATCCTAAAACTTTTAACTATAAAGTTTAAAAATATTTAAATGTAATATAAATATTATTATTAAAAGATTATGAAGTCTAGAGCAGGCTGCTTTTGGCAGCCTCTGCTGCTCCAGAGCTCAGCCCACCCTGCCCCTATCTGGTTATGGCTTTACATCTAACCGATTCTTAGTTTTGCTTTGGATGAACTCAAATGTAGAGAATATCCATTTTAAACAAGTGAAGTATGACTTTCAATCTGCATCTTGTGCAAAGTTTATCAACTCGGATAAAGGATGCAAGATGTTTATTTAAAAAATTAATGTTCAATTAATTCTTATACAAAGTTTATAACTGATAGTGTTTCTTATTTTACTTTTTGTGCCATAATCCTGTCAATCTTATCAAACAGCTAACTTAACTTAATTTTATAGTTTATAATTATAAGAACTAGTCTAGGACATAGATCAACCAGAAAGTTCCTACTCTTTGATATCTCATCAATTGTAAGATTCTTTTAAAGCTTTAATCTGTAATGCTAGCAAAGAAAAGTGTAGGAATCATGGTCATTCGATATGTCTTCTGCAACTTTTTCAATTTGTTTCTCTCAAGTCACATTAAGGTTTCTAGCAGCATATACCTCTGACATTTCCATTTATGTTTTTCCCATCCTGCAATCTCTTCACTGATGTTTCAATTACGTATTTCTTATTCTGAGTCTTGTTTCACATGCAACTGCAATGGGTTTTAGTCTCTGAAGGTAATCCCAAAAGTTTATTTTTACTTGAAAATTTATGACTTTCAATGCGATGTCATAATCGATTTTCTCACGATTATCATCACAAACCTTTAAAAATAGTGGGCAGTTGCTCAGATAAGATTGAAACTATATCCACCATGAAGTTCCGCCTGATATATGATGGAGACTCGAACTTTTTTGGTACTTGCCCCTGTCAACTTTACAAAGAATTACTAAACATGTTTTAAATATAACGTTTAAGTGTTTAAAACACCTGTTTTAAAAATAAAGAAACTTTAAACTGTCAATAGAACTTCATACCTGCCAACTTGTAAGGTTTATCCTTACAGTGTAAGGATTTAGGTCCAATTGTAAGGTTGTAAGGGCAACAGGTAAGATTGTAAGGTTTTTTGATAAAACTTGAAATGATTCTTCAAATATGTTACTTATTGAGTAAAAAAATAAAACTGAAGCACACATTGTGTTTGTTACATGAGTAAACAAATAAAACTGATGCACACATTGCATTTATGTTACAAAGATGAGGAGTGTGATTATTAATATAGTACGTCACAGCAATCAAATAGTAATTCACAACACGTTATTATATGCCACAGAATGTTTAGTCATGCTGTGTATTTTAAAAATTTCCCGCAGCAAAGCTAAAATTGAAGTTTTGACACTTTTTTTATTAGAAATTTATTTGATTTTTTTTTTTATTTATTTATAAAATATTTGGAACTTTTATGTTACCTGTGCACCAGTGCCAAATCTTGTTTCAGTTGGCATCATTTGAATTGTAACCCTTTCAATTCAAATGATTTGAATTCAATGATTTTAATTTTGATTTTAATTCAATTCTTGAGATTTTGTTATTTGTATTGATGTGTTTGTGTTTACGTATTTTATCATGATTATATTTTAGCTATTTTTAGGTAATTTTTTAAGACATTATACTGCAGCGTTAAAATATTTATTTTTTATAATAGCTAATGTTAAAACATTGTCGAAAAAAAAAATGCTTTGTGAGATTAAAAAAAAATTTGGCAATCACTGGTGCCCGGCTAACATAAAAGTACTAAAGATTTTAATAATTAAAAGCATGCAACACGATCACTATGGAGAAATGTATGACAAAGAATTGTTGGGTAAAGCCAAATCAGCCTATTTAACATATATCAAAAAAGAATTATCGGTGCTAATAATATTTGGGTTATTTTTATTATTTAATATTTTTGTAGTTATCAGTAAATTTTGTATCAAATCTTATAATACCTTATTAGACGTCTTCATAAATACCTTTTACCACATATATATGTTTAAAGATGCACAATGAAGTACGTCAGAAAAATTGTAAGGTTTTCTGAATAGACATGTTGGCAGGTATGGAACTTTTTTAATTTTGTAAAAAGAAAAAAGAGAAAGAAATAGTATAAAACTATAATTATTCAATACATTGAATTATAATTGTTCTTTTATATAGATAGATATTTATATATAATATTTAAAAGTATACCATTTCTGGGATCAAAGACAATCCAAAACCGCAACAACTTTTAATTCAATCGATTAAAAAAAGGAGGGGTGGCTTCATTAATGCTTTTCAACTAAAATACCAACAGGAAATGTACTGACTTGAAATACGAATATATTTGTTTCATCGATGGCGCGATCTTACAGTGTGAAAATGTCGATCAAACAAACCATTTTCTGATCCTTTTTTCACCCAAGACATTGAATGTTAGTGTTGATTATTAAAAGAAAAAAAATAGCATTTTTAGCAGGTCAGAGCGCTGAAGATAAGAAGCCTTATAGATCGGTCCGAGGCCCGGAAAAATGAAGATAAACTTTCAAATATAAATATTACTTTTTGTTGCGGGAGTGACACAAATTAAGTGAAATTAAATATGATTATTTTTTTCATAAGTGAAATTCATTTCGTTAATTAGTTATAGATTATGTATGTAGAAAGGAGAGTTTCTTAATATTAAATCTGTATTTGTACCAATCTTTTGAAATTTCGTCGACCCAGAGGAACATTTTTTCGTGCGTATTATAAATTTAATAAATAAAATTATTTTAATAGTATAATTGTTTATTTTTAATAAACAAAAATATTCTCGAGAATATTTTTGTTTATCGTTATATACAGTGTCTCACATAAGTGATGGGACACTTGTGCTTTACAAAAGGAAACTAATCAAATAAATTAAAAAAACATGTACACATTTTTTTTGTGGGTGTGTTTCATACTTAAATTTAGTAAAGATTATTACATAACATATATTTTGTCAAAATATTAAAATATTAATTTAATAAAAATACAAATGTTTAGAACGGAGCAAAAAATAGCTCACATAAGTGATGGGACACCATTATATATGCAACAAAAATCGTCTGAAATAAGCAATAAAAATATTTTTTGGGGTTTTATTTTTACTTAAAAGCAATTGGCAATAATTTATAAAATCGTCTGCAGTATTTCTCTCCAGTTTGTTTTGGAATTTTTGTGTTTTTTAGCTCTGTGTAGTCATGAATGCTAAACGAAAAGAAACTTCGCCTGAAATTCGAAAATTAGTTATTAATTTGCATATTGAACGTGGAAAATCTATTAGAAAAACTGCTGAAACAGTTAACTTGAGTCGTTCAACAGTTTTCAATATCATTAAACGATATAAAAAGAATCATATGATTCAGGATAAAAGAAGACCTGGCTGACCATCAAAGCTATCCAATGGAATAAAGCGAATTATCGTTCGAAATATTAAAAAAAATCCAAGAATTAGTGCTTCAAAAGTTGCTGCTGATTTACAAGCATTATATGGAATAATTGTTAATCCTGAAACTATTAGAAGGGTAATTCGATCTGCTGGATATCACGGTAGAGTAGCCAGGAAAAAATTCTTCGTAAGTGAAAAGAATAGAAAACTCAGACTAGCTTTCGCAAAATCCAACATAAATAAGAATTCTGATTACTGGAATAAAGTTATATTTGCTGATGAGAGTAAATTTAATATATTTGGTTCTGACGGTAGAATCTTGGTGTGGAGAAAACCCAGGGAAGAACTTCGCAAACAGAACTTGGTACCAACAGTAAAACATGGTGGAGGAGGAGTTATGGTATGGGGGTGTATGTCGTCCGCTGGAGTTGGTAATCTTGTTTTTATTGACAGTATAATGGATCAGTACAAGTATATTGATATTTTAAAGCAAAATTTGAAATCTTCAGCACGAAAATTGAACCTTCATAACGATTTTAAATTCTACCAGGACAATGACCCCAAGCACACTGCTCTGAACGTTAGACTCTGGCTGCTATATAACTGTCCTGAAATAATAAAAACACCACCACAATCTCCAGACTTAAATCCCATAGAGAATATTTGGCAAGAATTGGAATCAAGAATTCGCAAACACACCATTTCTTCAAAACAACAACTAAAATCGGTGCTTCAAGAAGAATGGGGTAAAATCACTCCAGAAATCACAAAAAAAATAGTCGAATCCATCCCAAAAAGATTAAATCATGTTTTAAAAGTAAAAGGAAATCCAACAAAATATTAAAACCTTTTAAAAAGTAAAATTTTTGGATAAATATTTGATGGAAAAGTAAGTGTCCCATCACTTATGTGAGCCATTTTTTGCTCCGTTCTGAACAATTGTATTTTTACTAAATTAATATTTTAATATTTTGACAAAATGTATGTTATGTAATAATTGTTACTAACTTTAAATATGAAACACACCCAAAAAATTTTTGCACATGTTTGTTTATTTATTTTATTGCAGTTTCTTTTTATAAAGCACAAGTGTCCCATCACTTTTGTGAGACACTGTATCTTGAAAATGGCGCCGTATATGAGCGCTGAAACATGTCGATCATTAAAAGGTTTTTTAAGCCTTTTTGTGTTCCCCTCTTTGTATCACTTAAGCATTTTATCTATATTTTAATTATAATTAGTGATCTTATTATGTGATTATGTACATAGATTATTTTTTAAAAAGTGGGTTTTTTTTCGCTTAATTGGTTGCCATTTTGTAATAAAGCGATAAAATGAAAAATGCTCAACATTAAAATCTTAGCCAGAACAAGCTGTAAAAATTTAGCCATGTTTAATTTGTTTTAATTCTTTATTACACTTTATATAGAAAAAATAAAAAAAGGGGGGTTTTTTTAAGAGCTTTTTTTTTTAAAAGCACAATATTGATAATTAGAATTAAAGGGAAAAAACAAACAAATAAGAATAGGTCGATCTGAAAACGAAACATCAATTGAAAATCGGGAGGATAATTGAAAAAAAAAAATTGTTATTCTAAAAGAATTTTATGTTGCAAAATCATAAAAGTGATTTTGAAAATCTGAACTAATGCTTAATTTTAATGGAAATGCACAAGTTTAATCACTTTTTTAGACGAAAGAACATTTTCACTATTGCAAAATTGTAAAACAAAACATTAACATTTATTAGTTATTCATATTAAATAGAAATAGCCATTATTTGCCTTTATCGTGGTACCGATATTATACTAAAAATGAAATTGAGTGTGGAACTTTAATTTTGATTTTTTATAAAGAGGAAAAATATATAATTTTTAATGTTCTTTTTTTAAATATCGTTCAAATTAGTTTAAAACGAATTTTGTCTCTAAAAAAGAAAAAAAAAATGTTTGAGCAATTATGAAATTTATTGAGGCTCAGTAAAAACATGTAACTATTGAAAATGGAGGTCTTGGTATTTATTATTTATATTGGTTCTTAATGGGGCTTCAAGTGCCGTAATTTCCGGCTTATAATTTGCATAGCAAACAAATGTGTTTAGACCCAGAAAATTAAAAATCTTATTTATTTATTTATTTATTTTTTAACGCGGTACGTATTTGACTTTAATTATGAAATAGAAATTCTGGGTCTAAACATATTTGTTTGATCCGCGGATTATAGGACGGAGATTACGGTACTTTTTTTACATGGCTAGGTTACACAAAAAAATTTTGATGCATTATTGTCTACAAGCAGTAATTGTTTGAAGTGCATTTTAGTGATGTTATAGAATTTCAAACATAACGAAATCGATATTATGTCATTGAGGTACGCTATACGTAGTTCTCGTGGGAAAAGGTGCATTTGAAATTCGTAATTCTGTTATAGAGCTATACAAAAGTAATCGGTTAGATGATTAAATACTTTAATAGATAAACGTAAGCTAGACAGCGTATTACAGTCTAATGAACTGAGTTGTTTTCTGTTCTCTTTATCATATACAGTGTCTCACATAAGTGATGGGACACTTGTGCTTTACAAAAGGAAACTAATCAAATAAATTAAAAAAACATGTACACATTTTTTTTGTGGGTGTGTTTCATACTTAAATTTAGTAAAGATTATTACATAACATACATTTTGTCAAAATATTAAAATATTAATTTAATAAAAATACAAATGTTTAGAACGGAGCAAAAAATAGCTCACATAAGTGATGGGACACCATTATATATGCAACAAAAATCGTCTGTAATAAGCAATAAAAATATTTTTTGGGGTTTTATTTTTACTTAAAAGCAATTGGCAATAATTTATAAAATCGTCTGCAGTATTTCTCTCCAGTTTGTTTTGGAATTTTTGTGTTTTTTAGCTCTGTGTAGTCATGAATGCTAAACGAAAAGAAACTTCGCCTGAAATTCGAAAATTAGTTATTAATTTGCATATTGAACGTGGAAAATCTATTAGAAAAACTGCTGAAACAGTTAACTTGAGTCGTTCAACAGTTTTCAATATCATTAAACGATATAAAAAGAATCATATGATTCAGGATAAAAGAAGACCTGGCTGACCATCAAAGCTATCCAATGGAATAAAGCGAATTATCGTTCGAAATATTAAAAAAAATCCAAGAATTAGTGCTTCAAAAGTTGCTGCTGATTTACAAGCATTATATGGAATAATTGTTAATCCTGAAACTATTAGAAGGGTAATTCGATCTGCTGGATATCACGGTAGAGTAGCCAGGAAAAAATTCTTCGTAAGTGAAAAGAATAGAAAACTCAGACTAGCTTTCGCAAAATCCAACATAAATAAGAATTCTGATTACTGGAATAAAGTTATATTTGCTGATGAGAGTAAATTTAATATATTTGGTTCTGACGGTAGAATCTTGGTGTGGAGAAAACCCAGGGAAGAACTTCGCAAACAGAACTTGGTACCAACAGTAAAACATGGTGGAGGAGGAGTTATGGTATGGGGGTGTATGTCGTCCGCTGGAGTTGGTAATCTTGTTTTTATTGACAGTATAATGGATCAGTACAAGTATATTGATATTTTAAAGCAAAATTTGAAATCTTCAGCACGGAAATTGAACCTTCATAACGATTTTAAATTCTACCAGGACAATGACCCCAAGCACACTGCTCTGAACGTTAGACTCTGGCTGCTATATAACTGTCCTGAAATAATAAAAACACCACCACAATCTCCAGACTTAAATCCCATAGAGAATATTTGGCAAGAATTGGAATCAAGAATTCGCAAACACACCATTTCTTCAAAACAACAACTAAAATCGGTGCTTCAAGAAGAATGGGGTAAAATCACTCCAGAAATCACAAAAAAATAGTCGAATCCATCCCAAAAAGATTAAATCATGTTTTAAAAGTAAAAGGAAATCCAACAAAATATTAAAACCTTTTAAAAAGTAAAATTTTTGGATAAATATTTGATGGAAAAGTAAGTGTCCCATCACTTATGTGAGCCATTTTTTGCTCCGTTCTGAACAATTGTATTTTTACTAAATTAATATTTTAATATTTTGACAAAATGTATGTTATGTAATAATTGTTACTAACTTTAAATATGAAACACACCCAAAAAATTTTTGCACATGTTTGTTTATTTATTTTATTGCAGTTTCTTTTTATAAAGCACAAGTGTCCCATCACTTTTGTGAGACACTGTAGATGTGAATGTGACGCATTATTTTCAGAATAATCGATCTTTTTTATGAAGTTATATGTCTTTACAGTAATGAAAATTAAATGACTCATCAGATGAAATGTATTTAGAATTACTTATATTACACGAGTAAGGTATTCAAAGAAGAGAAACAAAGAAAAAAAAAATCTATCATACACATTTTTTCTCAACTAATAATAATAAAAAGTTTAGAATCAGACTAACTGAAAAGTAATTTTGTTCTTAAATGTATAAAAAGAGTTTCATTTCATTGTAATTTAAAATATTATCACATAATGGTAAATAGCGCATTATTCAGAATAGTACAGAATTATGGTATTTTATTCAGAATCAATTATTATAGGCCAATATTTTTTTAACCGTGTTCACTTCACATCTTACAGTTTGTACATTTTCAAAACAACCCCTACCCTATAATTGAATTCGGCCATGTAAGTAAGTAATACTTTAAATTATGTTTGAATAATATCGATATTTACTAAACATCTTTCAGTTAATATTTTTGTAAAATATTTCAGAACTTACTTCGATTCTTCATATTTCTGGGCTACAAGTATTGATTAAACGCAATGAATTAATTTACTTTGAAAATACTTTATATCTTATTACACGTATTTTAAATTTTAAAAGGAAAAAAAATCACTTTTCTATATACACATCATTCGCAAAATCATTATTAAAAGATTTTATACATTCTATAAATCACAGACAATCTTCAGCTTTGAAATTTAAAAGGTAAAAATCGTCTTCATATTTAATGTTTCCATAAAAACTGCTATCAAAAGATAATTTATTTAAAAATTAAAAAATCGTCTGCAAATTGTATGTCTCTGTTAACTGGTCAAAAAATAATTTATTGAAAAATCGTCTGCGAATTTTATATTTCTAATAGCTGGCCATAAAATAGGTTATTTAAAAAGTAAAAAAATCGTCTGTGGATTTAATGTTTGTACAAGAACTGGTCACAAAATAATTTATTTAAAAAGTGAATCATTTAAAAGGGGAAAAAAACAACAGTTAAATTATATATATATTCTTGCTTGATTTTTTACTGTTTTTCGAAAAATTTCGAATAATTAATTTCTGACGGGAGAACGGGAGCGTAACGATCATTCTTTACACAACAGCTGTTAAACGAAAGCCAGCACATGCAGTCATTGGCAAAAATATAAAAATCGTGTACATTTTATATGTTAAAATTCGATATTATTACTACGTTGTGACTCGAAGTCTCAGTTTGGTAATGCTTAGAAACTGCACATACTGATTATTTATTTATTTATTTTTGTTATTATTTAATAATAAGAATGAGATGAATTTTAGTACTTTTTGGCTTTTTTTTCTAACTTTACATCATAATCCATCACCAGTAGTAAGAAAATAATTAAATGAATAAGATTTAATTTTGAATTTAAATGTTTGTTGTGGATGATTTTCTTCTTAAAGGCCCGGCTGTCTTAAGGGGCCCGCCTCTGGTCCTGATTTTCTAAATAAAATTTTAAATAGATAGACTCAAGCATCCCTTACATAAACATTTCAAATAAAAATAACTAAAAAAATATCAAAATTTGAGTGATATAAATTGTGCATGCGTGTTAATATTATTATGCAGTCAAAAGAAATTAAAACAAAAAACTCCATCTACTAATAAATAATGAGCTGTATTTTAATACTTAGAATGACTGCTAAACTGGCGAAATGCCAGCCAGCCCCACCCCTCCCCCAATTTCACAGGGCTCCGTGGTAGCCAAAAATTGCCATGCGTGGCTTAAACCACTTACACTTTTTTTTTTTTTTTTTTTTTTTTTAAATTTTGTTAACGTAGTGATGTTTAAATTTCTGGTAACTGTGCATTACTTTATAAAAGTTAATTACTATTTAACGTTTATTTTCTAGTACTATACCCTGATTTTTAAAAAGGAATATTGGCCTTCACATCATGATACGGGGTTTAACAACGGGGGTTCTTTAATAAAACGGATTTGTGGAAATAATGTCCATTTTATGTCTGTCTCTTTAGGTGTTTGCTTTTCACATAAAGACGCATAGTTTTGCAATTGTATCAACTCAACCTTTCGTCTGATACCTTTTTGCTTCTCGGTGATATCCAGAGACATTTTTATTTATTTATTTTTCTAATAATAATTTGCGAATGGATGAATAGAAAATATATAAACTGAATCACAAATACTTTACTTTCAGTGATATTTTTTAGTAGCACACTTATTGAAGCCTCCCAATCAGACTGAAAAGCTTTTTTAACTTTACAAAATTAGGGCCTTCGAAAAGTTCTTATCTAGCCCTTGCTTTTATAAAAGTGTCCTCTTTTTTCTACATTTTAGTAAAATAACTCGTTTCGGACCACTTTTATCAGTTGTTACGTAAGATAAGTAGAATGTGGAGAGTTTAAATTAATAATTTACTGATACAGTAGAAGAGGAGTCCGCCAAGTTTGACGGCTAAAAAAATATATTTTTTGTAATGCTAAATTTTTTCTCCCTTTTATATACGATAACGGGACTTGGAAAGTATCATAAACATTCGTAACTAAAATATTATAGAACAAGAACGAAAAATAATTCGTCAAGCGAAGATTATGTAACACTTTCCAACACTGACAAAATACTTTTCGGAAAACGCATAGCACATTTAAAAACACAATTTCAGGAATTACCAACAATATTCGGAAAAATGTCCAAATTATTTTGTGTAACCCTGTATATGATTTATAGATTTCCATATATACTACATAGAATGCTAAATTTTAGTTCAGTCAGGAAACGCATAGCACAGTTTAAAATTCCTCTTCTAGAATTTCCGGCAATAAACGAAAATGTACTCAAGATGTTTGTGCTTCCCTGTATATGATCTATGGAATTTTACGCACCAAGTAATGGGCAAAAAAATTGTTAAATTAAAAAGTGCATTGCGCAACTCAAAATGCATTTCCATCAATTATTGTTAACAGACTGCACTTTAACCGAATTCTTTTGGGTGTCCCTGTAAATGAACGATGAATGCTAGACTTACATAATTCTATAGTAAGTCTGTTGTATAATACACCTCATTAATATATATCAATTTCGATATGTTTGAAATAGTGAAACATTATTAAAATAAACCGCAAACGATTTTCCCCCATAGAACGTAATGTAACGAAATTCTTTTGCGTGTCCTTGTAAATGAACTATAAATACTACACACTTCATTTTCATTACGAAACATGCCATAATAAACCTCAATAGCATATATCAATTTGATATCAATCCGAGTATATTTACGCGAGTTAGAGCACGGACAGACGGCAGATAAACAGAATTTATAAACACTTTTCAACGTAGTTGGAAAGTGTTAAAAATCACATTTTATTCACAATTTATGTGTTCGTTTCCAAAAGCACCAAATTTCTTTTCTTTCTTTTTTTCCCCCCACCCCCCAAAGAAGTATATTTACAAGATTTATATGACAAAATATTAAATTTTATAAATGTAAACAACATTTTTCAATTTATTAAAAAAATATATATTTTTTAATGTGACTTAAAATCTGAATAATTTCTTGGTACTAAGATGTGCAGATTTGACAGAATTGCACTGTAATATATTTTGTTTTGTTATTTCTATCTCTAGCTATAGATTTTGCGCTAACGTTATGTTTGGCTTCAAATCGTGCGCCGCACGTTAAATATTGTTTATTGTGTAAAAGATTAAGAGTAAATTATGTGAAATCTGCAAAATAATCGATGTTGAATAAAACAACTTTATGAATGAACACACATATATAACGATAGCTGAAATTCATTTTATCATAACTTTTGTTCTAATATAAAATGTAGAATGCGATTTCATTTAAAATATTACAAATTAACCATGTTTGAAATTAAATAACCAGAACAGTTTTTGAATTTTCGGTCTATATAAATGTACTTGACTCCTAAATAAGATAGTATCCACCAAACGGAAATTCAGGAAGTACTGTTTGTAAACAAACGAGCGTGGCCCGTTGTGACGTCACAGGAACAGTGCTTTATGAATGACGTCTATTTATAATTAAGGCTCCTACAATAGGAGTGCTATATATTCTAGTAATTCTATTATGGAGTTGTGAAAGAAGCTCTATTTACATAATAATACTTAATAGTTAATAATTACAAGGGGAAAAAGCACTATAATGATGTAGGTGTTAAATAACAGTTAAACCCTTGGGGACGAGCGACACGTATACGTGACGCATAAGATGCTCAGAATCCTCAATTATTCCCACCAGTTATTTTTTATTGGAAGCTTTGGCTTATTAAATCTTAGCATTTCTGCGATTCATTTAGGCGAAAATTTCTGTTTTGAAAAACCGGTGGTAAAAGATAAAAATTCCGTAAAAGACGTTCATCGCGAAAGGGTTAAACATTTTAAATAATATTAATTTTCGAATATGGTACAATCCATTAACAACAAAAAAAAAAAAAAAAAAAAAAAAAATCACAATTTTAATGCATAAGGGATGGTCTACATATTTAAAAAAAAAGTACCAGGTCTTTTTTTTTTATGTTAACGACCACTTTTGAGTTCTATTGATTTAAATAGTCCGGATCCGGAAGAACGCAAGATATTATTGATTTTTCTTAAATCTTAAAATGTAATGAACAGGTGGTTAAAGCTTGAGGATGCTAATTTTAAGTCCTCTTTGTAGAGGTTTAATTTATATTTTCTCAAAACAAACATTTGAATAAAATAATTATATTTTAACTACAAACAATGAAATGAATCTAAACAACTTTCATGTTCTAAATCATTTTTTTTTTAATATATTGAAAATGAATACTAAATTCTTACTTAATATATATATATATATATATATATATATATATAAAACTTTAAGTAAAATTTAACCATTGAAACATAAGAAACTGACCACATACACTGAAATCCCGATACCAAAGAGCCCTGTCAATTTACAAATTAAAATTGTAGTCCTAATAAAAGTAACATTATTAATTCAAATTAAGAAGAAGAAAAAAAAAAAATTAAATAAATAGAAAATAAGGAATGAAATATAAACCACACGAGTATATACACAAATAAAAGCTTATAAAGTAATTTACTTTTTCAAGGGCAAGAAAATCACATTTATAAGCAAAGAACGATTGTTTTCTGTATATGACACCAGCTTTTGCTAAATATAGTGCCATATCTTGCCCGAACAATCGTTGAAACAATATTGAATAACAAGACCTTTACAATGGAATATTATAAATTATACATACAATTTGAAAAGGAGTGTGAAAAAGAATTAAAAAAAAATAAATATATATATATATATATATATATATATATATATATATATATATATATATATATATATATATATATATATATATAGGAATGAAGGCATACATTAATGTTTATATGAAAATAATCAATGTTATCAAAAACGGGTATCTGTTTTTATTTTATTATTATTTTACAGAAAAGCAATAAAGGAAAAAATAATGTAAGAGTGAATTTTTTTTCTTTGCATTCTTCTTCTTATTATTTTTTTTAATTTATCCTTTTAATTATGATCCTTTAAAATGTTTGTAAATTTTTTTGTATTTTTCGTAAAATCAACGCGACAAATATAATTTACAATAAAAAAAAAAAAAAAACTGGAATACTGCTATTTGAAAATTTAAAGTGGGTATCAAAATAAATATGTAAATGACAACTTTGTTGTGAATAATTATACATAATTATAATGTTAACAACCTTGTGTATATTTTAGTATGACCGGGACTAGTACAAACAATTTAGTATTCTAAATTCGTATCTTTTTTTTTTTTTTTTCATTTTAAAGCAAAAGACAACTGAAACATTTTATAACAATTACAATTTAGATTGGAAATGGATCGTCTACACTTATTTTACTAACAGAATGAAAAGTAACATATAATAAAATTTAATAAAAGCTATATTAAGTTTTGTTTGTAACATGTATTAGCGAAAAGTACTGCATACTCGATATCCACACATGCGCATTTTCAGCCAATGTGCGATTTAAAAGGACCATGTAAACAAAAGATTCAAAACACACAAATGTGACACTGTCACCACACGTGGGAAAAAGCATGATATTATTTGTAAATACCACATGAAAAGAAAAATAATAACATATATTTTTACTGGTTTGAGGAAAAATAGATTATGCTACACAAAAGAAAATGCACGACTTTCCTTCCGATAACACAGAAAGCTTTGAAATATGAAATTCCAAAATATCACTTACTTTGAAATACAAAAGTCTTCATGTCAAAATGAATTTATTTCTTCAACAGAATTCAAAATGCTCAGTCAAAACACAACAATCGCGTATTGCGAAACTATCCAATCCACACAGCAGAAGTCAAGTCCTTTTGCTATCCAATCGTGCAACAATCTACAGAAGCAGACAAGGAAGCAGCATCTTCTCACCATCCACATTCAATATCGATGCATGCTTTGCTCCCCTCTTTTCACAGGAGGGGACTGTTTGGTGGCACAGCACCAACCAGTTTCTCGCGAGGCACTGACAATAACAGAACCAGAACTGCAGCTATAACGGTGGTGTGCGATTATCTGTCACCAAATAAATCTGATCCATCCACCAGTTTGGAGTACCCACACACACACACAAAAGTTTCAGAAAATAAAAGACATCTGCTGTTATGGAACGGAAAAGCGTAGCCTTTGTTACTGTACCGAATCTGGATATCAGGGGGTGGAAGGGGGGGCACCATTGTTTAGGGCACGTGCCCCGAGTGCGATACCGGCTGCTCTCATTGGCCAGCTGTCGGTCTGACAGACGGCGCGTGCGTTTACGTCATCTCCTGGGGGCTACCTGATTACTTTGGGGGAAGCCCGTATCGCATTGATAGAACCCGCGTTTTTTCAGGGGCTCCTTGCTCCCCATGTCTTATGTTTTTTTTCTTTCTTTATGAACCGTAAGCAGTTATCGCGGACAGATGCTTTTATTTGATAAATTTTAAGAGCTTCGGTGTGCAATATTTCAAGTCTCTGTGGTATCGGCGGAATTTTGAGATGCGATAACGGCTAACGGTGTCGACGGTTGTGTAAACAGAGCCATTATTTTTTATCGATATTGACAAAATGGAAATTTAAAAGGGAAAATGAAATCTTAGATTAGGGCTGTCCAATACAGCGCCCCTTCGAATGTTTCATTTTTCTAGATTTCTTTAAAACAAAATTCCATCTCCAAAGTTACTTTGCTTTAGAATAATTAACATTTGCATGCTTGTTGTTGTTGTTGTTACAGGTGTTATTAAGGCTTTTGGCTCTTTTACTTGCAAAAGTTCTTGAGATATCCCAACACCCATCCCTCATCCCTAAACCTCAGAAAAATGTTACGTTAATATTTACTATGATAAGTTTTTGTTCATTCTTAAAAAAAAAAAAAAAAAAAAAAAAAAAAAAAAAAAAAAAAGAGCCACTTCTATCGTAGCGAGCCAATAATGTGACATATATACATATATATATATATATGTGTGTGTATCCTACAGACGTATAGGTATGGCTATCACTGCTAAAGTGGGATATATTTTTGCATTTTTCGAATCATGTGAATAATGGCATGGCGCCCTTCATTGTGTGCCACAAGCTAAGGTGCGCTTTTGCTCACTGAAAGGTTGGACAGGCCTGTCTTAGATGATAGGAACGATTTCAATTTACAAGATTTGTAGTCCGGCAGCCAGCGATATTTTTTACTTAACCATTTCATACAAACTGATCTTCAAATATGTAATTCATCTCACTGAATCAATGACGAAAACAGCCGTCAGCTGTCGCAAAAGTGATGTGTTCGGCCTCGGTGGTCGCAACATCACCCAGTCAAACGGAAATGAATGGCAACCTGATTATGGAAGATCGCCACTGGTCGCGACAAAATCTCTCACGTTTCCGTAATCGGGTTGACTTTCACTTCCTCTTGACCGGGGGATGTTGCGGTCTTCGAAACCGCATCCATTGCTATCACGACAACTGACGGCTTTTTTTGTGATTGGTTAAGTGAGATCAATTAGATATTTTAAGATCAGCTTGTATAAAAGGGTTAAATAAAAAATATCGCTGGTTCCTGAACTAATTTGGGAGTGCGGTTGGAGAAGGGGGTGGGATAATTGTTTCAACTATAACGAATGAATCAGCGTATCTTGGACAAAAGGCATTTAAATAAACATTTATCGATGAATTATTCTTATGAAACTCTTCTGATGAATCCATAAAATATTTATAGTTTCTCATATTTTCATTTTCAATTTACTGTAAAATTTTAGTATCAATTTAATTTTTGCATTATCTTTTCCTTTGATTTTTACGCATATGATTTCATTTTAATTATATATATATTATTATAGCCAGGGTAGTGCAAGGGGTGTTCCGGCACCAGGAACTAAACCCGATAGGTGTTTTGATTACGCCTTCCAGCGAATCTTAAACAATGTTCCAGCAAAATAATAATAATAATAATCAATGAGACCTGTAAATATATAGATCTTAAACTATATTAGAACGATCAAAACATCTTCATTTATTTTCTTTAAAAAAAAAAAAAAAGAGAGAGAGAGAGAGAGAGAGAGAGAGAGAAAATTGATTTTATGAGGGGTAGGGGGTGGAGACTGCTTACCTTACCCACTAACTTCCATAGTCATGGAAAAAGAAATACGATACAGTTATAAAAGAAAGTGTACTTGCTAAGACATGAAGCACTGTCTAAAATGGAACTTTTCCGGACCCTTGCGATTCCGTTTTCGCACAGGTCTTACTATATATATGCTTTTAATATTTGTTTCTTAATATAGACAAAAATTTTCATAAAGGTCACAAGTAAAACAAATAATTTAATATAGTAGTTTATAAAAAAATAATAAAAAGGATTAAAATTTTTAAAACAACTAATTTATATTTATTTTATTTTTCTATTGTGATTTAACAGCTTAATGTGATAACAGTTTTTAGGTTTTATAAAATATCTTCTTTGCAAGATCAAATTTTGTTCAGGCATATTCGTAAATCTTCTTCCAAGAACTTTAAACGCGATCAGTTTTTGTCTGTAATATAATTCATATAGCTGCCAACATACCGATATCTTCCATAGCATTGTTTACATATAACCTATGTCAAATAAACATGTTTTAAACTGGAAATTTTACTTAATAATAAATGAAAGTGAATAAGGACAAGAAAGAAACACGTCTTGATGTATTAAATAGTTTTTATGATTCAAAACATGTTTATTTGCATAAAAGATATCGATACACAGTGCTACGACAGTTATAGGTAGATTGTGTATGTATATTATTCATTGCCCCCCCCCCAAAAAAATCACACCATGTAAAAATATGACATTGATAGCGGGTTTCTTTATTTATTCATTATTATTATTTCTGCATTAGCAGGTGATTAAGGTAAACTTCAATCTTGAAACCAAAAGATTCTAATTTGTTATAATTATAATGCTGGATTTATTATTTCAGCCAACAGTTCTTCTGTAAAACTTAAATTCACTGCGTTCACGTTCTCTTAAAACTAGTCGGATGTGCCTATCCCAAAACTTTCTTCTATCTCATACAAGTGTCATATACCAAAAACGAATCAGCACCAATTTATGTCAAGGTCTAACTGAATCTAAAGTTTTATTAAATTGCGTTCTTGAGATATGACTATCTCCAGAATCGTGTAAATCCGGAAAAATGCAACATAGCAGCACCACCTGTTGGGCGATTTACACCAAACCTTAATCAACAACAACTTATGTCAACGTCTAACTGAATCTGAAGTTTGATGCAATTCTGTGCATTATTTCTTGAGATATAGCTATCGTGGAAATCGTGAAAAAAGTAGCATATAACATAGCACCACCTGCTGGGCTGTTTACACCAAAACATAACCAGCATCTATTTATGTCAATGTCTAACATAATCTGAAGTTTGATTGAATTCTGTGTATTAGTTCTTAGGATATAGCTATCATGGAAATCATGAAAAAGTAGTATAGCAGCTCCACCTGTTGGGCTGTTTACACCAAAATGTAATCACCGTCTATTTATGTCAAGGTCTAACAGAATCTGAAATTTGATGCAATTTTGTGCATTAGTTCTTCAGATATAACAATCGTGAGAGTCGTGAAAAAAATGTAGCATAGCAGCGCTACCTGTTGAGCGATTTACACCAAAAACGAATCGACTGTTTTTTTGACGATGGAAGGTAATTGCTAAAACTCGTTATATGTTTTCTTTAATGTTTACTTCTTTCACCTCATTTAAAGGTGCGTTTTTCGTTAGTTTTCTGTATGTTGAAAATAAGTGTTTCATAATCTATGCTTGACGCATGATTTTTCGTTTTTGTATAATTCAGGTTTTGAGAGAAGTACTCAAAAAATTCCATAAAGTACAGTTTCAGTACAAATCCAAAACTTCTGTCCGGTTGGTAAATTTTAAATTTAGCCCTATAAATACACCAGAATTTACAATTGCTAATTTGTAGATTTAACATAAAGACACAAGACACTATTAAGTATGAAAGCAAGGCTACTTCTGAAAGCTGAATAGGAAACAACCGTAAGTAGATCACAAGACAGAAAGTTTTCTAATAAGGGCGGAGTTAAGGGTGTATTCAAATCCAAACTGCTTATTTTGAGACACATTTTTAAATCCATTTTTGCTCTAAAATGCATTCAATTGGCAAGTTCTCTTATTCAGAAACTTTATAATGTCCGTATTGTCTCGATTTTTTTTATAAAGGCAGAATATATTTCAAAAAATGCTGTCAAATTGGACATTTTGAACTGAATTTCCAGAACCGATAGCGCTGGAAACAAACAAAAATGATCGTACTGTGAAAATAACTGTTTGTAAATCAATTTCTAATTAATTGAACGAAAAATAAAAACATGGGTCCCTCATAAATCTCTTCATAAATCACGCCGCCAAGTTTCATGTTTTTATTTTTAAAAACGAATCTGAAAATGTGTCTCAAAATTTTGAGTTGTTGAGCGTGGAAAAATATATTTTTTCAATACCACCTTAAGACATCGTTTTCCGACGTGAAAATAAATCATTAGTAGTATACCAAGGGTGCTGCTTCATTTTACAGCTTAGTGTTTTCGTATTCTAAATTTAATCTAATTTAATCGTGGGACGTTTTAAATAAAAAGAAATTTAATTTACGAAAATACTGGTATTAAGTTATGCAGCACGCCCTAGCGAACCGCTACTGACTATGAGAATTTTTGATTTTGTGGAAACAATGGCAGATATAACAAATTGGTGCAGTTAAATTTTAAGTGTTTTCTCCATAAAGTTTTTTTTTAATTATGCTTGATATTTCTGTGTGATTTTCCTGGATTTTCATCTTCACTTTATGAGAAAATTTTACGTGATAGAGAAAAGAGCTCGACAATTTTTTAATTTAGCGGATCGAAACAGATTTAGAAACACCTAAAACAGTGCATAAAAAAATATATATATATATATATATTATTTTGCAGGCCTGTGTAATTTTTGCCTAAAATCGCTAATTTTATCAGAAGATGTCAGAATGTTTTCATAATTTCTCCACATAATCTTAAGAGTGTTTGAACAGTGTTTTTTATATACTAATAAAAGAAAGTTTCGCTCTGTGTGTCTGTGTGTGTGTCTGTCTGCGATGGCTGGGAAAATTTAGCGCACCTAGAAGTCTGTAAATTTAGATTTAGGTAGTCCAAACACTCTCCTGGTATCCCTGAGTCTCAGAATTTTAATATTTTGATAATTACTCTAGATATTAAATAGAATATCATTAAACATCGCATCGAAAATGCCATCTTTTAAATCAAAATGGCTATAGAAAAGAACTGTTGTTGTGGATTTGCAAGCGAAAATGAACGAATTCGAAATTATTTTGCTAATTAGCGAATTTTACGAAAACTAATTAAGATATCAATTTGAACATTTCTGAGCATATGTAAAAAAAAATTCTGCATCCGTCTATGCAATTTTTGAAAAATTCGGCTGGTAATTTTTCTTAATTTATGCAAAAAACTGCTAAAAATCTGCTGGCGCCAGTGAAAAAAATCCCAGAAAGTTTCAGACAGGGATCTGCTTTCATTAAAAACTGAACTACAAAGAGATCTGTTTCTCTGGCCGATCCCTCTATTTAGTTTGCGAAAAAGAAAGGAAATAATTGCCAATTTTTACTAATGAACAAAAATTTAGATAACTAATTAAGCTATAGATCTGAAATTGAGGATGGGAGGTGTTGTCATCTGCCAGCTATTTTAGCGTAGCATCTTCGTTATGTTCTATTTATCAGAAAAATTTAATTATTGTTTTAATGATCGCGTTAATGTAGGTGAAGGTGGTTTTCTTGAACAAATTATTCGTTATATTTGCGGGTATGGGGAGGGAGGGGGTTGACGCCTAGCACTGAGATTGTTATTATCTTGGGCCCGGGCAACGCCGGGCGGGTAGCTAGTATTACAATAAAATCAAGGAAAATTAAGCTATAACTATTATCGTGAACTTTTGAGGTAATAGAATTCAATGCGTTTGCTTAATTTATTTTCAGCTTAAATTAATCTCTCTGCAATTCTGTGTAACACTGTAATCAAGTAATTAAACAACGTATTATTTGTTTCCTTCTACATATATAATTTTATATTTTTGAGCTGATTGTTAATAATTATTTAACATGCGACGTGGTTATATTATTCTATTATTATAATGTTATCTGTGTCATGTTTAAATTAAATTATATTCATATAATAGTTATTTTGACTCATAATCACACATTTTAATTATAAAAGTTGGAAAATTTGAAGCTCTTGTGTATATGTGGTGTGTGTGTGTGTGTGCGGAGGGGGGGGGGCAACTGTGGAGTTTCGAGGTGGCGATTGCATTTTTTCAACCATTACTAAACACAAAATTTCCCGGGGGGGCATTTCGATGCTCGTGGGTGGAGGTGGGGGGGGGGGGGGTGTCCCACACCCTGAATTTATACACTGCTCGTCCGTGAACTTACCGATTCCCCTCGCTAATGTTAATCCCATGGACGTAGGATACATTCGTATATTTAAAATATCTCCTCAGGAAATTAATATTTTTAACTTCTGTTTTCTTTGTACTGTCCTTAAAGGATGTCTCTTTTTTTTCTTAGTTGAAAAGTTTTTCTGAAATATATACTTATTTTTATGTGAAGTGTTAAAATCTTGTTCAGTTTCGCTAAGATTTTAACACATAACATTATAAATTAAGCACATATTTTAGAAATATTTTGATAACTAAGAAAAAAAGAGACATCATCCTTTAAGAACAGTACAACGAAAACAGAAGTTTAAAATATTAATTTCCCGAGAAAAGATATTTTAAATATACGAATGCATCCTACGTCCATAGGATTAACATTAGCGAAAGGAGTACTTAATTTATTTTCAGCTTAAATTAATGTATCTGCAATTCTGTGTAACATTGTAATCAAGTAATTAAACAACGTCTAAGCACATATATTAGAAATATTTTGATAACTAAGAAAAAAAGAGACATCCTTTAACCCTCCAGTCGCGGGAAACGCTCCTATCTCGTTTCGCTTACTCTAAGACTCCTATAATAGGAGTATTATAGGAGCTCTAGCTTACTCTATATACAATTCTGCGTGGTACGCTATTTTGGCGTTGCCTACAATTTTTATAGTACTTAAGCATCGGAAGACTCTATTTCTTCGTTGAATCTATCTTCTTTTATTTAGAAATAGAGAGATTCGCTTACAAATTATAATACATCAAATTATACATTACAAATTATAATATCATTTCATATATTAGGTCATTCGGAAAGTTCTGCTGTTTTTGAAATATTTTGAATCCATAAATGCCACATTCCCACTGGAATTTTGAAATTAAAAATGTTTTTTGTTTTGTATAATTTTGTTTGTTTTTATAATGTACATGAAGAAACTGCTTTCACTTATTTGGAAATAAATTTGTTTGTAAATTCCGGTGATATTCAATCCTTATAACTATATTATAAGTGACGAATAAAAATAGGCCGCGATTTTATATAAGAAAATCGAAGCATCGCCCGCGGCTAGAGGGTTAAGAACAGTACAAAGAAAACAGAAGTTAAAAAATATTAATTTCCCGAGGAGATAGTTTAAAAATACGAATGCATCCTACGCCCATAGGATTAACATTAGCGAGGGGAATCGGGAAGTTTACTGACGAAGCAGCCTTAAATGAATTTTATAACAAGTTTTTTATGGCGTACTTTAAAGTACCACCGGTCTATATAAAGGATTAAATCTTTTTTTAATTCCTCATTTGTGATGGAAGGAAATATTAACTTTCTCCATCTTTGCAGACCAACCCTAAGCCCCTGCACTCGACTCAACAGTAGCATCTGTCGAACATTCGCGTGGCGGTTTTTTTTTTTTTTTTCCGCATCTTTTCATAGGGAGCAAGCAGGTCGGGTGCATTCATCTCTCCCGCATCCGTTCTTCTTTAAGGAAGCCCCGAAAGGCCACTGAAAAGGTTTCGTCGTCCTCAAACACATCTTTTCGCGGCAGAGGATGCGGTGGCAAGGAAGGATGTGCGTAAGAAGGAACACGCGCCCGCGCGCGCGCTCTCTTATGCCACGTTGACAGATGAAGCCGGCTGCCGGCATAAAAGGGAATCAATGAGATTTTTTTTGTCACCTCTTTTCTTTCTCGTTACGCTTCGTGTGTGTGTCTAGATATATCTTGGTGTTCACTATTTGATTAGAAACGAGACAATCAATCTTATGCAATGCAACCCAGGCTTACCGGGTTACAGAATGTAGGTGAAAACCAATTATTACAACTTTTTAGGTGCGTTCGTAATTATATAAATACGTAGCACCTATTGTCGTCGTCTGGTCCGTCCGTCTGTCTGTGCGTCCGAATATAACAACGCAAAAACTACCCAAACGAATGGTTTGAAATATAAGATATATTATCTTTGCAGAATTTTGTCGAGACAATTCAAATTTTATAAAAATCGAATCAAAACTTTAGAAGATATTAATAAAAATATTTATTAAGACATTTGATTTTTTTTTTTTTTTAATCGGTGTTTTTTTGTTACAGGAACTACCGAGGTTTAACCGTCAAGCGACCGAGATACTTATTTTCTGACAGAAATGAATCTGCAGACGTTATAATTCATTTCACAGAATTAAAAATCATCACGATCTGAATATTTATATTACTAGCTATAGTACGAACGCACCTCATTTATCACGTTTGACGTACAATTTCCAACTTGTTTTCTTTTGTGAAAACTCCAATACATTTTTTACATTTAATGAATATATATATATATATATATATATATATATATATATATATTCCCTACTAACAACACCGAAAAAAAAAGCTTTTTTATGTACAAAATATCAATTATCGATTGAAATAAAGTTTTGAAATTTATTAAAACCAATATTTTCGTTTTAGCCGCAAGTCAGGAGTTAATAGCTGAAGAAATCGCCAACGATTTCGCTATTTACAGCAGCCTTTTTTATTCTGATAATTTCAGCGGTTTAAGTGCGTAGTTCGATTACATGTCTATTCAATTTGTGTTTTATTTATTTTATTTTATTTATTTATTGGAGAAGTTTTAATTTCGCTATGAAATATTAGCCGGAAACAAACGCTGAACTATTTACATAGTTTTAAGTGCAAACGAGTTAATCTTTTGTAATCGGGCTGCAGGAGATAGAGGTAGATTCAAAAAATTCATGCTTGAAAATTATTTTTAAATCCATAAAAAAAATCAGTAAATTGAGATACAGCTTGCATTCAAATTGCATTTGAAAGAACATTTTTTTTTCTTTTCGACGGTGTAAAATCTAAAAATGTGCGATGTTTAGAAGTTAAAAAGAAAATTGCAGTAAAAGCGAAATTGGTGGATCAGATGTTACCACCGTCGGTATGACGTCAGTGTTACTCGTGGACATGTTTTTGCTGTATAATATAGATTTATATGAAATTCTGTTTTCCTCAATATTAATTAACCCTTTCGGTTCCCTTTTTTTTTTTTTTTTTTTTTTTTTGGAGGGGAAGGGGAATTATTTTTAGGCTTAAAAAAATTAAATTAGCTATCTAAATAGCAAAAACTATAGTTTTCTGAAATCTAATGAATATGTCAGTAGTCATTTTGCGTAAAGTTATAGAAGAATTTTTGAAGACATTTTTTAAATGTTGCATTATTGCTAAACAGAATTAAATGGAAATCACAACTTTCCAGTACTTTTCCCTTCTTTTATCATAAACAGAGGATCTCCGGGGTTACAGAAAATGCTTTACAAATTAAAAAAAGCAATAAAAATAAAAATAAAATCATAATTTTCACGTTTTCCAGTTTGACCAATTTAAGCACCTGCTTACATTGGACATGTGATCTCGTGATTTATGTTTATTATTTTATTATTTTCAAAAACTTTATATCCTTTTCTCTCCCCCCCCCCTTTTTTTTTAACTCTACACTGTCATTACTACTGTATTTACACTATCCGTAAATCAACGAAATAAATAACATTTTCAATTTTTTAAAATTATTCTTTAAAAGAATTTATATTTGAAAAAGAATGTATATATATGAGTGAAAAATTTGTATAAATAAAAATAATAAAATTTTGTGTCCGGACCACCTTGAAAAAAAGTAATAAATAAAAATAAAACAAATACATAAATTGTGACAATGCAAAATTGTTGCTCGTTATACGCGAGTTTTCTGCGATGTATTTTCACATTAAGTCAAACATGTCCTTTCATTTTTGCTCGCTAAATCCGGGTTCTCATTACATTTGAACACATTATAAACGAGTTCAATGGCTTTCAAAAAGGGAAAAAAAAAGGTTTTTTTTTTTTTTTTTTTTTTTTTTTTTTAGTCTCATTAAGAACTTTAATAATCATGGAAACCAATACAAAATCCTGGTGTATTTTTTTTTTTACTCTCTCTCTCTCTCTTTTTTTGTATGTGTGTGTGTTTTAAGGGGGGTGCTATATTTTTTCAAAAAAAAAAAAAATCAGAAGAGAACTTTTTAGTCTCGTTAGGGATCTTTATAAGAGCAGAGTGGTGCATTTTTGGGGAGCGGGGTGGGGGGTAATTTAGTAAAATGATTTTTAGTCTCGTTTAGGGGGTCTCTATAAGAGCGTGGTCTGATTGTATGCACGCCTGCATTCTTCGAATGGCCGAACTAGTAATCACAGAACGTGGTGTAGCCACTAGATATCAATGTGTGCGTGTGAGTGTGTGTGTGTGTGTGTGGGGGGGGGGGGGGTCAAACACTTATCCCATTTATAAGAAAATAAGAAATGTTGTTCGATTTTTTTGTATTTGAATTAAATATATAAGAATAACGGAAAGTTTTACGGATATAAGAATGAAAATGTGTTTGCATTTAAATTTGTCAATAAGATTAAAATTGTCAAACAGGAGGAAATTAAAAATTTTTAACAACCTTACACTGGAATTTTTTTTTTTTTTTTTTTTTTTTTTTTTTTACTGTATAATACTAGCATTCCAGCTGTCAATATCATACCTTAAAATTAACAGTAATGAACAGTAAAAAAGCCGTAATACACTGCCGCGCATGTGCGGTAGCGTATTACTGCTTATTTTACTGTTTATTTTTGTTAATTTTACGGTATAAAACTGGCAGCTGGGATGCCCGTATTATACTGTAAAATTAACACTTTTTTGCAGTGTAACAAAACACTGTTCAAACACTCTTAATAAGATTATGTGGAGAAAGTATGAAAACATTCTGACATCTGCAGATAAAATTGGAGATTTTAGGCAAAAATTACACAGACCTGCTAAATAATATTTTTTTGATAATGAACAGTACAATATAATACAGTAATGAACAGTTTAATACTTAATGAACAGTTAAAAAGCAGTAATACACTGCCGCGCATGGGCGGTAGCGTATTACTGCTTATTTTACTGTTTATTACAGTTAATGTTAATTTTACGGTATAATACTGGCAGCTGGGATGCCAGTATTATACCGTAAGATCAACATTTTTTTTTTCCAGTGTAGTAACAAAGAAAAGAAAAGAAAAAATGTTACCTCTTTTTCTGCCTTTAACCGTGCTGGATGTCGTTTCAAAATCCATATCGTCTTCTTCCATGGTTTTAAAATTTAACTCGATTCAATTTTTCAACTTTTGTTAATTCAGTTCAGAATTATTCACAGACCTCTTTCGACCGTTCCGGATCAATCCGGTACCTCCACAAAATAGTCATGTTTTCCGACAATCCCGAGAGAGTTCAGGATTGCAGACTTGGACTCTTGATTCACCCACGGCATCTGAAATGGCAGAAAGGGTATAAAGACTGTTATAAAATATTCATCTGAAAACTTTTCATACATTCTTATTGGCCCATCGCTCACTTTTAGCCGACAATCAGACAGCTGAAAGTTTTGTCGCAGCTGAACGAAAGTGCGGGTAGCGGGTCTGAACTTTCTGCGGACAGCTGTGAACCACTACGATATCAGATTCTTAGCGTTTTTTTTTTCTTTTTCTTTATTTCTCTTTTGCGTCTTGAAATTTATTAAATGTCATTTTTTACTAACAGAAAATTTACTTAATGGAAGAAGATGTTTAGTCACATTTTGCTCAAAAATTGTTTCATGTTATAGATGAAGATGCTATGAGGTGTTCTAATATGGTAAAGCTAAAATGCTATTTAATCTTGAAGATCTGAAACATTATTTATTAATGTTTAATGTTTTAATATTCAAGAATTTAAATTATACTAATAATTTTTAATACTTGAAAATTAAATGAGAGAATTTAATACCACCTGTCAACATATTTACACTCGGTTACTATTCTTTGTATTGGTAAGATACAGGGACTTTTTTTGCTGGCTGCAAAAGCGTCTTTGAAAATGCCAATTTAGTATATATATTTTTTTAGTTTTCGTAATTAACCCTTCCAGGACCGATTTTTTTTTTAATTATGGTTATTTTGCGTTCTATTAATAGGACAATAGACCAAAGAAGAATTTTTGAAGACGTTTGAAAACTGTTAAATTGCAACAATATTAAATAGACTTAATAACTTTACAGTGTTTTATATATATTTTTTTATCATAACTTATTGGTTTGGAAAAGTAGCGTCTATTTTAAATTTAAAGAATGAAACGCATGTTTAAAGTAACAGAAGCACCAACGATGTAAACAGTTTTAAACAAACGTTTTATTTTTGTTTTATTATTCACTGGCACAGCGAAGGGGAGAATTTCAGGGTTAAAATCTATCCCAGATTATTTTTTAAAATGATAAGATGCCCCTTGTGTTAAGGTGAAAATATGATGTGTTAAGACCAAGGTAAAGAAAAGCATAAGCAGCATAAAATGTTTACCTTTCAGCTATTTCGAAGTTTTATAATACGAGCCTCTATTTCAACACAAAATTAATGAAATAAAAAGTTAGGAGCAACATAACAGCAAAGTAGTACGTAAGTTACTGCTATTGCTCTTTTTCACTCCCTTCTTTTTTTTTTTTTTCTCTGGAGAATAAAGAAGATGCTCTTTTATGAAACTTTAAATACATAAATGCTAAATTTATTATAGTTGTTTGTGCTTTTCATTACGTCGGTTTTTATGTGTCACGTATTGTATACCACATCACGAAAATGTTCCTTTTATGAGTAAGCTTTTACTTCAGTTTCATCGAATTTTAATTTTTCTTACATGGCATCTTCTTCCACTAATATCTTCAATTACTTAAAACAATCTTTTGTGGGATGAACAGATTTCATGCTTAGTATCAGAGGAATAATAACAAAACAATGCCAAATTATTAACGCTCTCGTGCATGAAATATTTTTTAAATGGATGAAAAATACATTTTTACTTATTTTCCCCTGCAATCTATACTATCCATCCATAATAAGAGAAACCATAGAGATAGTAACACGCAAAAACACAAAATGTAACGCTGCTGCATCATTTAACTTACCGAAATTGTGGCTCGAGTTACTCCATGGTTACAAATATGGAAATAAACAACCAAATAAAAATAAAAAATAACGTGCGTAGTTTTAAAAAAGTATATGAAAATTAAATGATTAGCATTTCAAATAATAACTTCAAAGACCGGGCAATTGTAGAATATTCTCATTTGTTTTTGATAATGGCTCGGAGTGAGCCGAAACATGTCAAGAATATAATAAAAGTGATTTTACTGTATATTATGTTCTTTAGTTTACACTTTTTAGCATTTAAAATAAATATATTATTACAAGGTGTTATAATTTATTATAATTATATTTATATTTTTCTCGTGTAACTCTTCTTAAAAGGGGTCTTTTTCTTTCTTTCTTTCTTTATTTTTTGTTGACAAAATGTTTCTAAATCATATGCTTAATTTAATATTTTATGTGTTTAAATCGTATCAAAGCTTACGAACTGTGAATAAAATGTTAACACTTCGAGTAAAATTAAGTATACATATATTATATATATACAGATGGGTGACAAAATAATACGAACACTCATGAAAAATGGTGAAAAGAGCAATATCTAGAAAAATACATGAGGAATTAACCTGAAACTGCAGGTGTGTAAACAGTATAGTATAAGTTATATATTTCCGTGAAGATTTTTTCCCGAAATCCCATAGGGGACTGTCAACAAATTGAAAAATAACGAATATCTTTTGGATAACCCTGTAAAAACTAATGTAGCAAAAGCGTTCAAACTCGAGATTATTAATAAGTGGCTCATTGTAATGTACTGTGTTCATTTTTATGAGGATAGCATGTATACTCGTAGAGAAATTATGGTTTTTATAAAACCAGTCCCAAATTTCGCCTAGTTTTTTGCTTATAATTTGTAGAGTTTTTAATGTAAAAAAAAGTTCTTTTCAGAAAATATGACAAACAACATTGTACACAATACTCTGCAATCAGAATTAAAAAATAATAGAAATTGGATGAAAAATGAGCAGGTTTACTAAAAAATGTTTCCCTGCGCATGCGCGAATGCAATCAAAATTTAATATGCATAATGTATTGGCTAAGTGTATAGAGCAACTTTTGTGAAAGTCTCAAAATCATAGCTTGAAAATTCTGAAAATTATCGTCGATAGAATAAGATCGAAATCCGTTGTTCCCAAAAAGAAGCAAAAAGATGAGGGGTTGTATCAAATATCTGTTGATTAGTGCCAAGATAGCGTACACAATATTGCACGTACTACTATATATGGATACAACCCCTTATATTTTTGCTTCCTTTTGGGAACAACGGATTTCGAGCTTATTCTATCGACGACAATTTTCAGAATTTTCAAGCTATGATTTTGAGACTTTCACAAAAGTTGCTCTATATACTCAGCTAATACACTATGCATATTATATTTTGATTGCATTCGCGCATGCGCAGTGAAACATTTTTTAGTAAACATCCTTATTTTTCATCCAATTTTTATTATTTTTTAATTCTGATTGCAGAGTATTATGTACAATGTTGTTTGTCATATTTTCTGAAAAAAACTTTTTTTTATATTAAAAATTCTGCAAATTATAAGCAAAAAACTAGGCGAAATTTGGGACTGTTTTTATAAAAACCTTAATTTCTCTACGAGTATACATGCTATCCTCATAAAAATGAACACAGCATATTACAGTAAGCCATTTATCAATAATCTCGAGTTTGAACGCTTTTGCTACATTAGTTTTTACAGGGTTATCCAAAAGATATTCGTTCTTTTTCAATTTGTTGACAGTCCCCTATGGGGTTTCGGGAAAAAATCTTCACGGAAATATATAACTTATACTATACTGTTTACACACCTGCAGTTTCAAGTTAATTCCTCATCTATTTTTCTAGATATTGCTCTTTCACCATTTTTCATGAGTGTTCGTATTATTTTGTCACCCATCTGTATATATTGTCAACAAAAAAAAGAAAGACACATCCTTTAAGAAATTTACACAGAAAAAAAAAAAAAAAAAAAAAAAAGAAGAAGAAGTTAATTGTATTAATTTCCCGATGAAATTTTTTTAAAAAATAAAAATGTATTCCACGCCCGAAGGTTTAGCATTAGCGAGGTGAAATTCAGATCTCACTAACCATTTCAAAAAAGTAGGAATATGATTTTACTTACCCGTCATACGTAGTATAGGGTAAGTCTTGTAATCGTTTAGAAAATCGAAAAAAAAAATTTTTGACGGATTTACACGTTTCAGACATTGGAGATTCCGAAAAACATATTTTTAGAAAAAAAAAAATTTTGCCGTCCGTCTGTGTGTCTGTGTCTGTAAACGCTCTACCTCCCGAAAAAATTGAGATAGAGACTTGCAATTTGGTATGTACTTAGTATGTAATAATGGGAAGAAGCCTATTTCATTTCAATAACCTCGATTAACCGGAACTATTTTTTTCGGACTCTCGAAATATTCGTTCTGATAAAAGGTATATAAAAATTTTCGAAATTGGTTATTTTAAGAAATGAATATAAAAGACAATAAAAAAACATAAATTTTGCATAAAGCATGAAGTTGATCGGATAATGAGTTGCCGAGATATTTGGAATCTTATTTTCCATACTCTTCGATTTTTCATGACCCTGTATTTCATCCAAATTTCACTTCAAAGATATATTTTAATTGGAAATTTGACGCTTAATCAAATGCAATAAACCGCTAGTTAATAGGATTATTATTTTTGGAGTTATAAGGATGTTTCTTTCAAGCAATTCAGTCATCGAGCCTTTAAAGTTTGTGACGTCATCAAGCCTCGATTTTATTTGAATTGCAATGCATTTTATAAGTAGTTTACACATTTTTTATTTTAATATTTTACATTATGCATATCCATGATGGGTAAGTATTACGGTGGCCCCCAACGACTAGTTTAGTAATATAAATAGTTAAAAAAAATGAATAAATAAAAATGTTCAGTAAAACTAATAATTAACTATTTACTTGACTATGACTTAAACAATTAACTATTAGCTTGACAAAATTATTAACGTGTTGACAAAACTATTAACTATTTACTTAATAATGACTATTTAACATTTTTATTTATTCATAGTAGTTTTATTTATGATAGTTTTATTCATACCAGTTTTATTTAAAATAGTTTTCAATTATCCAATGTGGTCCTTGTCCACATTATCACGGATAATGAGGAGTCTAATACATCTAAGTGTTGCAAATTTATTTTATTTTATTTTATTGTAATACATTAAGGGATTCAGGGAATAAAAAAAGTTTAAGGAATCAACTCGTGAAGAGGCAGTTTTTTTTTTTTTTTACATCCCATTCCGTAGACAGGTTTTTGACATGATTATAGAAAGCAAAACTATAAGCCGGTAAAAACCATTATGCGTCAAAAATTTGTCAACCCTCGTTAATGCAATGGGAGGTTTGTTAAGTATTTAGTCCGTTGAGCTATTTCTGAGAAAGAATTTAAAAAAAAAAAAAAATGATTCTGTGATTTAAAAAAAAAAAAAAAAAAAAAAAAAAAAAAATCTTGATATAATGTTTAAACATTATTAATACAATATTATTTTTTCATTTGTTTTGAAAAAATTGTATATCTTTTTTTTAAATTACAAGAATATAATTTGCGTTCATTATTAGTATTATTATTATTTCCGGTGGATCCGTGCGAGGATTTCACACTGCAGTCTAATATTTTTCAAAAATATCTCATCAAAAATTTCCAGATGCAAATTTAAACTTCTAAAAAAAAAAAAAAAAAAAAATCAAGTACAAAAATAGCTGTAAACAACATTTGTCACGCCAGAATATCATTTATACAGAAAAAACTGATCAAAGATAGCAAAAGGCCCGCGCGAGAAAAAAATAATAATAATCGTATTTTAACTGCATTAGAGGATGATATGATCGCTTCGGGAAAAACACAGGACAAAGAAAAACTAATTGAATACATATAAAATACAATTTAATTTAATATAACAATGAATAAATTTTAGGCTACACGTGAAATACCACCACTTCAATCAGTGGTTGGTGTCTTTTTCTTTTAAACATTTCAATTTGAATTTTGCTTTTTAATCATAAATATAAAATAAGCCCGTGCAGAGAATGCCCACTTTATCATTATTATTATTTATGCACGATTTATTTTATTTTTGTATAATTCAATGTTGAGCATGATATAATGCGGTATTTTATTTTTTTGGCCACATTAATTTGAGAAAAACCTTTCATTTCATTTAGGAAAGCGATGCTGATTTAATTTTTAATTAACTGAAATTTTTAATTAAAAAAAAAGCATGTTTTAACGAAATGTGTGTGTACTGTGTCAGAAGCCGCTTCAAAAAGCTTTCGAATGATACCTCATTCATTGTTGTGAGTTTTGTAAATGCATAGAAAAAGGGATGTCGACAACAGAAATAATATATATTATTATTATTATTTCATTATTATTTCGTACTGCTGAGCTGTTTTTGCGAGTAATTTCCTCCTATCGATGCACCAAAGTTTAACAAAATTTTTATCTATTACAGAGACAAAAGAGTAAAATGGTGTGTGTGCGTGTTTAAATATGAAATTTTTCTCACACTGGTGAAGAAATGAATAAAAATAAATAAATAAATACAAATTAATTGAGAATTTTACAAATCTATATAAACAGCATAAAATATGAAATAAGAAGGGTGCAAAACTTAATGTTATTGCTAGTTAAGGAGACTCGGTATATCTTTAGAACTATATTTTAAATTTCAGTATTTTATAATACATTTTTGACAAAAATTATTAAATAGTTTTATAAAGGAAAATTAGTTAATCAAGAAAAAAAATGAAATTCCAATAGCAAAATTGAAAAAAAAAATCCATTTAAAAAAAGTCAATACAATTTTAAAACCGGGCTTCTTCTACAATTTTGAATTTTTTAATATTTTTTTCATGCTTTTCTTAAATATGTGCTCTGTAACTGTAAGGACCCGATTTCCAAAAAGTTATTTAGTTTAAGAAAAATAAGTTAAATGTTATGACATGTGAAAACTGAAAAGACAGTAAAAACGATTATTTACTTAAAATTTTCATTTATTTATTTATTTATTTAACAATTTATATCAGTGAAAATATGATTCTTAATTTTTTTCAAATTGTCAATGAGATCACTAAGTCATCTCGCTAATATTAAACGTATAGGCGTGGATTTTTTTTTTTTTTTTTTTAAATATCTCATCAGGAAATTAATACATTTAGCTTCTTTTTTCTGTACACTTTTCACTGTTAAAAATTTTCTGCAAACTGTCCAGTCATTTGACCGTTTTTTCTAAAAAACGGTTACGCAACCGTAATTTAACTCTATTCTGACCATAACATGGGCTAAAATATGGTCAGAATAGTGCTAAATTACGGTTAGCCTTTTTCTATAAAAACGGTCAAATGACTGGACAGTTTGCTGCAAATTTTTAACAGTGTTCTTAAATGATCTATCTTTCTATTTTAAGTTGAAAAAATAGATCTAAAATACATACTTAATTTTACTCGAAATGTTAAAATGTTACTCACAATTTGTCGGCTTTGATACGATTTTAATACATAAAATATTAAATTAAGCATTATATTTTTTACAAATATTTTGTCAATTAAAAAAAAAATCCCTGACGGCTCGGCCTACAGGCACAGGTAGATTTCGAAGACGCAGACCATGTGGCGCTTGTTTGTCGGGAATTGCGGAAGAAATGACCTTTTTACGATGATGCGGCAGTTGGAACCGCCTACTTCGAAACCTAACTTGTTTGCAGGCGGAATCGGCAGGGATTTTTTTGTTTTTAATTTTTTTTTCTTTTTGCTATAACGGTTGGTCCTATAAAAAACTTGTCAATATAAAAGTTTTAAATAATATTAAGAGGATTAATAATAAATTTAAGCGGATTTGAAATCTTGAGAATTGGCGAAGTTATGAATTTTTTTCTTCTAAACCCCCCTCCCCCCCCCCCTTAAGGCAATTTTTAATTATATCAAAAATCAGTCATACATAAATTTTCGGCCCTTTTCCTAGAAGTAATAATAACTTCAAACGGATTCGATACGTATCATAAGTAAGAAATTATGAGTTTTTTTCTGTTTTCACAAAAAGTCCCCCCCCCCCCCCCTTGGTTCGATTTTGTCTATTAACGAACTTGACCGAGACTGTATGCCCCTTGATTTTATGTATCAGTTTCGAAAATATGCGGGAGTTGGAACCGCCTACTTCGAAAAATAACTTGTTTGCAGGCGGAGCCGGCAGGGATTTTTTTTGTTTTTAATTTTTTTTGCTATAACGGTTGGTCCTATAAAAAACTTGTCAATATAAAAGTTTTAGATAATATTAAGAGGATTAATAATAAATTTACGCGAATTTGATATCTTGTGAATTGACGAAGCTATGATTTTTTTTCTTCTAAAACCCCCCTTTTTTCCCCCCTTGGGGCCATTTTTAATTATATCAAAAATCTGTTATACATACATTTTCGGCCCTTCTCCTAGAAGTAATAATAACTTTAAACGGATTCGATATGTATCATAATTAAGAAATTATGGGGGTTTTTCTGTTTTCACAAAAAGCCCCCCACCCTCCCCCCTTGGTTCGATTTTGCCCATTAACGAACTTGACCGAGATTTTATGCCCCTTGATTTTATGTATCAGTTTGTAAAAGATTAATGCAGAATTTTTCCAGTTATCGTGGTCAGAAAAAAGTGACATAGATAGATAGATAGATAGATAGATAGATAGATAGATATATAAAGTTTTGAACTGGGGGTGGTTTTGGGTTCTGGGAGTCATGATCGGCGTAGATCTGCAAAAATTTTTCAAAATTTCCAACTTAGGTGAGAATGTAATAGGTAGTATTTCTTACGAAATCTACCTAAAATAAGAAGACTTTTTAAGAAGAGTGCACGAATAAATATGTTAAGAAAAATTAAATTTCTGATGAGATATTTGAAAAATACGAATCATCAGTCCAATACGAATCATCAGAGCCCGGTTTAACATTATATAGAGAGAAAATGAAGACCACCAGACTGATCAACTCCCTTAAATGAAAAGGGAAGAGTTAAGCGTGATGGCCATTAGCTGGATTCTAGGAATCAAAACTATTTCATCAAACCTATCGCCAGTAATGACATCCAAGTCTAAACAATTATTGTGCATGCAAGGCCGTAACCAGAAAAATATTTCGGAGAGAGATTTGTAGGTTTAAAATTTTTTTCTTATTATCGCATTTTATATTTGTTTTGTAATTACTTTAATAAAGGTAAAATTATTTAAAAGTTATCTATTGTGAATTCTAGTAACCGATACTTATCACAAAAGAAAACTGAACATTTGAGTCTTCTTCATTTGAAAGAAATTCATAATTTCATTTGTGTTGATGGTGATTCTACTTCGCCAATGTATCAACAATAGTGTCAACCAAGTTAAAGATTTCTGAAGCTTTTTTCATATATTTTAAACGTCTTTTGTCAGAAATGTATTCTCAGGAGCACGTGGTCAAAACGGTTACGTTTGTCAATTTGTGGATATTTGGAATTAAACCCTCATTGTATTTTGTTCAAGCGTTTCAGTTAAACAAGTTGGAGAATCTATTTGAATAGTCCACCAATTTGTTTGATAGCATGGAAATCCCGCTTTAAAAAAGTTCCATTTCAAGATTAAAAAAAAATATATATATATATAGGAATTTAAAAAATTTCTATTGTTTATTATCTAATTTTATTAAATTGCATTAATCTTTTCAACATGCTGACGTAATAAAAAAAAAAGAGGTGCTAGTTTTATTTAAGCTATTATTTAATTTTATTTAAGATTGTTAATTGTAGATTTTTTAATTTTGACTTTCTTGATCGATACTTAATGGTTTATTTATAGGTCATCCTGAAAAAATTTCGGAGGGGGATCAAACCCTGATGATCCCCCCATTGGTTACGGCCTTGTGTGCATGTTTCCTACAGTTAATCGAGTTTCGTTTAAAACATTTAGAGAAGCATTTGTTTATTTTATTTCATCAGATGTATTATTTCTGATGTCAACATCCCTTTTTCTATGCACATTACAAAACGTGCAACGATGAATGACGTATGATACGAAAGGTTTTTGAAAAGGCTTTTGACATAGTACACTCACCCTTTCGTTAAAACACGTTATTTGATGAAAAATTCCCATTAATTAAAAATTAATGAAAAAACGTATCAGTAAATAATTTCAAAGATTGCCGTGCGAAAGCCTTGCACGGATCAACCGGTTTAAAAATGTTTTTCACAGCTAATAGCTTTAATGTTACCATAGTGAGTTAATATATGTTTCAATAAAATATACTTTTGTCTGAATGTTATTTTAATAGAAATTCTATTTTGTTTAAAAGCTCTCAAAGAAATTTTAATCAGAAATTAGTAATTAAAATTCGACAACGTTTCCTTTCGAAGACAAATATCAAAACGTGAATATTTTGAAATATAGCTTACATTAAATGTTTAAAATGCGTTATTGTATATTTGTATTGCTTGTTTTTCAACTCTTTACGATGTTAATTTATACAATCTATATTTCCACAGTTATTTAAGATGTTTGTAATTTATTCTAGACAGTAAGAATGGTTTTTAGTTCTAATAATATAAAATATGGTTCTAAAATAAATACAAGTATTTCTTAATCTAGGAAGATATAACATAACCACAAATGAAAATATAAAACAACCTCTCCCGAGTTACCTGCGACTTCTTAAAGCGTTCTTTATCTTTAGAAACTTTTAGAAACTAATATATTTTCAAGATTTAAAGGAGCATTTATAAAAACAAGGTTTATTTTGCTGCCACTGATTTTTCGGAAACGTTTACGAGTAGTTTTTATACTGCATTAATCAGTTTTCTCATCCGGAATATCGTCTTTTTTATGCTATGTATTCTCAAGTAAACATTTCCATGTTCAACCAACATGTTTTACATAGACAAACATGATAAATAAGCAGCGCTAACATTAACATTACAGTTAATGTTATTTTGTTACTCTTGCATGCATACATTTAGTTATGCAGCAGAAAATGTTTCATTGAGAATGTATAGCATAGCATCCTAAAAACCGATATTATGGTTTGAGAAAACTAATTAATACAGTTAAAAAACTTCTCGGAAACGTTTCCGAATATCAAGGGCAGAAAAAGAAATTTTGTTTTTATAAATGATTCTTTAAATTAAATATATATATATTGGTTTCTGAGTTTTCTAAAGATAAAGAACATTTTTTTCGAATCATGGTAATTCGGAAGAGGTTATTGTATATTTTCATCCGTGGCCATTTTTATATTTTCATAGATTAAGAAATATTTGTAACAATATATGTTTGGAATGCGTTACTTCTGAATTTTGTATGCTTATTTTTTTAAACTTTCTATAACGATGTTAATTTATACTTTCTATATTTTTAAGGTTATTCAAGATGTTTGTAATTTATTCATGACAGTAACAATTTTTAGTTTTAATGTTACAAAATTCGGTTTATCATTCTATATCTGTTTATTTAAATAAATATATCCAGATATTTCAAGTGATTTCTTTTAAAATAAAATTTTGAAAATAACTACATAGAAAATAATACCTTTTCTATCGTTTTTAGTCGATGATTTTTTTATTATTATTTGTTAAACTAGTGACTTTTAAATTATATTAATAGTTCCTTCAAATTATTTTACTTTTATGATTTTCAAAACTTATATTAAAACGCTTAAATTTTATAATAATTTTCGACTATTGTTTTTATTTATTTTACAGATTTTAAATCATAAATTGAATGAAAATAATTTTTGAGAAAAAAAAAAGGGAGAAATGAATGAGAACTGTTTTATTATTATACCTTTAGTTCAATAACGAGCTGTTTTTAGAATTAATTTTTAAATGTACGACTGACATTTTAACAAAAATGTATTTTGCTAAAATAAATAATCATAAATAACACTTTAAAACGTTATCATAACTTTCATTCTAATCAATATTTTAGTAGTATCAAATGAGTTCGATCAGAAAATGGTTAATGGTTTTATACGGAGTAAAAAAAGTTGTCGACGCTTTTCTTGAGAAGTCATAATGATGTATAAATTAAATAAAAGTAATTTTCAAAAAAAAAAAAAAAAAAAAAAGAGAGAGAGAGAGAAATGAATGAGAACTGTTTTATTATGATAACTTTAGTTCAATATTGAGCTATTTTTAGATGTACGACTGACGGTTTAACAAAAATTATATCATGTTATAATAAATAATTATAAATAACGATTTAAAACTTATTATTTACATAACTTTCATTCTTAATCAATATTTTAGAAGCATCAAATGATTTCGATCAGAAAATATATGAGATCAAGGGAGTAAAAAAGTTGTACGACGCTTTTCTTTGAGAACTCATAATGATGTATAAATTGAATGAAAACAATTTTCGGAGGAAAAAAGAGAAATGAATGAGAATTGTTTTATTATGATACCTTTAGTTCAATAACGAACTATTTTTAGAATTAATTTTTAAATGTACGACTGACGTTTTAACAAAAACTATATCATGTTGTAATGAATAATTATAAATAACGCTTTAAAACGTTATTATTTACATAATTTTCATTTTTAATCAATATTCTTCAATATTTTAGTAGCATCAAATGAGATCGATAAAAAAAAAAAAAAAAAAAAAATTGTACGACGCTTTTCTTGAGAACACATAATGATGCATAAATTGAACGAAAATAACTTTCGGGAAAAAAAAAAAAGAAAAATGAATGAGAACTGTTTTATTATTATAACTTTTAGTTCAATAACGAGCAATTTTTTGAATTAATTATTAAATGTACGACTGACATTTTAACAAAAATATAATTTGTTGTAATAAATAATCATAAATTAAACCGTTATCATTTACATATCAATATTCTTCAATATTTTAAACAGCATCAAATGAGTTCGATCAGAAAATAAATGAGATCAATGGTTTTATACGGAGTAAAAAAGTTGTACGACGCTTTTCTGGAGAACTCCTAATGATGGCGTCCCCTGTAAAACCGTTTTCACTGCCTTAAGCCTAACTCGGATAGGAAAACAACGTAACAGTATTTTCAGTAAGTATGGACTTTGTCAGTATGAATTTATACGTAATAATTTTTAGAGATATCCGTAATAGACTTACCTGAAATTTTCATCCAAGATTTCATCCTGATCTTTTTCAATATTTAAAAAAACCAAACCATTACATTGAAATGCTTTCTTATACTTCCATAACTGTCCCCATCTGTTCTCTGTGTAGGGCTGCATTGGCGCCAAATCCGGTATAGTTCGCCAAGAAATAATTTATGATCCGAGCATAACATGTGTCTGTTGCTATGGTAACGATAAAGACGCTTACATATTTTGGGGAAATACTTTTTAAAAGCGGAAACAATAAGTTTTTTCTCTCTTTTTTTCATTTGCCTTTTTCACATTAGGAGACTTTATTCGAACAAATAATAATAATAATAATAAAACTAACTCGATTCGTGAAAATTTTCATTTTCCGATATGTTATGAATATACACGTTTTACCGAATGTTTACCTATATTATGAATATACACGTCCTGGACCGATTAGACTATTTTTGGAAAATGCCTGTTTGTCTGTCGGTGTGTTACACAATTTACGTGGACGCTCTAACTCAAGAACTATATTAATGCACAGAATTTCGTGAAACTTCCTTTTTAGTTAAAGCTTGATAGAAATTGGTGCTGATTAGATTTTGGTGTATATCGCCCAATTGGTGGTGTTGATATGCCGTGTTTGTCGCGATTCCTGTAATAACTATATAGTAAAAAAGACAAATGTTTCTTAATCTACGAAAATATAATATAACCACGTACGAAAATATACAACAACCTCTTCCGAATTAGCTATGATTCCGAAATGCATTCTTTATCTTTAGAAACCCCAGGAACCAATATAGTTTCGAAACTTTACGCATGTTATAACTTTTTTTTTTTTTAAATTACCTAAAATTTCTCCTCATTTTTGCAATTTTTTTTAGCGCAATTATACAGTAATAATAATGGGGTTTTTTGCAAAAGAAAGAATATGCCTTGAAGTTTTAAAAACAATTTTTTAGTCAGAAAGTGGTTGAAAAATGGTCTTCTGGTGGCCTCTGATATAGGGATGTGCAAAAATATAAGAGTTCTACGGTACCAGATGAATTGCGAAATTTGCTTATCTGTAAAAAAAAAAAAAAAAAAAAAAAAAAAAAAACCTTAAAATTTATGATATTTTGCAGTCTTTCTTGGATGGGTTTATCAATTTTTCGATCCTGAAGAAAATGGCGGCCATTCAAATTGCAAGTTGTCGATTTTAGACAAGCATTTTCAGATTTAAATCGCGCAAAAAAAAATTTGCAATTCGAATATTGAAAAACGCGTTCGTGAGGGACTACAAAATAGTATAAACTAGAAAAGCATGAAAATTTCAACCAAATCGGTCGATCCAATCTCGAGTTCTACCCGGTACCGATTTGTAAAACAGAGTTTCTAGAAAAACAGGTTTGAAGTTTTACAACGTTTTTAAACAAACATAGATAACATTAACAATTTTCAACTTGCATATAATCATCTATACCAGACCCATATAATGAACCCTCCTGGACTTCCTCTTTCTCAATTCTTTTGTTTCTACATGATTATATTTCTACATGACATATTATCATTTTCTACATGACATAGTACACACAATACGCTAAAAATGAGCCTATTCACTGCAACACCAAAAGGTAGATAACTTTTAAACCAATACGAATTTCGAAAAATCTGCTTTACCACAAAATTATTTAGGGTTTAGTAAGTGAAAATATGTAAAAAAAAAAAAAAAGAATATTTTTTCGATTTTTTTTTTTTTTTAATGTTATACCATGCTTCAGTGAAGCATTACAAAGTTTCTTTTGCTGCCTCTGATTTTCGGGAAATGCCTCCGAGTAGTTTTTATAGTGTATGAATCAGTTTTCTGAACCTGAAACATTAGGTTTTTCGGATCCTATCGTATTTCAAGTAAACATTTTCAAGTTCGGCAAACATGTTTTACAGGCATACATGATAAATTAACAGCATTAACATTAACATTAAAATTAATATTATTTTGTTACTACTGCATTGTATAAATTCAAATTACAAATGTTTAAATATCAATTAAATGACAAATGTATCTTAATCTAGGAAACTATAAGATAACAACGAGCGGAAATATACAATAACCTCTTTCGAGTTAGCTTCGATTCCGAATAGCGTTCTTTATCTTTAGAAACCTCAGAAACCAATATATTTTAGAGATTTAAAAAAGTATTTGTTAAAACAAAGTTTCTTTTGCTACCACTTATTTTCGGAAACGTTTCAGAGTAGTTTTTATAGCGCATTAATCAGTTTATCAAACCAGAATATCGGAATAAACATTTTCAGCTGCATAACGAATTTATACATGCAAGAGCGCAACAAAATAATATTAATGTTAATGTTAGTGTTCGTGCTCTAATTTATCATCATGTTTGTCAGCAATACATGTTTGTTAAACATGAAAATGTTTACTTAAGAATGAATTAGCATCCTTAAAACCAGTATTTTTGGTTTGAGAAAACTGGTTAAAACACTATAAAAACTAACCCGGAAACGTTTTCGAAAATGAGTGGCACTAAAAGAAACTTTTTTTTTTTTTTTTTTGTAATTCTTCTTCAAATCTTAAAAATATATTGATTTCTGCGATTCCTAAAGATAAAAACTCTTTTCGGAATGCTGGGTAACTCGGAACAGGTTACTGCATACGTTTTCGTTTGTGGGTATATTATATTTTCTTGGATTGAGCAACATTCGTCTTTTTTCACAGTGTATATCTCAGTTACCTATGAAATGAAATTGCACCAAATTTAATAGTTTACAAGATGCTTATTTATGGAAAACTAAATTGATTCAATTTCTGTTTTGAGAACTCGACAGGGAGTGTTGCTATGCTATGCTTTTTTGTGGCGTTCACAAACAACTATCAACACTTGTTTTCTGTACTGAATTATTATTTTTACACTCCTTTACTTCAGTTTGTGTTTTGTCCGTTGCGAGAGGTATTATTTTTTTTAAATTAGAATTAATAATAAAGTAAATAAATCAAAATCAGTTACATTATTGATGGTTCACGTTTCTATGGGCTTTTATCAAGTTGATTTCTCATTAATATCACTTTAAGTTAATTTTTACATTAATTAATATAACTATTTATCATTTAATTCCAAAATAATTCATACGATTGACGGCAGATTTTCCCATGTGCATCTTCAGAAAGCCAAAATAATTTTTTTTCAGTAGCATAATTATTTTTATTTAATTCCCAGATAAGTTCCCAGTTCCCACTATGGACAGTGGAACTTCTGGAGGAAGGGGGAGTAAAGATTCTTTAATGGGAAATTAATTAATTCTTTAATTCTTTCTTTTAATTCTTTCTTTAATTTTTTCTTTTAATTAATTCTTTAATTCTTTAATTTCTTTCTTAATTTGGGGAGTTAAAATTCTTGACATAACAACCTTGGACAAATAATTCCAATTTTTTTGACCGACATGCAGTATTTCGTCAAATATTTCCAACCACTCTTACTGTTGTCTATATATATATGTTTACTTTTTAAATACATTAAATAGTTTTTTTACAACTTACATTTATTTTTAATTACTTTCCAAAACATAGTTGAAAAGTGTTTATAAATTCGATTTGTCTGTCTGCTTCTGTCTGTCTCTCCGTGCTCTAACTTGCGTAAATATACTCGGATTTCCACGAAATTTATATATGTTATTGGAGTTTACAATGGCATGTTTGGTATTGAAAATGAAGTGCTGAGCATTTACAGTACGTTTACAGGGACAATCAAAAGAATTCCTGTACGTTGCAGTTTATAGGAAAAAATCATTTGCGATGTATTTTAATGACTTTACACTATTTTAAACATATTGAAATTGATATACATCACTGAGGTGAAGTGCAAAATGCTTACTATAGAATACGGTGGGCATAGCATTCACCGTTCATTTACAGGGACACACAAAAGAATTCGGTTACAGTACTGTCTATGAACGATAATTGCTGAAAGTGAGTTTTCAGTAGTGGTACGCGTTTTTAAATTTAACAAACTTTTTTGAATATTACTTAGTGCGTATAAATTATATGGGTCATATACAGAGCAGCACAAAACATCTCCAGTACAGTTTCTTTTATTGGTGGAAATTGTTGAAAGGGGATTTTCAATTGTGCTATGCGTTTCCTAAATGAACTAAATTTTAGCATGCTATGTAGTATAAATATGTATGTATAAATCTATAGATCATATGCAGGGCTGAACAAAAGAATTTGGATTATTTTCCAACTACTGATGCTAATTGCTGAAATTAGGTTTTCAAATGCGTTGTGCGTTTTATAAATTGCTTTCTTTAGTGGAGGTTGACGATGAAGTGGACTTCTAATATGCATAAGGTCCTTTACACACTACGTAAACTCTAACTTTAACAATTTAGTTATTCTTAATGGCATCATACAGTGTTATTTAGTAATTTTAGCATAATTTATCATTGTTTACTCTGGTATTATTGTTCATTTAGTACTTAATCCATTATTATTATCTGCTTTAGCATCTTACAGTATTATTGCTCAGTATCACATAGTAGTATTTAGTACTGCTCAGTGGGATAGAATTTGTATTTCAGCATTACATAGTATAATTATTGCTCAATATCACGAAATATAATTTAGTAATGCTCAGTATAATTAGGTAAAAAAAACCTGCTGGGCGGGGCTAGTTGGTCTTAAGCCGAAAGGCCTCCCGCCCAGTTTGACCTTGACCTTGTTTACTTAGACATCACCTTTCACCTTATTAAACGGGGAAGTTTTGTTATAGTATCCTGAATATGGTAGAAAGTGATTCATAATCTATACTTGATGCATAATTTTTCGTTCTTCTTCATACATATTTTCAAAATAATACTTTTTCTATTAAAATTTATAGTTATTAGTATATCGTAAAAATAAATTAAAACGTTCAACTAATAAAGAAGCAGGTTCAAATAAAGAGAATGTCTAAAGAAAAGTGGGTGTTCCCCTCTGAAACTCAGAAAAAAGGCAATTGTCCTACCCTCTTTGAAGCCTCTTTTGGTTATTGTCATATTTTTCATCTTTACAAAACCGCTTTATTCGATACCTCTGTAAATCGCCATTTTATGGATAAATCCCGAAATGTGGAGCCCTTTCGATTTCTCTTAGCCGTTCGCGTCTCTTCTATCGATTTGCGAGTCGGGAGGGGGGATGTCTGCTTATTATAATCAATTCACAAAGAGAGAGACGGGGAGCATAGAGAGATCTATGAATCACAATTCTCTTCCATTAAATAGTATTACTACAACGCACGCAAACTTGTTATCCACGTCTGTGCATAACGGCATGGTAAATCCCAGAGTGGATGATGCTATTTCATGTGGAGGGGAGAAGGGTTGTTATGTATATCCCCCCCCCAATCTATATTATATTCTCTTTGTTTTAAATTCTATTCATTATTTTTTCACTGTATATTTATGGATATTGACGCGTTAATTTTTCATATTTAATGTACATTATTATATGATATCTTAGTTCTATAGTACTATATAGACTATTGTATTTAATATATATATAAATATATATATAACCATTAAAACATCACAGAAACATCATACAACATGTGGGGAAAGAAAAAAAATATATATTAAATATAAAAAATTAACACGTCAATATCCATAAATATGCAGAGAAAAAATAATGAATCGAATTTAAAACAAAGAGAATATAATATACAGTGGGTGATCGGTTTACGAACATATCGGTTAACGAACACTTTCACGAGAGATTTTTATGTTCGGATAACGAACACATATTCGGTTAACGAATATCTCACAAAACAAAGCCAAGAAGAAGCAATGCTGTGTTTCAGATTTGCCGAACTGTATTTAATTGCGTTTATTATCGACATAGACAACAGTTTAACAGTTGTATACTCATGGCCTAATTAAATCGTGGACTACCGGGGGTTGGGCCCTAAATTTTAGGGCCACCAAATTAGAATGATCAGATTAAAAACATTAATTTTTATATTTTGTGTCCCTTTTTAAGGAATTATTTTTATTTGGAAATTAATTATTTTAATTGAATTTTAGTTCCTATAGACTTTTGGCTCCACTTAAGTATTATCAGGCCCTGCAGTAAATACTATCTCTTACAGAACTAATAGAGTTTTTGATAGGTCAAATTGATAAAGTGATATGATTTAATGCTGTAGTCAATAAATGTGATCTTAAAAGTTTTTACAAAGGGTATGCCTTTTTTTTTTTTTTTTTTTTTTTTTATTAAGTACGGCACGACACGGACAAAGCCATCAAAATACGATCTGTTCATATTAAATACGGAAAAGTTTAGGGAGAATTTATATTAATTTTTATATACTATTTAGCTTTTAAGAACGAATTAAATGAATTCCCATATAAATCTATACTAAATCTATGATCGGTTAACGAAAAATTCGGTTAGCGAACATTGTTTTGGAACGGATTAAGTTTGTTAACTGATCACCCATTGTATATAGATTGAAGTGAAAAAAAAATGAAAAACCTGAAAATGAATTCAGATCTGTAATGAAATGTATCCAAAATTAACAAATAAAGAAAAAAGTGAAATTTTGAAATAGATGAATTTTTTTTTAAATTATTGTGGAACCAATGGCAGATATATCAAGCCCAAATTATCATAAATTCCACATAAAAAAAAAAAAAGTATGCTTTCATCTTATATATATATACACACACACATAAGTGTGGCGTTTTATCGGTCACATATATGGATATTTCTGTCAATCCTGCTGATAATAAAATTAATTATAATGAATGCATGAATGAATGAATGAACAAACTACAGTAGACGCCAAAATTAGGGAAACGTTTTGGGGAAAAAAATGCTTTATTAAAGTTCGATGGCTCCCAAAACCACATTTTACAATCACTTGTTTTATCTATTTATTCAGACATTACAGTGCTTTAAAATACACTAAAAGATGGTGTATATGTCTAAAAGTGTTAAAAAATACTTTCAAACACATTTTAATGTGTTCAAATAAAGATGTGTTTGAAATCACATTTAAATGTATTTGAAAGTATTTTTTGTACACTTTTAGTATTTTTTTTTATACTTAAAGCAATCTAATGTCTGAATAATTAGGTTAAAAAAGTGAGTCTAGTGATTGATATATGACATTATGGATGATTGCATATAAAACACTACTTTTTATTTTTGTAATACGATGAAAGTATGTATCCATAGAAAGATAACTTACTCAAGAAAATAATGCAATTCAATTTGTTCTATTATTAATATTTTATCAAAGTTACAGCCAAATAATCAGAAAAAGGCAGTTGATGTGAAATAAGGTTCTTTCACTTGAATGTAGCGAAAATGTTCACGAATGTTTATTTTATAGACAGACAGACATCATTGTTTTTAGTATGGTAATGAATCAATATGGTAGTCTAAGATAGAATTTTTATTATTCATGTCCTACATTATAATTGATAGGAAAACTTTTATCATTATGTTTTATGATTCTAATCAAAATTTTATGTGAACTTTCAATGAGTGTGTTACTAAAGCATAAGTAAACTTAAGAAACACATCGTAAAGAGTTAACTGGTTACCCAGGAAACGATATGATATCTAAAAGCGAAGAAGGCTACATACAATTGTGAAGAAATTCTAAGAAATAAAAATGGAAGAAAGTTAACCAAAGGATGCATAAATTGTAAAAAGAAAAGAACGATAAATCATGCACCACGGCATAGATTATAAAACACTTTCCAACACTATCGGAATACCGTTAAGAAATTTCCCTTTTGTCCACATAGTGAAATAAGATATCTAAATACATATTTAAAAATAACACAACGCACTAAAAATTCATTTCCAGGAATTGCTGTTAATGTGCGAATTCTATCGTGCAACTCTGTATATGATCTACATACCTCATAATATACTAAAATTTAGTTCAGTTTTTAAATGCATATCACAGTTTAAAATTTACATCCAGCAGTTATGGCTCATACTCAGTTCTGTAACCTAAATTTTTTGAGTGTCTCTGTAAAGAAGCATAAATTACCATTTTAATGAAAAACATTCTCCATAATTAACATATCATATCAGGATTTTCATTTTCATTTTTTTTTTTTTATGGCACTGTAGTGGCCACTTGCTAGCCAAGAAAATGACATATTATCCTGGCTCAAATTTGTTATTAAAAGAACAAACTACTCTAATTAAAATATTAAACTTGATAATACTTTGATATTAAGTAAAGCACGCTGCTGAGGAACAAAATAACGCGGAGATTTGAAAATTGGTGACCAGAAAAATGATGATTTAGGGTATAGACTCTGAGGAATTGTTCAAGACGAAATATGATTATCACCCCCCCCCCCCCCTCCCACTCCAGTTGGTTTGTTTTAATGGCTTGGTCCATTCTCCAGCAGTGAACGATGTTCTTACTAGTTTTTTCGCCATTTGTCATCTATGTGCTTGCATTTTGATTTGTAATCCTGAGGATGAGTAAAAGATTGCTCGAAAGCGTACGGTTATCATGTAGAAATACAGTTTTTTTTTTAATATGAAAACACTTCCAGTAAAGCATTTTATGAAATCGTACGTATATGTTTTTGGACATTTATGTTGTTTTTAATTAGTATTTATAGTACAAGGTGAATATAGATTCAAAGAGTATGTTTTATCATAACTCAAGTTTTTAATTGATAATTTAGGGGCTTTGTTTTTTCGGAAGCGATGCTGCGGCAGGCTTCAGCGCCCAGTTATTTACGATCTCCTATGGGTTCCGGCTAATATTTCAATATTCATAAAAAAAAAAAAAGTAGTGGTGCCGGAGTTGAGCTTCGGTGAGCTCCAGCGCAAATTAAGTAATGTACGTACTTGTGTTATATATACCCATCTTGTGTTATTTATTTGTAAAAGCAGAATAAGAAAATGAAAGAATCATAGCTGTATTTTGTCATCACTGAAAGACAGGTGAAGTATATGAAATGGACATTTATAATGTTTAAAAATCTTTATTGAAAGGATGTTATCAGGGAGTTTCCAATTAATATAACATGTTTAATTAATAATTAAACAAATTAATATTAATACTCACAAGCCCTAAATGTTCATATTATTTAAGTGGCAGGTCACATCCATTGTGACCTGAAAAAAATCCTATGAAAGCGCCTGACTATGACTTTAAGCGTCCTATGGGCGAAGGCTTGATATGGTCCAGGCCCCAAAACTAGAAGCAGCAAGCGGGGCACATGCCTCGGGCGCCAAAAGAAGATTTGATTCGTCTTACGGAAGAAAGAAGAAATAACGGAATTTGGGCAGAAAATCGTGCAATCGGACATCCAAAGTAATTGGTTATGTATAGCATTGATTGATTTTAACGCTTTTCACATTTTTCCCCCTACCCTAATATAATACAGTAAAACCTGCTAAGAGCGGAATCTCTAGATAAAAATTCCGTTTTATACAGATTTTTGTCTTTTTGTGTATAATTATATGGTATTCCTGCCGCCAGGACTATGAAATTTTTTTCGTTCCAAACAGGATTCCAGCATAGACAGGCTCCGTTTTCGCAGGTTTTACTGTATTAAAAAATACGTGAATATCAATTTGAAGAATTAAAAAAATTCAAACCTGCCATAAATGGATTATTTTCACGGAAAAAAAAATCAGGTATATCCAATCTGATGCCACACTTTTCTACCTTTACACACAAGTTCCATTTTGATGCAAGTAATAAAAGTCAAGTCGAGAAGGAAGCAGGGCCGAAAGTAAGGGGGAGTACTCAAAGGGGGCATATGCCCCGGGCGCCAAAACGTAAGGCAAAGGGGAAGCCAAACGAAGATTTGGTTTGTCGCTTGAAAAACAAACAAACAAACAAAAAAATTATGAAATTTCGGTAAAAATGTTTTGTAGCTGAAAAATCTAAAAGAAAGACTGGGCCAAGTGCATTAAAATTGACAAATAGATAAAAAGATTGTTGAGATTGGGTGATTGTCCGGAACACTAAAAACTAAGGTGGAAAATACGCAATTTAATTTTTTTTATTATTATTACAATCACTTTTGTACATTCAGATGCGGCCTTAGAAGGGGCGACTGCCCGAAACACTAAGGGGTGGAAAATTCACAAAATAAAATACTTTGTAAAAATTTAATATATATATATATATATATATATTTGTGTGTGTATGTGTGTTTGTTTTAAGTTACTATTATAATTTTCAAAATTAGCGTTAGGTTTAGGAAAGTATCTACACATATCAATCTAGGAACACCGGCATACGTGATACTTCCATGAAACTGGCTGTAGATAGCACACAAAGATATTTTAAGGTATTGGAATTCATTGTTATAATACCTACAGAAAATCCTATTTTTTCAGTTCTTAAGACATTGTGACTTCTATCACTATGACTTTAAATACCTGCTCAATTGTAATGTGATACTAAAACTGCAATAAAATATGTGAAAATGAAATTTGTCTATGACGGAATCCTGTCTTAGATGAAAAAAATTATATGGTCCTAATAGAAAGAATGTCAAGAATTATACATTCTAAGACGGAAATCTATATAAAGCGGAATTTTTTCCCGTTTTTTTTTTCGATTCCGATTTAACAGGTTTTATTGAATAAATATTTGACAAAGCTGATTACATATAGTTCAATATTACGTATTTTGTGATTACATATGATTAATTTTAAAATATGAGGGGGTTAGAATGACAGTAGAGTAAGTCAAAAATTTGAAAAATCTAGATAACTATATTTTCACTGAACATATATTAATTTCTGTTCCGTGCGACAGTCAAATAAGTCATAGCACTTAGAGAGTCGCTAGAGGACAAAAGAAGTTGGACCACCCAATGCAACGGCAATACGACAAGTTTCACAAAACTCTTCATTTCTCAAATTACTAAATACTAACTGACCCCCACCTGGCGTTGCCCGGGCCCGTAATAATAAATAAATAAATAAAAAAACATCAAGTTATTATTATTTTATATCTTTAACCCGATTTTGTATGAAATTATGTTTTAAGATGAAAAATTCGCGAAAAAATATTGATATTTAATGATAAAAGCAATCATTTTCTTGTTTTTTTACGTAGCGTCGTTTCATAGTTTTAAAATAAAAAGTTATTTTTGTCCGAACTCTTTAAAATTTTTATGGGTGATAAATAAAACGGTTTTACAGCTCGTGTAGAAATTTCGTGAAAAATATTGTTATCTAGTTGTAAAAGAAATGTTTTCTTCTCGCTTTTTTGTTTGTTTTCGCGTCGGCTCCTTTAACATAGCAATAAAAAAAAAAAAAAAAAATAGTTCTCATCTTCCGAACTCTCTGACATTTCAATCGGTTATAAATATAATCCAAGCTCCCATTAAAATTTTGGCGAAAAAATATGCATATTTAGTAGTGAAAACATGAGTTCTTTTTTTAAAAAAAAAAAAAAGCTTTAGCTTTCAACCTCAGAGCAAAAAATATATTATATCAGAAGGTCTATGCTTTCAATGCAATGGTACACCTCCATCCGTTTTCAATCCCCCTAGGCTAAACAGGCTAATCAATCAGGTTTCCCGTTTCTGAGGGGAGAAGCCTTCAAAAAAACGTTGACGCATTCGCAAAGAGACGATATTCGTGTGGGGAAATTTGACAGAATGTGCTTTTCGTTTTAAATATATAGATTGACTTACTCTACTGTCATTCTAACCTTCTGATATATTTTCCGATATATCAGGATTTTGTGATTATATATGACTTAGTATAATTCTCTTTGTAAATTTACTTTGCCGAAGAGCAGGGGGGGGGGGCGCGTCAAAATCTATGTTTGCCCTCCGTGAAAAATAAAAAAGCTATCTGGAAGGAAAGGCGTGGGGGGAGGGGGGGGAAGGTCGAAAAAAATATTTCCATTGACTATATGTCACTTATTTCCCACGTAGAATATTAACATGATATTTGTAATCCTTTCGTAACGGTCGATCTAACACAATATTGGACACTGAGTGGGAGTAAAAGCATATGGAATAATAAGAGTCAGCTGGCCCCCCCTCCCTCAAAGCACCACGCCTGCGTCTAATCACTGCTTTTTGATCCGCTAGTGGCCCCCCGCCCCACCTGCGGTATCGAGTCCGGACCCTTATAGGAGGCGAGTGACATGATAGGTTAATACCACTCGGGCGAGGCTCATCTCGACACAGTGTTTGTTTTTCGATATAGCCATCTGTCGACACAATCTGCTGATGGTGCGATGTTGATGCGGGATCAGGATCAGAGGCAGATGGAGTAAAAGTGGAATTTCATACCTGAGCGATGCACTTTAAATTAAGAGCACAAATACGTCAATGATGTATTCGTGACAAGAGTTTTAAAAATGAAAATCAGAGTAGATAGTATTGATTATGTCATGTTTTCCGATTTTATTTTTGAAAGAGAAGTTTCATACTTGTGCGACATTCTGTTTTGAACATTTTCCAAAATAGTTGAAAAGTGTTTATGAATTCGGTTTGTCTGTCTGCCGTCTGTCTGTCTATCTGCCGTCTGTACGATGCACTTAAAATTAAGAGTGCAAATACTTCAATCAAGTATTCGTGATAAAAATTAAAATGAAAATCAGCGTAGATTGTATTGATTATGTCATGTTTTCCGATTTATTTTTGAAAAATAAATTTCATACTTGTGCAACATTCCGTTTTTTACATTTTAGCTGAAAAGTGTATATGAATTCGGTTTGTCTGTCTGTCTATCTGCCGTCTGTCCATGATCTAACTCACATAAATATATTCGGATTCCCATGCAATTTTTATAAGTTGTTGAGGTTTAGTATGTTTTTTCAGTATTGAAAAATAAGTGTGTAGCATTTATAGTTCATTTACAGAGACACTCAAAAGAATTCCAGTTGCCTTTCGGTCTATGGGGAAAAGTCGTTTACAGTGTATTTTAATGATGTTACACTATTTCAAACATGTTGAAATCGATATATATCACTAAATTGCATTATAAGAGGCTTACTGTAGAATATGGTTTGCATCGCATTCATTTATAGGGATACACAAAAGGATTCGGCTACAGTACTGTCTATTAATAATAATTTTAATCTAATGTAACAAAACACACATTTTAGGTTGCACGTGAAATATCACTGCATCGATCGATCGATGATATTTTGTTCTTCTAAGCATCGCAATTTCAATTTTGCTTTTTAATCATGAATATAAAATAAATCCATGCCGAAATGTAACACTTTATATTTTTTGTGTACTATTTATTTTTTTTGTAATCATTGTTGAGCATCCTATAATGCGGTATTTTATTTTTGTGGCAACATTCATTTGAGAAAAACCTTTCTTTTCATTTATGAAAACAATGCCGATTTAAGTTATAATTAACTGCAGTTTTTAATCAAAAATCATGTTTTAACGAAATGTGAGTGTACTATGTCAGAAGCCGGTTCAAAAACCTTTCGAAGGATATCTCATTCATTGTTCTGCGTTTTGTAAATTGAAAAAAAAAATAATAATACAAAAAAATGTTAATTTTACGGTATACTGGCATCCCAACTGCTAATATTATACCGTAAAATCAACATTTTTTTTTTTTTTTCAGTGTAGAAAGAGGGATGTTGACAACGTTCCAAAGTGTATCAATAGATGGCGCCGTAAGCGGCATACCATGCAAAATTAAAAGACACTCATGCGCAATTAAGAACCGAATCATTATGTGCTTTTTATGCGGTTTTTGGCCCATGGACAATTCAAAACCGAGTTTTCCCATCCAATGTGGTACGACCTTGCCCTGGTGGATGGGCTTCCCACTAACAGTACCACAACTGTTGACCGATTTGGAAGTCATTTTTTTCGTCAAACAACGGAAACACTCATGCATATTGAACAGTACGGTTGGTTTATTGTGCAAGTCATGCCAAAGTCGTCGTATTTCTATTAAATATGTTACTTGTAGCCGAATCCACTTTCGTTATGCCGCTTACAGCGCGATCTATTGATACACTTTGGAACTTTTTCTTTCTTATGCCATACCGATACTGTTTCCCCCTTCTTCCAGCATATTCAGTTCAAATTCGAAGTCATTCTGACCAGAATGGCAATAGCTAGAGGGGTGCCAGGAGGGGCTCAGTCTCCCTAAAAAAATTCAGCCCCCCCGCCCCCGTAGGAAAGATTCTAAAGTCGCCAAATGAAACTCTGTTCAAAAATCGAACTTTGTTTTGGGGCTCTTTTATAGTTTGGCACAAGTACTAAATTGTAATATTATGCACAAGAACTGCAAATAAGTGTTTTAAATTAGTTTAAATAAGTGTTTTAAAAACACTAATAATTTTAAAATGCAAAGTACATCCTTGATTTTGTTAATGTTTTTTTTATCGTATAAAAATACAACTTTAGAATCCTTAAGGGCAGGGGATTTTCAGAAAAAAAAATTAAAGGTTGAAACTCTTTATGAAACAGGTGAACCGTAAGCTTTTTATTTACTTGTTGAAATCATCACTTATTATTTCACCAGTATAATTATACACTAGAAATTTTTATTATGCAGCCTTTTCTTTTCTTAGTCTATACTAATATTATAAAGGAGTAAAGATTGTTTGTTTGTTTGTTTGTTTGTAGGGGGTAATCTCTGGAACTACCGAACCGATTTCAAAAGTGATGGTGACAACCCCTGCTCCAACATAGGCTATATTTTATGTCGGTGCCACTAACCCCAGGGGGTGCAGGAGCAAAAAACGTTCTAAAATTGCGATTTTTTAGCTATCAAACTGGCTATCAAGCCCTGAGAGCTTGCCAGCCGGTTCTGTATGTATGTATGTACGTACGTAATGCGATAACTCTTCATAGAAATATCCGTTTTCCTTCAAATTTTGTTTATAGGTTCACTGTGTTAAGGCGCTTCCCTGATTAGTTTTCGGAATTGATTGGTTAAGTATAAAGGGAGGGGGCAAGGGGCTAATTCCCCCCCCCCCCCCCTTAATCTATATAAATGGGTTTTTCATGCAGAATTATTCCGTTTTCCTTCAAATTTTGTTTATAGGTTCACTGAGTTAAGGCGCTTCCCTGATTAGTTTTCGGGATTGATTAGTTAAGTATAAAGGGGGGGGGGGATCGGGGGCTAATCCCCCCCTTAATTTATATAAATGGGTTTTTCATGCAGAATTATTCCGTTTTCCTTCAAATTTTGTTTATAGGATCATTGGGTTAAGACGCTTCCCTGATTACTTTTCGGGATTGATTGGTTAAGTATAAAGGGGGGAACGGGGGGGGGCTAATCCCCCCCCCCCTTAATTTATATAAATGGGTTTTTCATGCAGAATTATCCCATTTCCTTCAAATTTTGGTTAAAGGTTCACTGTGTTAAGACGCTTCCCTAATTAGTTTTCGGGATTGATTGGTTAAGTATAAAGGAGGGAACGGGGGGCATATCCCCCCTTATTTTATATAAATGGGTTTTTCATGCAGAATTATTCCATTTTCCTTCAAATTTTGTTTATAGGTTCACTGTGTTAAGGCGCTTCCCTGATTAGTTTTCGGGATTGATTGGTTAAGTATAAAGGGGGGGAACGGGGGGATAATCCCCCCCTTAATTTATATAAATGGGTTTTTCATGCAGAATTATCCCATTTCCTTCAAATTTTGTTTATAGGTTCACTGTGTTAAGGCGCTTCCCTGATTAGTTTTCGGGATTGATTGGTTAAGTATAAAGGGGGGAACGGGGGGGGGGCTAATCCCCCCCCCCCTTAATTTATATAAATGGGTTTTTCATGCAGAATTATCCCATTTCCTTCAAATTTTGGTTAAAGGTTCACTGTGTTAAGACGCTTCCCTAATTAGTTTTCGGGATTGATTGGTTAAGTATAAAGGAGGGAACGGGGGGCATATCCCCCCTTATTTTATATAAATGGGTTTTTCATGCAGAATTATTCCATTTTCCTTCAAATTTTGTTTATAGGTTCACTGTGTTAAGACGCTTCCCTGATTACTTTTCGGGATTGATTGGTTAAGTATAAAGGGGGGAACGGGGGGGGCTAATCCCCCCCCCTTAATTTATATAAATGGGTTTTTCATGCAGAATTATCCCATTTCCTTCAAATTTTGGTTAAAGGTTCACTGTGTTAAGACGCTTCCCTAATTAGTTTTCGGGATTGATTGGTTAAGTATAAAGGAGGGAACGGGGGGCATATCCCCCCTTATTTTATATAAATGGGTTTTTCATGCAGAATTATTCCATTTTCCTTCAAATTTTGTTTATAGGTTCACTGTGTTAAGGCGCTTCCCTGATTAGTTTTCGGGATTGATTGGTTAAGTATAAAGGGGGGGAACGGGGGGATAATCCCCCCCTTAATTTATATAAATGGGTTTTTCATGCAGAATTATCCCATTTCCTTCAAATTTTGTTTATAGGTTCACTGTGTTAAGGCGCTTCCCTGATTAGTTTTCGGGATTGATTGGTTAAGTATAAAGGGGGGAACGGGGGGATAATCCCCCCCCCCCTTAATTTATATAAATGGGTTTTTCATGCAGAATTATTCTATTTGCTTCAAAATTTGTTTATAGGTTCATTGGGTTAAGACGCTTCCCTGATTAGTTTTCGGGATTGATTGATTAAGTATAAAGGGGGAGAACGGGGGGCTAATACCCCCCTTAATTTATATAAATGGGTTTTTCATGCAGAATTATCCCATTTCCTTCAAATTTTATTTATAGGTTCACTGTGTTAAGGCGCATCCCTGATTAGTTTTCGGGATTGATTGGTTAAGTATAAAGGGGGGAACGGAGGGCTAATACCCCCTTATTTTATATAAATGGGTTTTTCATGCAGAATTATTCCGTTTTCCTTCAAATTTTGTTTATAGGTTCACTGTGTTAAGGCGCTTCCCTGATTAGTTTTTCGGGATTGATTGGTTAAGTATAAAGGGGGGAAACGGGGGGGGGATAATCCCCCCTTAATTTATATAAATGGGTTTTTCATGCAGAATTATTCTATTTGCTTCAAAATTTGTTTATAGGTTCATTGGGTTAAGACGCTTCCCTGATTAGTTTTCGGGATTGATTGATTAAGTATAAAGGGGGGGAACGGGGGGCTAATACCCCCTTAATTTATATAAATGGGTTTTTCATGCAGAATTATCCCATTTCCTTCAAATTTTATTGATAGGTTCACTGTAGTGTTAAGGCGCATCCCTGATTAGTTTTCGGGATTGATTGGTTAAGTATAAAGGGGGGAACGGAGGGCTAATCCCCCCTTATTTTATATAAATGGGTTTTACATGCAGAATTATTCCGTTTTCCTTCAAATTTTGTTTATAGGTTCACTGTGTTAAGGCACTTCCCTGATTAGTTTTCGGGATTGATTGGTTAAGTATAAAGGGGGGGGGAACGGGGGGTCTAATCCCCCCTTAATTTATATAAATGGGTTTTTCATGCAGAATTATCCCATTTGCTTCAAAATTTGTTTATAGGTTCATTGGGTTAAGACGCTTCCCTGATTAGTTTTCGGGATTGATTGGTTAAGTATAAAGAGGGGGAACGGAGGGGGCTAATCCCGCCTTAATTTATATAAATGGGATTTTCATGCAGAATTATCCGATTTTCTTCAAATTTTGTATATATATTCATTGTAATTAGAGATTTACCTGATTAGTTTAAGGGGTTCATTAGTTAACTATGAGGGGGGGGTAACAGGGGGATGACCCCCCCCTTAATATATTGTTTATTTCTTTATTTTTCGATGGGCTTATTTCAAATTCTTTGAAATAAGAGTATAATATACAATTAGTGTGAATAGCCTGTGAACTCAATGCCCTCAGTTTAACTGGGCAGTTTTATTTTTATTTTTTATACTGAAGGAGCTAGAAATTTGAAATTTGTCATTGTAGTTACTTATAAGATGTAAATGCTCTCTAAGAACAAAATAAAAAAAGAAATTGAAATTTAAAAGGGTGAAATGAGCGAAAAGCGTTCTAAAAACAGTCTAAATTACAATTTCTATGAAATCTCTGGAACTACAGAACCGATTTCAAAAGTAATGGTGGCAAATTGATGGGGACAATCCCTACTCCAACATAGGCTATATTTTTTGTCGGTGCCACTAACATCAATAGGGTGCAGGATCGAAAAATGTTCGAAAATTGCGACTTTTTTATACTGAAGGGGCAAGAAATTTGAAATTTAGCATTGTAGTTACTTATAAGATGTAAATGCTCTCTAAGAATATATTTTTAAAAAAAATAGAAATTTAAATGGGTGAAATGAGCGAAAAGCGTTCTGAAGTCATTCTAAATTACAATTTCTATGGAATCTCTGGAACCACGGAACCGATTTCAAAAGTGATGGTGGCAAATTGGTGGTGACAATCCCTGCTCCAACAGCCTCTTTAATAAAAAACTATGCGTTGCTGACGACTGGGTTTTTCGCTAATTGTTGCAACAGATTAATCTCGGAAAATGAAACATTTGAAGTTACTGAAAAAAATGATAGCTCAAAAAGTATTTGTCAGAAAATTGTTAGACAAACTGCGTTTGAAAGGTAAAAAATTGTATTTTTCTTGATATAAATTTCAAATCTAATGATTATGCCGTTTTTCAAATATTGAATTTAAAAAATTACCAAATTTTCCAATGGAGTACCATAGCAAAACCTTCATGCGTAAAAAGATAATGATAAGGGCGACGTGTCCTGACGTGTATATTTTGGCTATAGCACGAGTCACAAATTATAGTAGCCTTATTATTCTGTTAAAATATAAAAGTTATTTATGAAATGTCAATATTTTGTTTGATTAAAGGTTCGTTAAAAGAAATTGACCAGCGTAGCGGGCGTAGCTTGCTAGTATATAATAAAAGTCCCTACAATATGAATATACACTAATTCACCTTTCTACATAAAACTTTGATCATCTATATTTCTGTGTATGTGTTTGTTTGTGCGTGCATGTGTCAGAGAGAGAAAAAAAAAAATGTGCCTCCCCTATATTTTCTTGACCTCCCCCCCCCCCCTATTTTTCACGTCTAACTACAGTCCTGCTGACCAGTGGTTCCTCTTTTACAGCATTTTGAAATTGGGACTTCAATTATAATCACCCTGTATTAAAATGTTGTAATGTCATCGGAAACACACCTGTGTACATATTTTTTTATAATTCTCGCCAATCATCAGGAAGATAAGTGAAAAATCGATTTACGAAATTCCATCTTTACATACAATGGACCAGGTTAAGTTAAATGAAAAGAGTGCAAAAACTACTGACTGACTGATCGCAAATGCGAAAATTGGATTTGATGTTTTCACAAATGTATGAACTGCTTATCGCTTACAAACTCTTACAAGTGCTGTTAAAGCTCTTCGACGCACTTATTCTCGAAAAGTCAAACAGGAGGAAAAGGCTTCAAAATCATAAGCTATCTGTGCATTATTTGGAATTGTTAGTTATAGAAATACCCATTTATATTTTATGTAAACTATAGGGCATCCAACCCGGAATAAAAAATATATAAGAATTTTTTTTTTTTTTTTTTTAAATTGAAAACGCTAATAGATTTTTTTTTTACCTTTAATAATTTTTTTAGATTGTCCCCTAACAACACCAAAGAACATTTTTATATGAAATACGTCAATTATATATTCAAATAAAATTTTGAAATTTATTAAAAGCGGCAATTTTGAATTGGCCTCGTGCCCAGAAGTTAATAGCCGAAGAAATCGATACAAATTTCGTAATATACAGCAGCTTTTTTTAAAATGTTTATTCTGATAATTACAGTGGTTTTAAGCGCTCATTTACCGAATGGCTTAAAAGTTATACATTCGACAGGTTCTAAAATCCTTTGTCAGAAATTGAAAAAAAAAAAAAAAAAATCAGAGTTTCCTATCGTGCCTATTTCCAAAAAGGGGTTTATTTTAAAACAGTGCGCTCCAATTCGCGGCCTTATACTATAAGTGGATGCTGCCATAGGCTACGGTGTGTGCGTAAGCGAAGGGGACAAAGGGCAATAATGCATTTATTTAAAATATTGCTTATCATAGCAAACGCGGTAGCGTTTGCTATAATATGTTTAAGAAATAGAAAATGCAAACGTTTTTCTGAAATTTCTGGCGAACCAGTTGACATACGACAATGATGAAAAAATGGTAGTAAGCCGGGTCGTTTGGGTGACGGAAGTGACGTCACGAGTGGGAGGGGCTTAAACCGGAAGTGGGGGGGGTAGGAAATGGGGGGAGGGAAATTTCGTACTGTTGGACGAGGGTAATTTGTTGAGTTGTTTTTTTTTGCTGAATAGTTTAGAGGGAGGGAGGGGGGGGAAGGGGGGGGGAGGTCACGTGATTTTTCGTTTAGGATAACGGGGGTAATATGTTGAGTTGTTTTTTGCTGAATAGTTTAGGGGGGAGGGTCACGTGATTTTTCGTAATTTTTATGTTACTGAACACGTGATCCATGACGTCATACATTCATGTTAGAATATGTTTGTTCCTGTTTTTGACTGAACACTGATTAGGGGGAGGGGGAGGTTGGTCACGTGATTTTTCATATTTTTTATTTTACTGATCACGTGGTCCATGACGTCATACATTCATGTTAGAATATGTTCGTTCCTGTTTTGACTGACCCATGGGGCTGTGACGTCACACGTGCATTCTTAGATACAATAAATAACCCTTAACTTGAACCGAATGCAAAGTTGAGTTGTTTTATCTCGTTTAACTGTAATCAAATGTAAAGTTGAGTTGTTTAAATGACCATTAACTGTAACCGGTAATGAAAAAAAGTTTTGTCGGATTCCACTTCTCAGTCCACACAACTTCGAAATAAATCCGGTCTATCGATATGCTGCCACCACCGATATTAATACGTGATATCGGGCACGATCCGTGATGTATATTCGAGAAAAACCTAACTCTTTCTATTACACTTAAACAAACACTTTATTAACAATATTTACACTTAAACTCGGAGGTAAAGTATCCGGTTTAATATTAAATCAAAATAAATACAGAAACGCTTTACGTGTACCGTTAGACTACGTTGATTCACTCAGAACCGAGATTTCTCTTAATCTCACACACGCTCTCTCTTCCTTCCGAGAGATCCCGTTCCATACACGTGCTCAGAGCTGCTCTCTGAAAACCAACCTACACACCTCGCTGCCACGCTAGAACTACCTTCCTCTCTGGTCATTCCCCAGAGCACCTTTTTGTCTACGGGGCTACTGCTCTGTTTCCAAGGTGTCGCTTGACAACCGTTCCTCCCTCTTGACTGATCTGTCTTCTTAAATAAAATCTCTTTCTTATCTATCAAAGGCCGCATTGCAATGGAAATACTTCTTTCACGTCGTTCCCCTTCGGATTAAGATTTTTCTTATAAAGCCTTCAACGGTACACAATAGATACATATACAATACGCTAATCCCTTAAGAATAGCCTTCAACTCTTGCAACTGTAAGAGAAGAACCTGACAAGTTTTGTTATGCAGCAAATGGCAACAGTTGAATTCGTCAGTTGCTTGATTTTTTTCGTGAGTGTAGCATCGTTTGGTGAATTGTGGATTTTGTATTTTAGTGTTTGTGCTGATTTTCAACAAAAGTTTTAAAAATGAAACGCTTGAATTCTCAGATATGTAATTTAGAATCTAGAATGAGAAAGGAAGCTGCAGATGATTTGCATAAGAAGCTTCAAATTCAAACTGAACTTAAAAACAAGGCGGCAAAAAGAACTAGGCTGGATGATTCTGGAGAAGTGTTCTACACAAAGGAGTCCTTACCATCTAACATGTTCCATCTTGGTGATGATAATTATGTTTTCCATTGTGTTTTTTCTTAGCCATACACGTGTTCACATAAGAAAATTCTTAACCGATGAAGAAGGATTTCTTCGTCCTTCTAAAAGTGGTGTTTCGCTTTCTCCTTCAGTGTGGGACTCGTTTCAAAGAAAATCGTATAACTTTGCAGGACAATTTCTTATTATAGATAAAGACTTGTGTGTAACACGGGAAATTAAAGAAGAAGGAAACCTTTATGTGTTTCAACGAATGTTTCAGCGAAAAAATCTGAGTTTTCAGTTTTTGCCTGAAAATGTCATTCTTGAAGGAACACAGATGGCAAACCTTCAGGGCATGTTTTCCGACATCAGCGATAAAGTGAAAGAGTGCTTAATTCAACAGAGCTTAGCATACTTCGTATCTTTCGAACATACCCATGCTGAAACAGTAACGGATAGCAGCAATGCTGACATCTTTTGTGATTTCCATGATTATGCGAATTTGACATATTCATTAAAAATGTGTTTGACAAAATCAGTGACTTAAAATTTCTGAACTTTTTGATTGCTTTGCATGCAAAGCAGATTATCCAAAGTCGGATCTTCATGCCTGTATTACCTATTCTCCAACAGAAAAATTTGAAGGATATTTTGAATCGGCATTTTATAAACTGGACTTTCGACAAATAGCCAAAGACTTTTATCATGAAAATGCCACCGACTTTTCGATAGTGCCTATAGACAATTTTTTTTTCAACTTTAGACGTTTCCTCTCTACTTAAAGACATTAAAAGAATTTATATCCATAATGAAAAAACTGTGTTTGATACTGTAATAACACCTGATGAATAAATTTATATTTGTTTAATTTATTTTGTTATGTGTGTTTAATGCTGTGTCTTGTTTATATTTATATCATTAAAAAAAAAGAAAATAGAAAGAGTTAAAGATGTCTATACATCTTTAACTCTCTCTCTCTTTTTTTTTTTTTTTTCATTATTTTTAAATTAATTTTGTTTAACTATATCTAAAAATAATATTTATACTTAAAAAAAAAAAGAATGTATATATTGAAAGATTTGTTATAATTCTTTCATTTTAAGTAAAGATTTCATGAGATAAACATCTCATTAATTTGCAGCTGAAAATATTAATGAATGTTAACGTTCGTTTAGATCACAATCATTCTTGCAACGGAAGTTTTGACTCAGATGTATCAGAATCCAGCACTTCCAGCCAGTTTCGGTGGTATAAGTGCTTTGCAACGTGTTTTAAAAGGTCGCGTAAAAGCACAACAGATAAAGAAATGGTTACAAACGAAAGATTCTTATACTTTGCACAAGCCTTTGCGACACAAATTCCCGAAAAATCGTGTCATAGTAGGAGGCTTAAACGAGCAGTTTCAATCTGATTTAGTAGACATGCAGTCTCTCTCTTCTTTGAATGACGGATATAAGTATTTACTGACATGTATCGATATTTTGTCGAAATATGCATGGGTCATACCGTTAAAAGATAAAAAACCTCCAGGTATTAAACGAGCTTTTGAAAAAATATTTTCGGAACGTAAGCCGCAAACGCTGCTGTGCGATGCTGGGAAGGAGTACACGAATAAGCTTGTACAGGCTTTCTTAAAAAAGCAGAATGTTCACTTTTCTACAACCAATAATACCACAAAAGCTTCAATAGTAGAACGCTTTAATCGCACATTTAAAACGAAAATGTGGAAATATTTTACTGAAAAGAATACAAAGAGATATATTGATGTAATCGATAAATTAACACACAGTTATAACCACACGTGGCATCGTAGTATTAAAATGGAGCCAGCATCAGTGAACTTTGATAATCAAAGTCAGGTTTGGAAAACATTGTACGCAAATGACAAAACCCCTGCAATCAAATCTGACTTGAATGTAGAAGATACCGTTCGCATAAGTAAGGAAAAATTACGTTTTGAGAAAGGATACGAACAAAATTGGACACGAGATGTTGAAAAAATCTTAATAATAATCTATTGGTGTTGGAAACTGTTTCATATTCTATGCCTGATGCATTCTTGTTTCTTTCTATACTTAAAACTGATCGGTTAGAAAAATTATTAAAGCTTGTTCTCAAATCCAAACTGGCTAACTTTCTGATACATTCCTGAATTCATTTTTGTATGTAAACGCATGAGATTGACAGATGCTCACATTCAGAAATTAGGAAATCGAATTGTTTTCTCCATTTTTACTTTCTTCTATCTTTACAAGAAGAAAGTATTGGATTCATGAAAATTTTCGACTTCCTGTTTTCGACCGATTTATACGTTTTAGAAGGTCCTGAACACGATTTGAGCATTTTTAGAAAATGTCTGTCTGTGACTGTCTGTCTGTATGTGACAAAAATTTTGTGGTCGCTCTATCTCAAGAACTAATGTACGAAATTTAATAAAACTTTATATTCAGTTAGTCCCTGATAAAAATTGGTGCTGATTAGTTTTTGGTTGAGATCGCCCGACAGGTGGCGTTGCTATGCTGCATTTTTCGCGATTTCCGCAATAGCTCTATCTCAAGAACTAATGCACTTATTTTCATAAAACTTCAGGTTCAGTTAGACCGTGACATAAATAGACGCTGATTACGTTTTGGTGTAGATATCCTAAAAGGTGGCGCTGCCACACCACTTTTTTCTCGATTTTTACAATAACTATATCTCACGAACTAATGCGCGGAATTTCATCAAACTTCAGATTCTGTTAGACCTTGACATAAATAGATACTACTTACGTTTTTGTGTAAATTGCCCAACAGATAGCGCTGCTTATGCTACTTTTTTCATTATTATCACGATAACTATATCTCAAGAACTAATGCACGAATTTTCATCAAACTTCAGTTTCAGTTAGATGTTGACATAAGTTGTTGTTGATTAGGTTTTGGTCTAAATCTCTCTACAAGTGGCGCTGCTATGCTGCATTTTGCAGGATTCACACGATTTCAGCAATAGTTATATCTCAAGAACTAATGCAAGGAATTTAATAAAACTTTAGATTCAGTTAGACCTTGATATAAATTGGTGCTGATTCTTTTTAGTGTATGCGAAACCTGTGTGTCAGTTACTGGTTAGGTGTCAATAACTGGTTGTCTCACCCTAGTTTTGAATAAAGGATCTTCGGCAGTCACGGACTATGCTAGTTTAGTAGAAGCTGGTGTTAACGAATTTGCGAGTGTTTCTTATATTCCAGCCTAAAGCGTTGATTGGTAGTTGGATAAGTTAGTGATTTGAACTACTAGTGATCTACACGTAACTGGAACTTTGTTATTTTAGTAAAACTTCCAGTCATTTCTAGTGAAAATTAAGTTGGTGTTTGATCTGTAGTAATTGCCGGACGACAGTGGCCAAATTCGTCAAGTGACTCTGCCACCTGCCTTGCCTACTTAGCTTCAATAAAAGTTTTTTTTAAACCGTAAATTTGAGTAACGGCTGAACTTGCAGGTACAATGCAAAAAATAATTGTTGATTTTACAGTATAATACTAGCACCCCAGCTGCCAGTATTATGCCGTAAAATTAACAGTATTAAACAGTAAAATAAGCAGTAATACTGTTAATTTTACGGCATTATACTGGGAGCTGGGATGGCAGTATTATACTGTAAAATCAACAATTATTTTTTGCAGTGTATAGCCTTGGCCTGTACGCTACACAGTTAGGAACTTTTTTTCTGTGAAATCTTTAAGTTGTTTACCATCAAGTTTTGATGGATACTATCTAGTGTTATGTTAATGCAAGATAAGGCTTACGAAAGGCTGCAGAAAGTCACAAAATGGTGACCGTGGAATGCTCCAAATGAATTTTTTCACGCAAAATCATATATTTACTAACATATTTTGCTACTGGCATATTGTCCATACATTCCAAAATTCTGGTGTAAATGTGGTGTTTAGAGATTGAAATTAAGTGGTGAAAAAAAAAATAATAATTACCGCCCCTTCAAGAGGTTAAAAACATTCAGGAAACTGTCCAGTCATCCGACTGTTTTTAAAGATAACGATTACTAACGGCCCTAATATGAAGCGTATCTGAGCATATTATGGTCAGACTATAGATAAATCGCGGCTATATCACCGTTTTCTAATAAAAACTAAAAACGGTCGAATGACTGGACAGTTTGCTGCAAATTTTTACTTTCTTCTATCTTTACAAGAAGAAAGTATTGGATTCATGAAAATTTTCGACGGATTTATACGTTTTAGAAGGTCTTAAACATACGATTTGGCTGTTTTTAGAAAATGTTTGTATGTGGCTCTGTCTGTCTGTATGTGACAAAAGTTTTGTGGACGCTCTATCTCAAGAACTAATGCACGAAATTTAATAAAACTTTATATTCAGTTAGTCCCTGATATAAATGGGTGCTGATTAGTTTTTGGTGAAAATCTCCCAATACGTGGCGCTGCTATGCTGCATTTTTCGCGATTTCCGCAATAGCTCTATCTTAAGAACTAATGCACTTATTTTTATCAAACTTCAGATTCAGTTAGACTTTGACATAAATAGGCGCTGATTACATTTTAGTGTAGATATCCCAACAGGTGGCGTTGCTATACCACTTTTTTATGATATTTACGATAGCGATATCTCAAGAACTAATGCACGGAATTTCATCAAACTTCAGATTCAGTTAGACTTTGACATAAATAGGCGCTGATTACATTTTAGTGTAGATATCCCAACAGGTGGCGTTGCTATACCACTTTTTTTTATATTTACGATAGCGATATCTCAAGAACTAATGCACGGAATTTCATCAAACTTCAGATTCTGTTAGACCTTGACATAAATAGATGTTGCTTACGTTTTGGTGTAAATAGCCCAACAGATGGCGCTGCTATGCTACTTTTTTCATTATTATCACGATAATTATATCTCAAGAACTAATGCACGGATTTTCATCAAACTTCCGATTCAGTTAGACGTTGACATAAGTTGTTGTTGATTAGATTTTGGTCTAAATCTCCCAACAGATGGCACTGCTATGCTGCATTTTGCAGGATTTACACGATTTTAGTAATAGTCATATATCCCATAAAACTTTAGATTCAGTTAGACCTTGATATAAATGGGTGCTGATTCTTTTTAGTGTATGTGAAACCTTTGTGAAATAGAAGAAAGTTTTGGAATTGACACATCCAACTAGTTAACATTGTATATGCGATTGATTTTTAGAGTTATTACATGAGCAATAAGCTATGTATGTTCAATTAATTAAAATAACGGGTGTATTTAAGAGTTAATGATGTGGATGATGTTCACGTAATGTAACATAAACCATTATAAATATAAGAAAATCATAAATTAAGCATTTAGGACAATCAAATTCACTTTATTCTGTAACAGATTATGAACTATCGATTTGAAAATCGACAATGAATTATCATTTGAGTTTTTCTAACGATAATAACATATGTTATTACCGTTACCATCTGTAAATTGGTGATGTAATTTGAATATTACATATATTATATACAGATTTTCGGAAAATCTAATATGGTGGTCATGGTATAAAATAGTGATATCTTTTACACAAGGTTTTGAACTATCGCACACTAAATTATGTCACATTGTATGGTGTTCTCTATTTTAACTAAAGAACTAAACACAATCGTATACTAACTACTTTTAATTATATTAGGTTAAGCACATAATGGGTTTGCCACACAGGCCTTTTATATGTTACATTCCGAAAACTAAAAAGTGAACATTCGAATAATAACAGTTACAATTACAGTAGAAGTTAAAGTAATAGTTAGGACATATTATTACATGCCCTTTCTTTTCAAAACAGAAAATAAAAAAAAAAACATTTAGAGTTCAAAGTAGAGTTCGAATGAAAAGTCTTAAAAAAAACTTTAAATATAGTCTTTGAAACGAGCGGGTGGTTTTATTTTTCTTTTAGGTCTCTCTACCTTTGGTGTATTTGGAGTAGACAGTACTGGCGAAGTAGGTTTGGGATTGACAGCGACTGTTTGATCAGATGGAGAATCAGGATTGATTAATGGGCTGTCATGGGGTTGAGGACTTGAGATTTTTGGTGTTTCTGTATTAGTCAGGTTGCAGGTTTGTGTTGCATCAGCATTTTCTTGTGAATTTACAGGAGCTTCAAACGCTAATTTCCTTGGTCTTAAATGAATTCTGTTGCGACGAAGAATGGATCCTTCTGAAGATTTCACAATGTAGGATCTTGGACTGTGTTTTTGGACAATAGTTCCGGGTGTCCATTCTCGATGACCAGTTTGGATATAGACAGGATCTTGAATATTCAATTCTTTTAATTTTGCAGTCGATGAGTCATAATAATATTTCTGTGTTCTCTGATTTTCCTGTAATTGATGATGAGTATTCTTAATTGGAAATCTAGGTCTTAACAATTTCACCTTACAAGGGATGGGGGTTCTCAAAGATCTTCCCATCAACATCTCTGCTGGAGAAGGCAATTTAAATTTTGGGGTGTTATTATACTCGAGAACTGCTAGATTTGGATCTCCTCCGGAAGCTCTCACTTTTAAGAGAAGGTTTTTCAATGTCCCAATAGATCTTTCAATCATCCCATTGGATCTTGGATACTTAGGTGACGATGTAATAGGGCAAATATCATAAGACCTCAGGAATGAAAAATATGCTTGACTATCAAATGGAGGACCATTATCAGAATGAATTTTACGTGGGATACCATGAGTACGAAAGATTTGCTTCAATGCACTAATTACAGAAGAGGCTGTTTTAGCATTAACTTTTCGCAATTCAATAAATTTGGAATGGTAGTCCGTTACTTGTAAAAAGTCATCTCCTTCAAGATACATAAAGTCTACACCTACCTCTTCCCAAGGTAGACTAGGAACTTCATAAGGTATCAAAGTCTGCTTACAATTAGCACGCTGATGCTGTTGACAAATTTGACACTTTTCTACATAATTCTTGATGTCTTCCATCATATTGGGCCAATATAAAGCTGTTTTGGCTTTTTCTTGACAAGCAGTGATGCCTTGATGTACTTGGTGCACTTTCGATAACACATAAGTTTGCATTGTTTTAGGTACTACTAATCTATTTCCAATAAAAATTAAGTCGTTATAGCAATGCAACTCTTCTTTCATATTCCAATAGGGTTTTAAATTTTCGGGCAATTGACAACACTGTTGTGGCCAACCATTCTGAATTAGTAACTTTAGTTTCGAGAGACCTTCATCTTCTAGCGTTGCATTCTGCATTTCTTTTGTACGTTCTTCAGTGGTCGATAGAATTGTATGTACAACAGCAGCTCCATCTTCTAAAAAACCTGTATCTACACTCATGGTAGTGGGATTTCTGGAGAGGGCATCTGCTATGTAAAGCTTTTTCCCTGGGACATGCACAAGTTTAAATCTATATTTAAATAATTCAATTACCATTCTCTGTAATCTCGGAGACAAATTTTCAATCGGTTTCTGCAGTAAACCGAGGAGAGGTTTATGGTCAGTTTCCACTATAAAATCAGTACCATACACATAGTAATGGAATTTTCGACATCCGTTGACAACAGCTAGTAATTCTTTCTCGATTTGACTATATCTTTGCTGTGTATCGTTCAGAGCACATGAAGCATAGGCAATTGGATGTTCTTCTTGAAGTAATACTGCTCCTAATCCATACTGGCTAGCATCAACAGAAACAACTGATTTCAAATTTGGATTATAATAAGCCAGAATAGGTGAATTAGCTACCAACGTCTTCAAATTTTCAAAAGCTTCTTGCTCATTAGCCGTCCAAATAAATTCATTTTTCTTACTTAAGAGTTTTCTCAAAATTCCTGTTTTATCTGATAAATTTTCAATAAACTTCCCTAAATAGGTAATCATGCCTAAAAATCTCTGTAGCTCTTGTTTATTAGTTGGAGCTTTGAAATCTTCAATTGCTTTAATTTTATCACTATTTACTGAAATTCCTTTACTTGTTAAATTATAACCCAAATATTTTACACAACTTCTTTTAATTTGACTTTTTTCCAAAGACAATTTCAAACCAGATTCACGAGCTCTTTTAAGAACTGCTTCAAGTCTTCTATCATGTTCTGCTTCTGTCTTGCCAAATACTAAAATATCATCTATATAAACTAAAGTTCCATCTAAATCTCCAAAAATATTATCTATTGTTTTCTGGTACACTTCAGGGGAACTCGTTAATCCATAAGGCAAACGGCAGAATTTATATCTTCCAAATGGAGTGGCAATTGTACATAAATCTGAGCTCTCTTGGTCAAGGGGTATTTGCAGAAAAGCTGACGATGCATCAAGTACTGTAAAAAATTCTCCTTCAATTTGAGAAAATAGGCTCTGTTGGGTTGGAATAGGATAATGTTCTCGCTTTATATATTTATTTAGCATACGTGGATCTATACAGATTCTTACACGATTATTAGGCTTTTGTACTATAACTATAGGATGTACCCAATCTGTTGGTTTTACAACTTTTTCTAATATTCCTTGATCAACCATTTTAGCAAGCTCATGTTTTACTTTCAATTTTAAGGCATGTGGAATAACTCTAGAGGCTGATATTTTAGGTTCGGCATTGGCATCTAATTTAATCTTATACGTATGTGGTAATTTTCCCATTTTTTCTGTAAATACATCTTTAAATTTCTCTATAAAATTTCTAGCATGTACAGAATCAACACTGATGTTTCTATTTACAAATCCCAATTTTTCACAAGCTTCAATTCCTAATAAAGCACTCGATTCTTGATCAATAATATAAAAATCAAGAAATTCCGATTTATTTTTAACTTTACATTTTAATTTACTGACCCCAATTACGTTCAAATTGTGTCCTGTATAAGACATCAACTTTCTTTTAGTTTCACTAATAACTTCATTCTTTCTCACATCATTAAAAATATTAAAGGGCAAAACATTGACTTCAGCTCCGGTATCTATTTTAAGAGACACTTCTGAATTATTTATTAGAACAGTTTCTCGCCATTCAGATTTTAAAGAATTAACCTGGCACTTTACTGAATCCAATTTACAAGAATCATCATCACTTGAGGGGTAAAAATTATCATTATTAGAAATTTCATGTACTTTTTTGTTTATTCTTTTCCCTTTATTTTTACAGCCTACCGAGAAATGATTTAACCCGTTACAATTGTAACACTTTTTACCAAATGCAGGGCATTTTCCATAATCATGAACGGTTTTACATTTAGAACAACTTTTCTTAACTTTCTGATTAATATAATTACGTTTTTCCTTATTGTATTTTTTCGTCTGCGTTTCGTTTTTGTTTGCACGAACAGCATTTACTGTGGTAGAACAGTTATTTTTATTCATTATTTCTATTTGTTTACCACTGGACTCCTTAGCTCTACAATATTCTATTGCCTTTGCAAGGGTTAACTCAGTTTCCATTAGCAATTTTTCTTTCATAGCGGAATCTTTAACACCAATAATTAACAAATCTCTAATTAAACTATCTTCTTGATCCTCAAAAGAACAATCTTTAGACAAATTTTTCAAATTTGTAACAAACGAATCAACAGATTCACCTTCTTTTTGTCTACAGTTAAAGAATTTATAGCGCGCAATAACTGTATTCGTTTTCGGTTGAAAATACTGATCAAAAGAATTTATAACAGTTTGAAAATTATTTGCATTATCATCACTAAGTTTAAAACTATTAAATATATCAATGCATTCTTCACCCATTATTCCTAGTAATAGTGCTACTTTAAGTTTATCAGGCTTAGCCATTTTCTCAGAAGCTTCTAAATAAAGCATAAATCTTTGCTTAAATTTATTCCAATTCTCGGCCAAATTGCCATTTAAACTCATATTTGAAGGTTGCTTTAAATCCATTATAACGGATACAAAAGAAAAATATTCTCAAAAGCACATACACTAAACTATTCTTAAATATAAGAATAAAAATTTCTGACCTTTACGATGCCAAGTATAACTGCCACCATGTCATATTGTATGGTGTTCTCTATTTTAACTAAAGAACTAAACACAATCGTATACTAACTACTTTTAATTATATTAGGTTAAGCACATAATGGGTTTGCCACACAGGCCTTTTATATGTTACATTCCGAAAACTAAAAAGTGAACATTCGAATAATAACAGTTACAATTACAGTAGAAGTTAAAGTAATAGTTAGGACATATTATTACAATTAATAGTATACATTTTCGCCAATGAGATAGCACCGGTTTGTCTAAACCACACCAATAATATACTAGTTTGTAAACTTTACGAACGAATATAGCTTGTGTAGCTTTACAAAATAAGTAACACTTGACTTTCCTCAAAAAACGTGTTAAATCAACACCACAATTTAGTATTTTTCTATAATACATTATGAACAACCGAACTGATTATCATTAAAGATATTTTTTTCGTTACAGGATACAGAAAGCACTTACTGTGATGAGAAATGTCATAAATAATAACCTATGCATTTTGCTGAAGTTATATCAATACAACGATTGTAAAATAAAATATAGGAAACTATAAAATTAAGGTTTCCAAGACATCAATTAATGAACTGTGGAATTTACTTTCACCAAGGAAATGTTTGATTCAAACTATCAATAACAGCAACTTGCCATAATATTTTATGTAAATTTAGTTAAAACTATAAACATATCGCGTGAAAAAAATAATTAAATTCTTTTCGGATTTTGCATTTTAAGGGAAATTTCAATATAGAACTCGTGAATATTAAAATAATCTGGAAATGATTTATAATGTTTATTTACAAATCATATTTTATGAAAACAGATACAGATCATCAAGTTTTACATTTCAGGCAGTAATTTATTAATATTTTGTGAATTTTAACTTTGAATTTTGCTTGCATGCTTTGCTACGATAAGTTAGGCCTAACAGGTAACCAAAAGCGTAATTAGTTATGAATGAGCAATAAGGAACTATTTCCTTTTTTTTTAATTATAATAGTGTTTCAAACGTGAAAATTGCAAAAGTTAACCCTTTACAGTAGAAAATATCTTGAAGTTCTACACATTTTAAAGGTATAAAGAGTAGATTTACACATGTATATTCACTGTGTGAAAACAAACACCCATTATATAATTAACCAAAAGATATTCTTATTTTTCATAATGTACTAAGCTATTTATGGTGATTTACAAATTTATATTTCAATAGCGTTGTATTATTTTGACATATTACCTGCTTCAATTTGATATATTTAGATAAACTATGCATTAGGATCTGGATAACGTTCATATTTGGTGACTGGTAAATCTAAAAAATTGACAATCGCTGCAAAAAGGAACAAATGAAGTGTGTAGTTTGATTTGTAAGGTTTTATGTATAAGAAATAGTTTAAATTAATACATTTTGTGTCTGAAATAAAAATATTAGAAAAGCCATTTTAAGAGAGTGTCAACGTACTCAAATTGCCTATGCATGTCTCATTTAAAAATGAACTTTAAGGCAACAACAAGTGCGTTATTTGTTTAATACTGCTTCTGTTTTAATAATTGTATAGAAACTCAATATTTTTTGTCGAAGTTTAGACATTTTATTTGTCTGTAACCAGTATTTTTACACCAAAATTATGCGTGGACAAAAATTTTGAAATTTTTAACGAATTTGAGTGGAAAAGTGAACAAAAATATTTTATTTAATTAAATTTTGTGTTATATATTTTAAATTAAATACATAAATCTCATTTCCTACGAAAATTACTATTTTAAATGTATTTTTTGTGACCTGAACTTTATTTGGCGTATTTTTAATGGGTTTTCCCCATATATCTAGCCTCTTGGCGATCGTTTCCTTGCCAAATTTCTCACCAACCAAAAAGTTTGGCTTAATGACGACATAATGTGTGACGTCATCATTTGTGGCGCAACGGTTTGATAACCAATCAGGACATAGGAATTGTCACGCCACATTACGTGTTTATCACGCGACATGTTTTAACCAATCAGCGACGCCCAAAGCTCTGATCCGCTCTGGTCTATATAAAGGAGGATTATTCGATGAGCTTTCATTTCAACCAAAAAACCCGACCTTGTTGGTGCTCATTTAGCTTGCTAAAAGATTATCAAGTGTCACAATTTAGATTTGCTGAAATCATCAAGTAAAGTGCTGTTATCAAGATGTGCTCCTGTTTTTCGTGGATGTAAATTGTTTTTTCATATTTTTCATTTTATTTAAATGTATAATTGATTAATTTTTTTCTCGTGTCCGTTACACATATATCTATGTGCGTGCAATATTACAAAGGCTCGAGTGCACGATTTATTTACATTTTTCTCAGTTATTTCGATAAAATTTAGGTATTATGACAAATATCTGCTTAATTTGTATAAAAATGATTGAAAAATACTATAAAATTTTAATTTTTATGTTTCATTGCATTCATACTAAGATACTAATCGCGATGTATAATATACGTTAAATAATTAATTAAATAAATATAATTTAAAGTCAGGTTTGAAATTCCTTCAAATTTTAGTCTTTCTGACTCATACATAGTAGACAAGATACACACAATGTAGAAAGCATAGACAGTGATTTTTATTTCAAGATACTTATTAATCCTTATTTAACGATAATATTTCTTTATTTAAGTGTATGCACAATTTAGTTAAAACAAATCGGTTAATCGCAATTGTTCACATTCATTTACATGCGTGTACATGTATTATTGTTATACTATTATAATTAAATTAACGTTTATTTTTAATAACGATGACGCAATAAAATATACTAATATAACTGCAATACATTGTGTGCAAAAAAACGGTCTTCCTTTTCACAGATCACCATTGCCTAACCTGGTCATAAGAAAATGCGATATTTGTTAAATATTATAAATTGTTACGAAACCGAAACGGCGAGTGTGTGGTTTTTTTAAAAATCTAATCCTATATGGCTCATTTATGTAGCTATATGTCACATATTTTGCATTACATTATTGTATATATTAAATGATGTAAATGTTGAACAAATTGTTTGCACATTTGATACAGCGATACTTATTTAACTTGGATTTACCTGGCAGGTTGCTAGTGGTTTAAACGCAACTTAACAACATCGACTAGTCTATGCAGCAAAGCGAAATCAATGGAATCATGATTACGGATGTTAGCCGGAAAAAGGTAGTCATGTAGTCGGGGTAGTCATTTTGCTTTGCGGTGGACTGTGGTACGTTGCTAAGTGTACTTTTAAACCGCTAGAAACCTGCAACTAGATAAATCGTTTTTAAATGTGTCGACATTTATTAAATATGTATTTTTCGCAAGCTTTCAGTCGACAAATGGGCTACTCATGGGTTTGAGATTTACATTGGCCTAACTGTGTGATATAGCGATCTAGCCATTAGCTACGATAATGCATTAGAAATATAGGTTGCATTTCATCCAAGAATAACTATTTTAGATTTTCCATGTTGTGCGCGCAGCAAGCATATTTATTTTTATTCAACACGGAGTTTAATACAATAAATTTGAGAAATAGGTAAATAGGCAAAATGAATTTTGCCTATTATGATTTATGAATAAAAAATAGGCAAAGATTTACAGATTAATTAGAATACATTCAGTGTGAAGCCAAATTATTAGACAGATTGAGCGGTACTTACGTATTATCTGGGCCAGGAGATAGATCGTCAAAAATGGTTACCTATTGCCAGTCTCTTTTATCGTTACCAATCATGTTCAAAATAGTAATTTAACATTTTAAAATATGATAAATATTATTAAATAAATAAAATATAATAAATGAACAATAATAAATAAATAACAAAAAACTATAAACTATAATAAATAAATAAATAAACTATAAACCATAATAAATAAATAAGCTATATACTTGTCAAAAAATAAGGGTTTCTTGACTGTAATTAGTATAATTGGCGCCATGTTTGGCGCAGTTGTATCTGACCTGGCCCGAGTAATATACCACCTATAGTTTACGAGTTATTAACAATGTTTAACACTTTTAAAACTAGTTGAGAAGTGTTTATGACTTCGGTTTGTCTGCCGTCTGTCCGTGCTCTAACTCCCGTAAATATGCTTCGATTGTCCTGAAATTTTTGAATGTTATTGCCGTTTACTATAACATGTTCCCTATTTCAACAGAAGTGTGTAGCACTTATAGTTTTTTACAGGGACAATCAAAAGTATTCCGTTACATTACAGTCAATGGGAAATAAACGTTTCAAGTTTATTTTGATGACGCTATGTCATTTAAAACATAACGAAATTGATATATAATTATGAAGCGCCTTAAAACATGCTTTTTGTAGAATATGGGTTGCAAAGCATTTGTTATTCATTTACAGGGTCAAACAAAAGAATTCTGTTACACATCGTTCTATGGGGAAAAATCGTTTGCAGTGTAATTTAATGATATTCATAGCTGCCAACTTTTACGCTTTTTTGTTACCACTAAAATATAATACACATTTTTTCCTTATGTAATCACACGATTTTGTTGATTTAATAAAATAAAATTTACTATGAAATTTTAGTGGTAGGAAAAAAGCGTAAAAGGTGGCAGCTATGGATATTTCACTATTTGAAACACAATGAAAATTATATGCATTACTGAGGTGCACTATAAATTGCTCTCTTGTGTGCATTGCGTTTATTTACAGGGACACACAAAAGATATTGGTTACAGTACATGCGCGATATTTATAGTCTAATGTGTGATAAGTGTGTTTTCAACTTTGGTTTGCGTTTTTAAGTGTAACTAAATTTTTTCATAGTACGTGTGTGTTTATAAACTCGGTTGATCATATACAGGGCCACACAAGGACATTCGTAAGTATCACAGACTATGGGAGTGAATTGCTTAAGGGTAGTTTTTAATTGTGTTTACGCATTTTCCTGCTGAACTATATTTAGTAGACTAATAGAAGTTTGCGAAATATAAATAAATTCATATACAGGGCTACGCAAACAAAAAGATACATTGTCGTTTACGGTTGGTAATTGCTGCGAGTGAGTTTTAAATTCCCTTTTAGCTTAATATATTGTGTGTACAAAAGCCTTCAGATAATATAAGGCTGTACAAAAGATTTCGAGTGCATTTCCATCGATGGGCGAAAATTTCTAAATGTGAATATTCTAACTGAACTAAATTTTATCCTACTTTATATCCACATCTATTGATCAAATACAGGGCTGCACAAAATAATTCGACTACTTTTTAGAGACTGGAAGGTAATTCCGAAAACTGTATTTTTCAATGTGTTATATGTTTTCTAAATTGTTTACTTACATATCTTCTTTCACCTTATTTAACGGTGAAGTTTCGTTTCAGTTTTCTGGCTGTGTTGGAAAGTGTTACATAATCTATGCTTGACACATATTTTTTCGATCTTGTTTGTGTGTACGTTTCATAACTTAAATTCTTGATTTTATCAGGACACTAAAATATACGGTACTTCTCCAATATCCCGTCGACTAGTTTTGATTTAAAAAAAAAAAAAAACTATCGCCAAACTGTAACGTCAAATAAACAAATAAAAGAATGTTGCTATTAAAATCCCATAAACAAATAAAGAAAGAAATTCGGTTGGTTGTTGGTCGATTTTTGACGGCCGATTATCTACACAGGGGGGAGTGCCTTCCATGGGGGTCTTTCTAAAGGATCTTAATCCATATTTACGGCATTCGAAGAAAACCACGGAAAACTCCAAACGGTTAGGTCGACGAGCGCGACAGGGGTTTGAACCCAGTACCTCCCGTCTACCAGCTTTGAGAGCAGAACCTCTCAGCCAAGAAAGAAATTCGGAAAAGTTCTACTCACCAAAGTATCAACTATCAGTAAGTTTAATCCATAAAATTTACAATATATTAACGAAAACAGAAAAAATAATCATGCGTATTTATTTATATACATTATTTTTCTTAATTATCCCTCTTGGCAGATTAATAAATGTTTGTGGCGTCAGTAGAAACCGTTCGTACGCAAATATGCATGGCAACATTTTTTAAAAAGCTTTTTCTCTTTTAATACCATGTTATCTCCGTTTAAGGACGCAACTGTTATTTTAATTAACGAACAACTAATAAATCAGTAAAACATAATGCAAAATACAGGTTAAGGTCTAATTAACAACCACTTGATGACATATAACAAATACGTTTTAGCACTTCTGACATCAAGTGAATGTGACACCACGATAATGTATTTTTGGCGTTAGTTTGGCGATAGTTCTTGTTATGAAAAGTGGTCGACGGGATAATGGAGAAGTATCAAATATACTTCCGGGTTAGAGTCTGGTTGACTGTAATTGCTTCGGACTAGGTTCGGTCTACAATTAGGTTTTGACTCTTACCGGGTCGTGTTTGGCAAATCGTTTTTTGAAAAAAAAAGCTCCACATCAGTTTTAAACGAATAGAAAAGAGAAAACTTTTCTTTATAAATGAGTATAGTCTTCCTTTTCTACATAAAATATAAAATTGGTAGTATGAATATAATTAAAGAGTACTTTTTTCCATAATCGCATTAAAATATGTGTGAATTTTCTTTCATTTTCGGTTTCGGGTTTTGAAGCGATATTACCCGACTAATGTGAATAACAATTAAGGGTTGTCACAAAAACCCGAAGGTAAATGATCTCTTGAAGTCGGTTTTATTTTTGTTTCTTAAACATTACTTGTCTAACTTCATATAAAAGGCGCGTACTGACAATCTTCAAGTCTAACACTGCGGTGTCTTTGGCAATTGAAACGACTGATTTTTTGTAGAAAAACAATCTTTCATTCTCTCAAGTCACTGCGGTGGAAAAGTAGCGAGGAAAATTTACACGTTATTACAGAAAATTGCCCATTTAAATTGGCTTTATAGAAAGGTGGTTATTAGTTAAGGACAAACTATGAACTATATGTAGTTTATATGAGGGCATGAGTTTCAAAACTCGTCTTACCCAAAATTTAAAAAAATCGTGTTTTCTCTATCAATCTATTCAATTGGTAGGTCTGCACCGAAAAAAACACTACAATCCGCGAAAAAAACTAGTTTTAGCATGTATTTTTGGCATTGTAAAATCTTGGTTTACAATGAAAAGCATATATTAGGGTAGATGTGCCAGTAATGGACCGCCTTCCAGTAATGAGCCACCATCCATATTTTTGGATTATAAAAAAAATAATCAATAAAAATTCGGCTTTTTTTATTTCATTAATATGCTTTCTTTAAATTCTAGTTTTAAATACAATCATAATATCAATTATCTATTACTTTTTGTGGGGTGTCCATTAATGGAATTTAGGGTGTTTTGATTTATTTCTGTTATTTACAATTAAATTTCGATTCACATTGGGAAATGTGACTATGAGCATGGTTAAATATTGTTGGTAGATTAATATAATATTAAGAAATAGATTAATATAATATTAACAATTATAACTATTAATTAAAAATTAATTTTTAAAGAAATTCCTTAAGGGTGTCCATTACTGGCACATCTACCCTATATATATTTATATTGTTAAGGTCCCTTTATTTATGAGAAAACAGCGCCAATATATCAGGGGTCAATAACCACACGCCCACCTACTCCTTTTCTAACATCTACGAAGCATCTGTACAGATATATGTATTAATTTATATATTTAGTTGTTACTCGTCAAAACTTGACGGCATGAGAGTAAATAAATGTACGTCAGCGCTACTAATTAATTGATATTGATCCGTAACATAAACACTAAGACAAAATCCTAATAAAAGCACTGTTCAGTCACAATTTTAGTATCAGTGTCTACCCTGATTTCGCGATACCTGTTTCGGTATTGCTGTAATTACAATACGAAGCCGCCCAGATACAGAGTTTCATTCTCCTTTGATTTCAATAAGTATAATACTATTCTCCATCTCACGAATATAATAAAAAACAAAACCGCCAGAGGAGCAAATATTCTGTAACTCATAAGGTGTTTCTCAAATGCTCAAAAAAGCGAAACTTTTATGACACAATTATCAAACGCAAAGGCATAAAATTGGCATGTCTGACCATTGAAGTAATTTGGAATCGAAATGAGTTTTCTATGTTTTGATAAATGAATTATCGTGTCATAAGCGATTCGTGTCACGTGACGACACGTTTTTTCCTTTTTTCGCGCTGCCGCGTCGGCAATTCGGTTCAAAACGCCCAATTCGACAGTATTAAAGACCATCTGCCTTTACCCAAAAAAATGGAAAACGCCTTTCGATTATACAGTTTCTGAATAAGAACACCTGCCAATTTCAGGCGTTTCCGAACAAATATGAATTCCGAAATGTGTCAGAAAGTTGCTCTTTTTGATTTGAGAACAGCTTAAACGAAGTCTTGGAAGAAACTAATAAACATGCTTTTTTAGCTTAGTACGGAAAACAAATCCATGATATTGCGTATGCACCATGAGTACCGTAAAACGGGGTTAATCGGAACATTTTTCAACTTTAACGTAAAAAAAAAAGGCAACTATCGTTTTTTTAATTCTTTTATTTTTTGACTATAGAAACTTCGGTCTTGAGTTCTTGAAATTTTAAGCAAAAACAAAACATTTTATACAGTTTTAATGTATATTTTTTAATTTTTTAATGGTGTTCCGATTCATCCCGCAGGTAGGGGTGAATCGGAACAAATGTTATACCCTTTATTTGTTCCGATTCAGACATTAATAGGTTTAATAAAAACAGGTAATAATGATAAGGGATAAATAGGAAGACGTAGTTACTATCAAACAAATTCTTTATTTTCTATACAAAAAAAGTATGACTTTTCAGAAATTAGAAAAAAACTTTGAACTCAAGAAATATTGAAATTTGTTCTAAGAAAATGTATTTGAATTGAGAAAGATAAAATTTAATACAAATTCAATTCACTCATGTCGTTCACAAAAGTTATCATATCCTTGAAAAGAGCAAGACGTTTGTTTGAATGTTTCCCTTTAGCTGAAGTTTCTTTATGACATCGTCTGGAAGAAATGCTGCCTCCTCTTCCACCGTTTCTTGAAATCTCCAAATATGGGGGAACCTTTTGTAAAATTTTCCCACATAACCATCATCTTCTGGATACAAGACTTTGGTCACATAAGAGTCTATATGACTTTTTTTCATGCACTTTAACAAGGAAATCTGGAGCAGATTTGTTCGAAAGTTGGGAATTTTCTGGGATTCCAAAATTTGGATCTTCTTCTGAAGTAGTAGGTAATATGAACTCTTTATCACTGTCTTGAACAGAACAATTGGAATTTGAATTATGCATGTGCGCCGAGAGTAGTTTTTACAGAGGTGGATGGATCCAGCTCGCCATTTAGAGGTGAGGTTTTAGAAGGGGTATGTGTGTCAAATGAGCATTTTTTGATATCCTTGATGTATCTATGATATATCTTTGTCTACAACTTCAAACTGTCTGGTTCATGTCACGTTAACAAAGTTATTTTCATTCATAAATGCATCAAATTTGAAGAAGAAGAACGCGTATGCAAAATTTCGCCTTGATTAACCCTTTCCGGCACAGACAAATTCTGTTCGTAAAATGAGAAATTACTGACTGACACCGGAATTTACAAACGACTTTTTTAGAAAATAAGAACTCCTTATTTTAAGCTTTCATTGTAGAAACACAATTTTATAAAAATATTCTTGGTGACGAATGCAAGTTTGGAATTAAAATTAGATGTGCCCGGAGTGGGACCACTGTGCCGGAAAGGGTTAATACAAAAAAGCCACTGATTCAAGTGTGCAACTGTAACTTGCTGTAGGAACGTAGCGGAAAATGTTGTCTTTTACTAATAGGAAAAAGGCTGATATGCATTTTATCTACGGAACTTCGAATGGAAATGGCTCAGAGGCTCAACGATTGTACGGAGAGCAGTTACCCAACAGACGGTTGCCCGACCGTAAAATATTTGAGCGCTTGCACCGACAGTTGTGTGAGACGGTATCCTTTCTCGCTTCCCGGTCGGATGCAGGTCGTGCAAAGACGGACAGAACGTTAGTTGTAGAAGTCATTCTGGATATGATGGCTGATCAGCCAAGTACAAGTACACGAGAAGTGGCTAGGAAATTACACGTATCACACTCCATGACATGGCGAGTATTGAAGGATGAACGTTTGCAACCTTATCATGTTCAAGGAGTCCAGGAACTGACTCAAAGGGATTATCCTCGTCGTGTCGAATCGCGACCTACGTAATCATTCTACGTATTACCATCGAATTTGCCTGCTGGTTTCTGCAGCAAAACGCTGTAAATTCAGATTTTGGGGCAACTGTGTCTTTAACGAATGAATGTACCTACACACGGTGAAGGTGCATTTAACACCTACAATCAACGTGTATGGGCGGATGTAAATCTATATGCCACTTATTCACATGCTCATCAGAGACGCTTTTTTATCAATGTTTGGGCAGAAATAATTGGAGACCACCTACTTGGACCTTATCTTCTGCCAGAACGCCTTGATGTGAAAAAATACCTCACGTTTCTGCAACAGGTGCTGCCAGACATGTTGAACGCCATTCCCCCACACATCCAGCGGGTAATGTGGTTCCAGCAAGATGGAGCACCAGCCTATGATGTACGAGACGTGCGAAACTGTCTGGATATAACATTTCCCAACCGATGGATCGGACGAGGTGGCCCTGTAGCGTGGCCACCGCGCTCGCCAGATCATTCATGTCTCGATTTCTTTTTGTGGGGACAGCTGAAGGCTCTTATTTATGAGACCCCCACTGAATCTGTTGGAGACCTCGTCGCCAGACTTTCGGCCGCTGCAGGGGAAGTGCACGATACTCCTGTTGTTTTTCAGAAATTTCGCCAATTCTTTCTATGCCGTTGCACCGTATGCCGGTTTCTGTTTTGAACACTTATTGTAATCACTTGTCATTAATCTTGCTTTTGTCACTTAACCGTTCTTTGTGTGTTTTTGCCTCGTATGACAACATTACCTTCGGCGCCCTCTAGCACTTTTTGCGTTTTAATTACTACCATGCCTTCTTTGATGAAAGTTGTTTGTTTCGTATGTGTACTATCATCTCTTAAAGTTTTGCCCATCTTTTATGAAACACCCTACATATTCATAAATGTATCAAATTCGAAAGTTCTACTCAGATACTAAAAGATCGAACATACTTTTCCATTTTTATATGCAGGAAAAAAATCGTTAATTTTTTTTTTTTTTTTTTTTTTTGCCAAAGCATTTTAGGCCGATTTTTGAGAGTCTGTACCGGCAGTCAGGAAAATGTCGATTTTTCAGGGAGAAATTCGTTATAACTTGACTGAAGCTGTATTATAAATAAAAGAAAAAAATAAAGAAAAATTGTAATTTAACAAATTACAATAACCATTGGAAAAATGCTCCGATAGCTTAAAAAAACAAGAACGAAAAATCATGCGTCAAGCATAGATTATGTAACACTTTCCAACGCTTCCAAAATAATTTTACAAATCATTACCGTTTAATAAGCTAAAAGATAACATCTAAGTAAACAATTTGGAAAACACATAACATATTTAAAAGCGTAATTTCAGGAATTCCCACCATATATTTCCAACATATACAATATGAGGAAAAATATCCGAATACTTTTATTCAGCCCTGTATAGAATCTATAGATTTGTATATATACTACATAGGATGCTAAATTTTAGTTTAGTTAGGATACACGTAGGACAGTTTAAAATTCTCCTTCTGGAGTTTCTGTCAAAAAACGGAAATGTGTTTGCGAATTTTTGTGCTGCCCTGTATAGGATCTACAGAATTTATACACACCAAGTAATAGACAAAAAGTGAGTTAAATTTAAAATCGCGTTCAGCAACTTAAAACGCACTTCCAGGAATTATTGTTAACAGACAGTAGAGAATTCTTTTGTGTGTCCCTGTAAATGAACGATGACTTCTATACACACAATATTCTGTAGTAAGCCTCTTGTAATGCCCCTTAGTGATATATATAAATTTCAATGCGTTTAAAATAGTGAAATTATTTAATTAAACCGCAGACGATTTTTCTCCATAGACGTAATGTAACGGAATTCTTTTGACTGTCCCTGTAAAGTAACTATAAGTGCTATGCACACCCTATTCCATGTTAAGCTTCTTGTAATGCACCTTAGTGATATATACCAATTACAATGTGTTTGGAATTGTGTAACATCATTAAAATAAACCGCAAATGATTTTTCCACATAGACCGTAATGTAACGGATTTCTTTTGAGTGGTCCCTGTAAAAAAACTATAAGTGCTGCACACTTCAGTTGAAATAGGGAACATGCTATAGATAACGACAATAACATATAAAAATTTCAGGGCAATCCGAGCCTATTTACGGGAGTTAGAGCACGGACAGACGGCCATACGGCAGACAAACCGAAGTCATAAACACTTTTCAACTAGGTTGGAAAGTGTTAAAAACGTATTTTTGTGTTATAGCGGCCCCACAATTATGATTTCGCCAAGATCATCGCAAAGCTTATATATAGGTCGCTTGGCGATTCATCTTGAGGGCCACTATATCACGGAAGTACCAAATTTACAATATATTAATGAAAACAGAAACAAAAATGTTATATATATATCATATATTATTATAATGTCATACATGCTTCAAAATTTGGCGAATGTCGGTGTATTTTCACCGATCATGACCCTCAGACAACCATCCTCTATTCAAATGTTGATATATATATATATATATATGATCTTTGTCATACGATAGCACTCGTATTTATAAACCGATATGGATGTAACTAAGTGTGTATACTGGACTCACCAATGTCTCGACCGAGTTGGTTGGCCAGCTTGGTTCTCCATCTTGTTTAAAAATGGCAGCCACTAAAAGATTTAAAACTAAAAAAGTTATTAAAAAATAGAAATTCAAATTTATTTTTTATTTAAGTGTTAGGCTTTGATACAAGGATTCTGGAGCATTTTTTGTTTTGCCTCATCTTAAAAAATGGCTGAGATAGAGCAGTTTGAAATTCTAGGGTGACTGACATTTTCAAACAAGACAACAGATTACAGAAAATTCGGGATTCATTTCCGAGTTTTAGTGAAAGGGATTTCTTGCAAATTATCATCGTTTATTTTTCCCAATCATACGCATAAAATTGTATATTCGTATCCGTTAACGTCAAAATCTCGCCAAGCTTGGCGAAATATAAATATCGCCAAGTTTTGCGACCAAAAATAAGACTCCATAAATGAAGCCAACTTTGCGAATTTCTTATTGAAATTCAGCATTAACGAATCTTCTATAATCGGGTTCTTTGCATTTTAGCTTGGTGTTTTCGAGTTACATTAGCTAAATTTTAAAACGAATATATAGGAAAGCTACCTTTTCCTCCTGGTACCGGCCGGAAGGACTTTTTACATGTATTGATGTACAGAAACTTTCTTCGTTCAGACAGGGGTCATGACCCCGAGTTTCTAATTGTAAATTATAGCTAATTAATAGGAATTAAGATACCAAAAATTAAATCTGGAACATCTATATACTGAAATCTTTCATTTAAGATCAAAATGAAGTAAACTGATGCAGTATTTTTCTCTGACGGACTGACGAAGGAAGGCATTTTAATTAGTATGTAGATTTCGCACTCATGGATGGTAAATACTGGTTTTCGTGAATAGAATTAAAAGATTCTGAATGTTTGAAAAATTTTAATACTATAAAATCTGTTGTAAGCAAAATATTGAGACAAAATTTTTGGACCATTTGTGTCACCCTTTGTATCCTTGATATAGATGCAAAGAGCTTTGCTAATCTTTGCGCATGGAAGTTTTCGTAAATATGCATCTGGGTCCATTAAACCTTTTTATACATGAGATTGGGTATCAGTGTGGGACATTATAAAGTTCCCGGTGGGGGAGGGGGGGATGTCCCCCCTGGATTCAACACTATTGGGTATGGTTACAGAATATGTATCCCACATTTAAATAAATATGAGTATGCGTATGTTCATGTGCAAGCTCGGGGAGGCGGAGGGGGGCTATGAACATGGTTATAAAATTCAACTATGTTCATAATAATAAAAAGGTTGAAGTGGATATTAATGCGGTACCCAATCGATTTTTTTTCTTTTTAGGGTTTCGTTCATCTCACGAAATCCTATTACTCCCGCTCCGTTATCTGTCCGTCACAGAGCCGTTCTCAGAAACTATATAACTTACAGGCATGAAAATTTGTGTAGTTATAGCTAAATACCTACTATGAAGCTCAAAATATTAAAACTTGAAAAAATCGTATTATTTTAATATAGAGAGATAAAAAACCAAAATTCTAACAGCCTTTTCCTATTAAATTTAAACATTTTTCGTTATAGTGGTTGCCAACAATTAAAAATCCCCAATAAATTTCTTTCTGCAATAATTAATTTTCTATTGAAAGATTTGCACGTGAAAAATGAAAATGAAATAAAAAGTTTCAACAATTGAAAAAAAGATTATTATGACGTCATATTGGTATATAAATCATATTGGTTATAAAACGGAAATTTTCAAAGATTTCTCAATAATACAAGGAGTATGAGTATGTGTATGTACAGAAAGCAGATTAATATCACGTCATTAGATAATTAAAAAGAAAATTATCTGACGTCCTATTGGAAGTTTAACGGATTTTTCAAATGTTTGAGAATAATACAAAGCGAGTATCAATATGAGTAATAGAGAACAGGGCCTGTTTACCGAATAGGTCAGTGAAACCCGAGCTTACCCACTGAAATACAAAGTGGCCCCCAAATTTACTTTTCAAAACTAATTTTTAGGAAAAAATATTTCAGCCAGGGCATTATGTAATTAGTCATGTATTATGCATTATGTAATGTATAGTCAGGGCATTAATGTATTTTCCCCCCTTAACTATAGCTACTAAATTTTCCCTCTGACTATTACTGATACATTTATACACTATTTTTTTTTTCTGTTGATATAATAAATGGTATAAAAACAGTGATTAAATGCAACTTATTTTCATTATGTTTTACATTTTAATTTCAATTGTGCTAAAAATAACAGAAAATTTAATCTGTATAATTATATTTTGTTTATATTCATAAAGAATGGAGAAATGATATAAAATATGGAGAATAGGTTATTTAAATAAAGGGGAAAGTAATTAGCATTCAGTAATATAACATTTTTGTTTATAAAATTTAAGCAAAATTGTGTTGCAGCCAAGCATAAATTTGCGTCAAATATTTGTTGCCCCAGCTCTGTTACTAGCACTGGCAAATCTTGCAATTTGTAGCGAATAAAATATATTTTGAAGTTCAAATATTTGCACCTGTTCCATATTTGTAAATTCATTTACAAAATTAATTTGTTATGTTTAATTATGCATATATAATAAAATATGTTTTATATGTATATAAGTAGTTAGTTTTAGTTTAATATTAAAAATGTTGTTTACTCGAAATTTTCATGGTAAAATTTCAAATTGTTGAAGCATAATTGGCAGAGTAAAAGGGGGGGGGGCTGTGTGACGTTGGGCTTCCCCTACTTCTAAGTCTTAAGCGGGCCCTGATAGAGAATAGTAAATATATGAGTTTGAGTAATGTATTGAATCATGATAAAAACCCGATTATGGAAGCATTCGCATGTTTTAACATTTTGAAGGTGTACGACATGTTTAATTTTGAAATATATTTTTTAAATATCACATTTAGTCCACTTGACAGATATCATTACGACAGAGTATAATAGCGGGCTTCGCCCGCTATCAGGCCTGTTCAGATATTCGAAAAAACGAAAAAATAGACCGGCAAATTTTTACTTTAATAAAAAACATGACTTTTTTTTTTTTTTTTTTTTGCTAAATGAAATTTATTTTTTGGATTTATTAAAGAAAGGATAAAGTGTTTTGAAAGGAATATTAAACGAATCCCTTTGTGCGATCTTCAAAAATTAATGCAATCGAAGTTGTGAAGTTTAAGCAGTAGTAGCCGAGTACAATGTAGATAGAAGAAAAAAAAAAGAACACAATGGCACTCGAATCCATTCATTTAAACCCAATCATCTTTAAATGCCGGGGAGAGCTCTCTCCCAGCAAATCTCTATGTTGAAACATCTTAGAACTCTACTACGTGTCTGATTGCTCACTACAACGCCAGCAACATTTTATTTAAACATTCAGTTCAACGGCAAAATCCCTTCTCTCTCTCTCTGTCTGCTCATTTTAAGCGAGGATCGCGCAAGAAGAATTTCGTAACACGTGACCTATTTTAACCAATGTAGAAATTCGCCTCGCACTATATTTTATCTATGAATTAATATTGAAGAAATAAGTCTCTCCTATGTTTTGACGGGAAAAGAATTAGCTAGAACATTATAAAAATTAAAAAACGCCGGAAATTTATAGAATAATTTTCGGTTTTTGCGTATTGAAAATATAAGTTTCTCGATAACAAAACAATTTAAAAGAATGATTTTTTAGACTGTTAGGAAAGGGAAATGGTGACTTTACACACTTAACAGAATTAAAAGAGATTTAAATATGGGAATATATAGGAAATATTTAATATAATAAAGAATTTAAGAAAACTAGGATATCCAACCCGCTCCGTTATTACTCCCGCTCCGTTATCTGTCCGTCACAGAGTCGTTCTCAGAAACTATATAACTTACAGACATGAAAATTTGTGTACTTCTAGCTAAACACCTACTATGAAGTTCAAAATATTAAAATTTGAAAAAATTGTATTATTTTAATATATAGAGATAAAAAACCAAAATTCTAACAGCCTTTTCCAATTAAATTTAAACATTTTTCGTTATAACAGTTACCAACAATTAAAAATCCACAATAAAATTCTTTTTACAATAATTAATTTTCTATTGAAAGCTTTCCACATGAAAAATGAAAATGAAATAAAAAGTTTCACCAACTGAAAAAAAGATTAATAGGACGTCATACTGGTAATAAAACGGAAATTTTCAACGATTTCTCAATAATACAAACAGTATGAGTATGTGTATGTACAGAAAGCAGATTAATATCACGTCATTAGAGAATTAAAAGGAAAATTATTCTAACGTCGTATTGGAAGTTTAACGGATTTTTCAAATGTTTGAGAATAATACAAAGCGAGTATCAATATGAGTAATAAAGAATAGTAGGTACATATATGAGTTTGAGGAACGTATTGAATCATGATAAAAAACCCGATTATGGAAATATTCGCATATTTTAACATTTTGAAAGTGTACAACATGTTTAACTTTGAAATTATTATTATTTTTTAAATATCGTATTTAGTCCACATGGCAGAGGGCTTCGTCCGCTATCGGGCCTGTTCAGATATCCGAAAAAACGGAGTTTGTTATAAAGAGAGTTACATATGTTTTTAATTACCGGGGGTGAAACTTCTTCCTTAATTAATGCATTATTTTTCTTTTAATGTTACGTGAACGACGTCACGGGTAACAGCTAGTAAAATATAAAATAACTAATCTTCCGTAATCTGTGGCCAAGGTAGCTCCAAAACATGAGCGTTTGCAAGCAACAATATAGTTTAAAATAAATGTAGATGATTTAAAGAACTGTCATAAAAAGTTTCACTTTCTAAAATACGCATTTTGGCAGTAGGACTTGGATTAATAAGGATTAGGCAATAGGTTTAAATATCCATTTTATATAAATTATTTTTTTTTAAATATCGCATTTAGTCCACATGACCGATATTATTATGACAAAGTATAATAGCGGGCTTCTCCCGTTATCGGGTTCGGTTTAGATATTGGAAAAAGCAAAAAAAATAGATCGGTAAATTTTTACTTTATAAAAAACATGACCTTTTTTTTTGTTGCTAAATGAAATTTATTAGGATTTATTAAGGAAAGGATAAAGGGCTTTGAAAGGAATATTAAACGAAACCCTTTGTGCGATCTTCGATCACACTTACCCACTTGTTACATCTTATTTGTCGGGAAATAAAAAGTGAATTTAAGTAGATTAGGATAAAAAATATTTTAAATATGGGCAGTAATGGAGTATTTTTAAGAAAGGCAATATTTTAATAAACTAGGGTTGTAAATGGAATATTAATAAAAGGAATTTTTTTATACAATAAATTTAATAAGGTATGGAATTTTAAATGTTGAAATATATATATTCTTAAAAGCTTCTTTTAGCTGGTATTTTGTCACATAAATGTGGCAAATGGACTATTATTGTTATTAAAAACAATGATAATTAACTGTCTACATTACAATTACTACTGTAATAATTAATTAAAAGGGACGTTAAAAACAAATAAATGATGGTCTGTGAGCACTAATTCTTTGAAGTTCATTTTAACCACTATTTTCAATATAGTGAAATTTCTATTAAGTTATTCAGTTTGCTGCATCGTGTTCCCTACTGAGAATTGCGTGCGTAGAATTTATATTTGTTTTCGTACTTTCGTGTTAAAACGGACCATACAATTACGATTATGAAATATTGCAGTTACGATTTCGCCAAGATCATAGCAAAGCTTATATATAAAAATATTTTCAATAGAATTTCAACGCTAACATTGCAGAAAAATAGAGCCCTCCGTGGCCGAGTGGTTAAGGCACCACTCTGCTAATCGCTTGAGAGTGTGGGCGACGGGTTCAATTCCCGTCACCTCCATTTATTGTGGAGATCCAGGCTGTAATTCTTCGGTGATGTAATTTCCTTGCGTCTATCCCGTCTTCATCAAGAAGACGGGATGAATTTTGTAATTGTTTAATTGCATTTATGTAATTGTTAACGTCATGGTATGTGTTTCTGAGAATAAAAATATATCGATCGTTCGAGACAACATCCTGTGTAGCTATAGGTCTCAAAGCAACACTCCTTCAAATGTTCAAAATTGCAGAAAAATTGGCTTTATTTTGGAAATATTTTCAATTAACCCTTTCCGGCACGGTGGTCCCACACCGGGCACACATAATTTTAATTCCAAACTTGCATACAGCACCAAGAATATTTTAATAAAATTTTGTTTGTATGATGAAAGCTTAAAATAAGGAGTTCATATTTTCTAAAAAAGTTGTTTGTAAATTCTGGTGTCAGTCAGCAATTTCTCATTTTACGAACAGACTTTGTCTGTGCCGGAAAGGGTTAAACGCCAATATACTACTTTTAATTGCTAAAAGGTGTACAATAAAAACTTTAAAAACAGTAAGAAAAGATTTTATTAGACTGTTTACATGTTTCTTTCAAATGAACCTAGTTTCGGGGCCCCTGCTCCCTTTGGTAGCGTATAGTGTTTCAAATGAACTTAGTAGTTTCTAGGGCCCCACTTACCTTCAACAGTGTCTAGTGTGTTCCAATCTCTTTCTGAACGAACCTGTGGCCTGGATCCCGCTGCCTATGGCAGTATATATCGTGATATATTATATGTTACCGAGGTTCTTTAATGTTTCATTTTTAACAACGTTATACCCATTCACACATAATGAAATTAATATGTTATTACAACGTTTATATCATGTTCCATATAGAAAATGGTCTATAAGACGAAAGTACCATTATTTTTACAAGAATAGGGGAAAAGAATCTTTGTACATTATGGTCTACGGGTGAAATGACCGCTATTACTTGATCTGTTTTTTAAGGATATTAAATTACTCCAAATAGAAAAAACCTAACCTGATGTAAAAAAAAAAAAACTCTAACTCTTGTTATACTGTCAAGTAGTAAATGATGCTAAAAAATTAATAAAAGTATCATTTTACTTCTCAGAAAGTTCCATATAATTATATGCGGTTTATTTTAGCATTAGAGGTCATCTACCTACATACCAAGCTAAATTAAGAATTTTTAATTGAAGTGCAGCAGATGGGCTTGTGTATAAGCGTCAACTTCATGCGCTTGAAAAAGGCAATCAAGCACATTTAAACCTATAATTTGAAAGGGTTTTTTTTTCTTCTAATTTCTTGATAGTGAAATTGCTATTATTTAAGTACATAATGCAGAATTTACTATCAGTCAAAAATCTCTCCAAGACTGACATCAGTCTGAGACAAGGTTTTGCACCCATGATCACACCTCTTAAAAAGAAGTACTAGTACCACAGCATTATTTGCCACCATTTAGAACAAAAGTTATGACTTGCTTTCAGATTTTTTTTCTGTACTGTACGTTATTGACATTTACCGCAGCATGTTTCAGATAAAAAATAGTGAGGTACTAAATATTAATAGGTTGTATTTCTGTTGTAAAGTTATATTTTCTCCGTGTGAAAACTAAGTCATTATTTATAACTGAAGTATACATATGTATTTTTTTTTTCACTCACTGACATATTTTGACTACAAAATTAAACGAGAATAATCTACAATTTGTTGAGAATTGGGATGCATCAAGATAACATAATAGGCAGAACTGCAATTGCCGTTAACATTTTTGCAATATTATAATCTACTTAAAAATCTTAAACAAAACAAATGAATGGAATTTCAATGGATGTTTTTTTTTTTTACTCCGATTTCATGAATGTTTTGTATCATGGATTTTAAATAAACAAACCTACATGTGAATTATTGCATGCAAACATAACCCTTTTCTTTTCTTTAAAGAGAATAGTGTATAACTGTATTACTTTATTTTATAAGAAATAAATATTATAAACATATCAAATGTATACATCAAATATTATGAAACTATCAAAACCCAAACTGTATGTTTTAAGCGTTCATTTAAATCTGATTTTTTTTTTTTTTTTTTTTTTTTCAGCTTGGCCATGTTTCGCCGATCTCGACCTAGAGATCCGGAGGTAGATGAATGGGTAAGTGAGGTGAGTAATTTTGACTCCTTTCATGCGGACTTGCTCCTGTCTTACGAGGCAGCTAAGCATAGGGCTTTGGAAAGGAAAAATCGGGCAAATGCCCAGGCTAGGACTTTGGGAATGGGGTTAGAAGTAGATGGCGGTGATGCTTCTTCACCACGGGGGGAAAGGGGGCTGGGAATGGGGGATTCAGGTGTAGGCTCAGGAGACTGTGTACCATATCGCCCTCTAGAGGAGATGAGTGCACAGCACACAGACGGGCAAAAAGAGGGTGTTGAGAATCGCGAAGTTAGGCTTAATCGCTGTTTCCGCAAACTGGATAATTCGGCAACGATGCTGCGGTACCTGGAAAGTTTTAGTCATTTGCCAGGTGTAAATAAATCCTTCATTTCCCAAGAGAGAGCACGTTTGGACCGACTCGCTCTCTTATTGTGTAGGGCGGCCCAGTTCAGGACCGCAGATCCATTATCCAGGTAGGATTGAAGGGGGGGAAGGGGGGTAAATGGGGATATTATGGGGTTATTTCATTAGGCAAAGATCGGCTTGAGCAAGCATTAAATTAATTTTTATCAAAGATTATTTAAGGGGTCGGGTTCTTATTATATTATGTGTAATATTGTGTATTATTATTATATTTGAGTGAATGTTATTATATTATGTGTATTAATTATTGATATGTTTAATTTAAGTATATGTTTATATATTTAATTATTTTCTACGGCCATTTGTTTCTGTAAATATAAAAATTTTCTCTTTAGTATATGTGTTGCAACCATAAATGAATTCATTCGGCCATTTAAATATATGTAAATTATGTATTTTTTGTGTATGTAGTTTTACAACATTTTAGATTTATTTGGACTGTTTAAATTTAAATTTCTTATCCATAGCAATAGAACCATAATAATATTCAAACAACAACAACAAAAAAATAAACAAAAACAAATAAACAACAAAAACCAAACAAAAACAAATAAACAAAAACAAATAAACAATAAAAAACAAAATAAATAAACAAAAACAAACAAACAATTAACACAAAAAAAATAAACAAAAACAAATAAAACAAAAACACTAATAAAAACAAAGTAAAAAGACCAATCGTCACCAGGTTTAAAATGTGGTTTCATAATTAACTCTTCCTTCTGTTGAGTATCTTCTTCAACATCATAGCCCATTGTTATCGGGCATAAAAATAACAACATAGATCCTTTCTTTTGGCATCACTGAAATGTACCATCACCATCACCATTACCATCAAAGCCTAGTGTCATCAGGCTTCTGTGTTTGACATCACTGAATCGTCTCCTCCATTACCATCAAAGGCCACTATCATCTGGCTCACTAACATCTTCCGTTCCATTCCTTTTTTTCCATTTTTTTATTTTTCATTTTTTTTCATTTTATTTTTTTTTAATTTTATTTATTTATTTATTTTTATTTTTTTTTTTTTTGGGGGGGGGGAAGTAAATTGATTTCCCATAGTTGACTAGTATTTATGAGAAACCAATTTGTATAATCAGTTTTTACACATTGAAGTAAATGGGTTTTATTATTGAGAAATGATAAAGCTATATTTAGCTTCGTGCGCGTATAAAAAGCAGAGCTGGACAATTAATTCATCAACTTTTCCCATTTTAAGTGAATTTTTAAGTATCAGCTTTCAAGTTGGCTCTAATTAACAGTTAGACAAAGAGGTTTAATCTGACTGTAATCTAAGTATTGTATAAAATCGTATAGTAATGTTACAATATAAAAATATTACATTCATAATCTCACTCTCTAGCATCAAACTTTTCAAAATTTAGAAATAGTAATCAAATTGTTTGGATAAAGATTGCGAAAAAAGTTTTGTAGTTAAATGTTAAATACGCATTTTGAGTTTAGAATAAAATTTTTCTTGTTTAAATAATGATAATGAAAACCTTAATGTTACAAATCCAAATTCTGTGATATTCTATTACAATTTTTTTTCAAAGTATTCTATTTCATAAGGAAAATTTTAAGTATAAACATGCACAGTCCTCTGAAGTTAAATTTTACTAAATTAATTGTGCTTTTAATCCACGTAAGATTAAGCTATATTAGTAAAGTTCAGAGAGTATTTTATATTAATGGAACATTAAATTGTACAATCATGCTTGATATATTTTAATGCTGATCCTTATATTATACACATATGTGTTGAATTTGAAGTGACTTTTTGTTAAGAAGCAATCAAATGTTAATGCTGCTTGAAAGAATCAATTGGCCATCTCTGCTGTAGGGGGGAGGGGGACCCCAACGAAATGAGACTCCACCTTGACGGGGTGTTGGGGCTTAAGAATGCCACTTGTGTGCCTATGGCAAAAATTTGAAGTGCCAAAAAAGTAAAAAAAAAGTTATTATTACTTCCGATGTTTTTTTCTCTTGTTAAGGAGATATTTAAAATGTATTGAATAATGAATGTTTTTTGCTCTTATTAGAGACTAAATGTACTTTTATATAAACAAATAAGATTAAAGTTATTTCAGCGATTGGTAGAAAGTTAGTTGACACGAAATAAACAGTCGCTGAATTATATATACAATTCGGATGATTTGGTTCAATAGAAATAAAGTGGCATTCAAACGAAGAGAGTCTCAAGTAATAAAATTTAAAGGGTACATATTTTAAAATAATTCATATTGTCATTCATTTGATAAAGAACTGGCTGTAAGGCAGGCGCCCTGAATCAAGAGGAAACTCCCCACCAGTGAGACTAAAAGATCTTTTTATTAACCTTTCAGTTCCCACATAGCACCCACCGAAGCAATTTTCATTTCCCCCCCCAACTGTTTTTAATTATTTAGTCTCAAAATATGACAAATATATGCAATTTTAACGTTTTTTATAGCACTACAAATTGCAGGGAGCATTGGGCACTGGAGTAATATTTCCTTGACAATTTCCATGCACAAAATTTCTAAAACTATTCTACTAACGTTATATCGTGAAAAAATGTCAGTATTTACCTTTTACAAATCATGGTAAACACAAAATTTTGGCAGTGTTGAAGTGTTGCGAGTCAACAGGCCACGAGGAAGTTTGGAAAGTTATGAAAAGTATCAGGTTATAACAGCAAAGGTTGTTTAGATATCAATACTTTCACAGAGTTCAAACTCACCAGAAAAACCATGAAATCAAAGAAAATTAAGATAAAAAATTGATTTAGCCATAAAATTTCAAGGAAAAAGTCTAATTGCTCCCAAAACCTGGCAAACTGTTGAGTTAACCTAGAAAAATTCAAATCTATATACAAAGTTCACTTTAGCTACCAATCACTTCATGTTTCGACATTAATATGGAAAAAATATTCTGGAAAATTAGTCAATGAATTGTGAAAATGAATGCGAACCCTATTACATTAGTTCCCCTAAGATGTCATAAATCAGCCATTGGCCTAAACAGGCTTTTTTCAAGAGGTACAAAGCAAAAAAGCAGCACATCATGAATGGTGCAATGAATGCTGGGGTGTTACATTGGGTGCAATTTCATTCCATTAGATGCTCTGACAATTGCTGACGCACAAATTGTGAAACTCACGGCAGAGCAATGCCACCTGTTGAGCGAGACACACTAAAATCTAATCAGCACTGATTTATATCAATATCTATATCATAGGCGTAACCAGCTTATTACGTGGGGGGGGGGGGGGGGTGCCCAGATTTTTATTTGAAACAGATAACGGAACTGAAAACAGACACATACATACATGTGCATGCATATGTGTGTGTACATGAATGCACAAACCAGCAGTATAATAATTATGAACACAATAATAATAATGAAATAATAAATGTCACAATAAATAAAAAAGTTAAAGTATTATAGTCAGGTTTTATGGTAAAACCTCACTATAAACTCAGATTCAGTGTCGTAATAAAGGTATTACTGCTAGTGTTTCTTAACCAGGTACCACATCAGATAGGCGTACTATTGATGGTTTAAATTGCAACTATTTAAGCATCAGCAGTAAGTAAAAAATGTATATAAGCTGATGATTACCATACAAATAATAAACTAACTCTAGCTTTCTTTGTTATTTATTTATTATTTGTATGATAATCTTCAGCTTTTATTTCATAACTCCTGATCTCATTGAAATACTACTCTAAAGATTTCAAGATTTTGAGCTTATAATATTACAAAAAAGATACATTAAAAAAAATTAAAAATCACAATCTAAAAATTTTTAAATTTTAAAAATGTTATTTTCTTTTAATCAAGTAACTTGCACATCAAATGAAACCTTGTGAAATTATCTTTAAAATGAGTTGTCAGACAACTCCCTACGCCTGACAGAATCTAAGAAAATCAAAATTAAAAACGTTTATGCAAACCAGAAAATGACGATTTTTCAAAAAAAAAAAATGATTGTAAATTTAATGAAATAAAAACAAACTAAAGATATATTCTCATTTATATCATCAGGGAGAATGATTCTTGACAGTATCATTAAAATCTGAAACGGTCAGGTTGAATATTGAAATTTTTTGGTTGATTTGGCATAGAATGACCCTATTTAAAAAAAAAAAATGTGTTTATTACATTCTACTAAGTAAACATTAAATTTGATTAATTAGCTTTTCAGTTAAATAAAAAGATTTTATGCACTACTGAAATTACACTTTTAGTATTGGCCACATGGGGTGTCTATTATTGGAAAGAGACTAATTAAGCATTCCAGTAATGGACACCGGTCCTAAAATCTTAACAATAAATGAAATTTTGTAAATGGCCATTGATATATGAAATTCAAAGTTTTATATTACTATCCAAACAAAACATGCAATTTTTGCAAAAAATAAGGAAGATATAAACTAAGTGAAGTGAGCTCTTAGCATGTTCATTAAGATTTTCACAGAAAAATAGTGGAACTGTGAAACGTTATTTTCTGCTTCCTGATTGGTTTGATTAAGAGTGTCACCCATATTATAAAACATACAAGGGGAAGTTATGGAAAAATAAATAAAAGCAAAATTTTTATTGGTTATTTTTTTATAATCTAAAAACATTCGAGGGTGTCCATTACTGGAAGGGCGTTCATTACTGGCACATCTACCCTACATCAATTTTAAATACAGCTAACATTTGTTTTTAAAAATTAAATTTTATTTTTTTTAATTTACATTCGGAAAGTATTTGAATATGTAGATTTTAAAAAAATAATAATCAAACATACTTATAAATAACATATACATATATATAAATTTATCCCAGACCACCTTAACAAAAAAATATTGAATTAAAAAAATTTCAATTTTTTTTCCATAATTCATAGGCTATTTGTTCATAAATCCAAAACAAATCCAAAGAGAAACTTTCTGACATATTTTTTAAATTCTTTGTTATTGAAAAATGCATTGACACATTTTTAAATTATTTTTTGTTCTAAAATGCATGAAACTGGCAGGTGTTGTTATTCAGAAATGTTGTAATCGAAAGATGTTTTCCATTGATTGGTAAAACGCAATTTTCAGAAAATACTGTCAAAGTTGGTGTTTTGAACTAAATTTTGAGATGTGACAGCGAGAGAAAGGAGAAATACCTACTGTCACATGACTAAAGTCACTTATAACTCGATAAGTATTTTATTTATCAAAAAATGGAATACATAATTCGATTCCAAGTCGCTTCAATAGACAGGTCTGCCAATTTTGTGCCTTTACATTTAAAATAAGTCATAAAATGTGTCAGAAAGTTTTGCATGTGTTGAGCAGGGAATTTGACAACAGCTTTAAGAGAGTACAAACTATTTTTACTTTCTTTGGTGACTGTGGCTTCTGAAGATTTGACACCATGTTGGACAATTATTTTCTGTTTTAAAACATCCTCAATTTTCTCGCACTTTCTTGCAGATATTTCTAACATTTGTTTTCTCTTTTCAGGCCGTCCCATGTTTTTTAAATACACATGATAAAGTGTGAAGTATATTTATAAATTAAATAGGGGGGGGGGGAGTTCCCCTCCAGGCCACCCCCTGAATTCAACACTGATTTACCACTTTGTTGAGTCTTTTTTTTCTTTTCTTTTACTTAAAAGATAAAAAAATAAGTAAGCATAGCTTCCATATGTAAATGCTTCTGTTTTCTGCAAATACTCTTAGTGAAAAAAAAAATAATAAAGTCTATTATCAGTGTGAAAATCTAATGCGACTCACGCCTAGCAAACGTTACCAAAAGGACGTGCCAGTAGTGTCTGGCACTTGCGTACGGAATATTTCACATCCTAAAACATTTTACTTTATAAAATATTGCTGAATGAGCACAAATGTAATGCGAAAAATATTAATTATCAGTTATTGTATCATGATACTTGAGAAATGATTGTGTTCTACAGGAGTTATAATATATGAAAAATAAAAATATCTATTTTTTTTTTTTTTGTAACCTTGCTTTCATTAAAAATAATTTTTTTTTTATTATTTAAATTTGATTTAAAAATCCTGCGTGTATCTGCATTTTAAGGGGGGGGGGGTGCCTGGGCATCCAGAGCACCTCCCCCCTCCCTGGTTGTGCGCATGTATATAAATATGAAGGCATATGAATATGCATGTATATAAATAGAAAATAAAGAGTACTTGAAGAAGTTTCTAAATTCCAAAAATATTTCTAAAATTCTAACAAGGATTATTTAGTTTTTCCAATAATGATAATGTATACCATGTCTGTGCCACATGATTTTTTTCTTTATTTTCAAAGAAATTAAGCGTCTGATACAGAAGTGTTTAAATTTAAATTATTATGTCAGAGCCATGTGTTTAATACGGCATTCTGGATTTAACACCAAGGTATAGAATGTAGAAATACAGTGTGTCCGAGAAAGGTCTTTATCATTTTAACAAATTAATAACAAAATTACTAACAGGAGAAATGGAATGCAGTTTTCTGCAAAAGAATGAAGAAATCTAAGAGTGTTTTCTGGTATCAATTTCCTGCAGTATGAAATGACAAATCCTGAAATCATCCCTCATCAAATTCCTCATTGTTACACCGCAAATGTTAAAAACACTTGGAGGGAAATCGAGTACAGGCTCGACATTCTTCGTTCTACTAAAGAAGCTCATGTACAGCTACATTGAAGGTACTGTAAAATAACTCTTAGATTTCTTCATTCTTTTGCAGCAAACTGCATTTCATTTCACCTGTTAGTATTTTTGTTATTAGTGTTTCGAATGATAAAGACCTTTCTCGGACATGCTGTATTATCGCTGAGAGAGAACAGGGTTCGATAAGAAAGGGATTTCTTTCCTCATCCTACTCCACTTCTCACTGACAATCACATTGAAATGAACTGATTTTGAAATGTTTTGTCCGTATTAGCCTTCCTGCTTTTGTAGCTCGTTAAAAATGAGAAATTCTTAATATAGTTTAATTAATGAACCATTCCTTTCCTAACCTGCTAATTATGCGTTTTAACCGTATCCTTATTTTAGTCGCCTTCATATCAAATGAGTTCAACTGTATTTGAATATTAATTCATGTTATGTGTGTTCATTTTTATACAAAAACAGATAAAAGTGATATTAGACATGTAATTGTAGACTATTTTCCTATGATTGAATAAAATATCAATTAATTTTCTTTCACTTTGGATTTGAATATTTCGAGGTCCGTTTAAAGTGTAATCTGTTTTTGGTTCATGGAATTTTTGCCAGTTTCGGGTTGATTTGAAGCAGAATTTTTGGGTTTGGGTCAGGTGGAGCTCAATTTATGCAGAATTCTAATCTGGACCAGAAATTCTGTTAATCCTTTTGTGACTACCATCACATATACATGAAGTATAAGGCACATATAATCTTTAATTTTTCCTACCAGTAGATTCAAAAAGCAATTTTTATTTTATTTAATCACAGAATTTACGCGATTAAATTAGCCAAACATTCCTATTTGGAAATTATGATGCTAAATTGTGTATGGAATGTTCATTGTGAAAGGAATTAACAAATACAATTACATGTCAGTACTAAGATGACAGCATCAAATTTTGAATTAAAAAAAAAAAAAACAGGAAGGTTGTACAATATTAATTTAACTTTAAAACAATTTACCTTTTCCATTCTTCATCACGAGTTTTATTAACCCCTTCGCGACAAGCGTCCTTTACAGAATTTTTAATCTTTTACCACCGGTTTTTCAATACAGAAATTTTCGCCTATTTGAATCGCCGAAATGCTAGGATTAAATAAGGCAAAACTTGTAATAAAAATAACTGGTGGGAATAATCGATGATTCTGAGCATCTTTTGCATCACGTATATGTGTCGCTCGTCCCCAAGGGGTTAATATTAAAAAAAAATAATTAAAAAATTTTGGAAATCCGAAGAAAGAAAAACTCCTTGATATAAATAGACGAACAAGCTACATTAATAAATGACAAAACATCTAGATATGAAAAATTCTAGTTTGTTTACCTAAAAATGATTCATGGATGAAAAAAAAATTATTCTGCATACAAATATCAATTTATATGCATCAAAAGAGTCTTAAAACTTATATAAACGAAATTGTCATTTTCGCTTTCTCTCTTGGCCAGTAACAGATTTGTAAATTGAATCGGGAGAAACTTTCTCTTTTGTATTGACTTTATAAATGTACGAAGAGGCAACAGCAAGTGTGTTGCCATCTGGACTGAACAATAATGAAGAGATGTGAGTAGGATAGTGATGGAATTGAACACAAGCGTCTTTTTCTTAAAACTGTCCCAGATATAAACATAACTATCAGAACCACCTGTTGCAACTGTATTATAGCAATTATGAAAAGCAAAAGCATTAACAGGTGATATTAATTCGACACCATTGTTTTCTTTAATTCTGTGGCAATTGACAGCATATTTCTTCATCTGCATCTCCGGGCTTGGATCAATGTATTCAACTGCAACACGTCCTAGATAAAGCGAAAAAGATTATGGCTACATACATTCATTACATTCCGCTTATTAAATTCAAGGTCCTAGTAATGAAATTAACAAATTTTGTAATGAAGCCAAAATACGGATAGCTGATATTGAAGGGTCCGAAAATTTAAGGGTTTCTCTATTAATCGGGTTAGATTATTTCTGGAAAAAATCGCTACAGGGAAAATCAAAAGAGTATCCAGTGCTTTTTAGTAGGAATGGAAACTAAACTAGGTTATGTATTTAATGGTTCTGAAGCAAAATGCAAAGATTTTAAGGATGTTAGCGTAATGAATGTTATAGTGTGTAATCAAAATTTAGAAGAAGCAGATTTTGAAAAGGTTGTTTGACTTAGAAGGTCTGGGAATATCGCATAGTGACAATCTGAATTCCGAAGATGAAGTTTTAAAAATTCTATAAAACTAATCGAAGGTCGCTATTAAGTTAAACTACCATGGAACGAACATTCTGAGTCACTACAGGATAACTATAGTAATGCAAACAACCGTTTGCGAACACTTGTTAAAAGATTTAAGAAAAATCAAAATTTTTCGAGTACAAGGACATTATTTCAAAGCACATAATTCAAGGAACAGCTGAAAGAGTCAATGAAAATTAATGTGATGATAATTCTAAAATCTATTACATGCCACATCACACGGTAATACGCGAGGATAAAATGATGACGAAGATGATAATAGTTTTCGATGCCTCCTTGAGTGAACACAATTTTAAGTCCCTTAACGACTGCTTGAGTCCAGGTCCGAATTTAATGTCCGATATTCTAATACTTCTTTTACAGTTCCGTCTAAATAAGGTTGCGATAATGGCAGATATAGAAGGTGCATTTTTACAAATTGCCTTGGTGCCAGAAGAAAGAGACGCAGTTAGATTTCTATGGGTTACGGAAGATTTAGACGCTGAGTCCGAAGTTTTAAGGATGAAACACGTCATTTTTGGAGCAAGATCAAGTTCATTTTTACTCAACGTGACAATTAAACATCATATCAAGAGGTATAAGGATGTTTATCCAACTGCCTTCACTGTTTTGAACAGTAGATTGTATGTAGACGATCTTATACACAGATTTAGCGTACACCATCCACGAACAAATAAGGTTCATTTTGGGAGAAGCAGGCTTTAATATGAGAAAATGAAAAACAAATGTACGCTCATTGCAAGATCGATATAAGGAAGTTAAGGATGAATCCACGTTATGCAAGGTCCATGGCTATTGCTGGAATTCAGCAGATGACGTCTTAAGCGTTGATAGTGATAAACTTTTAAGGAATAAAGATATGACAGAAATAAAATTTACGAAGAGAAGCGTAATAAAAACTATAGGAAAACTTAACCAGTGTAAAGGACCAGGAGCTTTGGACCACCATGGCTAAGGAAGTGCGAAAGTCAATGGCCACAATCCAACATTCATACTAATCAGGAAACCAACTTAGAAAATAAAGAATAAGAAGTGGTGAATATGCTCCTGACAACGAAACTTGAAGCTCTTTTTGATATCCAAAGACTCAGCAAAATTAAACAAATATTACGAATTACTGCATGGATTCAAAGATGCGTCGACAATACAAGAAATGTTCAGAGTAAGAAAAGTGGTTCCTTGGCTATAGAAGAACTTGAATTTGCCGAAGAATACTGGATTAAACTTACTCAAATGGAGCATTTTCCTGATGAATATTCAGCGTTGACGCAAGGAAAACCAGTACCAGCAAATTCAGTTACTCGACCGTTTAATCTAATTTTTAATGAAAAAAAAAATCTTGACTGGTGGACGATTACAGCAAGCTAATATCTCATACTATGAAGCTCATCCAGTGTTACTACCTAGTATATCTCATTTATCAAATCTTATCATCAAAGATTGCCGTGAAAAAACAAAACATGGAGGTCTCTCGGAAACTTTAACACAACTCAGAGAAAAAACTTGGATTTTAAAAGCCAGACAAAAAATCAAGAGTTTGATATTTAGATGTGATTTATGTGAAAAACTTTGTGTTAAACCTGCCACCCAGATTCCTGCACCTCTACCTGCCGACAGAATAAATAAAGCTTATCCATTCCAAGTTACAGGCCTATATTATTTAGGTTCATTGTACATTAAAGATCACAATGAGACTAAGAAAACCTACATATTGTTCTTCACATGTGTTGTAACAAAAGCAGTACACTTAGAATTAACTCCGGACTTGACCACAAAAACATTCATTCAAACATTCTGAAAATTTGTAGGAAGACGAGGAATATGCAGCACTATCTACAGTGACAACGCAAAAATATTCCATAAAGCAAAACGAGAATTAAATGTACTCTGGAAGATTATGAAAAATGAAGAAGTGCAAGATTTGTTTAGTGGATTATCCATTAAATGAAATTTTATTGTTGAAAGAGCAGCTTGGTTGGGAGGTTTCTGGGAGCGTCTTGTAAGATCAGTTAAATTGTCTCTGAAAAGAATTCTTGGAAAAACTTCAGTTTCCTTTCAAGAAGTGGAAGTAATTGTAATTGAAGTAGAAGAGATTCTCAATTCTAGACATCTCACCTATGTTTTCAGCGATCCTCGTGAACCAGAACCTCTCAGACCTGGCCATTTCTTAATTGGCAGAAGATTGCTAACTCTACCTCAATCAAAGATAACAGTTCCCCAATACAATGAATACCAAATAATAAAAATGAGAAAATATCAAGAAAATATTTTGACTAAAGTTTGGAAATGGTGGAAATCTAATTATCTGCTAGAATTAAAATCAGCTCATCAGCACCAACAGGTTGACCGGCCAAGTGAACTTAAAGAAAACACTGTCGTTCTCATAAAGGAAAACACCCCACGACCCATATGGAAAATGTGTGTTATAATCAAAATTCATCCTGGACGTGATGGTCGGACAAGAGCATGCACAGTAAGGTTGCCAAACGGAGCCGTCATCATAAGAACGGTGCAGCTTCTTTGCCCCTTGCACTGTCGACCCTTTCGTCTCCAGATGTACTTCGCCTGGCAGAATTTGTTGCAAAATGAGAAAGAAAGAACCACCAGAAGGCGCTAAGCACGTAGAACATTACTTACTGATTGATTGACTGTTTTTTTCTGTTTACATTTGTACTTAGCTTGTTTTAGCTTAGGTTGTTAGCTTTGTTGCGTTTTGGTCTGTGATCATCATTTACCCAAGTGTGTCTCTCGAATAAATAATCCTTATTAGTTAAAGATGTTTCTACATCAATTGAAGCTACATAGACAAGAGTCAGAAAATTAGATGAGACCAAACCTTTTATTAACTTTTTATTGCCTTTTATGATTAAAGAAAGTGTGAATCTGTTTTATGAATAGATGGAGTTCTGTCATTAATGTATATTAATAGGAAACCTTCCTTTTTTTTTAATGAGTATTTAATTTGAAGTGTCTACTTATTATTTGGGTGATTTTGTTTTGTGTTTATGATGGAAAACTGGTTAAAATTCGGAACTCTTAAGAGAACTGCACATGCGATTGGAATTCAAACTGATGATTAAGGAACTGCAAGTACATCAGCAAGAAACAGTCTGATTATTTAGAAGCACAAGAGAACCTGAGTGCAGCTGTTTATAGGTCTGTTCAGGTAAATTATAAATCTAATACTTAAAATAAAACTCAAAACATCAGTTAAGAAAAGGAACATTAAAGAAAAGTAAATATAATAATGAATACAATACAACCTCAATTATCCGATGTAATTGGGATCGCATCTAGCTTAATAATGTAACCTTGTCATCAAACTGCTAATATGACTATTTAAACTGCTCCTCCCCATCTTTGAAATTCTGCAGCTATGGAAATTTTTGTTCGTGAAAAAATGACAAAAGGGATTTTGTTCCCTGCGCTTGTTTAAAATCAGAGGGCAATAACATTCGAATGTTGTGGCACTTGGCAGTATGGCCTTCCAAATTTTGAAATGGGGAGTGTTTTTGTTTAGAACAGGGATATGTACACAGGGGTAGGGTGGGAAGAGTACACTTATACTGGGATAGGAGCTTGCGAGAGCTCAAGCTAATTTCAAAGGAATTCTAAGAAAGGGAAACCAAAATATTTATCTGCATTCGTAATTCGGAAAGGACCACTTCCATACACAAGGAATGTGAATGAAAGAAAAAAAAGGACAGGAAACCGACGTCAGTTTCCGGAGAGTTCCGGTTAAACAAGAGTCGGATAATTGAGGTTCTACTGTACTTTAACTATGGATTTCCTTTCACGGGAGATGAAAATTATCCAAAACCACTCTGTGTTGTTTGTGGAGAGATATTATCTAAAGGTAGCAAGAAACTATTTTTATTAATGTGCCATTTAGAGACGAAACATCCAATTTATAAACAAAAGGATCTTGGTTTCTTTCAGCAACTATCAAGTGGCCCTGGTGTAGAATTTTATGTGTTTTCTCCAAACAAACCGATAAGAACGCTGTTGAAACATTGTACAGAATAAGTTATCATTTTGCTCAAAGCAATAAAAATCATACAATCGCTGAAAATTTGATATATCCTTGTATCAAAGATGCTGCCCAATGTATGTTGGTAGAAGATCACGACAAAAAGACTTTAATTATTCCTTTCTCAAACAGTATAGTTGCTCGAAGAATTAATGACATGCCTTCTGATTTTGAATCTACAGTAATTGAAGGAATTAAAAAAAAAAAAAAAGTATCTTCTTTTCAATACAAGTGCATGAGAGTACAGATATCTCCAGTCTGTCTAGTTGCTTTGTTCCAGAGCTAAGGGAGAAAGTTCTATCTAGTATGTATATATAAAATGCAAATGGGAATTTCACTTCTGAATGCATAAATCTCACGTTTTACTGAACAGATTTTTTATGGGATTTACATTGTCAGCTAGATAATTGTTAGGGGAAGTTTTAGCGTCCAACACATTGTTCTACGTTGCTTAATTATAAAGCAATGGGAAAAAGTTCTACAGCTAGGTCTACCCGATTACGAAAGATTAGCTTCTTAAAAACTTCTACTGGACATATTTTTGTACAGATTGCAGGTCAGAAAAAATATTTTGAAAAATATTTAGCTTTAATTTATTAAGCCAAAATAATTTTTTAAAGATTCCGTTAACAAATGTACAGTTGTCAAAAATGAAGAAAAAAGAGAAAGCAAGTACAAAATACTTTTTAATCACCAAACTGTTGCAGAGATATGCAAGGGGTACTTTTCAACTTAGAATTTTTTTTTTTTTTCAAATATGAATGCAAATTTTGTAATAAAGGTAGTCTACATATTAGAAATTGTGCCAACATAAAATTTTCAGATGGTAACACCCACTTTTGACACCATACTTGAGTTCCTGAATCAAGGCAGCTCGGAAAAAAGTATTGTTTATATATACTTTATCTTAAATCTTCAATCTATGTAGTTCAAAGTATCTAAGGAAGGTTAATAAAAATTGTAGAAAATGTTACAAAATTCCTTTATATAAAAAGATAAAGTTTAAAAGTTAAGCAGAAAAATCATTGCAAAACTTGTTCTGTATTAAGGAAAAAAAAAAAAAAAAGACATAGAAAGAGTTCAAAATTTTAATCATGATCTAAGCTGAAAATACAGGTTTGAAATCTTTCCATAACACAGGACAAAGTAGGAAGTCAACAAGAAGTATTGCTCTGCAGATATATGTGACTAAGTACTGGTGAACATGAGGTAGCAAAAATAATTACTTAAATATTTTTAAATGAGAAAGTGCATTAAAACATTTAATATTTGAAAAAAGAAAATTTAATGCTAAAATTTATGTACTTACATTATTACATGTCTTGAAATACATCATCAAACAATCACAAAAATATAGGACAAATATTTTTATATACAAAAATGCTTAAAGGATATAAATGCTTTAAGGGATAATATAAAACTGTTTTATTACATCAGTATTATTTACACACTACTTTACTTAAGTCTTTAAAAAATTAACAATTCATGGAGAAGGCAGTTCGAAACAAAAGTGAAAAATCTATTATTAATGAATTCTGGTGAGCTCCTCAACTATTTTCACTACGTCATCTACAGTTGCTTCTCTTTTCATTCCAGAACCATCATCAAACTGAAATTTTTTTTTTTTTTAATTATACATCAACTAGCCGCCACTGGCGACCAGTTTGGTCTCCCTTAAATGTATGTTAAGCAGTGTAACACGTTACTTTTATTCATAATTTATTTTTTTTCCGTAATCCTTTCGCCAAACCGGAAGATTCTAATAGACAAATCAAAAACTTTTTCGATCATGGTAGCATTTCGCATATATTTTGTTATTAGGCTTAACCAACTTAAGCATTTATGCTTCATATCCGTTTGCTTATCAGTTGCAATATGCTTGCTAATGAGGAGATTCTTAAACATATTAAGTAGTTTTCCGTAATTGGATCCATTGCCAAATGGCGTATTTTAGTTAATACGATTTGGTGCAATGAAGTCTATTTTGTGAAAGTCTTTAATGATATCCACCATTTACACTGAACCATATTGTTGCCAATATTATTTTGTTTGTTTGTTTGTTTCTCGCTAACTTTGGCTGTAGACTTGATTACGGGAGAATCAAGAAGAAAATCTATCATTATTCTCATTTAAAACGCCTTGAATAATGTGACATAATCGGAGTGCATATTATAACACGTAATTTTCGAGTATGGTTTGGTGAAACATTGAACTTTTGGAAGCCAGTTTTGATAATCACGTAAATATGTCACACCAACATTACCGCCTATAATTCTAATTACAGCAACCCGTTTTTTCTCTCTATATTGCAACTCTATAGTTAATATAGTGCCCCGGTGCGTCTACGACAGCTGTTCTATCAGAACATTTGATTTCAAAATAAAAGTATCGTTTCTAATTTGCACACGCGAAAAATAAAAGCTGGTATTGGCGATTTTAAAAATTCTATTGGCGAGATTTGCGCCCAAATAACACAAAAGTACTTAATGATGTTATGTATTTTGTAAATGTATATTAAATTACTGTTTTGAAAGCGATTGGTCATTAATAATGGTAAATATGATTGGTGATTAACAATCATTTTCGGTGGTCCTTTCACGTATAATACATAAATACCAAATTAACTGACAATTTGTTTCGAAATTTGATTCATTAAATATCATTACATGAGTTGTATTTGTTTACATTCAGCTTACATCAAGAAAAGATAAAGAATGAAGTTGAGTTGTATAGCACATAATTATGGTAAACTTTGATTGTGTCACTGGTACGAATTATTTTTTTGACACCAGGCAGCGCTCCAAAAAATCTTTCATGGAAAACTAACTTTACGAACGATTATCTCCATGGTTTAATGGTTTAATATTTTAAACCTTCACGACGAATGAATCTTTTTTTTTTTTTGTTGTTTACTTTCATGGATAGAGAATTTGAACTGCGAAGCTAATTTCAACTGAAGTTATTGGAGAATATATACATAATTGAACGTAAGTCATCTCTCAAATATTAATTTATTTTGAACGATCTTTCTAAAAATGTCACATTTATGAAGTTTTATTCGAAAAAATAATTTTTAATAAAAATGGCCGCCTGGCATATGAAAAAGTGAAACGGACATTCCGGAACGGTTGATGACAGTCACATGACTTACGGTTTTATTATAGAGATAACAATTTGCTAATAACAAAATATTCAACTGAAAAAAAAAAAAAAAAAAAAAAAAAAAAAAGATAAAAATGCAAATACAGTAGAACAAGAAATTCAAGTGAAACTTGATTTGGCCCTCAAACACAAATTTGGTTCTCAACCAATGATGATGTCATCACAAAAATGACCGAATGAAAAAAAAAAATTAACGAAAAGACTAGATTGATGATTTTTTCTATTTTTGGTTGGGGGGGGGGGGGGGGCCTTTGCTCACAAAGCGGCGAAGCATACTGCTGTGTGTATAGTGATTAAGGTGTTAAATAAATTCGTGCATTCTGAGATTCCCTGTATAGTAGGGTGTATCGATTTTTAACTTTTTTTTTTGTTTCCAAATTCCAAGTTGATAAAAAGTTGCTACTAGACACCACAACTTACCACAAAAAAATTTGGATTTTTTAAAAAATGTTTAGGTCTCCCGCACAAGGCCTAAAATTTAGAAATTTTACTTAAAAAGTAAATTTTTACAAAATTTTTAAAAAAACCTAAAACACTTTTTTTCTAAATTGCAAGTTAAAATTCCATTAACAATAAGCACAAAAAACGATATAAAATGTATTTCAAAAACTTAGCACAACATTTAGGTCTCCCGCACAAGGCCTAAAAGTCGTAAATTTCAGCCAATTTTTGAACATTTTTCAGTGCTTTGATATTTGTGTTGTTGCTGGTTTAAAAATTAAATGTAACTAAAGTCTCGTTAGGCTTGATTGGAATTGTTGAAATAAGTGAAATAATAAATCACATTTCAATACGTCAAGCGTCAACTTGAAGCGATGGGGTGAGGGAAGGCCAGACTGTCGCGCCGCGGTGACGCGACAAATATGAATCACCGCGCAGACTTGTCAGTAATCGTCTGCCCGCGAGCGAGGATTACGGTTGTGTTTAAGTGCGATAGTCTTATTGTAAGAATCAATTGAGTGAGTGTTGTTGTTGTTCATTATGAGTAAAAAACCGCATGTAACTAGACAAACTACCGACAGGCCGGTTATCGGGCAACCTATTGATGTGAGTGAGTTTAATGTTCTGCCAACCAAGATGGATGTTTTGAAGTATTTTGAGTGGGTACGCATTGAAATGAAACAAGAGGGAATACATCAGCCTGCAAAGAAGGTAATTGCGTTAAGAGTTGCTTTAAAACTTGAGGAAATATGGAAAAGAGCTTCAATTCCTGTTTGTGGCACCAAAAACACAATATTTATGGTTTTAAAACTGCATGAGCAGCTGGAGAAAATTAAAAAGTGTTCAGGGCCTAAAAGGAAGTATCCTAACTCCTACAAAGACGCAGTAACTAGCTTTCAGTCAAAAACTGAAACTGCATTGTTTGATATTTGTACTTGCAAATGTGACCGCAGCAACTGTATTTGTTCTATTGACAAAAAAGTCCCGGCACTAGAACACGAGTTTTTGCTTGACCAACGTGGTCCTAGATTGATGTCAATTGCAGAGTGTGACAAAAACGACACTAAAAAGCTTAAGAAGTGATTAGAAAGAAAGTATAGGTCACAAGCTTTAATGCAGGTAGTTGTAAAAAAGACTGAGGATGAAAACGTTTATTCTGGTGATAGTACAGATGATTCAATGTCTCACACATCATGTCAAGATAGTGATTTTGAAATAAATGTACTTGATACGAGTCAAAAAAGTGTTTCAAGTGTAGAAGTAAAACAAGAACTGCCACAACGCTTGTCTTTGTTTTCACGAGCTTGTGTCCGCAGGGGCATTTCTAGTAGAGCTGGAGCTCAGTTAGCTACTGCACTTTTGCGAGACGTCACTGCGGAGAACCAAGAAGCAGTAATCGACAAATCAAAAGTAGCACGTGAAAGACTTAAGTCTCGTAAAGAAGTAAGCTCAACTCGAACCTCCGATCTGTTGTCCATTTACTTTGATTGTCGTAAAGATGAAACCATAACAAAAGAAATTGTAGCTGGGAAAAGTGTCCGAAAATCTTTAATGGAAGAACACATATCTATTGTTGAAGAACCTGGATCCAAGTATTTCGGTCATGTAACTCCCATAAATGGAACAGGAAAGGAAATAGTTACATCACTTATAAAGTATTGTGAAGTAAAAACTGTCGATCTTAAAATACTAAAAGCTATTGATTGTGATGGTACGGCAGCAAACACAGGCACTTCAAAGGGAGTTATCACCTTATTTGAAAATAAAATACAACAGCCACTGCAGGTAGTTGTGTGTCTACTACATTTGAATGAATTACCATTTAGAAAAATTATGGTTGCTCTTGATGGGCCAACTTCTGGACCAAACACATTTAGCGGGCCTATTGGTAAACAACTTCTAAGCTGCCAAAATCTGGATGTTGTCAATGTTGTTGCAATTGAAGGCGATATACCAGAAGTTGATCTTAAAGCGTTGAGCACAGATCAAAAGTATCTGTACGAAATATCCAAAGCCGTATCAACAGGTACATGTACAGAAGAGTTGGCCAGACGAAACCCCGGAAACAGCTCGCACGCCAGTTGGCTTACTCTGGCAAATCGAATCCTTCGTTTGTATGTAGCCATGGATCATGGATGATCCGACCCCTGAGCTGAGAAAGCTTGCAGAGTTCATAATGAAAGTCTACATTTACATTAAAAATTACGAAAGTTTCGTCAAAATTAACAAACTTTAGGTCTTGTGCGGGAGACCTAAATGTTGTGCTAAGTTTTTGAAATATATTTTCTATCGTCTTTCATGCTTATTGTAAGTGGAATTTTAACTTGCAATTAAAAAAAAAATGTTTTAGGTTTTTTTAAAAATTTTGTAAAAATTTACTTTTTAAGTAAAATTTCCAAACTTTAGGCCTTGTGCGGGAGACCTAAACATTTTTTTTAAAAATCCAGAATTTTTTGTGGTAAGTTGTGGTGTCTAGTAGCAACTTTTAATCAACTTGGAATTTGGAAACAAAAAAAAAGTTAAAAATCGATACACCCTACTGTATAGTAAGTTACTGAATCAAACTAATTTTTCTTTTTTGATTTCACAGGCATGAAATGCCCATACATGCAATATAGTGATCATGGTGTTATGAATTTTATGCATTTTGATATTAGATTCATAAACAGCACATTAGCCTAGTGGTTTAAATAAATAAGAATGGAGAACTCTCCCTCCCTCCTTCTCCTCCTCAATCTCAATTTACTCAAAGTCTCACTACTGAAAGTATGTGCATGGCTTTCATTTAAATGGTTATTTAAACATTACAAAATTGTCATGGTCTCAGGTAATGTACAGTGTACTGTTTGGAACAAGTAAATACAGGCAGTAACGTAGCAGATGGGGACCAATTAATTGTATTTCCATTATTTCTTATTAAGTCTTTTCAGACTTAACACAAACTTGGAAAAGCTTGAATTATGTCAAATAAAATAATTCAGATTAACCAAGAAAATAGAATAAAATATGGCACTTTTCTGTTTAAAGCCATACATACTACATATTGAAAAAACATTTTTATAATTTTTTCTGCTCATAACCCAAATTTAAAAAAATAATAATAAAAGACAGATATAGTAAAAAGAACTTTAAAATGCACAAAAGTAATATAAAAAATTAAAAATAAAATAATAAATATGGCAAAATAAATCATGTAAGGCTAAATAGCAGGCATAAAATTAAAAATGGAATTTAACACAGCAGGGAACATTTTGGAATACATGCAAAGCCAAAATAATTCAATTAAATAAGAGTCTAAACATTGAGAGGTCAATGCTTTTCTGACATTTGTTGTTTCATATTGGATTGCATTGCCCAACATGCACTCAACAAATTGCCAAGCAGTGTCCAGATCAAATAAATTATAAGAATGGCTGACTATGAAATGTTTGTATCATGCTGTTCACAAATCTGAAAATTTAAGTTCAATCCAGCAATCACGAAATAGAAAATATAACCTCAATTTGCGACAATCTACTCTTTGTGTTGAATGATCAAGAACAGCAACAAAGAAACAAGTGTCACAACACTATCCTCCAAACAATTATTACAGTAGAAAAACGTGGCTTTTGTTATTATTTTTATTTTTGTAAATAGTTTTGTTATTTTCAACAGCTTTAGTACATTCACCTATTTAATATCCAATGTGGCTGTACAAACGATGTTAAAGACAAATTTCTCAAGAACCAAATCAGCAATGACTGAGGAATATGCCAAAACAGAAAATGCCAAATGATATGGCTTTAGTAGAAAATATCTAAAAAAAACGAGCATGTTTCTGTATTTGCACAGTATTTTATCTACTACAGTCACAAATTGCAGTAAAGCTGAAGTATAATTGTGTCAGTATACTAGTCCATTACAAAATATATAAAAAAATTCACTAAACCTAAATGAACTGCAAAACTTCTGGAAAATAAATATCTCATAGTGTTTGTGCCTGACTGCTGTTTTGTATAAATTAGTGTCAAAACAAATACATTAATTTAAATTTCTCACTATAATAACATCAGTATGTTACTATATTTGCACACTATCAAGCAGGGCTGTCGCTCTGCCAGGCCAAGCTATAACAAAAAGCCAGGAGCCAGACTACAGACCGGTACGTACTGCTTACTTACAGGAAACAACTTCGCAATGCTATATCGGCCAAACATGCCAGATTAAAATGTCAGATATCAAATGAATCAAGCATCACAGAAAAAACGAAAAATAGAAGAATCTAATGAAGAAATTGTTCAATTCGAGACCAAACCCATTTTCATAAGAGTTATAAACAGGGATATAGATTTTTTTTTTTTTTTTTTTTTTTTTTTTTTTTTAAATGTCGATTTACTTAAAATAATCACTTTTTTCTTTGTCAAACTTTTTTTTTTTTTTCAAACAATTTACAGACCTAAATATTGGACAGAAAAAAAAAAAAAGGATTGCATTTTTAGACAAGTAATTATGTAATCTATGTGTTTTTATAAAATCCAGGGTAAAAAAAAAAATTCTATCCTTAATTAGCAAAAAAACTGTTAATTAACTTGGCAATTAACAAATTATGCCAAAACAGAGATAAAACCCGTCAACGACACGACAGTGTACCATCTATATCACAATAGCACAGATCAGTTACGGGTTAACCACTTCAAATTTCATCTGCAAGTCAGCCATTTTTTCTGAAGATAATTTTTTTAATAAAACTTCATAGAATTTACATTTTTAGAAAGATCTTTAAAAATAAATTAATTTTTGAGTGAAGAGGTACCTTCTAAAATGTATACATTAATCCCTTCGGGACCGGCGGTTTTTACACAAATTTTATTCGGTTGCACTACTTTTTTTTTAAAGCTATCTTTACTTAAACTATCACAAAAATGCTGTAATTAGGAAAGCAAATATTACTTTTATTTTTTACTGGTGCCTAAAATAAATTCTGTATGCTCTTTTTGAGGGTGCATATATGCACCCGTGGTCCCGAACGGGTTAAGAGTTATCGGCATTTAAAATTTCATTCCTAATGAAAAAACAAAATTTTTGAAAAGGAATTGAATTGAATGAGATTTTTACATAAAAAACAACAACATGGTAAATGATTTAAATGAAACATGGCCCTTCGCGAGCAGTGAATCTAATCAGAAAATATATTTGACATTTGCCAATGAATTGATGAAATATGGTTTTAGCATGAAATGTTTATTCGTTTGTAAAGGGTAATCTCCGGAACTATCGAAACAATTTGAAAAGTAACGGTGTCAAAATTATTGCGACCGACTCTGCCCCAAATATAGATTATATTTTTTGTCGGTACCACCACCCTCAAGCATCTGCATGAGCAAAAAATGTTCTCAAATTACGATTAGTGCAATACTTTTGGGGAAAAAAAAAACTTGAAATTCGACACACTTGTTAGTTTCAACATATAAATGATAGCTAAGAACTGTTTCTAAAAAGAAAAAAAAAATTAAGAAGAGTGAAGCGATTGAAAAACATTCAAAAAACGTTCTAAGTTATGATTTATTTGGAAGTTTTAAAGCTAGGAAATTGAAGGCACAGAAGAGTTTAAAAAAGTAAGAAATTTACAAAGGGGTAATGTCAGTAGTAGAAAATGTTCTAAAATTACTATTACTATGAAACCATTGGACATAGAAACATGAAATTCGGCATAGTGGTTATTTTTAAGATGTAAATGCTTCCTAAGAACCATTTATTTATTTTATCTTTTAATTGAAATATAAAATGGTGAAACGAGCAGAAACCTTTCTGAACACGTTCTAAATTATGATTTGAATGGAATTGTTAAGGCAAGGACTTGAAATTTGACATGATTGTTACTTGATTTGTTGATTTTAGTTTAATGAATGTATTCCTGTATTCAAATTTATTTTTAAACAGTTGGTGTGTATTTTCAGAGAAACAGACTGAATACTCTTGTGGACTGTACAAAGCATAAATGCTTGTACAGAAAAGTTTTTAAAAATTTTGAAATTTATGTGGATGAAAGCATAAAAAAGTTTTGAAAGAAATTGTGATTTCTGAAATACCATTCGGGATAGAGGCCTGAATTTTGGCATGGTGATTACTTTAGAGATGTAAATGCTCGCTAAAAACGGTTTCTAAAAAAAATATATCAAAATTTAAATATGTGAAACAATTGAAAAACATTCTAAAAACCTTCTACATTACTATTTTAATGGGAATGTTAGGGCATGAACTTGAAAATTGACATGATTGTTACTTTTCGTAAGTACTCGCAGCGATCATTTTCTAATAAATTTGAAATTTAAAAGAGTGAAAGAGCAAAAAACGTTATAAAATTCAAATTTCTCTGATACCGTTAGGGATAGAAACTTGAATTTTGGTATGGTGGTAACATTTAAGATTTAAATACTCCCTAATAATAATTCTGAAAATGGAGAAATTTCAAATTTTGAAGCGATAGAAAAACATTCTATGAACAGTCTAAATTGAGATTTTTTAAGAATTGTTAGGGCTAGAAACTTGAAATTTGTCAGGCTAGTTACTTTTAAGGCGTAAAAGTTTGTACAGAACAGTTTCTAAAAAAAAAAATTTAATTTAAATGGATGCGGGCATAAAAAAAGTTGTAAAATTGTAATTTATGTAATACCATTCGGGATGACATTGACCTGAAAAGAATAGATGGTTTCTAAAAAGAAATTTAAATTTAAACTAGTCGGATGGTTCCAATCCAAAAACTTTCTTCTATCTCATATATGTTAATACTTCAAAATTCGCTATCACATTGCCAATAAAATCAATTTTTCTCGTAATTCTGTTGTAAGTCAGCTGCTTGCGAATCGTTGGGTTACCTGGATACGGAGCACCTTTCGTTGCATGAGCAGCCGATGTACAACACAACTACGAAAAGCCGTTCTGGCCCGTACAAGCAAAGAAAAAAGATAGTTGCCCTATTCCTTGGTTATTTTATTTTAGCTAATTTTACTATAAAACACGAAGCTAAAATGTGTGGAGCCCGATTACTGAAGATACATTCCCAGTTCTCGTCAATATTGAATTTGAATGAGAATGTCGTCAAATTAGTCAGATACTGCCAAGTTGGCTTTATTTGTGGCAACGTATTTTCGTCGCCAAATTTGGTGATATTTTGCTAAGTATCACCAAGCTTGGCAAGAATTTGACTCTGGCGAATATGAATATATAGTGTTAAGCATATAACAGTTGAAATTATCATTAAAACAATGAAAGAAAATTTGCCAGAATCCATGTTCACTAAAACTCATAAATTAAACCCATTTATGGAAGAATCCTGCTGTCTTGTTTCAAAATGACAGTAAAGGTGAAAATAAACACTCGCCACTCGGCGATTAAATTGAAAAACTGGCGATTAAAAATATGGAAAGAACCGGCCAAATACAGGATTTTCAAATTTCTTTTTTTCCCCCTAAAATTCGTGATTTTTCTGAGCCCTTTCGACAAAATTCATTTTTCGGCACCTGATCGACGAAATTAATGATTTTTCACCCCGTTCGGCGATATTCATGATTTTTCTTCCCTGATCAACGATATTCGTGATTCTCCTGTGCCTGTTCAGCGAAATCCATGATTTTTACACTCTCGATCGATAAAATTCATGATTTTTTCGCGCCCGTTCGACGAAATTTGCAATTTTTCTGCACTTGAAATTCATGATTTTTCACACACCCGATCGACAAAATTCATGATCTTCCCGTGCCCGTTTGAGGAAATTCATGATTTTTATGTTCCGATTAAGGAAATTTGCAATTTTTTTCCAAAACTAATTGGCAAAATACACAATTCCGGAATTTCTGGAGATGTTGGCTACTTTTGGCCCATGGGCCATAGGTTGTGCATGTGTAATGTACATCATGCTGTGGGTTAGTATGTAATGTATTTTAATATTGTCAGTTGTTAATTCTAGAAAAATAATAATAAAAAAAAGGTACTACTTATGTAGTTATCTACACACGCATCTAAGTAGTTAGCAACATAAGCATGCTGTGTAAAACTTTGCTGTTAACTTATTTTAAAATTTAAAATAGATTGGAAATTAGTATCTCAAGTTCATTGAAAACAATTTAAATTAAAATATTTTATTTAGTACATAATTTACTCTAGAGCACTGATCAGATAAAAATACTTAAATGGATCGACCTATATTAGAGTATTAGGCACAATATATCTCTGGACACTTATTAAGGACTTTATATTCATTGCAAGAAGAAACTAGTCGTTGGAGGCCACCGTAATACTTACACATCATGGATATGCATAATGTAAAATATTAAAATAAAAAATGTGTAAACTACTTATAAAATGCATTGCAATTCGAATAAAATCGCGGCTTGATGACGTCCTAAACTTTAAAGGCTCGATTACTGAATTGCTTAAAAGAAACTTTCTTATAACTCCAAAAATAATAATCCTATTAACTAGTGGTTTATTGCATCTGATTAAGCGTTTCATTTTCAATTAAAATATATCTTTGAATTGAAATTTGGATGAAATACAGGGTCATGAAAAATCAAAGAGTGTGGAAAATAGGATTACAAATATCTCCACAACTCATTATCCGATCGACTTCATGCTTTATGCAAAATGTATGGGTTTTTTTATTATCTTTTATATTCACTCCTTAAAATAAACAATTTCGAAAATTTTTATATACCTTTTATCAGAACGAATATTTCGAGAGTCCGAAAAAAATAGTTCCGGTTAATCGAGGTTACTGAAATTAAATAGGCTTCTTCCCATTATTACATACTAAGTACACACCAAATTTCAAGTCTCTATCTCAATTTGTTCGGGAGATAGAGCGTTTACAGACACAAAGCCACACAGACGGACGGCAGTTTTTTTTTTCCTAAAAATATGTTTTTCGGAATCTCCAGTGTCTGAAACGTGTAAATCCGTCAAAATTCTTTTTTCGATTTTCAAAACGATTACAAGACTTACCCTATACTACGTATGATGGGTAAGTAATACAAGTGTTTTGCATGCCTAAGTTAAATCATATGCGATTAATCTTCTGGCTCATATGCCCAATAATTTTAAAAGCATGTCTATTAGAGAAAAAAAAAAGTCAATGATTACAATTACATTATTATTAGTGTTCGACTACTCGCTGACACAAAAATGGTGTCTGTCGTAGGCGGATTTATTTAAGCGTTTTTAGGTGCGTTCGTAATTATATAAATACGTAGCACCTATTGTCGTCGCTTGGTCCGTCCGTCCGCATATAACAACGCAAAAACTACCCAACCGAATGGTTTGAAATTTAAGATATATTATCTTTGCAGAATTTTGTCGAGACATTTCAAATTTTATAAAAATCGAATAAAAACTTTAGGAGATATTAATAAAAACATTTATTAAGAAATCTGAATTTTTTTTTTTAAATCGGTGCTTTCTTGTTATAGGAGCTTCCGAGGTTGAATCGTCAAGCGACCGATATACTTATTTTATGACAGAAATTAATCTGCAGACGATATAATTCATTTCACAGAATAACTAGTCGGATGTGTCAATACCAAAAATTTCTTCTATCTCATACAGGTTTCGCATACACTTAAAAGAATCAGCACCCATCTATATCAAGGTCTAACTGAAACTCAAGTTTTATTAAATTCCGTACAATATTTCTTGAGATATGAGTATCGCTAAAATCGTGTAAATCCTGCAAAATGCTGCATAGCAGCAGCACCTGCTGGGCGATTTTTACCAAAAACTAATCAGCACCAATTTATATCAGAGACTAACTGAATATAAAGTTTTATTAAATTCCGAGCAGTAGTTCTTGAGATAGAGCTATTACGAAATCGCGAAAAATGCTGCATAGCAGCTCCACCTGCAGGGCGATTTTTATCAAAAACTAATCAGCATCAATTTATATCAGGGACTAACTGAATCTAAAGTTTTATTAAATTCTGAGCATTAGTTCTTGAGATAGAGCGCCCACAAAATTTGTGTCACATACAGACAGACAGACTCACAGACAGACATTTTCTAAAAACAGTCAAATCGTGTTCAGGACCTTCTAAAACGTATAAATCCGTCGAAAACCAGAAGTAGAAAATTTTCATGAATCCAATACTTTCTTCTTGTAAAGATAGAAGAAAGTAAAAAGTCATCAAGATCTGAATAGTTATATAACTAGCTATAGTACGAACGCACCTCGTTTGTCACGTTTGACGTACAATTTCCAACTTGTTTATAACAGTCCCCTGAATTTAGACACCAGTATTTTAATGTCAGAAAAAGTAAGGGAGAGCAAACTTTTACATATTATTGTTTTTATTTTCTTCTATATCTATAATAGAAGAAAGTATTGTAATCGAAATTTTTTTGACTTCCGGTTTTCGACTGATTTACACGTTTCAGGGGTCAAAGATTCCGAAAAACATGTTTTTATAAAATGTATGTCTGTCCTCATTGTATCATCGAAAATGTATGAAGTTATGCTTCAAATTGAAGCAAATTTTTTTTCTATGTTTTTGGCTATGGCCAGCAGGTCCTACTTGAATTTGGGGATATTTCTACGAAAGGGGGCGCTGCGATCGTGATTTTTGTTCCATTTTCATTATTGTATCATTGAAAAGTGTACGAAGTTATGCAGATAATTGAACCAAATTTTTTGTATATGTTTTTGACTATAGCCTGCAGGTCACAGTTGAATTTGGGGATATTGCGGCTGGAAGGGGCGCTGTGATAGCCATTTAAAGATTTCAATTTCAAAAAGTTGTACAAAAAAATTAGAAATCCTAAAAACTTTTTGCGTTAAATGTTCGGCCTTGATCCAAGGATTCCAGAGCATTTTTTGTTTTGCCTCTATCTTAAAAAATGGCGGAGATATAGCAGTTTGAAATTATAGGGTGACTGACATTTTGAAACAATAGAGCAGGATTCCTCCATAAATGGGTTTAATTTATGAGTTTTAGTGAACATGGTTTCTCCAAATTTTCTTTCATCGTTGTAACCATCGTTCCAATACTTACATGCTTAACACTATATATTTATATTCACCAACGTCCAATTCTCGCCAAGCTTGGTGATAATTGGTGAAATATCGGCAAATTTGGCGACAAAAAATATGTTGCCACGTGTGAAGCCAACTTGGCTATGTCTGTCTAATTTAGCGATATTCTCATTCAAATTCAATATGGACCAGAACTGGGAATGACTCTTCTGTAATCGGGTTCCACGCATTTTAACTTCGTGTATTTTCAGTAGAATTAGCTAAAATCTCAAAACCAAGCAGTAAGAAGGCTATCTTTTCCTGTCGGTACAGGCCAGAAGCACTTTTCGTAGTTTAGTATAGTACATCAGCTGCTCGCATCCAGGTAACCCGACGATTTGCAAATAGCTGACGTACAGCAGAATGACGAAAAATACTGATTTTTTTTGGCGGTGTGATAGCGAATTTTGAAGCGGCAATAATCCACAACACACATATCTGCATATTTTTGCACACACCTCCGAATAAAAAACAAATTCGATGGCATGAGATGTTCGTTATTTAACTGTTTTATATTATTTGAATATTAATGAGTATATATATAGTACTATATGTTTATACTTCTATATAAAACATAAAATTAAAATTAGAGATATAATTGCACACTACATTTTATAATTCTATTAAAATATGAATTCATTTTCTTTCATTTCGGTTTCGGGAAGAGGAAGAATTATTATTTTTTTTTTTCGCGGTTCGATTTTGGTTCCAATGGAATTTTTGGGTTCATGTCGATCCGCACAGGTCTCTAGGTTGGATCAAACAAAAAATTTAACGGGGATGTTCAAAATGTGGAGTCATTTTACGTGGGTTGTTTGTAGTTTCTCAATAATTGCTCAGTCTGCTAAATTTTTTAGGAGCTGCAACACCCCACTATTAAAAATTCCAGTATAAGAAACTACAGTAGTTTCTAAGAAGCGAGCTCAAATTTTTTGAATTGCCCTGGGGCGTTTAAAACACATCCTACGCTACTGATCTTGTATTCTTATATGTAATGATTTTGTATAAATAACAATGATTTTGTAAATGTGTCAGAAAAAAAGCGAGTTTGTTTTTGAGAACTAAACCTACAATCCATTAAGGCTTATGGCCTATAGTACCTAGTCCTGTTTTCTTGACTATGGGCCCTGAGGTGTTATACAGCATATGTCCCGGTCAGGTTGTTAGCCTAACGTGGTACCCTTAATGTTTTAGTCACCAAGTAAGCTTGGTACTCAATTTATAGACCCCGAATGATGAACGAAACGTTGAGTTAGCCTTGCCTAGTCAACAGTCGAACTGGAGACCTGTAGGCGTGGTAGCGAGATGTACTGACCATTACACTACTGGGCTTACTGCTGTTGAGAATATTAACAAAAACAATAAACAAACTGTTATAAATGCCCTTACCTTTTTAAGCCTTTTGGAACCTGCACAATTTACTTCGAAATTTCGTTCCTTGTTCAGGTTCTGTTTTATATAACATTTCCCCCTGAATAGACAGTTTTTCTCGCTTTTCACAACAAACACATCAAATTTTGAATGCGAATCTCTGTTATTTCTTACTATACCCATGTAAGCAATTGCTGTATTACTTGATTCTTTTTACTCTCACTGCAAGTAAATTACGGGGAGTAGGAGTGGGGACAGAAGATTATCATAGCAGATGTGAACTTGAAAGTTGTCATCAATAAGACAGATGTGGGGGTAGGTACAGTGAGACACTGGGCGAGCTCTCCTCCCTGTAACATGGCTTATGACTCAATGGGCGAACTTGACATTGTAATAAAATGCCCAAAGAAACAACAAACACTTCAGAGATAGAACTATAGAGAAAAACATTATCACATTACAATTATAAGAATTTTTCTTAGAATAAAACAGTGATAGGACGAAAAATATACAAAGCATTCATACAAAACTTTTTTTACAGGCAATGTATATCTACGGGCACTTGGAGAAATACTTTTCAGAAGTCGCATAAAGGCTCAATTTTTTGAAAGCCAACTACTTCCTATTTAATATAATCATAGAGACAATTTTAAGATTTGATTGCTTTCCCCAATTCAGAATTTTCTAAAAAAAAATTAACTGAGTATAAAACTATTTGTTTCTTTATATCAAAGATCAACTGCAATTCAGTAAACACTATTTTGAAACATATTTTCAGTAGCTATGGAACGATAGCTGAAAAAAGCATTAAAAAAAACATTAATAAAACTAGCTTAGATATGTCATTTAGAGGTCTACACTTCCAAAAATTCCAGCCCTGGGCCGGTATAAAAACTGCCCAAGCTTGGGTTAGCCTGATCCAGTATAAAAGCTAAAAGTTTGGGACCTAGCTCGAGTCTACAGGAAAAAGGAGTACTCGGCCAAGAAAGAGTGGAGACCAGGCATGGTCAGAGTTTCGTGAATAAAAATTGGTCCAGCTTGAGATTCTTTTTTGGGCCAAACCCTTTCCCACACAGACTTCTAATGTCAGTTTGTAGGCCTTTTATTGGCGAATGGGTGGCGGAAAATATCCACCATTGGTCGCACCCAGGCAAAAATTTCAGCTTTTAGCTGGGATCGGCCCGTGCAGACCTCTAGAAAGAATGAAATCAGGCAGGCTCAACCCGAAAAAAAAAGTCTGGCCTGGGACGAGACTTCAGAAAAAGGTGAGGCCCGAGTCTCTAGAAAAAAGTAAGGTTTGGCCCTTAACCCCTTCGCGACAAGCATCCTTTACAGAATTTTTAATCTTTTACCACCAGTTTTTCAAAACAGAAATTTTCACGTAGTTGAATCTCAGAAATGATATCATTAAATAAGGCAAAGCTTACAGTAAAAATTAACTGGTGGAAATAATCAAAGATTCTGAGCATCTTTTGCGTCACGTATACGTGTCGCTCGTCCCCAAGGGGTTAAAGAGAGATCAGTTCCAGACCAAGTCTCGTGGATGAAAATTCGAGCTCGACCCGCGGGTCGAGCTCGAATTTTCATGCCTTTTCCTGTGCAGTCCCCTAATATTGGTTTTCCGACACTTTTTAGTCCAAGGGGGAGGGGCGATCGCTCCATTTCCTCCCTTTAGATCCGCCATTGATTCAGGGGGTAGTGCCATTGCCACCTAGATAGGTACTCTAGGTGGCAATGGTATTGGTAGTGCATGTGTAGTTCGAGACAATTTCCCTTCCCTGTAAATATGATCCGATGAAATAAAAAAGTCAGACTGTATGTGGGTACTTTTAAAAAGTTTTCAGCCCCTCAGTTTTTGGTGTTTTTACAAATGTCTGTGAGTGAACAAGATAGCATCAAAACCAGGGCTTGACAAATGTGGTTGCCAGATCACCACTGGTGACCAACTTATTTAATCTGGCGTTGTTAATATAGAAAAATTGACATAGGAAATTAACATAGGCGGCATTTTTTCTTTCCCAGAAAAGAAAAAACTAGAAACTATATTCAAACAAAAAATATTTTTAACTTTTATTTTTAATTTGGCAAAAATTAGTTCATAAACTGCAAATTTTAAAATAATAAAATTAGAATTATTTGGCTGACTTTGACAGGAAAATAGGCAAAAAATTATTTCCTACTTCATTATTTTATCAATGCCCACTTCATCAGATATAATAGATTTTGTAGCACTTAACTATTCGGACGTTTGAAACATTTTCTGAACATGCCGGTTAATTCTTGTTTCACAGTGTTTCGTTAAATTCCAGGGATATATAATTTTGATAAATTTTATCAGAAATCTTAAATATTATTATTCTAAACAATGCTTGTTATTATTTTTTCTCAATTAATTCATAAAATTAAAAAAAAAAAAATCATGGGGAAGGGATATTTTTTTTTACTGACGACTAGATTTTTTTTGCTGGCTACAAGATTTTATCAAATTTGTAAAACCCTGATCAAAACTATAATTTCGATTGAGCACTCATTTGACGAATATGTTATAGTTAGTTCACTTTTACAAAAACAGTATTCATTTTGTACACATTGGACAATGGGTTTGGTATCTAAACTTAACTATTTCAAGATCTATTTATCTTTTTTAACTCAAATATTCAATTAAATATTTTTATTGTTCACTCTTCAATTGAGGGGGTTGGGGCAAGGGAGTGCTAAGCCACATTTGAAAACTTCTGAGATAGATCAGCTTGAAAGTTAGAACAAATACTCAAACCATGATACATACATAACATACAATTTTTTAACCAATGTCTTCGTAACATTTGATATATTCTGAATATCAATATGGCATTACTTTAATGATTTTACTATTACGTTCTTTGTAAATTAGCTATCTTCATTGGGGCATAAACATCTGGGGCAAAAACGAAACCTGGGACATATGCTGCCACCAAGTGACATTAGAAAGAAACAATATGTAGGATATTATAATTTACAACAATGAGCAACAGATTACAGTGTTTGATTTATTTCACCAAAAATGTGGCTTGGCACTATGTTGCCCCGACTCCCTCAATTATGTTATGTAGATACAACAGTCATGTTTTCACCAGAATGCGATTTAATTTAGTAAAAATTTTTCTTTTCTTGAAAAAATTACACTTTTTTAATCAGATAAAAAAAAAACATACAGACATTTAATTATTGCATGTTGTTGAGAGGAAATAGGGCAAAATAGCTATATTTAAAATGACTTAAAAATCTCATTAGCCTGATTATGTCAATTCAACTTCCATTTTTATTTTAATTTATATGCCTTAATCTCAGTATGGACAAAATGGAAATATTGTCATAATTTCAGCTTTATGAATGAAAGTGCATGTTTTATTTAGAACATGAGGTCATTTTTACAAGTAGAAACATGTCACCTTTATAAAATTAAAATCTAGTTTTTTTTTTTTTTTTTTTTTTTTTTTTTAATATTCTTATTTGTTTGACCACCATAGTATTCTGTCAAGTGTTCAGAAAATTGAGTAGAGTCACTCCAGATTTTTTTAGGGTTTTAATGCCCACACCTCATTGTTTATATTCTCATTGTTCTATAGCACAGCTTAGATTTATCAGCTGAACAAATTATTTAAACTTTTAAATAATCATTTCAATAGAACTATATACATATACATACACAAGGATTATTTTTAAAGAAAAGTCTGTTTTACAATTAAAAAAAAATAATAAAATACTAAGCCCATTTAGAAAATTTATTTTTTACACGTTTCTTCATACCTTTTCTACTTAGTTTCCAAGTCTGTTGAAACATTTCATGAGTTTTCATAACCCTTCTCGTAGAATGCCACTGCCTATGAGGAAAGCCACACCTTAAGAGGCTACTTCACTCAGACGAAAACATCCTCTTGCTAATGTGAATCCTATAGAGGAAATATTTTAAGATATCTCGTTCGCATTTCAATATTTTTAAAGGATTTTTTTTTTGCATTGGATAGCTGAGGTCAATCTCTATGCACGCTCCTTTCTACTTTTCGATTTTTGTTGCCGTTTTTTTTATTGAGGATACTTTCACTTTCGAAACCGGTTCCGAAAGTGAAAGTATCTTAATAAAAAAAAAGCTTGTAATCAAAATTGAAAAAGTACAAAGGAGCGTGCATAGAGATTGACCTTAGCTATCCAATGCAAAAAAACATTTACAAATATTGAAATACGAACGAGATATCATAAAATATTTCCTCCATAGGATTAACATTAGCGAGCGGGTGTTTTCGTCTGAGCAAAGTAGCCTCTTAACTGCCGTTGTCACTTCATCAGTGTAGAATAGACGGCCGCCAAGAAACAATTTCAGGCATCAGAAGGGGTGATAGTCACTTGGAGCAAGATCAAGACTGTATGGAAAGTTCTCAAATTGCACCAACCCAAAAGATTCGAGGAGAGATTGTGTTCAAGCTCAATGAGTGGATACTCATTGTATTGCGGCCATACACTTCATAGATCTGGTGGTGAATGTCCACTGCTATCCTGTTTCTTACTGTTTAAAATTGTATTACTGACCCTATTTCAGAGTCGTCAGTATGATCAATCGACTTGAACATGTTTATCGCTCACTCTGAAGCAGCACCACTGACACAGTAGGTGCACAACTGGCATCTGTTGTAGCACAAGGGCTGCTGGGAGTTTGCACGCATGAGCTTTGCTGTAAGTGCTCAAGACTTAAATAGATATTTTGTAAAGGACCTTATTTTAAAAATAACCCTCTTGTATATATATATATATATATGTTATATAAAAATTTATTTCCTTCGTATCCTTCCATTTTATTCGCATTAATATTTAAAAATTAATCTAACTTCTGTCATAGTCAGTATTTCCTTAATTCTTAATAATATCTATTCCTATTTAAAGTCCTTTTAAAAGTAAATATCCGTATATTAATAATTATTTTATTCCAAATCTTAATCTAAAATTTAAGATCATTCGTAGCTTTTATCAGCTCCCCAATTTATAAAATTCTGAGACGCGTTCTCATTTCGAATGTTTTTTAAAAGCCATTTTCTTTTTATTATTATTATTATGCTAAATTTTTCACGCGCTGAGGTAGTTTCACTCCAAAATTAATCCGCGACAGGTTCGGAATTCTTTATCGTCTTAGCTTCTCCTTCGCACCTCATTTGCTGGGCTGGAGCTAACCTCTCACTCATTGGGTTGTGCGCTCGTGACATAAATTCTGTATGTTTCCGCGGAGAGAACAAAACTCGCCCGCAGCCCTCGGAGTGGCAGATTTTTTACGTTTTCGGAAGCATAAACAAATATGTGTATGGTGTTTTTATGTCCGTAGAATATTCAACTGGCCCAGTAACATCTTAATTCAATGAAGTGAAGCAATGTTAGCCCTAGGGCTATAAGTTTTAGACCTTTGGGAATTGTTTCTGTGTTGTTCGTCTTCTAATAAAATTATTTGTCTGGAGATTGGCTGGATTTATTGGAAAACTTTGGTGGACTCATTTCATTGCCTTCTACTTCGCCATACTCGCTAATATCGACTGCAACTTGCTATATCGTTGAAGGACTGCCATCTTTTCATCGAATATTATTCATCGTAATATCTCAACCTCGTCAAAATGCTACAAAAAGCCCGTTAGGATTCCATGAACTTGCGCTGAGCTACGTTTTTTGGCGCCCGGGGCAAGGAACAAATTTTGCGCCCCCCCCCAATAAAAAAAACAAATTTTTCCTCAAGACGGAAAGAAAGTCCTTCCGGCTTGTACAGGAGGAAAAGGTAGCTTTCCTTTTCCTTGTTTTTAAGAATTAAACGAATTTTACTCAAACACACGAAGGTAAAATGCGTGGAACACGATAATAGAAGATTCCTAATTTTAGTCAATATTTGGGAATTTTGAAAAATTGTCAGCTATCGCAAATTTATGCCGACTTTTTCATTTATGACGACCTACTTTTATCTCCAAGATGTTTAGCTATGTAGTTTTAAGAGTATGATAGTAGCAACAATGACTACAACAATGAAAGTAAATTATTTGCTAGAAATCCCGTTTGCGAAAACTCTTAAATTAAACCCGATTATGGGGAAAAAAAATCTGCTGCCTTGTTACATTTACAAGGTACGTACACTCTTTAAAAATTACAAGGAGTTTCATATTATCCGAAGTGACAAAACTGCAACAAATATTTTTCAATTGACTGTTTTTTTTTTCCTTAAGGTGCATTTCGTGAAATTAAAAAATATCATATAGATAGTTTTTTCTAAAAACAAAAAGGTTAAGTAAAATGTCTTTTATATTTTATTTTAAAATCTGTCATGACATTTTAACTAATTAACATTTGTCATGACATTTTAACAAATTGAAAATGTGATCCTTACACTTATAGAATAGATTTGTAAGGAAAGCATGAAAGAAAAATATTGCGAAAAGTTTGATTATACAAAAGTGTGGTTTTGAAATTTTCTTTAAAAGATTTTCAATGAAATATATTTAACACAAAATGAATTTTACCTAAAGAATAACTTTTTGCTTGATTAAATCATAAAACTTTCGCAAAACCTTTTAATAATATCAATAAAAACTGCATCTGAAAACTTACATCGGTGCACCTTATTTGCTAACTTTTATTACCGTAAAATTTTTACTTTGATTAGCCCATTGATATTTGTCCATTCAGATTTAATTATATTATTTTATGTCTCTTTTGCTTTCTTTTAATCATGATGGCTAATCCTTATTTGAAAAGCAATCTAAAAAACTATTTACAAGCTTGTTGTTTAAAAGTAGCGCCGAAACTTCAGTTGCGTCCCAGAAACTTATAATATTGTGGCTTAGCCATAAAAAGTATGCAAATGATCTCTGCAATAGCATATCTGACTTTTAATAAATCCCGGATAGAACGAGCGAGGAATTTCGATTTCCAATATACTAAATCTCTAAAAGTTTAGCATATGGATGGACTGCCCGTTTTCTGAAAGTTTTCATGAACTTTTATTTTTATTTATTTTATAAAATTTTGCCCTTTAAAAAAATATATATCTGAAGATTTAACAAAACATTTTAGTTATAAAATTATCGATGATTAGCGCTATCTTTAACTTTGGAATTCATCTATTATACTTTTGTCTTTACTCAATAAATAAAGATTTCATTAATAATACATGAATTCGTTTTTAGGGTTTCGTACATCTCACGAAACCCTATTACTCCCGATCCGTTGTCTGTCTGTCACAGAGCTATTCTCAGAAACTATGTAACTTACAGAGTTGAAACTTTGTGTATATAGCTGAATACCAGCTATAAAGAGCTCAAAATTTTAAAATTTGAAAAATTCTTATTATTTTAATAAATAGAGATAAAAAACCAAAATTCTAACAGCCTTTTCCTATTACATTTAAACATTTTTCGTTATAGCACATGCCAAAAATTAAAATCCACGATGAAATTCTTTCTACAATAATTAATTTTCCATCAGACGATTTCCACGTGATAAATGAAAATGAAATAAAACGTTCCACCCATTGAAAAAAAGATTAATATGAAATAAAAATGATTGACGTCACAGTGGTAATAAAACAGAAAATTTCAAAGATTTCTCAATAATACAAGGAGTATGTGTATGTGTATGTACACAAAGCAGATTAATATCACGTCATTAGAGAATTAAAAAGAAAATCTGACGTCCTATTGGAAGTTTAACGAATTTTTCAGAAGTTTGAGAATAATACAAAGCGAGTATCAATATGAGTATAATAGAGAATAGTAAATATATGAGTTTGAGAAACATATTGAATAATGATAAAAATCTGATTATGGAAATATTCGCCTATTTTAACATTTTGAAGGTGTACAACTTGTTTAATTTTGAAATTATTTTTTTTATATCGCATTTAGTCCGCGTGACAGATATTATTATGACAGAATATAATAGCCGGCTTCGCCCGCTATCGGGCTGGTTTGGATACTCGAAAAAACGAAAAAATAGACCGGTAATTTTTTTCTTTATAAAAAACAAAAAACATGTTTTTTTTTTTTTTGCTAAATGAAATTTATTTGGATTTATTAAAGAAAGGATAAAGTGTTTTGAAAGGAATATTAAACGAAACCTTTTGAGCGATCTTCGATCACACTTACCCACTGTTTATTTATTTCCTTTTCATTTAACTTGCTTTTTGTAAAGTAAAAATGGAATTTTTTAATTGATTTTTCATCCACTTCCTGATAGACTAGAATTATAAAAATTAAGTATGCAGGTGTATTTCAGAAGACAACACAGCATTTTACTATTTTAAGAACTTTATTATCTATGTATATTACCAGCGGGTACGACCGAGCAATGCTCGGTCAACATTTGCTTTGTGTTCAACTTGGTAGTTGAATCATGTATGTCGGCTCCTATTGGAAATTTCTAGAAAATTATTTCAGATTCTAAAAGCCAACATTTTCGCCAAATGTCGCCAAGTTTAGCGACATTCTTTCATTTAGCACCAAGCATGCGTTGAGAAAGCTCTATGTACCCTAATTGGTTCAAATCTGTTTTCGAGAACGTTTCATGGACTCTGATTTGTTGAATTATGTATCTCAGCTTCTATTGGGAATTTCTAGAAAATTCCGTCATATTCTAAAAGTCAAATTTTTGCGCCAAATTCGGCGATTTTTTCTTTTGACGCCAAGCAAGTGTTTTGGCATTGGTAATCTTAAAAGTCAATTTTCCTTATCATACGTACCCTGATTGGTTGAATTCTGATTTTGAGAACGCTTAGCTTGACCCATAATGACCCATGACCAAAATGACCCACTAATTGCATTTTCTCGAACATGTGACCTAGCCCAACAGTCTTCTCGTGCTCGAAAACTATAGGATGCAAAATTTAGTGTAAATAGTCTGAACCGTTTTTAAGATAAAATAACTTAACCCGCAATGACCCAGAAATGATCCACTAATCGAATTTTCTAGGACAGGTGACCTAGCCCAATGATTTTCTCGTGCCTGAAACTCGTAGGATACAAAATTTAATCAAAATCGTTAGAGCCGTGTTTTAAATAAAATTATGTTGCCCCGCGTTGACCCAAAAATGACACACTAATCGAAAGTTCTCGAACATGTGACCCAGCCCAATAGTCTTCTCGTGCCCAAAAATGGTAAGGTACAAAATTGTCAAAATCGTTTGAACCGTTTTTTAGATAGAATTAGCTTGACCCTGACCCTTGATGACCCAAAATGACCCACTAATCCAATTTTCTCGAACACGTGACCTAGCCCAATGGTTTTCCGGTGCCCGAAAACGATAGGATACAAAATTTCGTCAAAATCGTTAGAGCCGTTTTTAAAATAAAATTTGCATAACCACACACAAGATTTTCTCGTATTATAATATACGAGCAGGGAAGACCGAGCTATGCTCGGTCAAAATTAAATCTGAGTTCAAATATCATGACCCATGACCAAAATGACCCACTAATTGAATTTTCTCGAACATGCCACTTAGCCCAACAGTCTTTTCGTGCCCGAAAACCATAGGATGCAAAATTTAGTGTAAATTGAGCCGCTTTTTAGATCTTGACTCACAATGACCCAGAAATGACCCACTAATCGAATTTTCTCGAACATGTGACCTAGCCCAATGATTTTCGCGTGCCCGAAACTCGTAGGATACAAAATTTAATCAAAATCGTTAGAGCTCTTTTTTTTATATAAAATTAATTTGACCTACTTTGACCCAAAAATGACCCACTAATCGAAAGTTCTCGAACATGTGACCCAGCCCAATAGTCTTCTCGTGCCCGAAAATAGTCGGATACAAAATTTCGTCAAAATCGTTTGAACCGTTTTTTAGATACAATTAGCTTGACCATGACCCAAAATGACCCACTAATTGAATTTTCTCGAACATGTGACCTAGCCCAACAGTCTTCTCGTGCCCGAAATACATTGGATGCAAAATTTAGTGTAAATTGAGCCGCTTTTTAGATTTTGATCCACAATGACCCAGAAATGACCCATTAATCGAATTTTCTCGGACATGTGACCTAGCCCAATGCTTTTATCGTGCTCGAAACTCGTAGGACACAAAATTTAATCAAAATCGTTAGAGCCGTTTTTTAGATAAAATTAATTTGACCCGCGCTGACCCAAAAATGACCCACCAATCGAAAGTTCTCAAACATGTGACCCAGCCCAATAGTCTTCTCGTGCACGAAAATGGTCGGATACAAAATTTCGTCAAAATCGTTTGAACCGTTGTTTAGAATACAATTAGCTAGACCATGACACAAAATGACCGACTAATCGAATTTTCTCGAGCATGTGACCTAGCCCAATGGTTTTCTGGTGCCCCAAAATGGTAGGATACGAAATTTCGTCAAAATCGTTAGAGCCATTTTTAAGTTAATTTTTGCATATATATATATATAACCACACACAAGATTTGCTCGTATTAGAATATATATAATATATATGATAAAGGACAAACGTGTCCGTGCGTAACGCTGACGTCATTTTGCGAATGGCAACACCGGACGATGAAGTTTTGGTTATGCGATTTCTGCTACTGCAATTTTTTCAATTTCTAAATATCGCACATTTTTAATTTTTACACCGTTATATAGGAAAAAAAATCTACTTTCGAATGCAATTTGTTTGAAAACTGTATCGCAGTTTACGTAATTATTATAGCATTTAAATTAAATTTCAAGCATGGTTTAAAAAAAACAAAATCCATCTCTATCTCTTGCAGACGATTACTAAATATTAATCCGTTTGCATTTTAAACACTATAAAAAGTTCAAAATTTGTTTCCAGCTAATATTCAATAAAGAAATTAAAATTTCATTAAGCAATAAATAAAATAGTGTCAATAAAACACAAATTTAACAGACATGTAACTGAAGTAAACGCCCTTCCTCGTGCATTTAATAATTTTGCGCCAACTTTCAGGTACGTAATCATGTAAAGTGCGAAGAGTGTTGAGCCATCCCTAGAAACATTTACAGAAACTTTTTCTTTCATAATTTCAATATAATAAAATGTTTCACTAAAGAAAACATTCACACACACAAAAAAATAATGTCAAAAATTTTTATTTATTGTCAAAATATGAGAGATAATTTCGGTTAAGAACCCCTCTCAATTTGGCGCCCCTTGGCAGCGGCGCCCGGGGCGGTCGCCCCCCTTAGCTACGCTACTGTTCTGATGGACGGATGAGCTGCGAATGTATTGCCGGCTACTGTTGTACATCTTCATAGCGAAGAGTGTTTGTCTAGTTCTCGCGAAGAGTATGTCGATTAGTTGTTCTTCTGATCGTCTGATAAACGGAGAAGCTGTGATATGTTGCTGAATGCGGATGCTGTACATTTTCCATTGTGGTGAGTGCAACTGATTCTCACCAAAATATTCATCGAATTTTTTAAAAAGTGTTGGAATAATCAATAATTTATCCCTGGAAGCACCAGATGCAGACCAGTGTGAATGTTCTACAAAACAACATCTCAATAATGACGGAATAATCTAAAATAATATTTTCTTTTACAGAAAAAAAAAAAAAATGATGAAAAATTATCATTCTACAAATTAATTAATAAAATTATTGGTCGTATTAAAATTAAAAAAAGTAAACAGGCAGACAACTTGTGAACGGAGTTATGTAAGTTTGAAAAGATTTTTTATTATATGTATTATTATTATTACTATCATTATTTATTAGAGATGAAGGTATTTACATTTGTTATTTAATTTAAATTTAATTTTACATTTTGTTGTGTTAAGTCTCTTTAATTTTTATATTAATGTTATTGCGATCTGGACTTGTAAAAGTCCTTGGTGATCACAAAATGAGTGAAAATGAAATAAACATCATTCCTTTTGATTTCGAATCTGGAATGAACATTCAATCTTGGTTAAACCATTTTGACAAAACATGCCTTTCTGAAAAGAAAGATGAAAATTGGAAGATTAAAAATATTTCAAAATATTTGAAAGGAGAGGCTCTGAAGGTATTTATCAATGAATGTTTAGAATGTAAAGCTTTTGACAAAATAACTGATATTCTTACTGAAAAATTCATAACTGTTTATGTTCCTCGATTTTCAGAATTTGCTTCTATGAAATTAAATGATCTCAATGATTTGGACAAGTACTTTCGAAAAAAGGTTGAAATAGGCAGACAACTTTGTTTATGTGAAACTATAATAGTACAGGGATTAACAGACGGTCTCAAACCTGAGTACCAGAAAGCTCTCACAAGTTTTTAGTGGTCCCTATCAAATCCTTAAAAAATTATCTGATGTAAATGTTGAAATTAATAGACAGACTCAAAATAAATTTACTGAAATAGTCCATGTATCAAAATTACGCCCTTATTACCCTCCTGATAAATTAAAGTTATCACATGAGCAGCAACAAACTAATGTTAAATCAGTAGCTTAATATTAAACTTAGTAAAGCAAAAATTAACTAAATTTAATGAAATCAAATTATAGTTGACTCTCTTCTGTATAACAGTATGTTCTTGAATATAGGAATTCCCAAGAATATTACTGCCAATATTTTTGCTTGAGTTAACTTTTTATGCAGGCGTAAATTAGTTGATTTGAGTTAAAAGGTTTTTATATTGGAGTGAATTGAATTAGAACAATAAAGTAAATTGGAATATCAAATTAGATTAGAATAATACATTAAATTAAAATAATTTAATAAAAATTCACTGGATTAAATTAAATTATAATAATAGAATAAAATTCTCTACTAATAGTAATAGTTAAACTTATTATCCACCGTTCACTTCAAGGTCTTATTTTCATTGAGCAGCTTATGTTTCTCTTGTTTGACTGAAAACAGAGAGCACATTATCTTACTGAATTATTGATAATTTTTCACAGATATTTCTTAGTTTACTATTTATTATTTTTGTTTCCTTTTATTAAGTATATTTTCATTCCTCACTGATATTGAAAAAGAATGAGGAATTAAATTATATACAGATGAATTACTGATTTAGTATTATTTTGAAGTTGTTTGTTATTGTTGATATTATTATGTTGTTATTATAATTGTTGTTGTTATTTATTATGTGATAAGATTATAAAAGAGAATATTCTTGAGAATTGTGATAAAAGAGAACCACTGATAGTATATTAGTTGATGATAAAAAGTCACATCTTACTAGCAAAACATCTAATACTCATATCTAATTGATGGAACATTATTAACTGACTGGACTTCACTAAATAAGTGCACTTATCAAGCTATACCTACTTATCAAGGCACAAAACTTATCAAGCATCACAAACCAGTACTTTAATTGTTTATTGAACTTAGTGAGGATGAAACTTTCTTATGTTTTTGAACTTTATGATTAACTAGAATTATCCTACTACAGAATCAATACACTGTATTGCCGTAAACTGTATTACTGGCTAATACTTGACATATCTGTGCCTTCATATCCATACCAAGAAACTTTTTTTTGGAAATGAGAGGTCTATAACTCAGACTGTTACTGATTAAGAGGACTATTAGACATTTATACTTTTCACTGCTTAGACAAAAATGCTTTGTTTACTTCATTTTCATTCTTTTCACTATTTATGTTTAAAGAGTGAAAACAAAACAAAAAAAAAAAAAAATTATTTGTTACTAACTTATTTATATTGTAATTGTATGCATTTCTGTATTTAAACAATTCCCACAGGTTCGCGTTTACAAAAATAACTATTGAATTAACTTTAATAAAATTAAAGAATTTTTGGCATTAACTAGAATACCAGATAAATATTTTGTAATCCAAATTCTTGCTTGCCTTAATGTACTTGTAGATCATCGGATCTACCCGTCATTCGGATTTTTAGGGGGGGGGATAATGTTATATAAAAATTTATTTCCTTCGTATTCTTCCATTTTATTCGCATTAATATTTAAAAATTAATCTAACTTCCGTCATAGTCAGTATTTCCTTAATTCTTAATAATATCTATTCCTATTTAAAGTCCTTTTAAAAGTAAATATCCGTATATTAATAATTATTTTATTCCAAATCTTAATCTAAAATTTAAGATCATTCGTAGCTTTTATCAGCTCCCCAATCTATAAAATTCTGAGACGCGTTCTCATTTTGAATGTTTTTTAAAAGCCATTTTCTTTTTATTATTATTATTATGCTAAATTTTTCGCGCGCTGAGGTAGTTTCACTCCAAAATTAATCCGCGACAGGTTCGGAATTCTTTATCGTCTTAGCTCCTCCTTCGCACCTCATTTGCTGGGCTGGAGCTAACCTCTCACTCATTGGGTTGTGTGCTCGTGACGTAAATTCTGTATGTTTCCGCGGAGAGAACAAAACTCGCCCGCAGCCCTCGGAGCGGCAGATTTTTGACGTTTTCAGAAGCATAAACAAATATGTGTATGGTGTTTTTATGTCCGTAGAATATTCAACTGGCCCAGTAACATCTTAATTCAATGAAGTGAAGCAACGTTAGCCCTAGGGCTATAAGTTTTAGACCTTTGGGAATTGTTTCTGTGTTGTTCGTCTTCTAATAAAATTATTTGTCTGGAGATTGGCTGGATTTATTGGAAAACTTTGGTGGACTCATTTCATTGCCTTCTACTTCGCCATACTCGCTAATATCGACTGCAACTTGCTATATCATTGAAGGACTGCCATCTTTTCATTGAATATTATTCATCGTAATATCTCAACCTCGTCAAAATGCTATATATATATATATATATATATATATATATATATATATAGTATTTCCAAAGCAGATAAATCAGTATTCAAGAGCAATTGACGCATAAAAAAGGCTTATCTATTTGTTTAGATTTTTAAAATGTAATGATTTGAAATATTGTCACCTATATTTTTCATACACACAATCCAAAGTTCAATTCATAAATTAAGAAATGCATATAAAAAGAAATAGCATTAAGTTTTTTAGTGAAATACAAAAGGAAAGACATGTTTTTAAAGCCATATCAGGCAGTAGAAGAATAAACAATAAATATTTTACAAAGCATGTTCATTCAGCTTTATCTGTAAACTGTGGAAAGTTGAGCGAACAGGTTTTGTAGGGTTATCTATCGTGCGTTGTGTTACCAGATAGGCACATCTATCTTAGCTTTTTTTCCCTATTGGTTTAGTTGGGGGAAGAATCAACATGGTACACAAGGGAGTGGCATACACATACTAATTTATTAACTCTTTCACTGTTAGGCCCGTGTTTTTCCATTTTTAGAAATCATGTTAAAACAGCTGTACACAAAAATATTTTCAACAGAAATCTCTGTTTTGAACCATATATAGAATGAGGGAATATAAAAGATATTATACCACCAAATTGCGATTAAAAAATGTACATATCCTGTGATTTACAAGCATATTTATGAAAATGCAGAAAAAACCCTCAGACTGTGAAGGGTTAATAAAATTGAGATGAATAATTAATTATAATCTTTCACAGCATCAAGGAAAATAAACAGGTAAAATTATATAAAATTTTCCAAATTGCTGAAATAAAAGATCTTTTCCTCCTTTTAAAGTCAGACAAAAATTAAACTTAATAAAGCATCCTAACATATAAATGAAACAAACTATCTTAATTGATTATCTAAAGTTAAAAGATCATCTGCCATCTTTTGATAATTTGCTGAACTACATAAATCATCTCAGGCAATCTGTTTTTTTTCTTTTGTTTCAAGTCCAATAAGACCAGAAAATTTATTAAATAAAAGAAATTAATTACTAACTACATAGGTAAAAGAAACATTTCATTAATATGATTTCTCTGATTCAAGTTATGTTTATTTGACTTGAAAGAAAAAAAATACAGGAAGATTGGCAGCCATGAATATACTACATGAAGCTTATTTTTTAAATAAATAAATTAAAAAAAAAATTGCAAGATTGGCACTCATTGACATATTATTTAGAAACAATGGTATCTTTAACACAAAAAAGAAAACTGATTTAATACAACAAAATATTTATTCATGTATTGTATTATGTACATGATTTGTGTTATGGACAGAGTACAATAATTCATTATGTACAGAGATGTATAAACAGATATATTACAAATTACAATGTGATTTCCAAGATTCACTCATAGCCTTCATCCATGTTATCATCATCATCATCTAAATAGTTTTCTCCATTGTCAAAATAACTCTGAGCATAATCATTTTCCTAGTGAAAATAAAATAAAGGAAATCAGAAATAAAAAATTTAAGTTTCAATAAATGATATACATCTAGTCTTTGATTTACATGGTAAACTGACTCCCTAAAAAGATCTTGTAAATTGGAACAAAGTAATTTTAATTCCACATTTTACATTGAAAAAATACATATGAAATACAACTAATACTATTATATAAAAAGTTTTTTTTTTTTTTTTTTTTTTATGTAAAATTAAACATATTTATTGATTAATATGGAAATAAAGACAAACTTAATTTTTTTTTTAAACTTCATTTTTCTGACAATGAGTTTTTTAAAAAATTCGTGTATAAATAAAAAGTTTCTTTAATGTATGGAAAAGTATAGAATCAGAATCACTAAATAATTAGTGACAGAACATTAATTTCAAAGGTAGAATTCAAATTCTTTATAGACTTTGTACTTAATTGATTTCCATTTATTATATAATATATTATAAGCAGATAGTGGATTATATGCACTTAAAAACTGTCAAAATATGCACTAAAATACTTTCAAGTATGCAGTTACCGTTCTCTTTAAGTTTTATTAAATCTAAGCATAATTAATAGTTAAATCAATATTCACTACCAGTGCTTAATTTGCGCCAGAGCTCACCAAAGCTCAGCTCAGGTACTTCTTTGTTTTTAGCAAATATTTAAATACAGTTGAGCTTCAATTTAATGAATTTTTCAATTTAAAGAATTTTTTCATAATCCTAACAAAAATGGAGCAAAAACACTTCGATTTAACGAATAATTTTCGATGTCAAAAAAAGAAAAATTAAAGATATTTTCTAATATTTATCAAAAATTTTCAATGTTTCTTATAAATTTTTTTTTACCTCTGCACTGATCTTTCCTTTTTTCTTTTATTTGCATATCTAATTAAATCTATCTTATCTAATTAATATTATCAAGGATATCTTTCTTAGAAAAATATCCTTATCCCTCTTCCCCATCAGCTTGTGGGTAGATATAGCCATACTGTCATAGTACTGTCTAGGTGGTTCTGACTTGGCTGCTTAAGTGTAGAAGAGGACTGGGAGTCTCGCATACGGCATAACATGCAACAGCGTTTAGCTCGACAGGGACAGGTATGTAGATGAATCACAACCTCTGAGCGGTGACCAACGGAGAAAGAGCAGTTTTCCAGACCGTCCCACACAAGTACAGTTGTCGGAAGAAAGTAGGATAAAACGGCAAAATGAGAGACGGCTTGTAGCAGAGAAAGGCACGTCATAGGCCTTGTGTCCGGCTTAAGTCAGGAAGGTGACATGGGTGGCTAAGGCTAGCTACTGTGATAGGACCACATCCATGATTATCTTATGTGAGACAGAGGTGAGGACAGACTCTGAAGAGCAAGGACCACTTACGGCTCCATAGTATTGTCTGACCAGTGTGTTTGGTGGCATGAAGCATCCCTCAGTACTGGCAGGCGGTGGAGCATAGACAATGGCACAAGTGGCCGGGTTTCCAGTCTGAGCCCCCTTAAGACAGTTCATCCCTTGGGATCCTTCTGCATCTGGAATAGTTGTGCACTATGCTCAAGGTTTGGTCAAGAAAGGGAGACGTCCCATTGACCAGAAGGTAGTTGGTGTCCATCATAGCCATAGCTACTGATAGTGGGTAGTCTGGTAGGGGGATGGCCCATTCTATCAACCGACTAAGAGGAACTGAGCCGGAGGCTTGTCAGTTAAAGTGACAGCATCTAGACCACAGTCAGAACCCTTGATCAAGAACCAGTCCGCATGGCTATTACAACTCGGAGCTTTCTGTGTTTGATGTATGGATAAGCAGGAGTTTCTCGAAACTAACTTTCAAACTACGAACTCTGAAGTAGGAGGAGGGCACTTTTATGATGCTCGAGAGGAAGGTTTCCATGGTCCTCCAGGATCATAAGTGGTGACTATTATTCCCCATGGTACCAGTTACATGGCACAGTTAGGAATTACTTGACGTTCAGGGATTAAGTGGCCAGGAGGTAAGGTGTACTTCAGTTCATAGGCTCGGGGCTGGGTGGTTTGACCCTGGAGCCTACAGCTTAAGAAGGAACGTCTATGCGTCCAGAGAGGAAATTACCACAACTTCTAGGGCCTGCAAGTAACGCCTATGGCTTCATCCATAGATAATAGGCTAGTAATTATTTTTGTAGATTTTTCATGTTTGAAAGCGTCGGTAAAGCAATTGCGTGTCTGGGAAACTGGGAATTATGGTCTAGGGATGGGTCACTCTTGTGAGTGTTCAGTATAGCCGAAGCCTCTAAGATACTCGGGCATGGGAACCCCGAGCAATGTGGGAAATACCCTTTAGTGCAAGAGTACTATTGTCGTGACAACCAGTTGTCAAGCTTTTGAGGTGTCAGGGGTGGGGGTGACGTGCATTAGTCAGTGCTCTCCCGCGGCTGCCTGTGAAGTGTCCTGGGTCAACTAGGTCTGTCTGGTGCATGTGCATAAACCTGCATAAGCAAACCTGAGCAAGTCGACCTAAGATAGGTGTAAATCAAATCCCTTCCCATTCTTCTTGAATCATTTTGTGGTCATCGACCAAAGAAAGGAGAGATTCAATAAAAGAATGGGATGTTTCCAGAGCTGTCAACGGCTCTTGACCTCTGACCTTTAGGCATGCTAAAAAAGTCATTAAAGATGAAAGGAAGCACTTCCCTACATAAGAGACTGCAGTCTAATCGGTCCTTAAGGGTTCTCTGAACCTGGGACCTGAAGTTAGTTTGCCAGTTTCCCCTTCCAGCCTGTGTACGATTCTCTCTAGTATTTGGAATGTAGGACTGTTGGATGACCTTCACTAACATCGAAGAAACATTCGTCCTTTTCTCTAATGTATCAATAGGGGGTGAGAGAGGTCACTAAAATGTCTATTAGCAATGCTCTTCTACTCTGACCTAGATGCTCTTGAAATCTATTCTAGTATAATGGCTAAATTGAAAAAACATAAAAGGCTTTTCAGTAAATGAAAAATTTTTTCATTGATCAGTGTCCTGCTTATCCCACAAATAATGATTTTCTGAATCTTAAAGTGGTTTTTCTCCTTGCAAATTGTACCTCTGAGCTACAATACATGGATACGGGAATTATCCTATAATTTAAAGATCAATATTGAAAACTTCTTATCAGAAAAATTCTTAAAAATATAGAAGAAATCTCGCAGAAAAAAGGTGGCAATTTTTCTGAACATTCTTGAAGCGATGAATTTCATGCGACAGTCATGGAATGCAGTTACTAAATGCACTATCAGTAATTGCTTTTCAGAAGCAGGTTTCCAGCCGGAATATGTGCGGGAAAATCTATATACATTATATGAGTAAAAATGATGAAACAATAACTGAATGAGGAGAAATTCTTTCCGATTGTGAATTTTCTGAATAATCTTGTGACGCATAACTATCCAGATGCAAAAATGCACATTACATCGAGATGATTAATAGCAGTAGCATTGAATAAATTTATTTTAAATTTCTCATTTTTTGATTATGACAAGATTATTATTTTTTTATGATAAAAAATTAATGCTTAAATTGTACTTTCTATATTTCTTCCCTCATTTTCTTTTTAATTCCAAAAAGTGAATACAAAACTTACTCCAGCTTTCTAAACAATCAAAATATAAATGGATTAAATTGAACATCTGGCTGATTTGTAAATTATTTAACAAAAATGACAGTTCAAGTTTAACAGTTAGGCTTTTACTAAAACTAGGGTTGAATAGAATATAATGTAACAACAAAAAAAAAAAAAGTAAAAGAACCGTTGAAGAGAAGTAAGGAAGGGGGGGGGGAGTAATAGAGAGGTGTAAAAACAAAAGTTTTTAGAAAATGATGATAGCAAACAAAAATAAATCAACTAAAGTAAGAATTATACACACATATTAAAAAAAAAAAAAAAAACAGCAAGGAGATGGGTCAGAAAAATTGGCTAATAAGTAGCTAGCAGCATCTATATCTTTCTGTTTTCAGATCTACTAAAATCTTCCATGGTAGAAATTTGGCATTGACAAAAAGACACAGATCTTTTTAAAAAAATTCTGAATGCTTCCCTTCCTTTAAGATGCACATTTTCTATTTTGCCTTTCTCTTATTTTTTTAAATAGGGGCAAAATGCATCATGCATAAAAAAAAAAAAGAAAAACATTTTACAAATCAAAATCATACCTCTTCTACTTCTTCATCATCAGCTTCCTCTTCATTTTCAACTTCATCTCCACTCTCTTCACTTTCATCTTTTTCTTCAGTATCTTCTTTGTCCTCTAATGCCTTTGAAATATAAAAATAAATATCTATATATTTCTGTCCTATATATCATGTGACAATACAAAATTAAAATTTAAAACTGCCTATAACTTAAATTTGAATGGCACGATAAGAGCATACAGGCAATGTTGAATTCAGGGGATCTCCTGGAGCATTGAAATGCATGTCCATGAAAAATTTGAGATTTTATGCTTTTTAATACTTAAAAAGTGCAATTTCCTCACCGGAACTCTAAAATATCTCCTTTGGAGCCACAGAAATCCCTCCCAAAGAAAAATGTCTGAATTCAACATTGCGTACAGGGAGTCAATTTCTATAATTGTATGATGCAATAGTGATTTTTTAAAAAAAGGGAGTATCTTGTATGTTTGAAATACAGTTGACATATGTTATCATCAGGAAATCTAAATTTGATAACAATTTATTATTTACTACTATTATAAATTTTTTTAAATTTGATGGTGAGGTTGAAACTTTACTTTTTATTTGGCGCAAAAGAAGTTTGAAATCAGTATTTCCAATCGATAATCTGTGGTGATAAAACAAAAACAAATTTTTAAACTCTAGATAAAACACGACTACAGTTTTTAAAGCAATAAATTTTTGCTTCCCACCATCAAGCAAAACAAAAAATGCATAAATCTATAAGCCATGTTGAATTCAGTGGAGATTCTTCTAAGAAGGCATGGGTGAAAGTCATGAAATTACATAGAGATATAGTAATATGTTTCCGTAACACTCGAATAAAATATGCATAACTCATATATAATGTAACAATATATAAGTAAACAAACTATGATGGCAATCTTACAGATCTGTGCAGAGGTATGCTCAAATTCTCAATAAAATTATTTAAGATAAAAAATATGGATTTTTGTCAGTAAGTCCACTGTCATAATTTCATCCAGCGTAAACTACCAGGCAAACTATATCCAGTCAGAGATGAATGAATTTTTTCATCAAGTTCAGTCTTTCTAAATTCAAACAAGTTAGAAATTGTACGCCAAACATGACAAATGAGGTGCATTCGTACTATAACTAGTTTTATAAATTTTCAGATCTTGGTGCAATAGCTGTTGCCCTCTTATGCAAAAATGCATGAATACAAAATTTATTTTATATGTTGATTTTCATATTATAGATATTAATTTTATTTTATGAAATTAAGTTTCAATACACTTTTACAAACAATTAATTACAATTCTATTACATTAAAATTATACTATGTGCAAATATCCAATACAAGACAATGTAAAAAAAAAAAATTATTGTTATTATTTTACTGAAAAAATGAATTATATTGTCTGTTATTATGATATGATTAATATCTATAATAAAATAAGTACATTTTAAGTTGGCAACATTTAATCTTTTGTTGAAATTTACTGAAAATTCCAATGGGAAACTTAAGCCTAGCTTTGAAAATTTCAGGACTTGAAATCCATATTTAGACTCTTTCCATTTAATATCTATTTCTTCGGAAACATCTATCCAAAAAACTGTAGGTGCTATAATTAAACAATTTTAGGGTACAAATTCGGTTTCTAAATTCAGTAATATGGAAATAATATGGCTCCATCTTAAATATGATGTAATCACCTAAAAAGACAGAATTCCACCACACAGAGTTTTCTGATAGAAAACTTTCATCCATATAATAAGGTAACTTATCAAAATCTGTACTAGCTGTTCTGTGCAGCAGCATATAAGAAAAGTTCCATTTAAGAACCAGCAGAATAAACTTAAAATGTCACAAAAAATTTCAAATACAAACTAAAAGATAAACAATCTTTTTTAAATTCTTACTGACAAGTTTTTTTAAGTTGTTACTGAAAACATTTTTTTAGATATTTACAATCCAATATATATCAGCTTTTTATGCAAAGACAAATTAAATAAATCCACATCTGTGAACATGTATCAAAATCAAGAATATACAATGCAATTAACCTCTTAATGCATGTTTTTGAAAGAACTTAACACACGCTTTCCCAAGTTACCTCTGTTGTATGTGCTAGTTAATAACAAGTTATTAAGCTGTAAAACTATACATATATAAACTATGTAAGGATAGATAAAATTAAGTTAGCTTTATTTGAAACATCCATCACATTCAAAAACAAGATTATACTGATACTTTTTATTAATATAAAGCAATAAAAAATGTTTTGAAAAAAGGAAAGCTTGCTAGAGGTCTGCACGGGCCGAAATTTCCAGGCCCGGGCCCGGCCCGACCCATACAAAAAAAAATTTGGCCCGGCCCGAACAAAAAAATATTGGCCCGGCCCGGAAAAAAGCTAAAATCTCGGCCCGAGTGAATTTCTACAGAACATAATTTTTACGTCGATTTGGTTAAAAATTTGCCTCGTAGGAGGAGATCTAACCAAAAATTCCTATCTTAGCCTTTTTTTTTTCATGTTTATAATCTTCATTTTTATAGATGTGCCGCAAACTGGAATGTTTATTTTTTTAATAAATCTCTATTTTTTGTATGTATGTGTTTAAGTTATCATCAATATTGTTAATCCATATTCCATTTATTGAAATGTTAAAAATCAGAAAAATGCTATACAGTAAAATCTTCTAAGATGGAATTGCATAGGGAAGAAAAAAAAAATGAGTTTTAGACAATTTGCCTTCTTATCAGGTGTAAATGCAGGGTTCCCAGCAAAACATGTCTTGCAATTTCCCTGACTTTCCATGATTTTCCCTGACCAAATACAAAAAAATTCCATGACCAAACGAGCATACACAAAATCTGCTTTAACCCTCTAAGCGTGTGGAATGTAATATTCCATTCACTAAGCTCCAGGTTTCACTGCAATATATGCAATGTTTAAGATAATATAATTCTATAGATTTAATGAATTTTCAAAACATTGAAGAATGATTAATACCCTCAAGAGTTACATTCATATTTGTAATTAAGTTTTATTTATAATGCTGAAAGAATCATTTTTTTAGCATTTAAAACAAAATGCAGAGAAAACAACATTACAATTTTACCCTTTTTCAAAATGCTCAGAGGGTTAAATAACACAAAATAACAAGCAGCATAAAACGAAAAATCAAAAATTTTTATCGTAATAACAGGGTTACTCTTTTCCCAGGAGAAAATTCAAGCACTTTTCAAGAAAAGTGCAAAATGAAATTCTATAAAATACAGGGTGTCCCAAAAGTCTCCGTACAACTTCAAAAATTTATTACAAAAAGGCCTACAGCAAAAATAATTACAACAGTGCATAGAGTAACTAAAAAAAAAATTTCTACTACCTTAGTAAACTTCAAAATGAGATCCTTTCGTAGCATGAAGAATATCAAGACGATATTCCAATTCCATCCACGTGCGTTTCAGCATGCTAACATCAACAGTAGTTACAACTGTTTGATGAAATCCGAACAAAAGTGAATAGTCTCATGGAATTGAAACAAGAGATCCAAACAGCAGTAATTCAATCCACGAACGTTTTTCCTGTTAACATCAACAGTAGCTACTGCTGTTTGGATCTCGTTTCAATTCCATGAGACTATTCACTTTTGTTCGGATTTCATCAAACAGTTGTAACTTCTGTTGATGTTACCATGCTGAAACGCACATGGATGGAATTGGAATATCGTCTTGATATTCTTCGTGCAACGAAAGGATCTCATGTACAAGTATACTAAGGTTGTAGAAAAAAACTTTTTAAGTTACTCTATGTACTGTTGTAATTATTTTGCTGTAGGCCTATTATTTTTTTTTGTAATAAATTTTTTAAGTTGTACGGAGACTTTTGGGACACCCTATACTATAATGCAAAAAAAAAACTTCCATCTTTTCAAAGGAATGCCATACAACAAAGTCCAGAATGTGAAATGTCTCAAAAATGTAGAAAACTTTTGTCCATATTATGGTTTTTCTGCATTGCATTAGAAGGAATTTCTCGATATTAAAACCGACAAGAGTCTAGAGATTTTTCAGAGGCACCATGTAACGAGAGATAGTTACACTTTTCTGAAAAAGAAATTATTTCAAATATTTTTTCCCCCCATACCTTTCCATGACTTTTTAGCAAATATTTGTAAATTCCCTGACTTTACCTATATATTTAAAAATTTCCATGACTTTCCCTGACTACTTTGAAATTCCCTGACTTTCCAGATTTTCCATGACTTTCCAGGTCGCTGGGAACCCTGAAATGTATTATATATATTCTTTTCTTACGTATTAGTATATTCATTTTTAACGGATCAACACATTTTTCAATTTAAGACAGGATTCCTTCATAAGCAGGTTCTTTTTCATTATAATAAGCAGGTTCTTTTTCATTTATATTTTAATTGAGCCATATTTTAATAAGTGTATAAATCTACTATTCTTTAAAAAGAATAAATTTTAATGTTTAATTATAAAATAATGGCGATTTAAAAATGTATGCATGTTTTGCAAAGATTTTTATGCCAGATCTTATTTTACTGACCTTCGAACGGACCAGGCACGCCGAGACAATGATTTTCATACGGGTCAAAACCAGGACTAAAAATTTTGAGGCGTGAAGACTAGGATGAATGAAACCAGTCCCGGCTCTGTACGGAAAAAATAATTTAAGGCATGGCCTTATCCTTCAGGAAAAAAGTAAGGCCCAGCCCGGTCCATAAAGAGTAATCACTAGGCCCGGCCCGGCCCGAGCCTTCAGAAAAAAATATGACCTGGGCCCGGCCCGAGTGCCGTGAAGAAAAATAGGCCCGCGGGCCGGGCCGAGTACAGGCTTCGGGCCTTGGCCCGGCCCGTGCAGATCTCTAAAGCTTGCTATCCCTTTTCTCACGAATTTACAATTGTTCTTATTTTATTTACAATATATTTTTTTAATGGTGTAATTTGTGCATTATAAATATAATTTAGTCACAATAATTATTTTAATACAGTAAAACCTGCTAAAACAAAACCACAATGGACAAACGAAAAAAAAAAAATTATCTTTTGTATATGGGTTTGCATTTTAGCAGTTACACCATTTCATTTGTTATAATCGTATTGTATTGTTTGTGCTAGGACCATGTGATTTTTCGTTTAAGGAAGGATTCTGTTATAGACAGTATCTGTTTATTACAGGTTTTACTGCATAATGCTTAGCTATAAATATGCATTTATCACGAGTATGCATAGAATTTAATATTCACCCAATTCTCTATTTTAGTTACGGTTATACTGAATCGAAAACCATACTTTGTAAGCATTTATGTACCTTTTAGTGCATATAAAGTAATGAATGGTACATACATATATGCTGAGCTAGTGCTCACGAACTCATAAAATATAGACTTATCAACTTAACAATAATAAAATGAAAACAATATCAAATTATTATAATAAGCATCAAGAAAGACAATTGTAAGCACTATAATGAGTATAACATGAAATTCGTAAACTTAGAAGGCATGGATGATTAAACATACTTTTAACTTTTCAATAATAGCTTCTTTTTTGGCAGCCTTTTTTCGCACTTTCTTTTTTTTCTTTGCAGGCTCTTCAAAGAGTTCTCTTGGAAAAAGGCTTTTATCTGAAAAATACATTGTGAAATTTTAAATATGTGTAACTTCCAACATTGTTCAGAACAAGTGATGCAAGTAAATGTGCATGCAAATTAAAATTGAAATGTACAGTGTGAGTTGTCAGAACATATTCTGACATGTTTAATTATTTTTAACACAATCAAGCAACTGATTGGTAAATAATTCAAATGAGTAGTGATTTTCCCATCTGAGCGAAAATGTGTCCAAGCTGCGACTCGAACACAGAACCTTTGGCTTCAATTGCCAATGCTATTCGAATTGAGCTATCTGCATGCCAGGATAGTTCAAGACTGCTCACAGTATCTATGAGACATTTTTTGTCACAGCATGTAAGGGTCCTCTCCCTTCACGCGAAACCACCCGCTTGTTAATGTTAATCTTATGGGGCATTATTTTTCTAATATCTCATTTACATTTCAATTTTTTTAAACAATTTTTTTTTTTTTTTTTGCATTGGATAGCAGAGATTAATCTCTATTTCCAGCATTGATTACGTTTTTGATTTTTTTTTTTTTTTTTTGGATTTTTTTTTTAGAAAGATATTTTTACTTTCGAAAGATGTTTCAAAAGTGAAAGTATCTTTGTAAAAAAAATCCTCAAAGAAAATCTAAAAAGTAATCAACGGCAGAAATAGAGATGGATCTCTGCTGTACAATGCAAAAAAAAAAATCGTTTAAAAATATTGAAATGCAAACAAGATATTACAAAAATAATGCCACATAGGATTAACATTAGCGAGCATGTGTTTTTGCGTGAGGGGAGAGTACCCTTAAAGGTTAAGATACTTGATTACATTCATGTTGGCTTCTTTTTACAAAAGTAATCTTTCGTCAAATAGCATGACAATAACATCACCAATAATGAATAAGTATGATCAGTGTTGTAGTCGTAAAAACACGGATATACCCAGAGAGTATACACTATAGTTTTATATTAGTTTATAGGGAAAGTTTTAGGTTATTTCACCATATCTCAACAGCAGTTTTAAGTAGGAGCAGGAAATTCAGGATATGAAATCTACTAAAAAATAGTTAAACACATATTTCAGTGATCTTAGAGCTAGTGAGTATGTGGTCAACATCGGCTATGAACTCGATTATGAAAAATTAGATGAATAAGACAACTATTTCTGATTTTTTATTATATATTTTGTGAGACATTTTTCCAAGGAAAAGCTTTTTCTTACTTTTTGTTTCATATTTTATAATTTTTTTTTTTTTTTCCCTTTTTGTCTTTTAGCCAGCAGATTTAAATTTTTATACAAAATATAATACATTTCATACTCTTTTCAAAATAGAATTTTTGGAAGTAAAGATTTGTGATTTAAATACTGATCACCATATTTATGGGCTCAGATATGCACAAGGCTTCGTTATAGTGATTGCCATTTAATAGTTTACAGGCATACACCTCAATGGGCTTTGTTAAAATGATTTCATTTTAACGATTTATGCATGCTGTAATAACGATACATGGCTAAGAAATACACAGGACTCCGTTATTTTGATCACTGTATTAACAATTTATGCGCATGAAACCCCATTGCCCATTTACAATGATGGCCATGTATTTTAGGCAATCCCATTTTTATTTATTTTATCTGAAAGCTTGTCTCCTACCCCTAGATAATCACAGGAAGGGCCCAGCAGTACTTTGTCAGGGGGCTCCTGAAAAAAAATTATTATTTATGTTCCAAAATCTTTATTTACATGCTTTTTTGATATTCTTATTAGCTATTTTCATATACTTCTAATTTAAAGTATTTTATTTGTATTTTTCTGTTTGCATGTAAAATGCACTGTTTAGGCCACAAGCCAAGACAGGGCGGTACGCTGCTGAATGTATCTGGGCCCCAATTGGAAGCGACCGGCTAGACGAGCAAAGATTGACTAGTCTATTATATTAAAGTTGGACTGTTTGTTTGTATTTCACAATTATTCCTTCTAGAATATGGAATGCAACATAATGAAATTTACATAAGTTATCCTCATTGACCCCTAGAATGTCATACAAGCTCTCAGAATTTTAAAATTTGAATTAGCTTTCAAGATATTAATATTTTTGTATCTTCAAATGAAGTTTATCTAAAGATGGAAACTAAATTACTCCATTTTTGTGGATAAATGAGGGAAAAGGGAAAATAAAATGGATTATAGCCTTTTTATTGATGTCATCACATTTTGTCATTAAAATTGAAAAGAGAAGTTATTTTCATTTTGAATAACAGATGATGAAAACAACATCTTCCTTAATTTTTCCAAGAAAATAAAAATAATAAAAACATATTTTCACATATTCAAGCTTCATGAATCAATTCATACTACAAAAACAAAAATTGTCTGTTGACAAATTGACATTTAGAAATCGTGACATCATACATTTTTTTTTCAGCTTTACATTTAACCAAGTCAGTGGCAGCTTCTCTGTTGAAGCACCTGATGAACCCCCAAAGAAAAATAAAGAAATAAATTAACAAATAAAATAATAATAATCACACTCCCAGATTTTTGTCAATTGCTAGCATGAGTTTAAATACGTCCCTCCCACCTTCATCTCTTTTAAATATGTAGATGGCAAAAAGGTTACTGTAATAATGCACATTTTGAAAATTATTAACAGGGATCACCCGGTCTTTACAGGATCGCAAGTGCGATAGAAGAAATTCCTTTTGAAACCAGTTTTTGCACATTAAAGTGGCAAGGGGAGTATGAGGAAAAGGACCACTCATATCTGTCGACTTGCACAACCTTTAGTGTGCAAAAGCTCGATTATTTCACTTTCTTGATTGTTGCTTATCCGAAATCTCCCTTGCTTTCTATATTCAGTTAGTGAATTTTAGTTTATTTGTTTTATTGTATGGTCTTCCTTCATAGAAAGTAAAATGTTAAACTTTCGTTAGGTGCTTGTTATTTCGTTTAGTTGCATTGTTTTTATTTAACTTTTGAAAATTTCAACCTGTAGTACAGTAAGTTGTACTGACCAATTTTATTACCGCAATTTATCGTCACCCCTATTTAAATAACCCATGAGCTATCACTGAACCAAGGTAAGGAGGACAATTTAAGCTCCTTGCATCTAGGTGGAGAATTATTGCCCCCTATTCACAATAATTGATTTTTTTTTTTTAAAGCATATATTATTTTAATTAATAATTTTTGAAAGATGGTGGTTAAAACATTTCACAAGGGCACTAAAAGTAAAATGGTTTATCAGATGAAAATGACTTTTTCCTATAAAGCATTTATTTTAATTAAAAAAACTAAAACATTTCTTATAAGTTTGTGAAAGTGACATCGTTTTCATTTCACCATCTTCAAAATTAGAAACAATATTGACAAATAATGATTTACATAAAAAAAATCACATAATTTGCAAAATGTAATTTCTGTTTAACCTACATTGTAAATATGTTTCCAACTTGAAATTTAGCATTTAATAAAATTAATGTTTTAAAACTTTTTTAAATGTACAATAATATTGGATTTATTTCTCGTATAAAAAAATAAAATAAAAACAATTTCATGTATCTATCTCACATATATATCATCATCATCAACAACTGTTTTCAATCCACTGCTGGATGTAGGTCTCCCCCAGATTTTTCCAATGTTTTCTGTCTAGTGCTTTAGTTATCCAATTAATACTGTCCACTTTTCTGATTTCGTCACTCCATCTTACTTGGGGTCGTCTTGTTGGTCGTTTTATATCTCTGGGATACCATTGTAGGGTGTTTGTGCTCCATCTATTGTATTGTATTCTTGCAATGTGCCCAGCCCATTTCCATTTTTACCACGAATTCACAAACACACACACACACATATATATATACATAGATTGTAACACATTTTAATGAATTAGTACTTAAGGGGGGGAAATACATAAATTAAAAAATATAAATAGTAGACTCCCTCAAATTCACAAATGCCTAAAATTTGCACATTGTTGCAGATGTAAACAATGAAACTTATAGTTAAAACGTACGGGAAAAAAAATCAAGATCTTTTTATTTTTATACCATTCTGTATTATACATTTTAATATGTAATTCTGGTTAATATGACTAAACTCATGCTTTCTCATGAAGGAAGTATAAATTTATTTCCGAATACATTCAAGGTAGCACTGATATCAGTGGTGATCATGATCTTTTTACCAAATACATTTATGCATTAATTATTGTACTTTTTTGGTTATTAAGTCTGGCTAAACATAAAATAAAACTTTGTTATTTTGCTATTTTGATGCAAACTATTAGTATAACTTTATAAAGCAAGTTTCACTATATAATTCAAGAAAAATTATCTCACCATTATTATGCATATTTAGTTATGCATTAATTATTTACTCGACTTTTACTTTTAATATTTTAATCATTTTTTAAACTTAATTTTTATTATTTTATTTAATTATTTTAATATTTTACTTTACTGTAAGTATTTATTATAATTTTCATTGCATTATTACATTCAAATCAATGTTTTAAGAATTGTAAACAAAACAGTGACCAGAAATCTGCAAAATTTTAAAGTCTGCACAACCTCTGGTCCCAAGCTATGCAGATTTGAGAGAGTCTACTGTTACATATGAACAACATTCCACCGTGCATATAATCTGCATAGCTTAAAACCAGAAGTTGTGCCGACTTCAGAACTTTGCATATTTCTGGTCACTGTTTTGTTTACATTTTTTAAACAGTAATTTGAATTTAATAATGCATTTGAAATTATAATGAATGCTTACAATAAAGTAAAATAATAAAAATTAAGAAAATTTATTACTATTTTTAAATATTAAAAGTAAAGGTCAAGTAAATACTTCATAATGCATAACTAAATATGCATAATGATATTATGAGATAATTTTTTCTTGAATTATTCAGTGAAACTCTCCTTATAGATATGCACTAATAATGCACATCAAAATCTTAAAATAACAAAGTTTTATTTCATGTTTAGCCATACTTAATAACCAAAAAGCTTCCATTCATTAAGGGTCCTCTTCACGCACTTGAAAACACCTGCTCGCTAATGTTAATCCTATGTGGCATTATTTTTCTAATAACTCGTTTGCCTTTCAATACTTTTAAACAATTTTTTTTTGCATTTGATAGCAGAGATCAATCTCTATTTCCACCGTTGATTACTTTTTCGATTTTCTTTGCAGATTTTTTTTACAAAGATACTTTCACTTTCGAAACCGGTTCCGAAAGTGAAAGTATCTTTGTACAAAAAATCTGAAACGAAAATCGAAAAAGTAAATCAACGGTAGAAATAGAGATTTATCTCTGCTATCAAATGTAAAAAAAATCGTTTAAAAATATTGAAAAGCAAACGAGTTACTAGAAAAATAATGCCTCATAGGATTAACATTAGTGAGCAGGTGTTTTCAAGTGCGTGAAGAGGACCCTTAATACATAAATGTAATTGGTAAAAAGTTCGTGATCACAACTGATATCAGCGCTATCTTGAAATTTTTCAGAAACAAATTTATGCTTTCTTATGAGAAAACGTGAGTTCAATTGTATTAACCAGAATTACATATTAAAATGTGTACAGAATGATAAAAAAAAAAAAAAAAAAAAAAAAAACTTGAATTTTTCACCTACATCTTAACTGTAAGTTTCATTGTTTATATCTGAAATTATGTGCAGATTTTAGGATTGCAGATTTCCAGGTCTACTATATTACTCTTCTCAATATATAACAAATTCAGAAATACAGTATTGAACAGTTGATTTCAGCTTACTAATATACAATTAAGTAAGAAAGAGCATACCCCATCCTACTTCATCAGCTGCCTGTATCTGTTGATATTTGTCGGTATAGCGTTCAATATCCTTTTTTGTTGAAGCAGGTCGAATAAAGTAAGCTGATTCTCTCATAGAGCTTCTAATCTCTCTTTTTAGATTTAGCAAATAAGTAATTCTCTTGCCAGATGGCAAAGGCACAGGTTTAAATTTTAAAGGCTAAAAAAAGTAAAATACAATAGAATAAATACAATGTGCACACAAAAACGTATTTGGGTAGTTCTGAAATTAACTGGAAATTTCTCTTTGGTAATTTGTAAAAAATAAAAATTCGAATGGTTGCATTTCCAATATTTTCTTGAAGTTTTAAAGATAAATAAATCATGATTCGAGGTCAAGGTTAATTTTTTTTAATTTAAAAAGGCATTAATAAATCAAACTTATACAAAATTGAATATTTTAGAATTAAAAATTTTCAGTTTGAAAAAAAAAATATTTTTTCATTAATATAAAATTATTCCTAAAATAAAAATATAGGTTCAATAATTAAAAATATACTTTAAGCACCCTTAAAATATTGTTTACATAAATAAATGTCACCTCCATGCTACAAAAATGGCATGGAGGTGATATAGAAGAGACTGATACACAGTGGACCACTTTTTCAGTTACTTTTAGGTAGATTTCGTAAGAAATACTACCTATTACATTCTCACCTAAGTTGGAAATTTTAAAAAATTTTTGCAGATCTACGCCCATCATGACTCCCAGAACCCAAAACCACCCCCAGTTCAAAAGTTTATATATCTATCTATCTATCTATCTATGTCACTTTTTTCTGACCACGATAACTGGAAAAATTCTGCATTAATCTTTTACAGACTGATACATAAAATCAAGGGGCATAAAATCTCGGTCAAGTTCGTTAATGGGCAAAATCGAACCAAGGGGGGGAGGGTGGAGGGGCTTTTTGTGAAAACAGAAAAGAACCCATAATTTCTTAATTATTATACGTATCGAATCCATTTAAAGTTATTAATACTTCTAGGAGAAGGGCCGAAAATTTATGTATGACAGATTTTTGATATAATTAAAAATGGCTCCAAGGGGGGGAAAAAGGGGGGGGGGGGGTTTAGAAGAAAAAAAATCATAGCTTCGTCAATTCACAAGATATCAAATCCGCGTAAATTTATTATTAATCCTCTTATTATTATCTAAAACTTTCATATTGACAAGTTTTTTATAGGACCAACCGTTATAGCAAAAAAAAAATTAAAAACAAAAAAAAAATCCCTGCCGGCTCCGCATGCAAACAAGTTACTTTTCGAAATAGGCAGTTCCAACTCCCGCATCTTTTCGAAACTGATACATAAAATCAAGGGGCATAAAATCTCGGTCAAGTTCGTTAATGGGCAAAATCGAACCAAGGGGGGAGGGGGGATGGGGGGGGGGCCTTTTTGTGAAAACAGAAAAAAAAAACAATTTCTTAATTATGATACGTATCGAATCCGTTTGATGTTATTATTACTTCTAGGAGAAGGGCCGAAAATTTGTGTATGACATATTTTTGATATAATTAAAAATTGCCTTAAGCGGGGGAAGGGGGGGGGGTTAGAAGAAAAAAATTCATAACTTCATCAATTCCCAAGATTTCAAATTCGCTTAAATTTATTATAAATCCTCTTAATATTATCAGAGCTGCCAACTGCTACGAAAAAATCGTAGTTGCTACAATTTTGAGCCACAAACTACGATGCTACGAAAATCTGTCTAAAACTACGATTTTCCAGAAAAAAAATCAAGAATTTTGTCACAAGATCACTCGAAAAATCAAGAATTTTGTCACAGGACCGCGCGAAAAATTACGAATTTTGTCACAGGATCGAGCTAAGAAATGCGAATTTCGTTACAGGATCGCTGAAAAAACGCAAATTTCGTCAAAAAATTGGCGGAAACAGCAAATTTCGCCAAAGTATCACCGAAAAAACGTCAATTTCATTCAACTGATTGCTGAAAAAATGCGAATTTCGTCAAAAGATCGTTCAGGGGTGATTCTGGTCCGAATTTTCCGAAAAATTAAGGCAATGATTTCCGGAAAAAAAATATCGGTCATAAATCCGAAAATTCGGACATTAAATGTATCGGTATTTCGGCAAGTGATCGCCGAAAAAAATAAATCTCGTCTTTCGTTCGAAGAAAAGTCGCCAATTTTGTCAAAGGATCGCGGGAAAAACGGGACTTTCGTCAGAGAATCGCGTAAAAATGGCAAATTTCGTCAAAAACATTGCGAAAAGCGGCAAATTTCGTTAAAAGATCGCGAAAAAACAGCAAATTTTGTCAACATATCGCGGGAAAAACGTGACTTTCATCAGAAAATCTTGAAAAAACGGCAAATTTCGTCAAAAACATTGCAAAAAACGAAAAATTTCGTCGAAAGATCGCAAAAAAACGGCAAATTTCGTCATAAACATTGCGAAAAACGGCAAATTTCGTCATAAACATTGCGAAAAACGGCAAATTTCGTCAAAAGAGCGCGAAAAAACGACAAATTTCGTGAAAAACAAGCGAAAAATGGCAAATTTCGTCAAAAGATCGCGAAAAAACGACAAATTTTTGTCAACAGATCGCGGGAAAAACGTGACTTTCGTCAGAGAATCGCGTAAAAACGGCAAATTTCGTCAAAAACATTGCGAAAAACGGCAAATTTCGTCGAAAAAAAACGCAAATTTTATCAACAGATCTCGAAAAAAAACTGCAAATTTCGTCAAAAGATCGCAAAAAAAACGCAAATTTCGTCAAAGGGACGTAAAAAAATGAGGCGGGAGTGGACGCCCCTACTCCTGGTTGTCTCAGCTTACTCAACCTGATGAAGGACTCTTAACTCAGATATTTTTCTCTGGAAGATATACCCGTAGTTCCATCACCCCCTTCCCCCAACAGCCTTGGAATCTTTCAGAAAATTCACTGTGAAGTTCAGAAATTTGGCTTAGGAATAATTATGTTTAATCAATCTCACCTGCAACAAAAAAAAAATAGCAAAAACAAAAGAGTCTCCTACTTTGTGTGCTTATGGATATACACATGCGTTTAATTGATTAGTATTTGCTCGCTTAAAATTTACAGCGTAAAAAACAGCCACCAACCAACCAACCTTCAGATAAATTTGAATTTGGTGTGCTACTATTTCTCATTTTCAGAGGTTGGCAGGTCTGTATTATCTAAAACTTTTATATTGACAAGTTTTTTATAGGACCAACCGTTATAGCAAAAAAATTAAAAACAAAAAAACCCCTGCCGGCTCCGCCTGCAAACAAGTTATTTTTCGAAGTAAGCGGTTCCAACTCCCGCATCTGTTCGAAACTGATACATAAAATCAAGAGGCATAAAATCTCGGTCAAGTTCGTTAATGGGCAAAATCGAACCGGGGGGGGGGGGGGGGGGCCTATTTGTGAAAACAGAAAAAAACCACAATTTCTTAATTATGATACGTATCGAATCCGTTTGAAGTTATTATTACTTCTAGGAGAAGGGCCGAAAATTTATGTATGACAGATTTTTGATATAATTAAAAATTGCCTTAAGAGGGGGGGAAGGGGGGTTTTAGAAGAAAAAAATTCATAACTTCGTCAATTCCCAAGATTTCAAATCCGCTTAAATTTATTATAAATCCTCTTAATATTATCTAAAACTTTTATATTGACAAGTTTTTTATAGGACCAACCGTTATACCAAAAAAAAATTAAAAACAAAAAAATCCCTGCCGGATCCGTCTGCAAACAAGTTAGGTTTCGAAGTAGGTGGTTCAAACTGCCGCATCATCGTAAAAAAGGTCATTTCTTCCGCAATTCCCGACAAACAGGCGCCCCACGGTCTGCGTCTTCGAAATCTACCTGTGCCTGTAGGCCGAGCCGTCAGGGATTTTTTTTTTCTTTTTAACGAACAAGTCGATATGCATGAAAATATTTTTGAATATTCCTTAAACCTTTATACATTCATCATAATTTTCGCAGAACATAGTTTAGAATACATTTTTCAAAAAATTTTTTTTATATGCACCCGTAAAGTGGACCAGTGTGCCCCAGAAGTGAGGCACACTGGTCCACTCACCAGGAAACAGTGGACCGCTATTAGGTATTATCCAAAATACAATATAAATCTATTTTTCATTAATCTAATTCTTTTTTATTTCCCTTTTACCTGCAAAATAACATAGTAATATAAATTTACAAGTAACATTTTGAAACAAACAAACAAAAAAAAAATAATTATATTTTGAAAATAATAACAGATTAATAGAGGAAGAATTGCAATTTAGTTGAAGTTATTACTTAAGTACAAAAAAATCAGCACACATTAAAATTTGCAAATGAAATTTCAAAATACTTATGAGTAAGATTAAGCCTATAATTTTCCTGAAATATTTTTGGGTCTGGGAGCAACATTGTGAAATCATTGACATCAACAACAGATTCATTAGAGGTGAAAATTAGCGGTCGCCACTCACCACATGACGATTAAATTTTAAAAGTGGCGATTAAAAAATCTGTTATCGATCGCCAAGTGAAATACACCACTTTTCATGGAAATATGCATATCTACATTGATTACATCTAATTGGAGAACTGGTTAATTCTTTTTCCTACCAGATGCAAACAGATTTCAACGACTTAGCTGTATTTTCAATATTTCGGCTTTTTCTTATGTGCTTACTCTTTAGTTGGATTATTTTTTCAAGAAATACAGTTTTATTCTGCAAAATATATTTATAAGCTTTGATTCCACATGCATTTCAAGTAATTTATTCCTTTTTTCCCACTGGATACAAGTGGATTTTAAGGACATTTCAGTATTTTCAATATTTTGACTCCTGCCACATGCTCACCAGTTGGATTATTTTTCTTCAAGAGATACTATTTAATCATGCGAAATACACTCATACTCATACAATAGGTATAAAACTTTTATAGAAAAATATGCTTATGTACAACGATTATAATTTATCTAGATGTCAAGAAAGTTTGAAACATAATAGTGGCCACTAATGAAACTGAGTCTACCGGCCACTGGCTACTAACTAAATTTCCCAGTTTTCACCTATAAGATCCATCTACAGTTTCGGGAAAAATAAACTGATTTCCATTCAATTTGCGTCTCATGAATCTTACTTGAATAGAATCATCACCCATTAGACTACATTTATATTTATCAAAGGCAGTAAATACAAAACAAAATATTTCTTACTATGTTAAATGAATTATTTTCTTTGTTTACTTTATTTTACAGTTAAATAACCTTTTTAAAACAATATTTCTTTATAGAAAAAAAGCAACTATTAAATATTTTGAACATTCTCCATTACAGGAGCAGAGTGGGTTGTGGACCACTGTGCACCAGAAGTGAGTGGTCCACTGTGCCCCAGGAGTGGGTGGTCCAGTGTGCCCCATGTTGAAGTTCAATAAATAATCATATTAATATTGTTTATAGCTTTCTTTTAAACATATTAGCTTTAAAGTTAAATAAAAACAAGCATCTTAGCTTTGCAAAAAAGCTGTTTTATCTTATTTATCTACAACCTTTAATTACTAAAAAAATTTAAATATGATGATGAAAAATTTTACTTTTAGAAGCTCAAAACAACCAATCAGGATAAAATAGTTCAATCTGAGCTAAACATATTTTCTGAAGGCTATAAATAATCAGTGGAGTGCTGTTTATTAGGATAGACGAGAAGCTTAAAATAAATAAAATATTAGGTGGTGATCCACTGTGTCCATAGGTCCAGTGTATACCAGTCTCCCCTATCTGTGATTAGGTCTAATATTTTCTAAACTATGCACAACATTCCCTAAATGCTACTTGGATACAAAATTAAATAAAGCTATTTAAAGCTATTTATAAACAGAATTCAGCTATTTTTAAAATTGACATAATTAATAAGGGCATGGAGTTGACATCCAATTAAAGTACACTATGGTAATTAAAAGTTTTAAATTAAAATTACATAAAACAAAAACAACTGACCATGCTTCAGAAGTAGTCCATCCAACAAGTAGCTTCCTGTAATTAATTTGTATCCCAAGTTCTAGTTAAAGCTGCCATCTAGTAGATTTTTATATAACTACTAGCTGACCTGCCCGACGTTGGCCGGGCCTGTGATAATAAAATTAAACAAACCAAAAATTTGTATGATTTTATATATTTAACTCGATAAGGATGCATAATTTTCAAATAAAAGAAATCCAAGATTTTTAATAATTTTATACAGCTTCTAATAGCACCATTCCAAATTTTTATTTACTTGTTTTGTACCTTTCTTTATTCAAGAGATAACGGACATCTTGTCTGCTATGCTTGTTCGTAGAAGAAAAAAAAAAAAAAAAAAAAAAAAACCTCTTGAAATATTTTTTTTTTTCTGCAGTCAAATTAATGCGAAATAATAAATATCTTCGGTTATAAGAATTTTAAAATTGTAGCTTAATTAGAATTGTTAATTTGAGTCACCTAAAAAATCTCTTAGTACCTCTTTCTTTGCTGTTTCATTATCGAGACACCTGTGGTGACTCAAATTTTTATCAAAAGATGTGTTGATCATTGCAAGATTAAATTGCTTGAAAAATTAAACATTTCTAATTAATATTTCTTAAAGTTGTGGATGGAATTTTTTGAAATTTGACTTTTTGAATTTGCGATTTTTTGTTTCTATAGATCTGCAAATTTTTGTGTCGAAAGACCTAATAGTTTTTGTTATTTCGAAATGTGTCGAAAAGGCATACTTAAAAGTCATTGTGGTAACCCAACCTTTTTCCAGTAAACCTAAAATCTTTCTTTCCTCTCCCAACACACACTTCATTTAGCGGTTTCACATTTCTTTTGCACCATTTTCAGAAAAATATGGCATTTTAGAAGCGATGGTTAATGAGAAACTAATTAATAGCTTGGATAATTATCAAAATATTTAAATTCTGAGACTCAGGTGCACATGGACTATCCACACCTAAATTTTCAGACTTTTAGCTGGGCTAAATTTTGCTAGCCATTACAGACAGACAGACAAACAAACACACACACAGAGCGAAATTTTCTTTTATTAATATAGATAACTGATATGTCATGGAAGGGGCTATAATTCTGGGGACAGAAGTGTCTTGGTCTATAATTTTTTTTTAAATATAAATTTTCTTTTAAAAAGTAAATAAAGTACATCCATTTTTTAATGTATTGTATTTTATATGGTCTCTTCTTTTATCTTATGAGATATATTCATGTTGTAAAGTAAAAACAGGCATGGAGGGACATACCATGGAGGTGACATTTAGTATGATTTTATTTTTTTTTAAATTTAAAATTTATTTTAAAGTATTTTTTAATACAAGTTTTATATGTGCCTTAGGGTGGTCCAAAAAAACTTTTTTTGAGCTAGAGTCCGGGCCACCCCCTACTTTTTTTAGACTCATCAATAATATAATGCTGGTAAATTTTTAGCTTTCTACTCAAATTCTAAGAGGGTGCTCAATGACCACCAACAATTTAACATTAGCAGGAGTATAGGAAATGCAACAGATATTTTACACTTGAGACTTATTTAATTTTTCTCAGAAATTTTTAGTAGAAATTTATTTTGTTGTATTATATATATATTTAAATATTTCTAAAATATTTTATTGTATGTAACATTTTTTCTGATAATTATTTACTCAAATAAATATAAAAGGAATTTAACGGCAACACTAAACCAAAACTAGAATTCTACCAACGCATTTTACTACCAATTGAAAACAATTTTTAAGTGAAACATTTAATTTTCATGGTAATTTTTTTTAAAATAATTATCTTATATATTTTCAAATTCTGCATCTAGCAACAAACATCTCTTCCATAGTTGTTTACATTTTGCACATGGCTATTTCTAAGTGAAAGGTAACAAAGGAAAGTAATATTTAAAATGGATTTAATTATTTATTGTAGGAATGTTTGTTTTCAAATAAGTAACAAGTCTTATATTTATGTTACATTTTTATATTGAATATTAATCTACTGTGTTATGTGATGCTAACATTATTTATGTTACAATTAATAAGACAAACACTAAACCTAATACGAAATAAAATAATCACAAAATTTGTGAATTGATCAATAATTTTAATTTTATGAAATATAGCCATTCTTTTCTGCTTAAAGAAATTTTATAGCTAAAAATTTGTGATGGCTTCAGTTTCAACTCGCCTTAGTAATGAAATTTTTCTGATTGTTCTAAGAGCAATAGATCCATTGACTACATTGAAACAATTAGCTACGACAAGACAAGTACTTCAGCGCTTTCATTATCATTTGAAAAAATCAAAATTGGTACGATCTGCTAGCCATTTAACAGTTGAAGAACTAATGCAGCTATAGCAGAAATCTGCAATTCCTACAAAACTAAAGAAAGATATAATTGAAAAGCTTGAAAACATTCATTCTCATTGGCTCTTGTTAAAGAAAAATAAAAGACATTCTTCTACAGCCCAACAACAACAAGTGGATAGATTTCTTGAAGATTTAGACATTCTTTTTGATATTGCTCAAGCCAATGCTATGAAAATAATAAGAATTAAAGAAGATTATGAATTTCTTCAGGATCAAAGAACCAGTCATAAGATCTACATGGGTTTAGAAGATAAAGAGCTAAAGAAAAAGTGTAAGCGTTCTCTTTAGAGACAAAAAGAGGAGGAAGAACGATGCATTAGAGCCTCTTTACCCTCAGCTGCTGTCTGCTCATTTGATATTTGTCTAATTAGTGAAACGGAAAACTCTGGAACTTCTGATTTTAAATCAGACGATGAATTTATTCCATCACAGTTAAAGATGAAGTGTCAGCTTTTGAAATTGGAAGAACACACACAGATAGTGTCTAAAAAAGAACTTTTTACTCCTCATGTTACCAGTACCTTAGACAGAAATAAAATATCTGATCATGAAGCATTTCGTCTAATTGTTCCACTCGCAACAGCTCTTGGTCACAATCCGTCTTGCCTTCCAGTTTCAAGAAGTACTATCCGACGAACACGTAAAAAAGCCTGGAAGGAGTATGCAGAATCAATAAAAGGTGAATTCAGACCAGATTTCCCTTTAGTGATTCACTGGGATGGCAAACTCCTGCCTGAAATTTTTGGATGTGGAAACGTTGATCGACTACCAGTATTTGTATCTGGAGATGGTCTTAATAAGCTCCTTGGAGTGCCAAAACTGATTGCTGGAACTGGAAAAAATGCAGCCAATGCTATACATATTTTACTGAAAGAGTGGAATGTCACAAAAATTGCTCAAGCAATATGCTTTGACTCAACAAGCGTGAACACTGGTTATTTAAATGGAACCTGTGCTTTTCTTGAAAAAATACTTCAATGTGAACTTTTCTGGTTAGCTTTGTCGCCATCATATAATGGAATTGGTCTTGGCAAAAACATTTACTTTGTGTTTTGGATCTTCAAGTTCTCCAGATATTCAAATCTTTAAAAGATTCAAGGATGTTTGGAATGGTGTTGTGAGGGATAATTATAGAGCACTAGAACTAAATGCAGAAACGAAATAAGAAGCATAATGTGAGAGGTGAACCTGAGATTTTCAAATAAGATGGTGTGCGATTGTCAGACTTTGCAACAAGAAGAACAGCAGTATGAATATAGGGAAATCGTTTTTAAGCTTCTCCCCTGATAAATGGAATGATAATGATGACTATTGTAAATGACAAGAATGGCTGAAAAAATTGCAAACAGAAAATGTATTCATCAGATACTAAAATCAGTTTTAGACACTATTTTGTTTAATATTATTAAAGAGCAAAATATACTTAGTTCTATTTTTCACTTCTCTGTTGTTTTATTCTTTTGTCAAAGATTGTAAAATAAAAAAAAATATATGCACAAATTTTTGAGGATTTTATTTTTTAAACAAATATATAGAAATATTACAATAGAATACACTAACTTATAAAGTTCGTGGGGATTGAGCACCCTCTTGCAGTTGAAATATGAAGTTTAAATTTTACCAGAATATTACTGTACACAAGTCTAAAAAATTTGAGGGGTGGCCTGGTATTTATATAAAACTTTATTTTTTTACATATACAGCTGGACCACCCTAATGTGCCTTCATAGATTATCTATTTAGTTGAACAATTATTTGCATAAAAGTACAAAAAAATTGATTGGGACTCAAATTTCCACTTAATTTCAGAACTACCCATTTATATGTATGGTGTTGACATAAAATGCAGTGAAACTCATTTTGGAAAAGATGTGTTACACTCACGCTAAAATGTAAACAAAAGATTGGCGACTGTTTGGTTGGCGCGATTTCCAAGACTGCGCCAAGCTACTATTTTCCGTTGACATTTTGGAAACATAAAAAACAGAACATTTATAAATAACGTATTTGAAAACACAGAAAATCGTATTTCTACACAACAATTAAAATAAACTAAAAATACATTTTTTACAACATAAATTTAATGGAAAATGTTAATTACGTCATTTCAATCTTTTAAAGTGCACTACTATATTACAGTAATCCTTCGCTGATGCTAATTTTAATTTCATACAAACTTTTAGTTAAAATCATTACGTCATTTCAATCTTTTAAAGTGCCCTACTATATCAGTGTAAACATTCGATTATTTAGTTTCTAATTTCATGACGAACACAACATTTATAAATAATGACGTATTAGTAAAACCAGAAAGTAAATTAAAAAAAAAATGAAAAATAAATTTTTTTAACATAAATTTAATAGAAAATACATTACCTACGTCATTCTTCTAAAGTGGACTGCTACAATCAGAATAATCATTCGATAACTGATTTTGTAATTTCGCACAAACCTTTAGATAAAATTACGTTCAATCTTTTATTTCAATCTTTTAAAGAGCACTACTATATCAGGGTAACCATTCAGTAATTCAAATTTTAACTTAACATAAACTATTAGATAAAATCATCGCGTTATTTCAGTTTTGAAGTGCTGAACTTGCCTTTCTGCTTCCTCATAAAAACTTATCTGGTATACTCTCGAAAAATGGTATCCATAGCCACAGACATTTTCCAACTTCTACCAGCAACTACAAACGTCAAAACAATTTCGATAAACAAAATAGAATGATAAACTCAATTCTACCGCTCTAACTGCCACTGTAATAACCACCAATACGTAATAATTCACATGACAATTAAAAATCAATCATTAACTCAACAGTTATGCAAATTTATTTCCCTTCCATATATGGTTCTATAATACGCGACTCTGCAACCCAATAATGTGCAATAGAACGTTTGTCTACAACCAATACTTTTCATCATCAATGACGTAATACAGACATGCGCAAACATTTCCCTTAACATCCACACAAATACGGATTACAATAATAAATTTCAACACCAGTAACTAAATACAAGCTTAATAGCCGGGTTGCCATAAAATAAAAAACAGTCCCCAAAGTTTGGCGACTTTTTTCTTTTTTTTAACCGATTATTATTTTTTTTTTTTAGCGTGAGTGTAAAGCATCTAAGCCCTCATTTTTTTTACTTATAAATATTATCTATTATTTAGATTTATTTATTTTATATTTTATTTATAAATTTACCAAATCACCTTACCAAACGTCAAAAAATCGCAACAACCACATCGAAACATTTATTACCAAATTTTTCGGCACATGATATGGGACTTTTCCCTCAGTACGAAACAGTTAAAATTAGTAAAAATTATAAATTATTTCACACTAACGCTGATGCAATACAGAAATGTTTATTTTGATATTCACAATTTACATATTTATTATGTAAATTTTGCTTCACATGACGAATCTGTTCATTACAGACTCTTGTAATACTGTTTACCAGCTCTTTTTTTTTTTTTTTTTTTTTTTTTTTGTTAATTAAAAATGAACATTCATAACTTACTGGATAAAGAGGGGGAGGTTGTCCAACCGGTGGAAGTACATCATCTGATCCTCCAAATAATGGCCTATTAAATCCTCTACCACGACCTCGACCTCTGGCAGCCATTATACTAGAAAATTAAAATTGAAATGTTAACTTTCCTAATGTAGCATGTAACATGTACCATGCCATGTTTACTTCGAAATTGTAAATAAAGTACTGTTGCCAAATATTAAAAATAATACTGAGTATCAAAGCTATAACTTCCAAAGCAGCATAAAAACCTTTCTTACTAAAATTATTTATAGTTTGTAAATAATTATAACACATGTTTTTGTTTTTCTGTTTTTTAGCTAATAACTCTTTTTACTGCATTTTAATAGCGATGCCAATCAATAAATAGCAATTATTTTTCTCATAAAATTAGTTATTTTAGGTCTGGCAATATCAAGGTCAATCTTTTGAAAACATCAGCGCGACCGCGTGATAAAAGTGTAAGTTAAATAAATATATTTGAAAGGTCTTCGTTTTTTATAAATTAAAGTTAATTGTTTATTTAATCTAATTTCTGACGTTAATATTTTCCTTGATCATTATTTGAGTAGAATTTTTTATTTTTAAAGTTTAATTTGTTATTAAGCCTATTTGTTTACATTCTACCGGTAAATTTTTAAATTTCAGTAATTATTATATTTTTGGCTATTTTCGACATTTTAATAACACGAATACATATTGTCACATATAGATTATTATTTAAAAAAAAAAAATACAAATTACCAAGTACTATTACGTTAGCTGGGCGCAAATCTCATCAATGTGGTATTTATTTTGTTTTTTGAATGAAATTAGTGAAAAACATGTATTTTAAATGTATGCAATGAGGAATCTGTTTAGAAAAAAAATTGAACCATTTAAAAAATCAAGGACCCTTCACATTTTTTTTTTTTAATCTTAAACATGTATTGCCAAAAAAAAAAATATCCAAATCTATTGGCACAGGATATGGAACTTTTTCTAATAGAGTGTTATAAATTATCTAGCATATGCATTTGAGACAGAATTTCCTACATGTTCTTTTTATTTCTTTTATTTTTATAGGTTACTTCAACATGGTTAAAAGCGTGCCAAAATCAACTACCTCTGTTAAAAAGACTGTTAAAAAAGCAGCTTCAACAGTTCAAAAGGCTCTTACAAAAGAGAAAAAATCTGAGAAGCTGACAAATGGATCTGTAAAAGAAAATCCAGAAATGGAATCTGATGTAGCAAATACAAAAAGTACAACAAAATTAGATGAAAGTATTGCAGATAATACTGAAAGTGAAAGGTTAGAATCTTATGTATATGCTGACATTTTTAAATATTGTGTAGTTTATCCTGTAGTTTTGACTCATTGATAATGAGCTTTAAACAATATTTATGTAAAACTTAATTTGTTACAGTTAATTTATTTCTAGTCTTATTCTCTTGGTAACATAACATCTATATATATATTTCTCTTAAGTAGTGTGAAAATGAGGCTGAATTTATAGCTTGCCGTGTGGCAACAACCGTGTAACATAAAATTAATTTGCTTTATTACATTCCACCAATCAGAAGCTTGATTTCACCATTGAAACTTGCATCATATTTAAAAAAAAAATCTCCATGGTTTTCATAAAATTTAAACATATTAAAATTATTCTGTTTAATTACGCACTAATCGTGAAACAGCAGAACACCAGGGACATAGCTTTAGGGGGGGAGGGGGTGGAGCCTCCCCCTCCAATAAGTTCAAGTAGTAGGGCGCCACAGAAGGTTTAAGGGCGCCGTCAGGCGCCCATAAAGAAAGGGTATATTAGTAGTAATAAGTGATTATATACAAACACTTTATTTTAAATCTTAAATTAGAAAGTAAGTTACTTTTAACATACAAAATTTGAATAAGGGGTTTAATTTTATATTTGTTTCTACTTCTATCCTCTCCCCCCCACCCCCACCCCCCGTCAAAAAAAGGTATACTTGCAAAAGGGAAAATTCTGAAAATGGGAATTGTAATCAATTGCGGGACGATAAGTGTAATTCGATCCTTAGAAGTACAAATATTCCCTTCTTATATTAGTAGTTGTTGGCAACCCTTTGTTGTAGAAAGAAAGTGTGAAGAAGTTGAACTGACTGGTGGGGGTTAGAGCGGTTCACCAATACTTTCATGTAAGGGGCCAAAGATTGTTTAAGGGCGCCATTAGGCACCCATAAAGAAAGGGTTTAAATAGTAGTTGCAAGTAATTATACAAGAACATTATTTTGAATGTTAAGAATTGCAATCAATTGCAGGGCAGTAATGTAATTCGATCCTTAGAAGTACAATTCTTTCCTTATCTCAGTAGTTTTTAGTCACCTTTGGTAATCTAAAGAAAGTGTAAAGAAATGGAAGTGACTGGAGAGAGGTTACAGAACGGCTCAGAGAGGGTGAGGGTGGCCTAGAGGTCTCCACGGGCTGAAATTTCTAGGGTCGGACCCGCCCGTGTACAAACGAAAGCCGTCCTGCCCAGTCCGTTTTAAAAACCGAAAGTTCGGCCCGGCCCGGAGAGGTTCAATTTCTACAAAAGAAAATCCAATTTTTCATACCATATAATTAAGATTATTTTAAAGAATAGTGCATATATTTTTTTGCGAAATTTTTAAAGTATATTTCAGACTACATGTGGGCAATCCATAGAATACAGAATGTCAACATTAATGAATACTTAGGTTTCTAGACTTTTACATTCAAATAAAGACTCATTAAAAAATTGTACTTTAGAGTAAAGATAAAAAATGTTTAAAAACATCATAAATTTTGAAGCTTTTATAATTAAAAAATTAGATAAAAAAATATTTTTTCGGAATTCATTAAAGTTTATTTCCAAAGATTTTGTTACCAAAAATCCATTATCACTTTTAGTTTGGAATAAAAAATTGTCTGCCAGACACGTCTTAGGAATAATTAAATTCAGGTCCAGCCCGGTCCGCGTATATAGAAAAAACGTACGCCTATGAACGTGGCCCGAGTCGACAGGGGAAATTAGGTGCTGGCTCAGACTCAATGTATAACTGTCCGATGAAAATCTCTACGTTAGGCATATTAAATTTCTGTATTGATGTTGTCAAACTAGTATCGAATTGTGCAACATAATTATAACGTATTCTGGCATAGCCAGGTATATTGAAAATTGTTCATATTTCATCGGCTTGGTCCGATCTTTTTAAATTTGGTATATCGGTGCCGGTAGTCCCTCTTTTTTTTTTTTTTTTTTTTTTTTTTACCAGACCGCCTAGCTTGTTTATTTTTTTTATTATTAACCCGGCCCATTTGAACGTTTGACTTTATTTGGCCGGGTGCGGAAATCAGACCGTGCAGATTGTGATCTTTAGGATAGAGGTCTGCACGGGCCAAAATTTACAGACCCGGCCCGAACGAAAGCTATCTTGGCCAAGCCCAGTCCGGTCGAAAAGCTAAAAGTTTGGAATCGGACCGGCCTGTTGAAAATTCAGTGAAAACAGGCCCGACCCGTTGAAAAATCAATGAAATCAGGCCCGGCCCGACCTGACCAACTCAATTTCTACAAAAAATCCAATTTTTATTATACGATTAAGATTCTTTTAATGAATACTGCATGCATTTTTATGGGAAAATTTTACAGTATATTTTAGAATACTTTATACCTGTGCCACATGCCATAGCATACAGAATAGTATTATTAATGATCACTTAGACTTTTAGATTATTACATTCAAATGAAGACATTCAAAAAATTAATGTATTTTAGAATAAATGAAAAAAGGGGTTAAAAACATCCTAACTTTTGTTGCTGTATAATAATAAAAAAATGTTTCTCTGTAATTTATTAAAGTATACTTCCAAAGATTTTGTTAATAGAAGTTCATTATCGCTATTACTATTATTACCAAACAACTCGACACGTCCTAGGAACAATTAAACCCAGTTTCCACCCGGTCTGAGTACATAGAAAATAATGTAAGCCTGATCCCAGCTTGCCCGAGTCTACTGAAACAATTAAGCCCAGGCTCAAGTATGATGCATGTGTCCAATGCCAATTTCTACTAGGGATGCAACGGATATCGGTAAATATCTGATATCCAGCATATCCGGCTGATTTTTCAATATCCGAAATATCATCGGATATCCGAATCACAATCACCGGATATCCGACTTCTCTGCCGGATATCCGGTTCTCTACTATATAAGTTCTATCAATAATATGCCTAGGACATGATGGCAAATTGTATTCAAACATCCTTGATAAAAGTGACTTTTGTTTATAATGCAAAATATGAAATATAATAGTAAGTTCCTTATCCACGAGTAAAAGGTTCTAACTCTCAAAAATTTAAAGAATAGTCAGCTTTCCTAATATAGATATTTCAACTCGTTATGATAAATTTAAGAATTTACGTTTACATCTTTTAGAAAATTGTTCCTTTACTGTCAGATTGTAAAATAATATATGAAGTTGTTTATTAAAGTATGACTTTATTAATTTTCTTTCTTACTTTTAAGTTAAACAATTAAACAGACCTATTTTTGTTTTTTAACTTGTGTGTTAAAAAAACTTTATACTTATTATCTACTAATAAAAGAAAGTTTTGTTCTGTGTGTGTGTGACGTTTACCAAAATCTACCGCACATAAGAGTCTGAAAATTTCGGTGAGGATAGTCTACGGCAGATCCTGATGCACCTGAGAATCAGACTTAATTTTTTTGTGACCTGGGTTCCTTTACGTTTTTGTACCTTTAATTTTTAATAACTTGCCTCGGTTGAATCCTCAAACAAGGGCGATGCTTGGCTGCGTCAAATTTGGCAAAGCGATAAATGAGTTTTTCTTGCTACCGGTTTGTTCCTTGCATTTCTTCCCCGCCTACTACGGTTTGATCTAGAAATTTGATTGGTTTATGAGTGAATTACGCAGTGATGGAACAGCTGCGCCAATTGCGCCAAAACGATAATGCTGCGCCATTCTGCGCCAAAACGATCATTTTTCAACAAAATTGCGCCCAACTGCGCCAATTCGATAATTTTTTTCTAGCAACATTTTGCCATAAGAAAAATTTCGTCATTCTTCGCGGTACGAAATCCCCTCTTTAGTGCCTGTTACGATTCGAAACGTGCTCGCGCGCGCCGATCAGTCGATCCTCTGATTGGATTGAGTTTCCTGCAAAGGAACCAACTATATATGACTAGAGCTTAGCAGCTAGGAAGCTCGGCTCGCGAGACACCAATCACAGTCTGCTACAGGGGTGATTCTGGTCCGAATTTTCCGAAAAATTAAGGCAATGGTTTCCGAAAAAAAAAAAAATATATATATATATATATATATATATATCGGTCATAAATCCGAAATTCGGACATAAAATGTATCGGTATTTCGGCAAATGATCGCCGAAAAAAATCAATCTCGTCATTCGTTCTAAGAAAAGTCGGCAATTTTGTCAAAGGATCGCGGGTAAAACATGACTTTCGTCAGAAAATCGCGAAAAAACGGCCAATTTCGTCAAAAACATTGCGAAAAGCGGCAGATTTCGTCAAAAGATCGCGAAAAAACGGCAAATTTTATCAACGGATCGCGGGGAAAACGTTACTTTCGTCAGAAAATAAAAAAAAAACCGGCAAATTTCGTCAAAAACATTGCTAAAAACGGCAAATTTCGTCAAAAGATCGCGAAAAAACGGCAAATTTAGTCAAAAATTGCGAAAAACGGCAAATTTCGTCATAAACATTGCGAAAAACGGCAAATTTCGCCCAAAGATCGCGAAAAAATGACAAATTTTGTCAACAGATCACGGGAAAAACGTGACTTTCGTCAGAGAATCGTGTAAAAACGGCAAATTTTGTTAACACATCGCGAAAAACGGCAAATTTCGTCAAAAAATAGTGAAAAAAACGCAAATTTTATCAACAGATCTCGGAAAAAACTGCAAATTTCGTCAAAGGAACGCAAAAAAAAAGTGACGGGAGTACGTGCTGATTAGCTTTTGGTGTAAATCGCTCAACAGGTGGCGCTGCTATCCTGCATTTCTCGCGACTTCCGCAATCTCTATCTCAAGAACTAATCCACTTATTTTCACCAAACTTCAGATTCAGTTAGACCTTGACATAAATAGATGCTGATTATATTTTGGTGTAGCTATCCCAACAGGTGGCACTGCTATACTACTTTTTTCATGATTTTCACGATAGCTGTATCTCAAGAACTAATACCCAGAATTTCATCAAACTTCAGATTCTGATAGACCTTGACATAAATAGATGCTGATTACGTTTCGATATAAATAGCCCAACAGGTGGTGCTGCTATTCTACTTTTGCATGATTTCACAATAACTATATCTCCAGAACTTCGTTAAACTTCATATTTTGTTAGACCTTGACATAATCAGTCAGGGGTGATTCTGTTCCGAATTTTCCGAAAAATTAAGGCAGTCATTTCCTAAAATTAAAAAAAAACGGTCATAAATCCGAAAATTCGGACATAAAAGACATCGCGTTTTTCGACAAATGGTCGCCGAAAAAAAATCAATTTCGTCAATCGTTCGAAAAGAAATCGCCAACTTGTCAAAGGATGGCGGAAAAACGACAGATTTCGTCAAAAAAATCGCAAAAAACCGGCAAATTTCGTCAAAGGATCGCGGAAAACGGCAAATTTCGTCAAAAGATCGTGGAAAAACGGCAAATTTCATCAAAGGATCGTGGAAAAACGGCAAATTTCGTCAAAGGATCGCGAAAAAATGGCAAATTTCGTTAAAGGATCGCGAAAAATCGGCAGATTTCATCGAAGGATCGCGATAAAACGACAAATTTTGTTAAAAGATCGCGAAAAAACGCCAAATTTCGTCAAAGGATCGTGAAAAAAACCCGGCAAATTTCGTCAAAGGATCGCGAAAAAACGGCAAATTTTGTCAAAGGATCGCGATAAAACGACAAATTTTGTTAAAAGATCGCGAAAAAACGTCAAATTTCGTCAAAGGATCGTGAAAAAAACGGCAAATTTCGTCAAAGGATCGCGAAAAAACGGCAAATTTTGTCAAAGGATCGCGAAAAAACGGCAAATTTCGTCAAAGGATCGCGAAAAAACGGCAAATTTCATCGAAGGATCGCGATAAAACGACAAATTTTGTTAAAAGATCGCGAAAAAACGGCAAATTTCGTCAAAAGATCGTGAAAAAACGGCAAATTTCGTCAAAGGATCGCGAAAAAACGGCAAATTTCATCGAAGGATCGCAATAAAACGACAAATTTTGTTAAAAGATCGCGAAAAAACGGCAAATTTTGTCAAAAGATCGTGAAAAAACGGCAAATTTCGTCAAAGGATCGTGAAAAAACGGCAAATTTCGTCACTGGATAACGAAAAAACCGCTAATTTCGTCAAAGGATTGCGGAAAACCCGCAAATTTCATTAGAAGATCGCGAAAAAACGACAAATTTCGTCAAAGGATCGCGAAAAAACAGCAAATTTTGTCAAAGGACCGCGAAAAAACGCCAAATTTCGTCAAAAGATCGCGAAAAAACACCAAATTTTGTCAAAGGATCGCGAAAAAACGCCAAATTTCGTCAAAGGATCGTGAAAAAAACCGGCAAATTTCTTTAAAGGATCGCGAAAAAACGGCAAATTTTGTCAAAGGATCGCGATAAAACGACAAATTTTGTTAAAAGATCGCGAAAAAACGCCAAATTTCGTCAAAAGATCGTGAAAAAAACGGCAAATTTCGTCAAAGGATCGCGGAAAAACGGCAAATTTCGTCAAAGGATCGCGAAAAAACATCAAATTTTGTCAAAAGACCGCGAAAAAACGCCAAATTTCGTCAAAAGATCGCGAAAAAACACCAAATTTTGTCAAAGGATCGCGAAAAAACGCCAAATTTCGTCAAAGGATCGCGATAAAGCGGCAAATTTTGTTAAAAGATCGCGAAAAAACGGCAAATTTCGTCAAAATATCACGAAAAAACGGCAAATTTCGTCAAAGGATCGTGAAAAAAAAACGCCAAATTTCGTTAAAAGATCGCGGAAAATCGGCAGATTTCATCGAAGGATCGCGATAAAACGACAAATTTTGTTAAAAGATCGCGAAAAAACGCCAAATTTCGTCAAAGGATCGTGAAAAAAACCGGCAAATTTCTTCAAAGTATCGCGAAAAAACGGCAAATTTTGTCAAAGGATCGCGATAAAACGACAAATTTTGTTAAAAGATCGCGAAAAAACGGCAAATTTCGTCAAAGGATCGTGAAAAAAACGGCAAATTTCGTCAAAGGATCGCGGAAAAACGGCAAATTTCGTCAAAGGATCGCGGAAAAACGGCAAATTTCGTCAAAGGATCGAGAAAAAACCGCAAATTTTGTCAGTGGGGTGCGGAAAAAAATCATTGTGCCGGGAGTGGATTCCCCCTCCCCCGTCTCCCTTGTTGTAACCTTTCAGAAAATTTGTTGTGAATTTCAGATTTTTTTTTTTTTACTCAGAATTACCCCTGAATCAGATGCCAGTTAGATTGTGGTGTAAATCGCCCAACAGGTGGCGCTATTGCACTTCATTTATCACGATTTCTGAAATAGCTATATCTCAAGAATTAATGAACGGAATTTCATCAAACTTCATATTATGTTAAACCTTGTATAATAAATAAAATCTCCTAAATATATTCTTATTAGATTTGGATGTATACTGACCAACAGGTGGTGCTGCTATTCTCTGTTTTTCAGAATTTCCGCGATAGCTCTATCTCAAGAACGAGTAGATTGTCATTTAATTTTGGTTACAAACGATTTGATTGATATAGAAAAAAGTTTTGTGATAGCTGTAACACAGTTTTTTTTTTTTTTTTTTTTTTTTTTGTATGTGTGTACGTTTTCTCTAAAAAGCTTTTTCATGCTTAAAAGAGAGGGATTTTGCAGCTCCATAATAGTTATTTTCTGCTGAAAAACCGTTTTGCTGCTCCGAAATGAGCGATTTGCTGCTCCGAAATGAGCGATTTGCTGCTCCGAAATGAGTCATTTGCTGCTCCAAAATGAGTCATTTGCTGCTCCAAAATGAGCGATTTCTGCTCCAAAATGAGCGGTTTGCTGCTCCAAAATGGTGTTTTGCTGCTCCAAAATGATGATCCTGGTGTTCCATCACTGATTACGTTCGTTTGGTTGGGTTGGTTGGTTTATTGTGTACCGTATTGTTGGATTCAGAGAGTGATGAGTTAGATAGAGGTGCACTATACCGTAAAAATGTTTTTGAGAATGAAACCGATAATTTCGGAATTTATTAGGCCCAAAAAAGGAAGCATACACTGTTAAAAATATCGTGAAAAATTACCTCTGTTTTTAAAGGTTCTCTATTTTCTGACCAATGAGAACGCCAAGGGCGTTCATGTAGCATTTTCATTGGTCAGAAAATAGAGAGCCTTTATAAACAGAGGTAATTTTTCATGATATTTTTAACAGTGTATGGAAGAAGGGCTGAATTTATTGGACCGTGAGAGGTTTTCAAATCAAGTCCCAAGTTGTTTGGGCCGACTTTAGTGTTGCATCACGGCACATCGCATGTTTATTTTTGTTTGAACTCTGGGATTTGCGAAGTGAAGTGAATTTAATCTTTTGACGTGTTGTTTTTTTATGAAGAATTCGGCGAAACGGCAAGTGTGAATTTGAAATAGTGTGTGTAGTGTGTTGTTAATGAAAATTTAGGATATTTTAGGTGTTTTTGATAGATTATTTAGAGGTAAATTTGAATTTTGTCCTCTTGAGTGAGCAGTTTAAGGGTTTGTTTGTTTGTTTGTTTGTTTCTTGAGAAGATACATCTGACTTGTGTGCTTGACATCAAGTGCCTGCTTATATCGTCAATATACATCAGTTTAAGGGTTATTTTTGTATAAATACTGCTGCCTCATCAGAAGTGATCGGCGATAGCGATTATGACAAACCGAAGCCTTAAAAAAAAGGGTAAATTTGAAAAATAAAAGTAAGTGAATTTTTATTGATTTTATTTGATAAGTGTGTGTCTTGCATTTTAGATATTACTGTAGAGCTGGTTTCGTGCATCGAGTGTTGTTTTTTTGTTTTTGATAATGTGTACAGGATACATACATAAGTTATTGATTGCTGTGTGAACGAATTTCGTACATTCTAGAGATTGCTGTACAGCGAGTTTCATGCATCCAGTGATGTTTTTTTTCGGTTAATGTACGCGAAGCGTACATACATAAGTTATTGATCGCTGCGTGAATGAGTTTCATGCATTCTAGAGATTGCTGTACAGCGAGTTTTATGCATCCAGTGATGTTATTTTTCGGTTAATGTACGCGAAGCGTACATACATAAGTTATTGACCGCTGCATGAATGAGTTTCATGCATTCTAGAGATTGCTGTACAGCGAGTTTCATGCATCCAGTGATGTTTTTTTTCGGTTAATGTACGCGAAGCGTACATACATAAGTTATTGATCGCTGCGTGAATGAGTTTCATGCATTCTAGAGATTGCTGTACAGCGAGTTTCATGCATCCAGTGATGTTTTTTTTCGGTTAATGTACGCGAAGTGTACATACATAAGTTACTGACTGCTGCGTGAATGAGTTTCATGCATTCTAGAGATTGCTGTACAGTGAGTTTCATGCATCCAGTGATGTTTTTTTTCGGTTAATGTACGCGAAGCGTACATACATAAGTTACTGACCGCTGCGTGAATGAGTTTCATGCATTCTAGAGATTGCTGTACAGAGAGTTTCATGCATCCAGTGATGTTTTTTTTCGGTTAATGTACGCGAAGCGTACATACATAAGTTATTGATTGCTGCGTGAATGAGTTTCATGCATTCTAGAGATTGCTGTACAGCGAGTTTCATGCATCCAGTGATGTTTTTTTTCGGTTAATGTACGCGAAGCGTACATACATAAGTTACTGACCGCTGCATGAATGAGTTTCATGCATTCTAGAGATTGCTGTACAGCGAGTTTCATGCATCCAGTGATGTTTTTTTTTTTTTCGGTTAATGTACGTGAAGCGTACATACATAAGTTGCTGACCGCTGCGTGAATGAATTTTACGTATTTAAAAAATTAGGAATTTAGAGATTTTGTCCAATTGTAATATTTGTGCTTTGTGGCAAAGAAGTGATTATTTACACAATTTGTATGAGAGTTTCTTTCACGACGTAAACGTTGTTTTTATTTCGTTTTGTTGCAATTTACAAAGTTTAAGGGGTATTTTTTGTTAGGAAAAAATTGACTGTTAAATTTGCGAATTCTTTGTAAAGATCGGGAGGAAAGAATAGTTAAAAATTTGTAAAAATGGAAAAACCTGGAAGAAAAAATAGCTAAAAATTTGTAAAAATAGAAAAATTTGGAGGAAAAAATAGCTAAAATTTTGTAAAAATGGAAAAATCTGGAGGAAAAATAGCTAAAAATTTGTAAAAATAAAAAAATCTGGGGGAAAAAATAGCTAAAAATTTGTAAAAATGGCAAAATCTGGGGGAAAAAATAGCTAAAAATTTGTAAAAATGGAAAAATCTGGGGGAAAAAATAGCTAAAAATTTGTAAAAATGGCAAAATCTGGGGGGAAAAATAGCTAAGATTTGTAAAAATGGAAAAATCTGGAGGAAAAAATAGCTAAAAATTTGTAAAAATGGAAAAATCTGGGGGAAAAAATAGTTAAAAATTTGTAAAAATGGAAAAATCTGGGGGAAAAAATAGCTAAAAATTTGTAAAAATGGAAAAATCTGGGGGAAAAAATAGCTAAAAATTTGTAAAAATGGAAAAATCTGGAGGAAAAAATAGCTAAAAATTTGTAAAAATGGAAAAATCTGGAGGAAAAAATAGCTAAAAATTTGTAAAAATGGAAAAATCTGGAGGAAAAAATAGCTAAAAATTTGTAAAAATGGAAAAATCTGGAGGAAAAAATAGCTAAAAATTTGTAAAAATGGAAAAATCCGGAGGAAAAAATAGCTAAAAATTTGTAAAAATGGAAAAATCCGGAGGAAAAAATAGCTAAAAATTTGTAAAAATGGAAAAATCCGAAGGAAAAAATAGTTAAAAATTGTAAAAATTAAAAAATCTGAATGAAAATATTGCTAAAAGTATGTAAAAATGGAGAAATCTCGCAAAAAAACTTTTCAAAACTTTGTAAATAGCAGTAAAACGAAATAAAATCAGTATTTACTTTGTGAAAGAAATTGGCCTAGGAATTGTGTAAGTAGTGACTTGTCTGCCGAAAAGTACGTGTTCTGATTGGGTGAAATTTGGAGGTTGCCGTTTTTTAGGTTGGCGCGCGTCCGTGCTTGGCGTGCGTCAAAAAAATCGCCAAATCGGGGGTCGCCCTTGTTTGAGGATTTTGCCCTTGCCTCCTTTTAATCTGATTTTTTTCGTTTTTGGGGTCCTTTCTCCATTTAGTTATTCTCCCATTTCTACATTCTAGTTAAGACCCTGGCCTGCTGGAGCCTGGTATGGGGGCCCCGTTGAAGTTTTTGTTCCTTAAATTGTTAATAACTTACCTCCTTTGAATTCCATCTTCTTCGTTTTTGGGGGCTTTTCTCATTTAGTTATTCCCCCATTTCTACATTCTAGTTAGAACCCGGGGCCCTTTGAACTTATTGTGTGCCATGCGTTTTTACCCCACCCCAATTGTGTTACCCTCTCAATGCATACTGTATATACTCGCGTATAAGCCAACCCCCAAATTCGAGACGAAAACAGGTTTAATACCAATATTTTGCAGTAGTTTTCTTCGCGCCTTAAATTATTTAGAATTAAATGAGGTGAAATAAGACGTAGAAAACCATTCCGAATTAAACATGTTTTCATCATGAATTCGGGGGTTGGATTATACGCGAGTATGTACGGTAACTTTAAAGGTGAGTTTTGGACACCTCTCTCTAGGCCACTACCCTCATAATTTTATTGGTTCCTAGGGCCCAATTTTTGAAGCTTTTCTTTAAAATTTTATTCTAATGATATATCTTATGCTTAATTTAGACTAATTGAAGATCTAAAGTGCTAAATACTAGGAAATTTTTAAGAAGTTTTCTTCTCGCTGCCCTGCTCAAAACTATCAGTTGGCTCCTTTTGGGTCCCCTACGATAGCTCCCTTAAAAATCATCCAATTTACTAGCTGTTTAGGTGTGTTCGTAATTATATAAATATGTAGCACCTATAGTCATTTGCTGGTCTTGCGCATATAACAGCGCAAAAACTACCCAACTGCATGGTTTGAAATTTAATATATATATAATCAATGCAGAATTTTGTCAAGTCATTTTAAATTTTATGAAAATTGAATCAAAACTTAAAAAGATATTAGTAAAAATATTTAGTAAGTAATTTGATTTTTTTTAAAAATCGGTACTTCTTTGTTATAGTAGCTTCTGAGGATTAATCGTCAAGTGACTGAGATGTATCACCAAGTTATCTGACATGTATGACGTTTATAGTCATATATGACCAAGTTATAGTCACATTCTTCATTCTATTAAACCTTATCATACGTAATTAATTCAATGATGTACCATGATAGGTAATGTTTCTAGTTTGCCATGGGGATTACCTCATATTTAAGATGGAGTCATATTATTTCCCTTTTACTGAATTTAAAAACCAAATTTTTATACTAAAATTGTTTAATTATAGCAATTATATAATCTACCAACAGTTTTTTGGATAGATGTTTCCGAAGAAATAAATATTAAATGGAAAGAGTCTAAATAATAGTCTAAAATTCATTTCATTTATGAAAACAATGGGAGAAATTTTTTTCTCCCATATTAAAATTAAATTTATTTGAACTTGAATGGATGAATAGAAAATATTTTATTAACGATTGAAAATTCCAACAAGATATAAATATATATAGAAAGAGTGTGAGCTAATAGTAGGAATTTAAAAATGGTTATTGCTTGCTGTAACAACTCCTTGAATAATACAAAATGTTTCATATTTTTTAAAAGTACCTTATTTACTTTTGATTAAAAAAAATTGGGTACTTTCGTGTAATAGTGGCCCCTGAGGATGAATCGCCAAGCGACCAAGATTTATCGCCAAATTATAAAGCATGTATGACATAATGATATATTATTACGTTAAAGCATTACTTTTGTGATGTATACATATAACGTGCATAAGTCATACAGAATGTATATATATGACATCTAAGACGTAAATAATATGTATGTAGTGACGTATATGGGCGTTTGGAATAATGTGTGTATATATGATGCATATATAAGCTTTTCGATGATCTTGGCGAAATCAGAGCTGAAACCTTGGCATAATTGTAATTATGGAGGCCGCTATAACATGAAAGCACCAAAAAGGGGGGCTGTACAGTTTCTTTTCTTTCTTTTTTTTTTTTTTTTGTGTGTGTGTAATGTATAGCTAAAATGCTATTTTATCAGTGCTCACTGTGAATACATTTTTTCTGAAGCAGGCCAAATTTACAACAATAAAAGAAATGCCCTATCTCCTGAAAATGTAGAATGATTATAGTGTTTTTGTAGCATAATTTGCCATACAGCAAATTTAATTATTATTTTTTTTAATTGCATTTATTGTATTTTCTGTTTCTACACACTGCTTCTTTATCCAAAATCAGTCTTTTTCTACAGTTTTAAAAATGACTTTTTTATATAAATATAAAACTAAACTTTAATTTACATTAATTTTGCATGGGGTTTTTTCTTACCTTTTCCTGTTTTATAGATAAATTTTTATGTACTGAGTAAATAGTTTTTATGAATTATGGCATATATTATACATTTATATTCAAATAACTTTTTATAGATCACTTATAAATTAATTTGTCTTTAAATATGCTTAAAAAATTAAATTTTTGCAACTACTCAGTATTGGCCGAGTACCGAGTATATACCGAGTACTCGGTACGGCTCTAATCAAAATATAGTAAAGTATCTTTATATTGCATTCCCAAGAGTTGTGCAGATTATAAATTTTTGTATAATATAGATCATTTCACATATGGTTAAATTTACTTTACAAACATCGTCCAAATATGCCTGAACCAAATCATTATTTTACTCATTTTCAAAAATATTTATTGTAATAATAGCAATTTTTTTTTATTAAAAAGCTTTGAATTAAGGAGATAAATTTGAACTAATGTATCAAATTTAATATTCTAGAGAGTAGCAATTTTTTACAATGCGAGAATGCAAGTGCTTCTTAACTGCAAAATTCATTGTTTACACCTGAGAAGTTGTGCATTATATAGAGAATTGTATTATAAAGATTGTCTGCTGGGCTATCCTTGCATATTAGAGATGAGTTCGGGTTATCTTTTCGGAGCCCGGGCCCGCCCGAGCCCAATACATGAAAAATTTGCATAATATTTAAAAATTGTTTTAAAAGTAACATCTCATTTTTAAAAAACTTCGTACATGAAAATAACTATTAATCCCGTGTACATAATTAATTTTATGGAAATTTACATTCAATCTTATCAAAAGAGAAGTTTGGTATAAAATAAAAATATACTTCCTTAAGAGGATTTTCATATTTTTCTCTCCCAACAAGCAAATATGATGGACACGTTAACATAGTGCATTTTATGAATAAATGCATGAAATTTGCAGAAATCACTATTTCTATGCCGAAGAATTGAATAACATTTTCTATTTCGTATAAAAGGTGTATATCATAAATTTATAATTGATTCCTTAATTAAAATAATATTTCGTGTTCCTAAAAATCAGCTTAAATTAAAAATTCTCTTCTCCTATTGGTTCCGTACCACATAGCCATCAGTCGCGTCGTAAATTTTCTTTTAAAGTAGCATTCTAATGCTAGAAAAAAAAAGAGTTATGTTTCCCCTTTTATTCATTCTGATCAAAATAACATTAAAATGACTTGAAATGGAATATGTAATTTTTTAGGGGGGGGGAAAAAGTTATTTTTATTTTTTCTATATGAAAATAAATAAAATTATCAGTTTCAGGAAGAATGAGCCCGGGCCCAAAGGCTGGTACAAAAATCAAGCCCGAGCCCGTCTCATCTCTATTGTGTATTAGCCCGCGGTCTGCCATCTTGTTTTTTTTTTTTTTTTTTTTTTTTTATTGAACTTTATTATTAAATACAAATAAATTAGTCAATTAAATTAAATAGCGTGTTTACAATAAGTAAATATGGATGAAAATTATTTTGGAATGAGTAACAAAACAAATGTGTTTTGATTTAAAAATACAAGATGGCGGACTGTGGGCTAATACGCAAGCTGTTCAGTCTGCTGTATGAGTGTGAAGTAACTAGGGATATTAAAAAATTAAGAAAGATGAGATAATCTACAAGTTAAGTTAATGTGTTATATTGTCTTCAAAATTTTAATTTATATGTATATTAGGCTGAATTCTAGAACAAGCGATACACTTGGCGATGCTGAATTTGGCCAGGCGATAAATCACTTCTTCTAGCAGCACCACTTTTTTTTCCTTACAGTGTGGCTATGCCTACTGCTGTATGATCAAGGAATTTGATTGTTTTTTACGTATTGTTGGGTTTCTCGGTTTTCATATCGTTTTGTTTCTTGAAATTGGTTTGTAAAAAGAATGTTTTTTGCTGTTTTTAAAGGTTAATTTAATTTTTTCGTCATTTGACGTGGCAGACAATGGTAGTAATGGTTTGTTTTGGTTGTATTTTCAAATGTTTAGAGGTAATTTTTTTTAAATAGTTGAAAAAATTTTAATGTTTTAAGAGCTTATTTTTTTAAAAATGTTTAAAGAAGTTTATGGGTCAGTTTAATTTTTATTCTCTAGATTGAATTGTTGTGTATTTTGGAGTCTTTCTTGTATATTTTGAAATATCCCTTCATAAGAAGTCTATTTTAAATGTTAACAAAATATGAGAAATAAAAGTGAATTTTTATTTTATTTGATACGTATTGTGTTTTGTGCATAAATATAAGTATTGTGTTTTGTGCTTAAGTACATGTTTTATGTACAAGATTGCGAATAAAGAAATTTTAATTTATTGGGCTAGAAGATTACAACTGGAGGTATTGTTATAACTAAAAGATTATAACTGGATTTTATTGTGCAAAAATTGGAGTGATATGTGAAAAATTGCTATAATTTTGAAAATCATAGGGGACAAAATTTACTATAGTGGTTTAAAATATTGTAAATGGAATTCTTTTGAATGTTAAAAATTCGTAAAAGTTAAAATATCTGGAGGATAAAATTCGGTGTATTAAACTAACAGTTTGAAATTGAATTCATTTTACAATGTTAAAAAGACGTGTAATGCAAATAAAAAAAATATTGAAAATCATGAAAGAAATTTACTTATGTTAAGCTAAATGTTTTAAACCGAAATCCTTTTACAAATTTTAAAAAAATCGCCGCAGAACAGAATAAAATAAACATGATAGAATGATTTTTTCAATGTTTATTTTGTGAATGAAATTCTCGTTGGAACTGTCTAAGTAATGAATCGTCTGCAGTCTATCGTCATCCCTATAGGTACAGATTCCCAAATTTTGGAAGGATCCAGTAGCTCTTAAACGCAAAAATTCCAATGGCCACATTATAAAATAAACGCATAAAAACAATAGTGTTTATATGGGGAAAAAACTACACAGAAAACTCAGGAAAATATTTTTTTTAGTATACACATGTACAACAAAACACAGACTAATTGCATCAAATATGTATATTAAATCTACCCTATATATATATAAAATCCTAATGAAACGATTTTATGAAATGACTGATTAAACGATATTTCACAGTTTTCAAATTATATTTCACAACTATTCCTCCTAGGATATAGAACGTTGGGTGATCAAATTAACATCAGCTATCTGCATTGATCCGAGGATGTCAAAAGTAGTCTTAGAATTTTAAAATTTTAATTAGTTTTCAAGATATTAATTTTTTTCTAATTTTAATAATGTTTCTGTAATGATGGCAACTACATTACTCTATTTTTGTGGATAAAAAAGGGAAAACGATAAGGATTATTAGATTTCTTTTTTTGTTGTCATTTTCAAATTGAAATTATCTGTTATTCGAATAGATAGTGAAAACAATACTGTGATTGAATTATGTTTTTCAAGAAAATATGAAGAAATAAAGTTATTTATTTTCACATATTTGATCTTCAGGAATCAGTTTATTTTAGAGAATCAAAAATTGTCTGTCATCTTGAACATTGACATAAATTCCATTGACGTCAAAAAAAAAACATCGTAGCTTTTTTTCAGTTTCACCTTCATCCAAGGAGTAAACTAAAACACATTTGATCTCCTTGCATTTAAGTAAAGATACTACTGTCCCCTATTAGGAAATTAATTTAAAGAAGAAATCCAGCTCTTCAAAAAAATATTTCTTATAGATCGCGATTAAACTTTTTACTAAGGCGCTTAAAACCGAAATGGTTTAGCGAGAAAAACACAATTGTCTAAGCATTTATTTTAATTCATAAACTGGAAATATTTTTAAAAAATTCGCCCAAATGACATCATTCATATAAAAGCTTTCGTGGATAAGAAAGGGAAAAAATAAATTAATAGGGATTATTATTTATTGATGTAACTTTTTCAGTCCAGTTGATAAGAATGTTTATGGGTTGTTTGTTTGGAGTTTGCATCGGAAATAGTACTGTATTTCACTGGGGAGAAAAAACTTTCAAAATAAAATATTTGAAAGACCCCTTCTTAAATAATAAAGAAGCTTATTTTACTGAGTATTAAGTTATTACTGAGTTATAGTAATTTTTTTTTGTCAAGTTTTGATGGGTTCCATTACTTTAATCATAAAATTCTTTACATTTGAATATTGAGTATAATATAAATCTTAAACTATGTACATTCAGAAGTTTGGACAAGATACAGTTTAAAATATATATATAATATGTATAAGTTAAGCAGTCATGGTAGTGGGTAATATTTGGAAAATAATCTTTCTTATTTTAATTTTGTCAGACAAAAATACATGTAAAAGAATATGCCGCCCCGTCACCACTGAGTTCAATTGCAGAGCATATCAAACCGATTTTTTTCTCCCTGATACCGAAGACATTGCAAATTTAATTTTAATTTTTTTATTTTATTTTTTATTAAAGAAGAAAATGGGAAATTTGCGGATCTGTGGAAATTTAGCATCTATGTTTAATCATATTTTTAAAATATGGACAGTAAAAAGGGAGGGGGGAAAGCAAATATCGCAGAATTATGGAGGAGAATCCGTGGATTTGATTTAAAAAAAATAAAGAAAAGCAGAAATCAGCTGTTCAGCGGAAAAGGGCATCCTTGTAAAACAAATGGCAACTTAGACATCAAAAGTTAGTGGCCAAAGCAAAAAATTTGGTCGCCACATGGCGACCTTGAATCTGTACTTATACAACACACCTTATGTCAGTGGGAAGAATTTCGCTTTTCAGGTTGCTGTATTTTAGGTTGGCATGTGTCGTAAAAATTGGCGAGTCTGATGTCTTGCTTGTTCTAGGATTCTGCCATATATTGCAGTTTTTAAAGTAAAATTTACAGTAGAAAATTGTATTTGGTAATGTTATTTAGAAAGTGTATTCAAACTAGAACTAATTTTTCTGAGAGATATGAAAAAAGAGCAAGCAATTATAATAAGACACAATATAACAATGTGCTGCTGTATTGTAATTTTTAATTTTGCAAATACTGAAATAGGCATCTTTTAGGTTTAGACCGTAGTGGTGCAATTTTACAATACTTAGTTTAACTATTTAAACTGTATTTCTGATTTGGCTTCTATTGGTCTGTCTATCTGATTTGGCTTCTTGGCTACTATTTCTGATTCTGATAAAGATTAGTTTTGGCATGCTGCCCTTCCTCCTAAAGTAAGGATAATTTTTAAAGGATTTGATCATTGTGATTCGTTACTTACATGGACAGGGTCGGGGAATTTTTAGAAAATCTTACCAGCCAGCAAGGTACAACATACAGTTAAAAGTTATTATTGTTATGACATAATGTATGTGACTGCAAAAATAGTTAATTACTATTACTACAATGAATTGTCATATTTTTTCTGGGAGGAAAGTTTAGCATATGATAGAACTTAGCACCATGTTTACATCATAATTTGGAAAGTTACAAAATATAGCTAACTAGTTTTAAAAAAATTAAGTGTAATGGCATATCTTCTATAGCTTGCAGTTTTTCAAAGATTACCTAAAAATTCTCCCACCCTGTCAGAAAATCCACTCACCACTGGCGAGTAAAAGGATGTATATCCCCCACTCTTGCACATATATGAGTATTTTATCCATTTATAATAACTTTCACTCATTGAGAAAATGTCGAGGAGTGTAAGCCTGAGATACATTTTAATAGGTTAATTTTAATTAAACTTTGATTATACATTGAAAAAACAATTTAGAAATCCTAGATTGTTTAAATAGTTTTCAGGCATGAATTTTTAAAAATCTATTACCATGTGACTCAACAATAAATGCTTGTTTGTCATGAACCTGGTAGCAGAATTTTCTGTGTTAATTTGCAGCAAACCAAAATTTATCTACGACTCAAAAATGCTGGATCAAGCTTACTATAATAAGAAATTACCAGTGGGCCCGTGCGAGGATTTCACACTACAATCTAATATTTTTTATCAATATGTAATATTTATTAGATGCAGGTTTAAACTTCTAAAGAAAAAGTGAGGATAAAAATATCTGCAAACAACATTTAGTTTTTAGTCAAGACAGAATATCATCCAATTTCTTTCATTAAAGTTAGAGTAAAAACAGATCCAAAATGGATCCCATGGGACATAGAAATATAAACCTAAACGTTTCAATTTCAACTTTGCTTTTTAATCATAAATATAAAATAAACCCATGCGGTGTGTTTTATAATCATTGCTGAGCATCATATAATGTGGCATTTTATTTCTGTGGCAACAGTAATTTCAGGAAAACCTTTCATTTCTTTCATGAAATCAATGCCGATTTAATTTTTAATTATCAGCAATTTTTAATCGAAAACATGTTTTAACGAAATGTTAAGTGTGCTATGTCAGAAGCCTATTCAAAATCCTTTCATATGCCATCTCATTCGTCGTTCTGCGTTTCATATTTTCTTAGAAAAAGGGAAATTGACAGGAGAAATAAAATGATGATAGTAGCCCATAAAATAAGCAAAATTTGCATTTACAAAGAAAATATAAGACTGATACAATAAATCTAAAAACAAACATGAAATATTATCAATTTTTCTTTCCCAGAACTTTTTAAAAACTGTTAGATTGATCTGCAAGCTATTAAAAAAAAATCTGCCGTCTTGTCTGCATATGTCTATCATATGATAATGTAAAGTAACATCTCATCAAAAAGTCACCTGTAAAAAATGCAGCCAAGTCTCGTAACTCACTTACCGTAAAAAGTACTGAGATCGTATAAAGCCAAGTTTAACTATCTTATTAACTCTGAAATTTTCATTCACAAATCACTCCTAGTCTCTACATCTTTAGTTAATTATTATTTTGTGACTTGGCAATTACGTAGCACGAGAATGTGATGTATATAGTTAGTCTTAATCAAATAATACTATAACATATTAAAGTGTAATAACTTCCCTGGGCGTATATAATTTGCCTTAATTAAATTATCCCATCCCATCCCATAACATAGTAAGGTGTAATAATTTCCCTGTGCTGCGTAATTGCCAAGTCACAAAATAATAATTAACTAAAGATGTAGAGACTAGGAGTGATTTGTGAATGAAAATTTCAGAGTTAATAAGATAGTTAAACTTGGCTTCATACGATCTCAGTACTTTTTACGGTAAGTGAGTTACGAGACTTGGCTGCATTTTTTACAGGTGACTTTTTGATGAGATTTCACTTCTTTTTGTAAGTAATCCTCCTTTTCTTGATTTTGAGTTCTTTTTGGAGATCATCCACTGATTTTCGCTAAGCCCACACTCTGTCCCTATTATTTACAGGTATAAAAAATTTGTAGCTTTAGTTTCGTTTGCAAAGTATACTGTAGATAAAAAGAGATTTCAGGTTCCTAGGCAAGCACTAAGTTATGGGAGGGGGAGTGTCAAAAGTACTCTCAATTGCTTCCAGGATAGGTGCTATCCATCTGAGATATTACTCGCAGCCCTAGATACTTGATATTTAGCATAAAAGTACATTTTAGTATAAAAAGAAAGCCAAAATTAAAATTTCCGGAAATTTCCAATAAATCAAACTATTTCTTTTTTTATTCGTTTTTTTAGTCTTTTTTTATTATTTACGGATTTTTTAATTTTTCTTACTTTGTGTACTAAACCCTGCCTTTCTGCCAAATGTCAAGCTTCTAGGACTACAAAATCGAATTATTTTCAAATTTTCGACTTTTTATAAATTTATTGATTTTTCGATTTTAATTCTAAGTTACCTGATTGTCATATAGTAATTATTTGATCCGTCTTCTTAGGATCATTTAGGTTCAATATAGAGTAAATCAAGTGAATCTTAGAGTCACCATGATTTTATTTAGAAAGTTCTATCAAGCTATAACCAGCCAGTAATATCGGGAGGGTAGGGGGAGCTGTGAAAATTTTTGTGGGGCTAACATCATTTAACAATCCATATTTCATACGTGAAGTAAATAGAGTACAACCTGTGAAAGAAAACAAACCTGTCTATAAAGAAATCGCCTATATCATAGCCAGTCTATAGTGGAACTTTTCTATAACGAAATTCGTAAACGAAAGGAAAGAAAACCATAATCCGGGGGAAATAACATAAAACAATTAGGGGCGTTGTACTAGCTAATAGGACAATTCTCTTAAAACTAATGTTTCTAGCAGTACAAAATCAAATTGTTTTCGAATTTTCGATTTCTTAAAGATATTTCGATTTTTCGATTTTATTTTCGAATTTACGAATATTTTAATTGTTCCTTTTATTGAATAGTAAATGCTACCTTTAGACCAAATTTTAATTTTCTAAGACTACAAGATAAAATTATTTTCAATTTTTGATTTTTTCGAATTTTTTTTATAATTTTCTGGATTTTTTAATTTTTTCTTATTTTGTATCCTTTATTACAAATTTCAAGTTTCTAGCGCTACAAAATCGAATTATTTTGAAATTTCCGACCTTTTTGGAGTTTTTAATTCTATTTTCGAATTTATTGTATTTTAAATTTTCCTTTTTCTGTATCCTAAACAATAAGTTTACGCCGAATTTTAAGTTCTAAAGCTACAAAGTCGAATTTTTTTCCATTTTTCGAATGTTCGAATTTTTTTTTCGAATTTTACAGATTTTTTATTTATTCCTTTTTTTTGTATCCTAAATTCTACCTTTATTCCAAATTTTAAGTTTCTAGCTTTACAAAATCGAATTACTTTCAAAGTTTCGTTTTTTATTCGATTTTTTTTTTTTTTCAATTTTTGATGTGTTTTTAATTTTTTTCTTTTTCTGAATCCTAAACACTACCTTTACACCAAATTTTCAGTTTCTAAGACTACGATATCATATTATTTTCAATTTCTCTCTTTTTCTTTCTTTCTTTCTATTTACATTTTTTTGAAATTTTCGATTTTTTTTATCCATATTTTTTAATGTTTCCTTATTTAGTATCTTAAATATTACCTTTATTCCAAATTTCAAGTTTCTAGCGCTATAAATCGAATTATTTTCAAAATTTCCTTATTTTTCGATTATTTTATTTTATTTTCGAATTTTATTGCGTTTTTATTTTAACTTATTCTGAATCCTAAACACTATCTTTACCGCGAATTTTAAGTTTCTAAGGCCAAAAGATCAAATTATTTTAATTTTTTTCAATTTTTTTCGAATTTTTGATTTTTTTTTTCGAATTTTCTGGATTTTTTAATTTTTCCTTATTTTGCATCCTAAATACTACCTTTATTCCGAATTCCAAGTTTCGAGCGCAACAAAATTGGATTATTTGAAATGTTTCGATTTTTTTCGATTTAATTTAATTTTTTTTTTTTTTTTTTTTTTTTTTTTGTGTGTGTTTTTGATGTTTTCTTTTTCTGAATTCTAAACACTACCTTCACATCAAATTTTAAGTTTTTAAGACTACAAGATCGTGTTGTTTTCAATTTTCAATTTGTTCGATTTTTATGAATTTTCGAAAGTTTTTTTTTTTTTTTTTTTTTTTTTCCGGATTTTATAATTTTTCCTTTCTTTGTATCCGAAACACTAGCTTTATTCCAAATTTTAAGTTTCTGTGGCTGTAGGATCTACCCAATCTTTTTGATGACGCGAGAGTGAGTGAGTGTGTGAGTGACAAAAAATCGAAACTTTGAGTTCATATATCGTCTGCACTAATTTATGGGTATTTTTTGAATTATCATATTTTTTAATTTTTCCTTATTTAGTATCTTAAATATTACCTTTATTCCAAATTTCAAGTTTCTAGCGCTATGAAATCGAATTATTTTAAAATTTTCCTTATTTTTCGATTTTTCCGATTTTTTTATTTTATTTTCGAATTTTATAGCGTTTTTTATTTTAACTTATTCTGAATCCTAAACACTATCTTTGCTGCGAATTTTAAGTTTCTAAGGCTAAAAAAATCAAATTATTTTAATTTTTTCAATTTGTTTAGAATTTTTCGAATTTTCCAGAATTTTTAATTTTTTCTTATTTTGCATCCCAAATACTACCTTTATTCCGAATTCCAAGTTTCTAGCGCAACAAAATCGGATTCGTTGAAATTTTTCGATTTTTTTCGATTTTTCGATTTTTTTAATTTTGCTTTCGATTTTTTTGGTGTTTCTGATGTTTTCTTTTTCTGGATACTAAACTCTACCGTCACACCGAATCTTAAGTTTCTAAGACTACAAGATCGTATTATTTTCAATTTTCAATTTTGATGGAATTTGTTGAATTTTCGAATGTTTTTTTTTCGAATTTTCCGGATTTTATAATTTTTCCTTTCTTTGTATCCTAAACACTACCTTTTTTCCAAATGTCAAGTTTCTAGGGCTACGGGATCTACCTAATCTTTTTGATGACGCGTGAACGAGTGAGTGAGTGACAAAAAATCGAATGTTTGAGTTCATATATCGTCTGAACTAGAAAAGACAGAAAGTTGTAATTTTAAATTTTGGTCCTGTGTGCCAAATATTCTAGAAAAACGAAGTTTAAAATTTTTGGGATACTCCAGCGCGGAGATATGGGGGGGGGGGTCAAAAGTGCCCTGAGTTGCTTCCAGAAAAGTATGCTTACGGCTGTCCTCTCTCGACTTGGCGGAGGCACTCCCGTGCCTCCAGATTTGGATGGTTTCTTGTTAATACAATCTTGCCAAGGCTGTGGTTTTCCTATTAGACTTAATGTTAGCTATATGCTCCATTTTTCTGCAACTAAATTTCCTCATGCCAATATAGTAATTCATGGATCCGTTTTCTTAGGATCGTTTATGTTCAATTTAGAGATAAATCAAGAGAATCTTAGAATCACCATGATTTTATTTAGAAAGGACTATCAAGGCATAACCAACCAGTAATGTCGGGAGGGAGGGAGAGAAGTGAAAATTTTTGTGCGACCAACATCTTTTAACAACAAATATTTCATATATAAATTAAATAGAGTAAAGCCTGTGAAAGAAAATGAACCTGTCTATAAAAAAAAGGTCTATAACGTAGCCAGTCTATAGCGGAACTTTTCTATTACAAAATTCGTAAACAAAAGAAAAGAAAAGCATAATCCGGGGAAAATAACACAAAACAATAACGGAAGGTGTACTACCTAATAGGACAATTATCTTAAAATCTATCTAAAACAAACTATCCCCATCCTGTGGGATTTGTTTTTCAATGTTTTACTTTATTTAATGCAAAACATAGATTGCATCCGACAACTCATAAAAAAGTCCTCCGGCCTGTACCGGCAGGAAAAGGTAGCTTTCCTATATCTTCGTTTTAAAATTTTAGCTAATGTCACTCGAAAACAGCAAGTTAAAATGCAAAGAAACCGTTTACAAAAGATTCGTTTACACTGAATTTGAATAAGAAATTCGCCAAATTATTGAGCTATAGCCAAATTGGCTTCATTTATGAAGACTTATTTTTGTCGCCAAATTTGGCGAGATTTCACCAATTGTCGCCAAGTTTGGCGAGAATTTGGCGCTAATGGATATGAATATATAGTTTTATGCGTATGATTGGGAAAATGATTACAACAATGAAAGAAAATAATTTGCGAGAAATCGCGTTCACTAAAACTTATAAATTTATATTAAAATCATTAAAATTACAGACATTACAATACACTTTCATAAAACATTAAAAACATATTAAAATTGGACGTTTCGGATTTACATGGAAAATCCCTCTTCAACAACAACATTTCACTTAGCGTAAATCATAGTTCAAAAATATCAACAAATAGAAAATGCAACGTATCAAAATTTCGAAGTCAAAGTTACAGTTATAATAACACGGAGTATTCATTCGGGATTGCACCTGCTTGACCATTATTGACCATAAATTTATCGTTGGTTTTTTGTAATGTGCTGTTTTGTTTCAAAATGTCAGCCACCCTAGAATTTCAAACTGCTCTATCTCGGCCAATTTTTAAGATAGAGGTAAAACAAAAAATGCTCTGGAATCCTTGTATCAAGTCCTAACACCTAATTAAAAAATAAACTTGATTTTTTTAACTTTTTTGTATATTTATTTTAGTTTTAAAATTTTCCGTGGCCGCCATCTTGAAACAAGATGGCGGACCAAGCTGGCCAACGAACTCGGTCGAGGCATTGGTGAGCTTCATACACACAATTAGTTTCATCCAAATTAATTTATAAATACGAGCGTTATCGTATCAAATTATTTTCATTTTTTCAATTTTTTTCGAATTTTTTTATTTTTTTTTTCGAATTTTCTGGATTTTTTTAATTTTCCTTTTTCTGTATCCCAAATACTACCTTTATTCCTAATTTGAATTTTCTAGCGCAACAAAATCGGATTGTCTTCAAATTTTCGTTTTTCTTCAATTTCTTCGATTTTTTCAATTTTGCTTTCGATTTTTTTGGTGTTTTTGATGTTTTCTTTTTCTGGATGTTAAACACTACCTTCACACCAAATCTTAAGTTTCCAAGACTACAAGATCGTATTATTTTGAATTTTCAATTTTGATGGAATTTGTTGAATTTTCGAATGTTTTTTTTTTCGAATTTTCTGGATTTTATAATTTTTCCTTTCTTTGTATCCTAAACACTACCTTTTTTCCAAATGTCAAGTTTCTGGGGCTACGGGATCTACCCAATCTTTTTGATGACGCGTGAACGAGTGAGTAAGAAGTGACAAAAAATCGAATGTTTGAGTTCATATATCGCCTGAACTAGAAAAGACAGAAAGTTGTAATTTTAAATTTTGGTCCTGTGGGCCAAATACTCTCTATAATTGAAGTTTAAAATTTTTGGGATACTCCAGCGCGGAGATATGGGGGGGTCAAAAGTGCCCTGAGTTGCTTCCAGAAAAGTATGCTTACGGCTGTCCTCTCTCGACTTGGCGGAGGCACTGCCGTGCCTCCAGATAATATAAAAATGCTTTTTTTTTTTCTTTTCTACTACCATATCTTGAAAAGAAACTGAGATAATTTAACTTTTTCAATAACAATCTATTAATTTTAAACCTTCAATATTTGGTTTTTACATGGGAATCCAACATCATGTGAAGAATGAATTTTCATTTATAATACCTGGATTTTTTTTAATTTAACATATTTCTGCTTTTAAGTACACTAATAAAAGTGTTTTAATATATTTACTTTTATTTCTTTCTGTTGTTGAGAAATAATTTCTTACACATTTTGAATTTTCACAGGCTGTCAGATATGGAATGTGCTGAAAATGAGGACACTACAACAGAGGCACAATCGAATAAAGATACAGAGGTAAAAGAATTGCATCAAGAAGATCCTTCTCCAGCTGAAACAGAAACTTCAAACATTGATAAAAATGCTCCTAAATCTGAGGCACAACCAAATAAAGATACAGAGATGAAAGAATTGGAACAAGAAGATCCTTCTCCAGTTGAAACGGAAGCTTCAACCAGTGTTGAAACAGAAGTTTCAAGTAGTGCTAAAAATGTTCCTAAATCAAGAAAAAGAAAAGCTGCTTCAAAAGTTGAGGAACAGAAAAGTACTGTTAAAAAAAGGACTAAAAAGCAAAAAGGTAAATTTACTACTGTAAAACATTTTAAGCAGTTTTCTAAATCTTCTAAATAAATTCATCATGCTTAAATGATACAGGGTTGCCACAGGCAAGTATTTGTATTTATTTTCAGCTCAAGGCAACTATGAGAACTTTTTAAAGCTTAAAATGTCCAAAAAAAAAATTGTCCAATGGTCAGGGTTTTTCCACAAGTGTGCGAGAGGTCTGCAACTGCTTATATTAAGTGCTCCAAAAAACTGTGAGTAAAAAATAATATTTCATCCCTACAAAATGGGAAATTTGTCGGGGGAGAAATCCTGGGATTTTTCAAGCTTTTTACCACATTTTCTTTTCTTTTATTCTAACCATAATAAATTTTCCTATTTAAAAAAAAGGTGGGGGGAGGGGGATTTTATACTTTTTTTTAGTCGCATATTACATATTTTGACATTCAAGTAAAATAGCCTTGAAAATTCCAAATATGACATTTTTTTTTTAGTAATAACAATGAGAACCATGATTACATGTAAAATGTAAAAACTTTGATTTTATAATATGAAAATTAAAATGCATTTGTAGATATGTTTAAAAAAATCCTTACCAATAATTAATGATGTAATGATTTTTTGGCTATTATTTGGTTAGCTGAATACTTCTGCCGAATACTGTTAGATATTTAACAAAATGAATTCAGGAAAAAAAGAAAAAAACTTCTTTTGCAATGCTTTTCTCAAGTCTTAAAACCAGCTACTTTGTGACACATTCACACAATAATTTTCATGCTTAAATATACAAAATTTATAGTTATTTTTATTCAGATATCAAAAAATCAAGTACCATTTCTCTTTTTCTTTTAAAGCAAAATAATCTTTTAGAAAATGTTAAAGTTGAAAATTTAAGCCAATTTTAGCAATACTATTGTAAAACAATTGATTGTTGATCTAACATAGGATGTCCAAAAAGTTTGAAACATGTTTTATTTTCTACCTGTTTGAAATGGCTTTTCCTAATCTGCCTGCAGATTAGTGTTAATTAATCCATCATCATCAATCAAGTAATTAATCTATCCATAACAAATATATTTTAAATACCAATTCTTTAGCTAAGGTTTTATGGGATGGGAGGAATGAGGGGAGAACACCCCTCTTCTTCCCTTGATGAAACTATGCAAGACACCACTCAACAAGTAACTCAAATGCAAGTTCCCCCCCCCCCCCCCCCTCCTTTTTTTTTTTTTTTTTTTTTTTTTTTTTTGTGGGTACATTGGGGCAAATACCCCAACAACCTAAGAACAGACTTAATATATTTAATATAAATAACTGTGTTGCCATTTATTGGTATTGTAATGCAGTTAAATGTTTATATTTGAAATATTCTGGAAATATTTGGAAAATATTCTGTTGTGTGTATTAGAGATAAGATGGCTTGGGCTCGATTACTATACTTGTCTTTGGGCTCAGACTCAAAGTAAAAATTTTATTTATTTACAAATTGGAAAAAAAAAACTTTGCTATTTAAGAAACAAGAATAATATAGTCTAAGTTTCTTAAAATATTTTACAATTCTTTAAAAATCAGGTTGAAAGGGAATTGATTTGTTATTGACAGGGCTGCGGAGTCAGTGGGAAAAATCTCCGACTCTGACTCCTGAAATTTTAAAGGAACAGACTCAGACTCCGGGATGGCTAAAGTACTAGTATTGCCTGTTGATTCCTATTATTCAGGTTGCTTCATTGCTGTCATTTGTTTTGAAATAGTAATAGTCGCTTTATTAAATTTGTCATTAAATAAAGGAAATATTACTTTTTTTTTTAAGTGGCAGCAATCATAATTTAAAAAACTCAACTGGCAACACTGGACTGGAACCTGCTGTTACATTCCTGTTTGACCTTGAAGCATATGATGTGCATATCAACAACCCAAGGATTGATACAGGTTTTTTTTTTCTTAAGGCCCATTTTGTGAAAAGTAAAGGTTATTTTTGTGAAATTTATTATATTTTTGTGAAAAATAACATCTTGTAACGAACTATATACTAAACATAAAATATAAACTAGAGATTTTAATTAAAACAGTTTTCATATATTCTGTACACTGGACAGTATATTGGGACTGTTTAACCGGGGTTTCCTTGTATATATTAGTCCAAATATAAAAATAATAATTCAGTTTATAAATTTAAAATTACATAGAATTGGTTTAATTTCACTTCAAACTGTCTAAAAAACAAGCTGGAGTCGGAGTTGGCCTGTTTTTTAGTGACTCCAACTCTTTTGCCCAAAAATAGGCCTTACTCAGACTCCACAGCCCTGGTTATTGATGGGATATAAAGAAAAATATTTTATCTGATTCTGAAGCTTTTGCACCAGTCAATATCAGTAACATAAAAAAACTGTGGGATATCCCTTGTCCTAACCGGGCTTTCTGTTTGAAGTCTATTTAAAAGATTACTGGAAAACAGAACTTTTGTCTTTCGGCCATAGTTGTACAAAACTTAAAAACAAATTAAAAATAAAGTTTTAACCCGTAGATTCTCAGTGGGGCACTATGTCCCAGTGCAACTTCAAAAGTTACCACTAGAGACAGCAGTCCCTGAAATGCTTGGAAAACCATGTCTGTTTGTCCCACTGGTCTCTCATGTTTATTTGGGATTGTAGTTTACCGTTTGTTCGGTAGTTGCAGCCTGTGCTAAATTTGATTTAAAATATCCCCTACAAAAAAAAAATTGGTAGTCAGGGAGTTAAATAAGTGTGAAAATTTTTGTCCTGTGTGTAACACATTTTTATTTAATCAAGTTAGCTCATAAATTAAAAGATTTTAAAATAATATTAGATACTTTAATATGTTTGTACTATAGACTAGGAGAAAACAAAAAACTGTGTAGCTGTCATCGATAATTTTATTATAAAATTTAAAAAGCTTTCTAAATTGTTACATATGGGACAAGAGAAAACAATTGATGATTGACTCATGAATTTGATTTCTTGAGTTTAAAAAAGCAAAAGGTTAATGGATAACCACTTGATGCAAACGTAAATGTCGGTATGAAATCTAGATATATACAAATTGCTGAAAGTTAACTAACAAACACTTTTTTCTATTTAAAAAAAAAAAAAAAAGATACTATATGTAAACTGAGTAAAATTGTTATTATTTTTATTTTTGGTAGTAATTGGAGTTCGATAATTTTGTCATTCTTATTTTTAAATAATTTTTTTCTTTCATCATAGGTAATGGTTTTTCACTTATGAATATTAACAAAGATATTTTAAATTATAACTTTTTCTTGCAGCTGTTTTTGAAATACCTGAAATCAGCTCTGTGGTTGGAAAAGTGTTTACAGTTGGAGATAACTCAGTCGGCCAATTGGGATTTGATAATGACGAAGTTATGGAAAAGAAAAGACCAGCACTTTTAGAAATGCCATATTCCATTGTTGATATCACTGCTGGTGGAATGCATTCTGTTTGTTTAACACAAACTGGTGAAGTAAGTATAACTGATAAGTTATGTATATTTGTTTATTTCTTATATTGCAACAAATCTGATACTCCTAGTTAATTAAAAAAAATAATAATAATAATTAAAAAGTGTTCTATGAAAGTAATAAAGTTTGAAAAGCAAAATGATAAAAGTAAGAGAAATGTGGAAATATTTTATAATAATTAGAAAAAAGCTAAAATATGGAGAAAAAAGGTGAATTCTTAAAAATTTTTGAAAAATAAAGTTTGAAATATTGCTTTTTAGAAGATTGATTGTTATTTTAGTTGATAGATCAGGGATCTATTTAGGAAAAAATTGGGTCCTTTAAAGGACTCTTCACAAAATTTTTCATTTCCAAAAAGGACCCTTCACAAAATTATTTGTCTTAAAAATAGGTTTTTCACAAAATGTTTCCACCTTTAAACCAAACATCAGGGATCATTCTAGAGAGTTTCAGAAGGGCGGCCTACCCTCATGCCCTTTTTAGATAAAATCCCACCCTCCTTGCCCTTTTTCCAGGTAGAATTCTACCCTCCTTGCCCTTTCTCCAGGTAGAATTCTACCCTCCTTTTATTCCTGGGTAGCATTGTACTTTCAAAAATTCTTTACTTATCTTTTATTTTTAGAATGCTAGTATGGTACATCAGGAGTATTCCTCTTTCCCTCTTTATTTCTCTGATAAAAATGTCCTGGTATGTCTAATCTTTGACTTTGAGCGATTCATTTTTTCCATTGAACAAGACATAAAGGGTAACTAAGGGTCATTGATTAATTTCACCTTGTCGAGTGAAATATAGTATTAGATCAGGCATTCTGGCCTTGACGACATGATAAATGACATAAGTTCTATAAAAAAATTGAGAAGTAGCTTTAGAACTTTTATTTTGTAGCTTTTTCAAAACCAGATTTGCTAAAACTGGGAAAAAGTTATCTGGTGAATAAAAGTTTTAGAGAGAGAAGTTTTTGAATAATGTAGAGAAAGGGGGAAATGACTGTGAATATAGTAAACAATTTTACAATAAAAATCGATAACAAGTTTTGTTTTGCTATTTTTAATACTTTTCAAACGGTGAAGTTATGGAAATTAGAAATGTTATTGGATTTTTTAAATTAAGGAGTATACTTTAAGCTGTTGCCAGACTTCCCTCCCCACCAGTATATTATTACAAAAATGCCCTTTTTATGAAATGATGTGCCCTTTTCAACAAAATTGCCCTTATTATGTAATGTGCACCCTGCCCTTTTTTATGTTCTAGAATGATCCCTGAAACATTTCACAAATTAGTCATTTAAAAGTAAAATCTGACCTGTCACTTTTTTACATATATAAAGAAAATATGTGTATTTTAAATCCATATATCTTCTTAAAAATGCATAAAGAAGAAACTGGATATAACGACCATTTCAGATTCACAAAAACAGGACCCTGTGAAAAGAGTCTGGACCGACCCCTGTAGATAGCCCCCCCCCCACACACACACACACACCCACCCCACCCCACAGTGGGCTGTTTTGATGATCTAGGTGGACAAAATTCATTAAATTTTTTTACTAGTGACTAGAATTTTTACCTGGTTACCTGATTTTTTCAAATTTGTAAAGAAATGATTTTGCATCATATTTATAATACTGAAGGCAGCATTCACAAAATCTGGTTCAACACCCTGCACATTAGAGATGAGTTCGGCTCTTTTAGGAGTCAAGCCCGAAAAATTTTGTCTCATCAAAGCCTGAACCCATTACCGAAAATACACAGTAGAAAATGATTAATAACACTTTAAAATTGTTTCAAGTTTAATTTTCTCATTTAAAAATCTCGTCTTACATAGAAATAACTACAGTAGAAAGCCACTAATCCACAAAGCTTGGTTCCAAGTGCTGTGCGGATTGGAGGCTTTTTGCAGATTACAGGCCATGTCTATTTAATCTTTGTTTACATTTTTTTAAATTCATATTTTGGACAAATTTAGATTGCTAATACTAAAATATAAATAAATTACATATTTTAATATATAGATAAAGTAATAACTATGTAAAAAATAATTTAATATTTTTTAAATTTCTTAAATATGACATCAATTGTTGTCTGTTTTAAGACATTTGGTTTATAGTGTTGAATTTTATCTTTAAGTAAGAGTTCAAAAGCAATATATATGTATTTTTTTATTTGTTTTTCAATTTTATAACTGTGATTTAATGAAAAAAATAAATAAATTATAAAATATATTGTCTAAGTAAGAATTTTTATCATTAAAAAAAAAAAAAAAATCACAAAAGCTCAAATTGTATTTTACAAGTACTGTATGAAGAAATGAATATATTAAATAATATACTAATTAAATGTGCTTTCATTTTAAACTATAAAGAAGAATGTTATATGATATATAATAGCTATATATAAAGATAAGAAAAATGTTAAAATGGGGGAAAAAAATTCAAAATTTTGTCACCATTGAAGCATTTTTCAAGAATTAAATTTCTTTGTTTACATTCATAAATTGATTGCGGATTAGAGGACTTTGCGGATTAGCGGCTCTCTACTGTATTAATCTATACTAATATAATAAAGTGAGAACACCTGACTAACTGAATCATCAACGCAGCACTGAAATGACTAAAATCAGGATCGCAAAATTTGGACAATAGATTGCTGGTATGACCTAGGCAAGCAATAAAAAAGGATTTTTGAAAATTCACCCCCTTTAAGGGGTCAAAAGTTTCAGATCGTTTTTTGCCATATCTCAGCAGCAGTTTTAGGTAGGAGCGTGAAATTCATAACTAATTTATTACAAAAAATAGTTAAACACAAATTTCATCGATTTTAGAAATTCAACCTCTAGGTGGGGGGTCAAAAGTTTTAAGTCATTTCGCCATATCTCCGTTGCAGTTTTAGATGGGAGCATAAAATTAAATAGCTTAAAATACAGTTAAACCAATCATAAACATGTATTTCAGCGATTTTAGAGCTATTTTAGCGATTTTGTCGCCAACATCATCAATGAACCCGATTATGGAAGATAAGACGAATAAGATAGCTATTGCCGATTTTTGATTATATATTTTGCGCTAGGCATTTTTTCTAGGAGATCGACACATTGTCAACTTGTACGAAGCTGGGATGGGCAGCTAGTCTTAAATATTCTCAGATTTTCGTGATTTTTCATATCTCTGAAAATCTATTTAAAATAGCAAATTTGTTATTTATGTCCAATCACTGGCAGAAATCTGCTAAAGTTACAATTATTCTTTTAAAGTGTCATTGTATAACTATGACAGAAATGCATAACTTCTGTTTTTTAGCAATTCTCAAAAATTCAAATAAAAAGAGAGGCTAGATCAGGGATATCCCACAGGCCTTTCTTTATGTTAGCGACACTGACTGTGCCGAGGCTTCAGTATCATCAGATAGAATATTTCTGTTTATATTACATCAATAACAATTAAATTTCCTTTCAAACTGATTATTTGAGAATTGTAAAACACTTTAAGAAATGTAGACTGCATTCTCCTTTCTCAAATAGCATTTGAGCCTTTTTTTTTTCTTTTTGAAATTTATGAACAAATAAATTTTTTACTCCCAAGTCCAAGCTCAAAGATAGTTATAAAAATCAGGCTTAGGTTGGGGCTAAGACCATCTCATCTCTACTGCACATATCACCAGAAGTCTGAGCTAAATTTTAACAACCAATTATCCTACAATTTAAATTCTTTAATTCTTAAGAGAAAATAATTTTTCAGTTATTCTAAATGTTGTTGATTTTATTGTAGGTCATTACATTTGGATGCAATGATGAAGGAGCACTTGGTAGAAAAGCTGAAGAAAATAAAGAATATATTCCTAAAAAAGTTAATATTCCAGAAAAAATTGTGCAGGTTTCTGCAGGGGACTCTCATACAGCTGCCTTGTCAGAATCTGGTCAAGTGTATATATGGGGAAATTTCAGAGTAAGATTTTTTTTTTTAATCTATTATGTTTTGTTTTAGGGTGAAACCCCCCCCCCCCCCCCCAAGTAACTGACACTTTAAGGATTTTTTTAGTTCAAATCACTATTACAAAGTTTTAAATATATTTTATACTTATCGTTGTTTTTCAAAGCATAGTAAAGATACATTTAAAATTGACAGAATTTTGTAAAATTACTTTTTATTACTAAAAATTAATTTTTGTCATAGATATTGTCAACATCTTTAGTAACTCACACCATCCTTTTTTTTTTTGAAAAACCAGTAGCTGAAAAATAAGTTATAACAGTTAAGACAAATAAGTTATCACTAGATGACATTACTTTGCAGAATTTTACAAGAAAATGTTTATTTGAGTTAGATTTCTCCTTCAGTGTCAGTTACTGGTTAGGTGTCAATGACTGGGGGTTTCACCCTATATTTATTTCTGAACTTTAATCACTTTAGTTTAATTTTTTAGCAATCTCATTGATTTGATAATTTGTAATGATTGAATTGCATGTTAAAGAAATCAACAAATTTTAGCCACAAAGCTTTATTACTTTTACAATATAGACTTTTCTGCCATCAAAACATGGAAGTTCACTTTTAGACGACTCCCAAAAACCAATTGCTGTTTCCCAAATGTAAAACTCTGGTGATTCATAAAAATTGCATAATTTCCATTTTTACATCATTAAATCTGATGAAAAATGTGGTTAGGAATGCTACACCACCTGGAGAACCTGGAAAAGTCAGGGAATTTGGAAATTGGACAAATAAGTCAGGGAATTTAATAAAATTTAATGGTGATCGCCAAATAAGTGCAATCTTTGTCCCATGATGGGTGAGGAAAATACCCTGGTTTTTGCTATCGTAAATTCCAGTTTTTCTTTTCTTTAGAAATTTTGTCTAAATCCCCCTGTTTCTGAAATTTCCACATCCTACTTTTGCCACTTGCAGATCCAGTCAACACAGTTTAAAATAAAAAAAAAAATTATTAAATATTTTTTGCAATATTTGTTATATTGAAGTGACAGTTAATATCCTATGTGTTAAAACGAAAAGGGATTTTCGTCAAATCCACTTTTCACACGAAAATGATTCATTTATGCAAGCGTATATTTATTATAAATCATTAGCTGTAAACAGCACAGTTTAAATTCAGGGTTAGAATCACACTGATAAAACTAATTTAATGCAAAATTTTAAAGGTCATTTAGTTAAAAAAAAAAAATCAGAAATACTAAATATTGTTACTTTTTCAAAATATGGGGACTGTGATAAATAAAATTTAACAACCGACAATATTTTTTAAATTACTTATTATATATCATAAATATTTAAATTAAAAGATTTTGCATGTAGTTAGCTACCGATTAAATAAAGTGATCCCTTTTACCTATATTTAGTATGACCAATATCAATAAGATATATTTGTATAACTAAGAAAAGTACATGATTATTCTCCTTAAAGAAGAAAAGAGACAAAAGAAAGAAGCAAAAATATCCATATCAGAATTATAAAATAAATCATCTTGATATCCATGGTTTATCTGGGTTTGAGAGTCAGGATAATAAAAATAAAATTAAGGAAAAATTTTAAAGGTTGCGTAATTTAAAAAAATTAGAAAATACTAAATATGGATATATTTTTTAAATGTTTTGAGACTGTAGTAAGTAAAAATAAATTATTTAATTAATATTTTTAGTTAAATTCTTGCTAAATTAATTCAAGTATAATAGGATGTAAATTACAAGCTTAAAATTATTTCACTTCAGTAGTTGAGTAGGCTGGACTGACAACACAATCTATCGTCGTATATCTATAGGGATCGCTTACACAATATAACAATTCATAAAATTTTCAATCTATATATTTAAAACGAAAAGTGCATTCTGTCAAATTTCCACACGAATATAGTTTCTTTGTGCATGCATCAACGTTTTTTGAAGGTTTCTCTCCCTCAGAAAGGGGAAACATGATCTATTAGCCCTCACCTGTTTAGCGTAGGGGGGGGGGGATTGAAAACGGATGGAGTCACTATTGCATTGAAAGCATAGACCTTCTAATATATTTTTGCTCTGAGATTGAGAGCTAAAGCTTTTTTTTTTTTAAGAACTCATGTTTGACGCGAAAACAAACAAACAAAAAAGCGAGAAGAAAATATTTCTTTTACAACTAGATAACAATATTTTTTTCACGAATTTTTTACATGGCTGTAAAACCATTTTATTTATCACCAATAAAGATTTCAAAGAGTTCGGACAAAAAGAACTGTTTATTTTAAAACTATGAAGCAACCTTACGTAAAAAAACCAAGAAAATGAGCACTTTTATCACTAAATAACACTATTTTTTCGTGAATTTTTCATTTTATAATATAATTTCATACAAAATCAGGTTAAAGATATAAAATAATAAAAACTTGATATTTTTTTTTAAATTTATTATCACGGGCCCGGGCAATGCCCGGCGGGAGTCAGCTAGTACTTAATTAATTTAAAAGTAACTAATTACAAATAAAAGCATATTTCTAAAGAAACTTTTAAGTTATTTACCATCAAATCTTTTCAGATACTATCAAGTAACTAATATAAATAATTTTAATTGCCTTCAACTCCCAGCCAAGAATATCTGCATCCCCTCACCTTTTACCTAAAGTTGGATTTAAGTGCATTTGTAATAGTTGCTGAAGTAAACTATGTTTCAATAAATATATAAATTGTATAGTTTTTATAGTTTGGAGAAAATTTTATTTTAAAGTTTGTAACTATTATAAATTATTAAGGAATGCAATCCCTATTAGTCCAAAAACAAGGTTTCGTGGGTTGGGACTGCGGCATAAGTGGAAATTTCAATCAATGTTATTTATTAGTAGTTGGAAAATTTTAGTATTTTCAAGTTATGCAATACAGTACAAAGTCCAAAATCCGGAATCCTCCGGACTTCAGCGATTCCGGATTTAGGATTTTTCTGAATTTTGAATCATTTGCAATTTGCCCCTCCCCCCCCCCCCCCCCCCCTCGTTATTTATCTATGACGAACGCATTTCAATACTGAAAAATATTATACTGAAGCAAATTAAATATTTTAAAAAATGAATATATTTTTTAAAAAGGTAAAAAATAATAATAATCTACACCCCACCCCCGTTTATTTTATTGAAATAAGGTAATAATAAAGCAAATATTTCAATAGAGGAATATTTTTTTTTTTTAATTATCACAATTTCAGGAAATTTTACTTACAAAAAGTAATTCTTCTGTTAGGTAATTGAATATGTCCGTTATTTTATGTTGCTTTATCAATTATAAATCATTTGCAGTTATTAAAAAATTAATGAACCCCCTCCCCCCCCCCCCCCCCCACACACACACACACACCGATTTATTTACGTCAGGAAGGCATTTGCAATACTGTATAAAGATACACACTAATACGATATTCCAATAAAATAATATATTTTTTAAAAGGTTTAAAAAAACGTTATTATTTGTTTTTATGCTCCCTATTGTTCCCATTTGATGTTCTCAAAGGGTGCTGCGCACTGCCCTTTTTATTTTAAGTGCCGATGCGCCCTGCTGTTTTTAGACGTGAAAAATGTGTCCTGCCCCTTTTCCATGTTATCTTCTTTACGTCGTCTATTTTTTTTTCCCTTTAAAAATATTTTTTCGTGCAAAAATAGAAGAAAACAGAAGCTTTGACTCACATGTCATCATTCCTAATCCGCTTAACAAGCCTAGCCTAATAATAATAATAAAAAAAATCTGTGCATGGTTTCTTTCTGCATAACGAAACATAGTATCTACAGAAAGCTAAGGATCTCATTCCGATAACTTTCGACTTCCGACTTCCGACTTCGGAAGTTACGGACTAAAATAAACAAAACAAACAGCCAGATAATTCAATCCTTTCTTTTTCTTTTCAGTTACTCTAGTGGCCTTTTTTGTGTGGTGCTCCTATTTTGGAATAAATTATCATATTTTGATAAAATTTGGGAAAACAGCCTAATTTGCTATTATTGCAACTTGCTGTAAATTTGAACATAATTCTTCAAATAACGACGGAGATATTTTTTATTTATTTATTTTTTATGGGAAAACGTTTTTTTCATTCTTTTCTTTTAATTACTTTTTTCTGTTTTCCTGCAGCTAAATACAACTATGAATGCGGCGCTTCCTATGGAATATTGGGAAGTCGCCAATAAAGATTATCAGACATCTATATCACGGCTTCAATTTATTGAATAAATTGATGAAATTTTCGGAGATTGGTGGGGAGGGGAGGGCGTTAGTAAGGAATGATCAAATAAAAGCGTAAAGATATCAAATTGGAAAATATATGGAGACAAATATAACAGTAGCGGGAAAAACGATTTAGTCCAAGGCATATATAAATAAATAAATAATAAAAAAAAAAAAAACGAAATATTAATTTAAAAAAAAAAAAAAAAAAGCTAGTTTCCAAAATGTCCGGATTTTGGAGAATTCCGAATTTCGGATGTCCGGATTTGAGACTTTGTACTGTATTTGTTTTACCCTCAGCATGCCCAGTGCATGTTACACCGTTAGATTGAGATTTTCTTAAAATACACCTGGAAAAGTCAGAGAATTTCATTCTTCTATATGAGTAACTCTGTGTGCTTTTCAATGAAATTTAGTTGAAATATTGCTCACTTTTAGTTAACTAACCTCCACCTTAAAGAATTGGTTTGCTACTATTTATCATATTCAAATAATGACAGGTCTGAATAATGTAATAAAAAAATCTGACTTTCTTTCAATGTTGAATAGATATGTGTATGCAGCCATAAATTGATGCTTATTTTTCGGCCTAAATTGTGGCTACTCACCCTTTCACATAAAAAATCCATGAAGAAGTGGAACAAGGATAAAAGAATTGGAGTAAAAAATAAAAATATGAGTATTAAAAATATATATTATTAAATAGATTTCAATTAGCAATAAATAGTTATTAAAGATTTATTTTATTAAAAACATATATTAAAAAAAATTATTAAAATAGATGTTAATTAGTAATAAATATATTGAAAGGGATACAAGTATACACAAGAATAAGACACATATGTAAAATAATGTATGGTAAATAAATGTGTAAATGATAAACCCACTTTTTATTTATTTATTTTATTTTATTTCTAATTTAATTGTTGTAAATTTATTTTAGCAGTCCCCACCCCAACAATCCTTAATTATTATTTTTTTTTAAATAGAGGGGGGGGGGGGTAAAAATGATATATATTCTGCAAAATATGCATAATTTAAAATTAACTAGTACTGTTAATTCTGTTTCCTGAAATTTTATAGAATATAAATTTCAATGAATGCGATTTGCATTACTGAGCAAAAAAAAAAATCCAATAATTCATTCTATTTCAATCCGTGAGAATGGATCAATGATGGAATGATCAATCCTATGGTTTTAACATGGGAATGCAATATCATATAAGGAACTTTAATTTTCATTTATAAAACATGAGTCTTCAATTTGACATATTTATACTTTTAAATGCACTAATAAAAGCGTGTTTTTTAACTTTTAACTTTTATGTGTTTTAGAATAATAATGGTGCCATGGGACTAATTGTACCAGCCACGAGCCAGACTGAACCTGAAAAGATACTCAATGGTATTACAATTGTTAAAATTGCTTCCGGGAGTGATCATCTCTCATGTTTGTCCAATGAAGGAATTGTATACACTTGTGGTAATGGAGAAGCTGGGCAGTTAGGACGGATTTCTGAACATTCAAGTGCCAATGGAGGCCGGAAAGGGATGAGTATGTTCCCGTATATTGTTACATTTAATCATAACATTTTCTGGTACTTCTCTATTATCCCGTCGACCACTTTTCTTAACAAAAAACTATCGCCAAACTGTAACGCCAAATAAACGGGAGAACGTTGCCATTGGAATATCAAAATAAATAAATAAATAAAATATAAGAATTTAAGGACACAATTGTTATTTTAATTAATGAAATAACTAATAAATCAGTAAAACATAATGAAAAATACACACAAATGTTGAATTAAAAACCACTTGATGACATAACAAACACGTATAATGCTTCTGACATCAAGTAAATGGGACTGCATTTTTGGCTTTTAATCTTACAGTTTGGCGATAGTTTTGTGTTATGAAAAGTGGTCGACGGGATAATAGAGAAGTACCCATTTTCCTTATACAGTCGACTCTCTTAAATCTGCATAGCTTAAAACCAGAGGTTGTGTAGATTTCTGGTCACTGTTGTTTTGTTTACATTTTTTAAACAATAATTTGACTTTAATAGAGCACTCAAAATTATAATGAATGCTTTTACAATAAAGTGAAATAATAAAAATTATGAAAATTTAAAAACATTTAAAATATTAAAAGTAAAGATCAAGTAAATAACTAATTATGCATAATGATGATGAGATAATTTTTTGATGAATTATTCAGTGAAATTTGCCTTACAAATGTACACTAATAATTCACATCAAAATCTTTAACAAAGTTTTATTTCATGTTTAGCCATATTTAATAACCAAAAAAGCTTGATTGATACATAAATTATTTGGTAAAAATATTGCATTTGCCACTGATATCAATTCTATCTTGAAATTTTTTCAAAAATAAATTTACACTTGAGAAAACAAGAGTTGAATCATATTAACCAGAATTACGTATTAAAATGTGTACAGAATGACAAAAGTAATTTTAAAAAACTTGAATTTTACACCTACATCTTAACTGTAAGTTTCATTGTTTACATCAGAAATGATATGCGGATTTTAGAGAGTCTACTGTATTTGTTTTTATCAGGTTGTTAGTTGTCATCTGTTGTGGATGACCTAGAACAGTGCTTTTCAACATTCTGTGGCTTGTGGAATCTTTGAATTTTCGTAATATGTGATTAAATTTTCTAATCACAATATAAGTTCTTGCTGATCATACAAAAAGGAAATTCCTTTTTCTTTTCTTTAGTGAATTTCTCCTACCCCCAACCCCCCCCCCCTTATTATTATTACTGTCCGTACAAAAAAAAAAAACCTCTCATTTCCCCTTTAGTTGAAATGCAGAAAAGTTTTTCTCGTCGCTTTAGTTGATGAACTTCTAGCTGGAAGGAATGCTCTGAATGAAAAGAAATGGTAAAAAAATGAGAGAAGTGTTAAAATTGAAGACTTATGTAAGATATATTATGACGGTTTTGTAAGAAAAATGTAACTAATCTTATTAAATACTAGCCTAGCCGATCCTGCGCAGAGTATCTGTGATATAGGGTAGTAAATGCATATTAGAATACACTAATTTCAGCATTATATGTATAAATACTATGCATAAAAATTTCTTCACTTAGGACTGGGTACTTTGAAATAAGAGATATATACACATCATAAGATATGGACACCATTTAGAAATATGAAAACAGGTATTTTTTCAGCATCATGCATATAAAAATCTTTGCATGCACACAATAGTTACTGGATAGTCTTTAAAATTAAAAAGGTGTACACATATTATATTAAAAGTAACTACATCATTCACAATTATCAAAATATTTTTATCTTTTTTTTTTTTTTTTTTTTTCAGCATTGAAAACTTTTTTATGTACACAATTGTAAATTTCAGAGCTCGGAGATACTACAGTAATTGAATCAATAGATCTAACTCTCGAAAAACCCACTAATTAATCAAAAAAAAATCGAAAAAGGTGGGAAAGAAACACACTGCCATCGCATGGCTGTATATCTGGCTGCAAATTTCACTGGATATCCTGTATCCGTCCAAATTGATTTCAATTGCATCTCTAGTACAAACAATAGCTAAAATCTATTTCCATATTTCTGAAATTATTAATGGAAAATATGACAAAAATCACTCTATTAATATTACTTATTTGAAATATATATTTTTGTGTTTCCTATTTCATTTTTAAAATGTATTTCTTGTTTAAACTATCTTTTTAGCGCTCTTGATAAGTCCACAAACTGTAGATGTCAAACTGCCAAGGGGTGGAACTCGTATCACTGATGTTTGGACATGCTCGTTAGCTACATTCTTGAAATCAAATAATGGAGCTGTATATGCCTTTGGACTGAATAATTATGGCCAGTTAGGTGAGAAAGCACACAACTATTTCATTATTTAAATCTTCTTGTAACTTGTAATCATATTGTAGTGTGTTCATATAAAGCAGTTTCTTTGAATCCATGTTACAGGGATGTAAATTCCAGAAAATTCCCGAAACATGACTCATGAATTTTACAATAGTCAACAACTGACTCATAAAAAAAAAAAAATGAAAACAAAAAAAAAAAAAACACAAAAAAACAAAAACAAAAAAAAAGAACTGAAAAAGATTTATCTGCCCAACTTCCAAAAGGTAAAATTAATAATTAAAAGTACTGTTTTTATAATATCTTACTATTGTTCCAATATTAAATGGTAACCTTGTATGGGAAAGATCACATGTCATTATGAAAATATGAAATTGTCAATGTGGATAAAACGAGGAATTTTTCCGTTTTTTTCTAAAATGCAGTGAATGGGCTAAGTGCTCTAACATAAATATGTATGCTTCAAATTTGCTGAGAGAGAAAATTCTTTAATTTCAGAATTCCGTGCTTTAGGCATACCACTTGGTAAGGCCACATACAAAAAGATTTTGCCACTCAAAATATAGAAAAGACAAAACAGCAGAGCAGGTTAATTTTCATATTTATTTATGGTACCTGGTAATGAAAGTCTGCAATTGCAGCAGCCACTAATTTGTCAATTTCTTTATCAATATACAAATTTGAGTTTTAATATTATTAGTTTATACCTAATCTGATTGTCTCACATTTACTCACCAGTTGATTCAAAGTTTTATGATTAATGAGTCAAGCTGACTTGTAAAATTTTAAATAGAATGCAAAGTCTAAGTTAGTTGTACAATTTATTTATGAAATAAAAGATGTATCTACTTGAGAAAATTTGAGAATTATTGTGTTTTGAAGCAATATTCAAATGTTTGTTGGAGGTTGAAAATAAAGAAGAAATTAGAAAATATTTTGAAAATGCATTTCTTTGTTGAAATCCATATTTTAAATGTTCTTATGGAAAAAGAAAAAAAAATAAATAATGAGAAAATTAATAGTACTATTACTAATTTATTAATTTAATTTGATTCATTCTATATCAAAAGCATTCTATCTCTGAGGATAGTATCAGTAGCTCTGCTGCTATCATTAACTGGTTGATTTTGAAAACTAATAAAATCTGCAAGTTGATATTTTTTATTTTAATTTCAGAATATGTATCTGCAAGTTGTTATTTTAATAGTTATTTGCAGAATAAAGTAAAAAAATTGTTTGAATAAGTAGCTGCTATTATAACTTAATATTATGAATTCCGTATACTTATTCTTTTGAAATTTATTAGGTGTCAATCCTGATCAAAGAGCTATATGGAAACCAAAACAAATAGATACTTTTAAAGACAGAAATTGGACACAGATTAATGGTGGTCAACATCACACTTTAGCTTTAGACAATGAAGGTAGGTATCTCTGTTGTATGCGTTTAGATGTGTTGCTTTTTCACCCATTTTATAATATTCAATAAAAAATATATTTTCATTTTTTTTTTCAAATAAATATGTTGTTATACTTCTTAAAATAACAGCAAACCATTAAGTATTTTTAATCAATACGTGCATACATTTTCTTGATAAGTGTGAGATTTTAAGTTTACATTTTTGAAAATAAAATTTTATATATATATATATAAATGCTGGACGATTACACCATGAAATATTACAACATTAAAGAAGTAAATATAAAACATCACATATTTTTACTGAATGGGCATTTGAAATTTTAAAAGCAATATAAGAAAATTTTCCTGAAGATGATCATAGATGATGGTCGAAACGTCGATATTTTTAATATTAATGTATGTATAAAATTTTTAATTTGTATACACCATTCAGTAAAAATATGTGATGTTTTATATTCACTTCTTTAATGTTATAAAATTTTATGTTGTAAACATTGTTTGCATTCTTAAAGATCTTTTTGAATAAATCAGGGATGAGAATTTTCCGTCTTTTGGCGGATATCCGCTTTTTTGTTATTTCAAGAAATTTCCGCTTTTTTCTCGAAATTCCGTCTTTATTTCCACGGATTCCGTATTTTTTCTCCGCAAAATTTTGTTATTTTCGGAAATTTTCACGTTTCTATCGATCCCGCTTTCCTTCCGAAACCATCATCGTATCTTCCGATTTCGAAAGAACATTCTCCAAAGACCTCCTTTCATTCAGAAAAACGGCTAATTCATCCATTGATGAGTCACGCTGTTCGAAAGCGCACTAAAGATCGGGAGGAGGCAGACACAGACAATAGAATAGAACACCAATTATTCTTATCTCTTATCTGTGGAGGGAGATAGGTCCTAGGAACGCACTGTACCTTCTTTCTCTTTTCATTCATTCGGGCGAACGTTTGTGAATCGAAATTTTGAATATTTCTTGTGTAGATCAGCAATTTTGACGGAAATTTATTTTTGTTTTATACTTATTATGACTTCTATTAGAAGAGATATTGTAAATCGCTCCGATGAAGTAGACATTAGTTCTATTGATAAAGGTTTAAAAAATCCATGGCGGTGGAATTGGTTGGAAAAAAATGTTAAAGGCGTCTACGTACGTGAAGTAATTAGAAAATTACGCAGCTGTGGAGTGGCCTATTGCCTTGTATGCGCCCAGGAACTAAAATATGGCTCCCGTGGATTATGTGCCCTCACCAAGCATATGGAATCAACAAAGCATGCCGATGCCGTGGAAGCAAGACAGAAAAATGTTGCATTGCCCGGTAAGTCCGACTATTTATTATTATTAACTATAAGGACCGATTTACAAATTTTGGGCCCTGGGCACAGATGCTTATTGGCGGCCCCTTGTATCTATGCTTACAGCGGCCTTGAGTTAAAAAAATATATTTTCGAAAGCGGTACTTATTAAGATAACCACTACTAACTTTAATAATTTAATGATGTTTTTATAAATTTTCTTCTCAATTTTTTAGCAGTAAAAGTTTTTATAACATCTTCATAATCTTAAGTGTTCTATCTCGCTGACGATTTTTCAATCTTTCGAAATCTCTTCCGAAAATGAAAGTTTCCTAATAATTAAAAAAAAAAAAAAAAAAAAAAAAAAAGTAAACAAAGTCAAAAAAGTAAAAAACGGCCTTTGTAGAGAACAACGTCAAATATCCAATAGAAAAAAAAAATATTTTCAAAATATTGAAATGCAAACGAGGTATTTTTAAAAATTTCTCCCATAGGATTAACATTAGCGAGCAGGTGTTTTCGCGTGAGTGATGTAGCCATTAAAAAATTATTTTTAAATGAAAAAAATAATAAAAAAATTTATCCATATTAATTTTGTTTTTAAATAGTTAAAACTTCATCCGATTTTGGCCAATAATTTAAAAATCTTCAGTAGCATATGGGACCCCCGGAAATTCGGGGACACTGGGCCCGTGCCCCGAATGCCCTGCCATAAATCAGGCACTGATTATCTATACCTACGTATGTTCCCCGGATTTGTAGGTTTTTAGTTTTAGATTTAACCTTTTTTTCTTTCTTTTTAAGATTTATTTTCAAGTTTTTTCTACTTAGTTCATAAAACATCGGTGTTTTTATTTTTGGAAAAGAAATTCGAATGTCTAATCTAAATCTAAGTGAAAGCCAAAATTCTCTAACTAAAGAGCGCCAGTAATTTGATGAGTCAGAGTTGTCGTGAACATATGCAAACTGATTACATCCGCAATCCGCACTTCTCTCTCCTATGTACAATAAAGATAAACAAATAGTGGTCTACATTTTTTGGGAGCAGATGGGGTAGTGGGCGGTTTTTCAAAAGGTGTAATTTTCTTAAAATTTATTGTATTTTAATAAAAATTTAGTACGCTGCCTAAATTATAATTATTTGAATTCGCTGAAGATTTCAACGCAATCGGACAATTAACAATGGAAATATCAATTTTTTTTTTTTTTTTTTTTTTTTTTTTTTTAAGAATTAAAAAAGAATAGAAAAGGATTTCTTGTTTCGTTTTTTCTTTAATTATTGTTTCTGTTTGCCGAGTTTTCTCAGAGATATTTTTCTCTGCTCTTTTAACAACGCAAACTTTGATACAATTTCCGTATTTTCGGTCATTTTTAGGATTTCGTTACGAAAACGGAACTTATTCTTCTCACTACGATGTCCGTATATATAGCAGTTTTTCTCCTAATGTTTTGTTGGTAGAAACTTGGCTTGAATATGTAAGTAAGCGCTTTATAAATACAGCAGTGTGAAAAATTTTATATTGTAGATCTTTACCAACGGCAAATTTTCATAAGGTCTTCAAAAAGTTTTAATGTTTAGACAAGAATGCTGTTTTTTGTGTATTTTTGAGGAAGTTCTAATCATCGGAGGAAAAAATATATGACATCGTTTGAACGCACAGAAAATTTCCTTTAAAAATTATTTCTACAGTAATTTCTCGATGTTTAGAAGCGTGATACACACGAACAAAAAGCGGCATAAAACGCGATTTGTTTTAACGATTTTTCGTTAAGTTCTTATCGTCGGAGGGAAAAAACAAACAACATCATTAGATAACGTTGAAAATTTAATTTACACAAGCTGTTTAAACGTTTAATTTTTTTATTATTATTGATGGGGAAGGGGGGGGGAGTGTTAAAGAAATAAAGAACACTTTTTTATGTGGTCGAGTTTGATATCTAATGAAAGAGCTCATTTTGTAGATCACAAAAATGCATATTTAAAAATTTTTGTTTCTCAAATGTTTTAAGGGTGAATAGATAGTGTTATTTGATTTAAATTATGATGAAAATAAAATGATTTTTTTAAATGTTTGATTAAAGTAAATTTTTATAGTTTTTCATAGGGAATTAATAAGAATAAAAATTGTCATTAATGGTAAAAAAAAAAAAAAAAAAATTAAAATATTTTTGCAGATTTTTTAAAACAATTAAATTAACTAAGTAAATCCAATATTGCATTGAGAAAAATATGTATGCTACAAGTATATATAAAAAAGACAATATATTATGCTAAAAATAAAATCTTGATGCATTCTTTTATTTTAAAACAAATCTCATTTCCCAGATAATCACTCAATTTTTTGTTCATCCAAATTCAAAATGCTGAAGTAAATTAACATTAATGAGTGCCTAGCTACTTATTAGTCAATTACAAATTTATATTGCTCTTTAAAACGTTACTGCAATGTTTTAATATAAATTTGAACTTTAAAAAAAAATGTATTATTTCGATGTAGGTCCTGGTCCGATTAACCCATGTGAGCAAAAAGTGATGACCATTGTGACCAAAAACAACCAACCATTGTGATTTTCACTAAAATTTTCATAATTTTTGCTCAAAAATTTTTTTATTGTGACACACACTAAATTTTTCATAATTTTTGCTCAAAAATTTATTAATTATGATACACACAAACTCTATTCTTAATTAAATAATTTCATTTTCAGGAGCTGGAGGTCATGATTCTGATAAGTCAAGCATTTCATATGGCCTACACCCAATGTTTAAGAGCTGTGTGACTGCATCTGAAAGTAATTTGCCTCAGCAATCAGTACCTCTTGCTGATCGTATAGCAAACACTGAAGCAACCCTATTGGGTTTTCTGGCAGAAAAAACATTGCCATTCTCACTTGCCCCTGACCTCCTGGATTTAGTGAAGGAGCTGTCTAAAGACATAAAAGCTCTGAATGGAGTTAAACTGCATCGCACTTCAGCAGCATACAAATTAAGGTTTGGTGTTGCAAAAACCTTCGAAGAAAATATTATAAAAGATATGAAGAATCAAAAGTTTTCATTAAATATTGATGAAAGCACAAGTAATAATGATGAAAAGATTGTGACAGTCCTTGTTAACTATTTACAGAATGACAAGATTGTGACAGAACACTTGCAATCATTTTCTGTGGCCAGTGTTAACAGTGCTGCTCTTTTTGAAAGCATTGTTAAACTTCTAGAATGTAATAATATACCATGGCATAATCTTATGTCTGTTCTTTTAGATTCCTGTAATGTTATGCGGGGCAAAAAGTCAGGACTAGAAAGCAGACTTAGAAAAAAATGTCCCCATTTATTAGACATTGATGGTGACTCTTGCCACCATGCCCACAATGCTGCAAAGCAGTTTTGTAAACCATTTGGGCTACACTTGGAATCATTATTTACAGATATACATAATGATTTCAAGTGGTCCCCAGATTTAAGAGCTGCATTGATGGAAGTTTGCGAAGTACTAAACATCAAATATACAATGCCTCAAAATTACATCAGCTTCCGCTGGTTATCAGTGTATACTGTTTCTCAAGACTTTTGTAGAATGTTGAATGCCCTCACTTTGTTTTATTTTTCTTTTCTGTCTCGTTCACAAAAGACTGATTTTCTACATACTGTTGTATGTATATATAAGATTCACAATGTTAGTGAATCTGGAAAAGAACACATTCGCAAAATACATTCCAGGCTTGCAGAAAAAAATACCACAGAAGCAGGAAATGAACGCAAAAATAGGATTACTAAAAAGCTGTTTGAAAACAGTTTAACCACTAAATTGATCACCAACCTGTTTGTGTCAGTTTTGCCATTATTACAAGAATATGTAAAATTATTTCAGTCTGGAAAACCACTTGTTCACAAACTCCACGATAAGCAATTTGAACTCATCAAATCTTTCTTTTCGTGTTTTGTAAAGCCAGAGGTTTTAGCATCATTAGGGGATTCAACTAAAAAAATAAAAGAACTTGATATTAAACAGAAATGCCACCAGCTTCCTATTCGTTCAGTCTTTGTAGGTGAGAAAGCAAAAGATTTAATTGCCTCAGCACCAAAATCACAGTGTGACAAAATTAAGTCATTTACAGAAAATGTTATGAAAGCATATGTTGCTTGCTCACAGGCATTGCAGAAGAAAATGCCCATTGGCAATGAATTTTTAAAATGCGTTTCAAGTGTTGACCTCATTTGTAGGAATAATTCCCTCGCCTTGAAATTAATGAAACAATTACCACAATTGGTAACAAACATTTTATTGCCAGAAGAAAAAGAACTTTTCAACTTAGAAGTACATAAGTATCATGCGGATTCACTTCAAACTGTAAATGAAGCTGGATCAATAGATGAGTGGTGGGTAGAGGTTCAGAAAACAGGAAAATATCCCTTACTATCCAAGATGGTGTGTGCATTATTGACTTGTTTTCATTGTCCAAAGGTGGAATCCAGTTTTAGTATAATGAACAGCATTATCTCTTCAAGCTCTACAAGAATGAACATTCCAACATTCAGTGCCATTCAAAGTGTTAAATATCACCTTCTTGCAGAAAACAAAACTTCTGTGACATATTTTGCAAAAAAAGATTTTTTGCATGAACATGTTGATAGACAATTAGTTAAAAACATAAGATCATCTTGGAAAGTATATAAGGAAGAAAAAAATAAAAAATTGGAACAGAAACAAAAACGAATAAATGCACTACAGCAAAAAAAAGAAAAAATCTTATCAAAAGAAGCAGCCAAAAAACTGTGTGCAATTGCAGCAAAAAAACAGAGAATAAGGCATCAAAGAAATCTTCTGAATGTTCAAAACAAATCAGATAATGAAGGAACAGAGAAAGATAAAGATAGAAGCAGAAATGAAAAATCCACTTTCAAAACTAAAAGTTCCAAAAATAATTGTGTATCAAACATAAGTTTAGAATTAATTAAAAATGTAGAAACCAGCGAACAAAATTGCATGTCAACTCTGAAATCTACTGAATCTAAAGCAGAAAATACTGTTCACCCAAATCAGCACGTGCCAGAAACTGCTTTAAAAAGATCTTTGAATGAAGAATCAAGTTCCCAAGGAACAAAAAGAGTCAAATTTGAAGATAAAGAAATTTGTGAGAATGAAAAATCTGTTCTGAAAACAAAATGTGCCAAAAAAATTTGTGGGAATGAAAAATCTGTTCAGAAAATAAAAAGTGCTAAAAAGTATAAATTTATGTCAATCAAAGATATGTTTGCTAAGCAAAAGTTATAATTGGAATATTAATTAAAATAATTAATAATTTTGGAATTAATTTTTTTTTATTCAATTCTCTTTGGTTATCATTTTGACAAGAGTGTTTATTGCAAGATGTACCTTTATGGATTTTTTTTTTTTTGAGGAAGGAGTTCAAAAATAGATATTTTGGGAATAGAAAAGCTGCTTTAGCTTTATTGGAGGGGGGGGGGGGGTTGAGAGGGAGCTCTTTTGGCATTGGAAATGGTTGGAAGACAATTTTTGTGGTATGGGCGGGAGGGGGGGGGGATAGTGGAAAGTGGGGTTATAGTGAGACAATTCTTTTTGTATGGGAGGGGGGAGAATTGGTAGACGGGAGAGAAGAGAAGGTAAAACTTTCTTCCTTTTTGTAATTTGGCTATTTTCACTTCTGTAATGTAATATACAGGCTTGCATCTTTCGCGAATAAAATGTAGTACAATTTTTCGTCCGCGCGTGTTTTCAGTCTTTTTGCTTTTTTGCAATTCTCATCCCTGATAAATGCACATTTTAAAATACCCCAAAATAACAAAAAATAAAATTATGTCTGAAATTCATGTGTTTAAAATGGCGTGTAAAGTCAAGGGATCAAGAAGTAAAGCTTTACATTTTCTAAAAGTAGAATAAATAGTACAGAAGATTCCTAATTATCTCACACTCATGCAGTGGCTTTTGATTAACCTTAGCAATTTGGCTAATCATTAAGGAGAAACTATAGCAAAATTCAAATAATGTTAGCCAAAGATTCATCATGAAACACTGATTCTACAATTGTTCTTTAAACTCTCTAAATCTTTTACCTTTTCAATATGTTACAATTTTTGTCATTGTTTTTAGAATAGTTATTGATCTGAATTGAACTATCAGTTATAGAAACTAATAAAACAAGTGTACTATACAGCGAGTTCACATTAGTGCAGACTTCAATGGGAGGCGACTTTCCATCTGAACTAACCAAAACTCGCATTTAATGATGTCCTTAACATTAATTATGTTATGATGCATTCCATTTCTGCTTTTAAATTTAATATTTTTCAATAATTTACTTATTTAAATTAAATATATAATTGTAATTAGTCATTATTTAAAAGTTTTCATAATATTAATCAACATTTAAATTAATTATTTAACAGTTATTATTTAAACAGTCAATATTTTCAATCTTTTTAAATTAATCTTTTTAACTTTTCTTCTAAGATATTTTATTAATTAAAATTACCTTCTATAATTAAATCAATTTTTAAAATCAATAATCATTTTTAAATTAAATTATAATCATTCATTTAAGTCTCTGGATATAAAAAAATTCCGTTTGTTGACATCGATTCTGTTAAGTATCATGAATTTTCTTCTAAGTTAATAAATGTATTTTCCACTTTTTAAATATTAATAATTTTTGTTTTAAACCTTATTCAAAAGATTAAACAAAATTCTTTATGCAGTCTGCCAAAATTCTAGCAAAATTCAACTTAAATCTTGGCAGATATACATTTTTAAACATTTTTTTAAATCCCAATGTTTACATTGATCAGTTTCAGAACAATGCCTGGCCATTTTGAATTGTATCTTCGTGCGTTGAAGAAACAACAATTTAGCGTGCAATCGTCACCCATTTTGGTTTAGGGGTCGTTCAAGTAGGCATTCAAGGTTGAAGGATGCATTTTTCAGTGGGGAAAAGGGGATTTGAAATTCTTTCTAGAACATTCGAAGGCGAACGATCTTAATTTCTGTCGCTTTTTATCAGGGTTGAGTTGTCATCAGTGCGCTCGGATCGTTTGCATGTAGAGTTGAGTTGTCGCTGGAGTATTTTTTCTCGGCAGCGGTTGAGAGTTAAGCAGTTAATTTTGAAGAAGAGAAATTTTTCGCCTTTCTTGATTGGATTGTTTGGCGTAGAGCATCAGTTAGAAAGTTGTTGCATTTGAATTCAAAATTCAGTCTGTTACTTTTAACTCGTGCATGTAGTGTGCAAGAGAGTATAAATACCGTGTAAGGCCGGACACTTGTAAAATTTTTGTCAGAATGGAAAGTTCAAGTTACGATGATTACAGCTTCTAATATTTTAACAGATAAAATTTCATTTCGAGAAACAACTTTAGCCAAGTTGATATTGAAACCTGGAAATGGTGAATCAGTGATCTGGTAACGTAGCGTCTACAGTGAAACAACCTTTAAGTAATTCATCAATATTTATTTTTTTTTTATCAAAGTACACTGCAATATATCTTTCGAACTTTAACGATCTCCGTTGTTAAGGAAAATCGGAATTTAAAGATTGGGCTTCTAACGTTGATAGAATCCTTTAGTCATTCATACTTCATCCTTTTGATGAACTTACCTCCACTGGTGATGAAAATCTTCCTTCTGCAGTTGTTGTGATGATTCTGCATTTTTAAGAAGTTTTACTCTCAAAGCTGAGAATATCATCAATGTGGGAGCCAAGAACGCTTAGCTTTCCTTCTGCCAGTGCCTTCTGCTTCCTTAATACACCTTCATAAAAAACTGATAGATTTATTCTCTTCACGAGAACTTTACCTTTCTAGACGCAAAAGTATCAACTCATCATCTAGTATAATTTATATATCATTTTGAACTATTAACACAATAACTTTGTCCATTTAGTATGAAGTATCAAGTCATCATCTAGTGAAAGTTAAATATATTGAACGTTAAACAGAATAATTTAAAAAAATATTTAGTATGAAATATTCCTTTTAACTTAAATTAATTTTAGATAATATTGATCTGAAAATCAAGCAAATGATGACATCAATGTAACTCATCTATTAATATAATTTAAATATGTGTCTTCTGGAGCTCCATTTGTTGATATATATATAAATGTGTGTGTTCATCGTAAAATAAATCTACTTTAATTAAATTCAGATTCCGTGTGCAATCTTCTTTTACTTGGGTGAGTCTTTTTATGTTTATTTTATTTTTCAGATATGAATGCATCTAAATAAATAATCAGAGAAGCATAATTCTATATAATACAATGTTTTCAGATTAATTTTTAACTTCTAAACATTAATATAATAAAATTTTTCCGTACTAAGTTCTACATCGCAATATAATGCTAGCTACTATAAGTGATCGTTCTGTATTGACGAGTTGGGGTAGGATTTAGAGTAAACATTTATTCTATCTTCTGGCTCTTTTTTGATATATTCCGATCTCATTAGTGGTTGATATATCATTTATTAAGCATTTTTTAAGAGTTTCTGTTTGCTCTTTCTCCCGCGCCGATCCGTCAGTACAAATTAGAATGTGTGTGGGGGGAAACAAATTGTCTACATTAACTGCAGATATATCTTACTAAGCAGAGATGCATTAATGAGAGTCCACTGTAGAGATGCTTTTTTTTTTTTAACCAGTTGGTGGCGAGAAATATCGCAAAATTCTTAAATCGCTTGTTGATAAAAATTGCGAATTTCGTCAATCGGTTTAGAAATCGAAAAATTTGTCAATGTATCTTAGAAAACAATTATGAATTTTAGGGCCGTACCGAGTACTCGGTATATATTCGGTACTCGGCCAAATTTCAGAAGAGTACTCGGCCAATACCGAGTAGTTGCAAGAATTTCATGTTTTAAGCATATTTAAAGACAAATTAATTTATAAGTGATCTATAAAAAATTATTTGAATATAAATGTATAATATATGCCATAATTCATAAAAACTATTTACTCGGTACATAAAAATTTATCTATAAAACATAGAAAAAGGTAAGAACCCCCCATGCAAAATTAATGTAAATTAAAGTTTAATTTTATATTTATATTTAAAAAAAAAATCATTTTTAAAACTGTAGGAAAAGACTGTGATTTTGGATAAAGAAGCAGTATGTAGAAACAGAAAATACAATAAATGCAATTAAAAAAATAATAATTAAATTTGCTGTATGGCAAATTATGGTACAAAAACACTATAATCATTCTACATTTTCAGGAGATAGGGCATTTCTTTTATTGTTGTAAATTTGGCCTGCTTCAGAAAAAAATGTGTTCACTGTGAGCACTGATAAAATAGCATTTTAGCACATTACACATACACACACACACACAAAAAGAAAAGTGTAAAGCCCCCTTTTTGGTTCTTTCTTGTTATAGCGGCCTCCAGAATTACAATTATGCCAAGGTTTCAGCTCTGATTTCGCCAAGATCATTAAAAAGCTTATATATGCATCATATATACACATATTATTCCAAACGCCCATATACGTCATTACATACATATTATTTATGTCTTATATACATCCATGTATGACTTATGCACATGTTATATGTATACATCATATATGTGTTATATAATAACTCGCCCATATACATCACAAAAGTAATGATTTAACGTAATAATGTATCATATGTCATATATGCTTTATAATTTGGCGATAAATCTTGGTCGCTTGACGATTCATCCTCAAGGGCCGCTATTACACAATAGTACCCAATTTTTTTAATCAAAAGAAAATAAGGTACTTTTAAAAAATATGAAACATTTTGCATTATTCAAAAAATTGTTACAGCAAGCAATAATTATTTTTGATAGACAGATTTCAGGTATCAAAATGACAAATGGGTAAAGATGTGTTAAATAATCAGTTTTAATTTCATATTGGTTAATTGAACTATTTATATATCAATTCTTTTTTTATATATATATTTTAAAGAATGCTACTGTTTTAAAATTTTTGAATATACAAAAATTGTCTTTAAAAGGTCCACAATAAATGAAATGAAATTTCAAAAAATGAAGTTAATTTTAAAAAATTAAAGTTAATTAAAAAAAAATATGATTAGATTATATGCACAAGATGCATGTTTATAAATAGGTATATATATAAGCACACGCACACATAGAAGTGTTACCACTAAGCACACTTCATGTTCGCATCAGTGATTCTTTCTTAAACACAACTACTCGGTATATACTCGGTACTCGGCCAAAGCACTACTCGGTACACCACTAATGAATTTTATAAAACAGTCATTGAAAAAATATTGTGGATATCGTCAACAGGTCATTGAAAAAATATCGTGGATATCTTCAATCAGTCATTGATAAAAATCACGAATTTCTTCAGTCATTTGTGGCAAAAATCATGGATTTCGTCGATTAAAAATAAATGAACAATGTAAAAATAGAGCAAATGAAATAAATTTTAAAATGGCATGCTTCTGTTTTGGTGCTTCTAAAGCTCCATCATCAGTGCCAAGATTAAAAGCAGATGTAAGTGTTTATGCCATATCAGTATACAAGTGTCTCCACTCACTGCCAAGGTGGAATGGCAATGACTATTTCATTTGTGCTATTTTTACGTTGTTCATTTATTTTTAATATTATGGCACAAAGTTCAATCCTACTATTTTAAAAATTTCGTCAATTGGTTCTTCCTAAACATCCTAAATTTCGCCAATAGGACTTCTTAGCCTCAACAGTCCAATTGACAGGAAAGGATGGAGGAAAACACTCTTTTGTCCTGTCATTTTTACTATGAATAAATTGAATGAATCTCTTAAAAGTGAAAAGTTTTCGAAGAATTTAGATATTGAAATAGAAACATTCAGTACATTAAGCATTCAATTGTGTTTCTGAGCTGTACATTTGAAAAAAGAGAGTCTGGTGTTTTTTTACTTTTGTCACTTCTCCACAGTTCTTTAACCCAATGTTTTTACTGATAATATTAGCAGCAGTAAAATTAAGGTGATCTCATAATATTGAGGAATGTGAGAAAACAAGTAAATCTAAGCATTGTAATTGTAAACAAATGTGTGGTCTGGTGGAATAAATACATAAACAAGAGATTTGGACCTTGGAAATCCTGACCCTTATTTGTTCAAATGGAAACAGGTTTAGCGGCATCAAAATATGTTGAGTTATTATATGATTGTTATTAGATGATAGATTATATACATTGCTAAATATAATAAATGATTAGATTTTAAAAAAAAATTTGGCAATTTAAAAAAATAAATAAACAGCTTTTTTTTTAACAAACAAAAGAATAAAAAATAAATTCAGAATGTTGACGAAGGTAAATGATTATATCCTAAAGACCATCTCAAACATTAATTAAAGATTTTCACAGTATATTTGAACATATGATAACCAGCGTTAGAAATTAGGAACTGTAAGTAAGGCATCAAACGCCTTCACCTTTTTTTTTTCTAGGTGCCAAACTGCATTTCATGGTTGCAATATTTTCTCATTTCCTTTCACAACCATGTTAACAATAATATTGTTTATATTTTTATGTGCTAAGTGAAGGGGGTGGGGCTGTACATATTAAACACTTTATCTCTGTGTTAATCACTCAAATACAAAATAAAAACTGTCTTTCTATAAAAGTGTAAAACCTGATTAAACTACAATATTTGGATTCTAGAAAAATATTTACTCATTCTTTTTATAGAGCTAATATGCATACAAAACAGATTTTCAAGCAATTATGTCATTAGAAAGAAAATTTGATACAACCAGGGATAAGCCTATTTTAAAATTTGCATTGCTGGAATCCAGAAGTTCTTTATTTTCAAATATTTACTTGCAAATGGTAATACACAGTATGAAGATACATTATGTTTTGCCATTTTAAAATGCATCTGCTCATCTGAAAGCTATAAATCTGGGTAGGCAAGAATTTTAGGGGCGTAATCTCTAAAGTCAGATTTATCAGTTATTGGTTAAAGTCAAGTCAACTTAGAAGTGATTGGCAGATGCAAAGGAGCCTAAGACACATGCTGCTGTCTGATTTTTTATCAAAAACAGGTGCTCTTGAAGTGGAGGGGGGCTTACACTAAAGTATGAATGAGAGTGTTTGTTAAACAAAAATTAAAGTGAAATAAAGTTAGACATCGAATTTGACGACTAGGCTTAATTTTGTGGTTGTGAAATGAAATAATTTAGTTGCATTTGATGACTAATGATTGCTAATTTTTAACCCTGGTGATAACATTTAGAAAATTAGTTTTAACATTTTTTGTAAAAAATTTCTTGTAAAATCTATTCTTCATGGATCATTGAAAAAAAAAATGAGAGGTTTAACAATCAAGCAAATATAAATGTGTTACTCGATGGGTAAAACAAAATGCAGAAAATCCGAATTTAGAAGAATGAAAGATAAGCTTGCAGATAAGAATTAACAGCCATTTAGTAGAAGTATTATATAAAGAATTAAGAAAAGCTGTAAACCATACAATAGTAGGATTTTTTTGTAATCCCAGCCATTTAAAAGCAAGTTAACTTACTTTCTTTTCATAATTTGTATGTTAATAACAAATTTGTATGTTTAATTGTATGCAATATTTTCATAAAGCTGCTATTATGTAATACTGACTTTTTATGCTAAAATTTATTATTTGATTTGGATTAAATTAAATCTTTTTATCGTTTTAGGTCTCGTTTATTCACTTGGACGTTCAGAATATGGAAGATTGGGTCTTGGTGAAGACTGTGACAGCATCGTTTCAGAACCAAGAACAATTCCTTCCTTACAAGACAAAAAATGTGTTAATGTTTCTTGTGGAAATGTTGAATCCTTTGCTCTTGAAGATAACGGTAATTTTTTTTTTCTTAATATATTAAAAAAAAAAAAAAAAAATCCATACTCTTACATAATTACCAGCATTTTCAAATTTCAACACAATCTTCTAAATTCTTGTAATGTATTAAAAACTGCTTAGGTAAAAATTTTCTTTTATTAATTAATTTATTTTTTGTGCAATGTTATTAAAGACACAAACAAGGAAGAGTTAGTAATATGGTACACTCTAATCTTTTTCAAACTGGTGGTTTGAAAGTCCTAACCAGGTATGGATGAAAGTTTTCTATGCTATGACAGAAGATAATAGCAAATTTTGGATTCTGAAGGACACTTTTTAGATTCTTATGTTCATTTTTAGGGTGCATTCTTAATTATATAAATACGTAGCACCTATAGTCGCCGTCTAGTCTGTCCGAATGTAACAGCGCTAAAACTACCCAACCGAATGGTTTGAAATTTAATATATATAATCGTTGCAGAATTTTGTCAAGTCGTTTTGAATTTTATGAAAATCGAATCAAAACTTAAAAAGATATTAATAAAAGTTTTCTTTATTCTATTAAATCCTATCATACATAATCTATATAGTAAAAGCGCAATGTGACGGAGGAAAACAGATATGGGCTAACCATATCTTTTTCCATATGCCAAGCAGCCATTTTTATCCAAAATTATGTTTTCGCATAATATTGCATAAAAGTTACATTTTTGGAAAGATCGTTCAAAAAAATTGTTTGTGAGAGATGAGTTACACTCAACAATGTATAGATTCTGATATAACTTCAGTGAAAATGAGGTTAACAGCCAAATATCTCAAAAGTAAATAAATAAAAGATTCATTCATCGTGAGTCATAGAAATATTAAACCATGGAGGTAATCATTTGCAAAGCAAGGTCTCTATGATGAATTTTACAGCGCTGTCTGGTATTGAAAAAAATATTTGTATCTGTAAACATGGCATACGTAATAATGATTTTAAAAAAGGCATCCTCATTTCGCACATAGCAGATGATATAATTTATTTCACTGAAATAATAACGATGATTTTTTCTTACTTTGTAAAACTAATTATAGCGCAAAATAAACACACCTCATTTGTCATGTTTAACGTACAATTTCCAATTTGTTAATATTTAAAAATAAGGACACTCTTTCAAGACACAAGAACAAACCTGTTTTTACCATGGAAGCAAGTTTTTTAATGCAAAAGGCAGAATGAGTACCTTCCTGAAACTGTGGAAAACTCCCTAAACAGAAATATTTCATGGTTTTTACAAAACAATAGACTGCAATTTACAGAACACCTCTGAGATGGAAACATGTTTTAAATATTAAATTTTCTGCAATTTCTTGGGATTCTGTCGGAGGTTTTACTCATTTCAGTCTTTGGCAGAATTTCTCACTTTAACTCATGTAACCAGGTATAAAAAATTCTGTATGAAATTTGGCCTGATGATACATAAACAAAAACATTATAACTGATTGAATTTTCTAGTATTTTTGTCCATTGTACCCTTGTACGTTTAGACTCTCTCGAAGCTTTCATATTGCATAAATGGAACATATTACCTCTTAAAATGATTCATGTCGCAGTCGGACAATAGTGTAAAAGATTATCTTTGGTAATTGATAAAGATGGCGCTCAATTGGAATAAAATTATTTCTAGTGTTCATTATATTAGTATATTTATCATTTTCTATTTTATATCTGAAATAAAATTACCGAATGTTTATAACAGTATTTAATAGCCAACTTGTGTAATATAGTGCAATAACTTGACATTTATTCACATGGCTGGTACAATGTAAACTTCGGTGAGGAAGAAATGTATTAACTGAACAATGTTCTAGCTGAAGCCTGCTTCAGTTGACTGCAATTTCAACTGTTCTATCTCAAATAATCTTTAAAAATTGTCTCTTAATTTATCAGTGTTTTTTAAATAAAATTCCTTATTTGTATCTATAATTCAACTTTGAATACAACAAATGTGATTTTGAGTAAGCTAACATTCCTCTAACTCATTTCTTATTGTTTATTGTAACTTTCTCATTTAGAAATAAATAAAAATCACTTCATTAAATGGAGTTGTTAAATTGCTTACTAATTGTAATACAGGGCTGCCATTTGCTACTAAAATGCTACTATTTTCAGTTTCAGGAGACTAAGGCAACTTTTTTAAGCAAAAAAGGCTTAAAAAGCAACTATTTCTGACAAATAGGCAACTATTTTATGAAAAAGGAGACTTTTTGAAAATTGTATTCTAGATTTTTCAAATGCATGTTGCAGGAAATATGAAACAACAATTTTTTTTTACTATTCTAGTACAATTTTTCCAGATGTTCAATACCACTACCAAACAGCACTTTTCTTGACCAAAAGTCAATTTCACTCATTTTTCTATTGTTCTAATTCTGCAGCATAGTAACAGAGAGCAAATAAGCAATTATATCCTTTGTTCTCCCAGCATACGTAGTTTTAAATTAGTAAAGTTCTATTTCTCAAACGGAAAAAAAAAATTGCCCTATTTGTTGCTCACTAATAACAATAAATAATCTAAATTACCTCCTCCATTAAAAAAATTTCTGCTTCCTCCTTTACCCTCATCCCCCCCCTTTCACCCTCATGCTGTGTTTCAAATCATTTAAATCTCTTTTTATTTTTTTTATTTTTAAAGAAAAGACATCTGCCCTACTTACTGATCACTGCTTCTAATAACAATAAATAAATAACGATCATCTAAATCGCCCCCGCCCCCATCACTCAGAATTAACTCTTCTCTATCCTCACAGCATACAAAGAAATTTAAAATTTGTATTTTTATATTTAAAAAATTCTCCTGTCCTACTTGTGCTCTCTAGTGAAATAAATAATCAGGCTTATATGAATTATTCCTTCTTTCTAAAATTTTTGGTTCTCCCCTTTGCCCAACCCTTCCAGCATGCAGATTTTCAAATCTTTCAACTTTATTTTAAGAAAAATAATTCTGCCCTTTGTTGTTAACTAATAACATTAAATAATAATAATAAAAATCATCCACCTCTCCCTCTCAAATTTACATTTCTCTCCTCCCCCCCCCCCCCCCCCCCCGCTCCCCCTCCAGTGTAGAAAGAGGTTTAAAATATTTATTTAGAGAAAAAGTATCACCTAATTGTGTTATAATATGGGCTTAAAATATTTAAAACTCTTTATTTTTAAAAAAGTCTGTCATATCCATTGTTTTCTAGTAACAATAAATAATTAATCAGTCATCTAAAATACCCCCTCCCCCCATGTCCAATTTTTGTTTTCTCTCACCTCTGCAATTTCAAACTCTTTAAAATTTGAATTTGAATTTTAAAAAAAAATAATAAAAAAAAAAAAATGCTGTATTTGATACTTTGTAGTAATGATAAATATCAATGGCCTAAATTCCCTCCTCCCTGAAAATTTTAATTTGTAAATAATTTTTGAAATAGATTTTTGTACTGTGTAGTGCATTACTCTAAATCGGAACACCGACTATGTTGTGGTATTCTACAAAATACGTCATTTCAAAGTAAGCAAATATACACGTAAAATAAAAACTTGCCTTATACTGCAGTTTCAAACTCTTTAAAATATTTAACATGCCTTAAATCTGCAGTTTAGGAAAAGTTTCAAGAAAGATTTCTTTAAGTTCATTATGAAAGCAAACATGAAATTGCTTGAAATATCACCATTTGTTTGTTTTTCTCATACATCTACAACTAACAAGAGCTATATCAAGTGTTCATCCAAAAGTTGCGGCAAACTAAATTCAAATGTCATAAAAACTAGAATGGGTTTACTTTTAAAAATTTTGTTACATAATAATTAGATAATTTGTAAAAGCAGTATTGAATTTGTGCAGATTGTATATAAAATGTTGTATTGTTGTAATCAGAAAAATTTAATCATTTTTAAGGAAAGATTAGGGAATAGTTTGAAAATTTGTAAAAGGGAAATCATTATCTACCCTGATCTCAACACTGTGACTATTGTGGATAATACTTTATATGCAACTATTTTGCTACTAAATCAGCCATGATATGCGACTATTTTTGGTTTCAAAGGCTACTAAAGCAACTATTTTGAATAATTTTTGAAATGGCAGCCCTGTAATATAATACATACTTTATGATATATGGGCAATTCTACAAAAAGTGGCCGATTTTACATACTGGCCTCTACAAGTGTTGTAAATAATGAAACTCCCAGTTTGTTTTTCTCACTAAAGTATTTCATATAGTAGCTACTTTTATGCTCAGTAAATATATTTGGTTTTCTTCATGATTTTTGCTGAAAATTCGCTAAAATAGCATGAAAATGTTACGACCGTTACACATACTTGGCGTGTTGTGCTAACTTTCCAATTATGCAATTTCACAATATTTCGTTACAACTGTCTGTCGAAAATGATGTAGTTAATCCCTATTTACAAAAAAAAACAATCATTTTTAAATGTATTCTGGGTTTTACATATTGTAGTAGCTGGTCAGTGTCATATGACCAGTCTTGGTTTGGACCATCACAGGGAACATTTTTAGTTCTTTCAACCACTGACGCCTCTACCATGGAGAATGTGGAGTTCAGTGACATGGGCTCAGTCTGCAATGTGATACAAAAACCTTTTGTACAGACTGTTTCTCCTGTTATTTTAAGATAAACAATTCAAACTGATCTGTTCAAGTTACTAACTTTTTATTTAGGTGGTTGACACAACAGTAAAACCTCTAGACATGGTCTGGAGTGGATGGGTGTCCTTTAGTCACCATATTCAGTTACTTTTGTAAAAACCGTCACATCTCAATTTTTAATAAAACACTTTTGGTTAATATCTTTGGTTATTGAACTTTATTGAACCATATTAGATCACTAACTGATAAATACCTCTTCACAAAGCAGAGGCAGGTACCAATCTTTAGTCAAAACATTTGAAAAATGAAAACCGTCAAAGGGAATGTAATGACCGCAACAGAAAATATAAAGACTATCACAGGAAGGGTTTTTTTCAAACTGGTTAGTGGCCAATAAAATCAAGAATCCATAACATAAGATGCAAAAGGTTTTTTATTCTACAGTGGGATTTTGGTTCTTTGAAATAAAAAATAAATGTGACTGTAACCATGAGTATGATTGATTGTTGGGGGGGAAATTGTAAAGGGGACTGAAGGAATTTCATAGAAATATCCTGTAAAAACTGTTTTCCATTGAGCAAGAAATTATGTGAACCTCTGAATCTTTGCTTTGTCAACAAGTTGATCGTCCTTGAAGGTTAGGAGCCAAAATAAACCCAATATTATATGTTGGAGGAATTTTTTTCATCACTTTTGACAGTGTTTACAAAAGGTAGTGATCAAGCTGTAGAAAATTCCTAATATCCTTCTCATAGGTTCTAAAGTATCGTACAAGGGATGATCCCCGAAAGTAGGGATACTTTTCTATCCACAACAATTATCTGTTTCAAGTATACTCGTAGAAATTTTTTTTCCCCTACAACAAATGGCAAATTGATCCCCTTTTTGTAGAATTGTCCAGATAATCATAATTTAAGTGTATCTCAAAAGTATAAGTATGCATTCGAGTGTGCTGGATAAAAAAAAGGTTGAAAAACTTTGATTTAGAAACATGTGTGCACATTAGAAAAGCTATATTTTAATTTGTCTTATTTGTAAAATAGTTTTCATAAATCCAAACAGTTACAAACATCTTCTGTTTTTCTAAATTTTTATCTGCAATTAACAAATTTTTGTTTTGTTTTCAGGATCAGTGTATTCTTGGGGTATGGGTACAAATCATGCACTTGGCCATGGAAACGATGATGATCAACATATCCCAAAACTCATAGAGGGGAATTTCTATAATTCATGGAAAACTCTTAAAGTATCTGGTGGTGGAAATCATACTCTGATATTGGCACATCCAAGAAATACAACTGAAGAAACTCAATAAAAAATTTCAGCAGACTTTAAAATATTTTTGAATGATATATTTAAAAATTGAACTGACTTTAACAAAATTTTGGAGGTCACAGTTTGGTCTTCAATTGCCAACTATTTTAGGACTGATAATTCAACATGGATGTTGACAATATGTAAACAAAATAAATAAATTCATTAAAACAAGTTTTTATCAAAAATATTTATTTTTAACGCATTATTGTATATAATTTCACAAGTTTTAACCTAAAGGTCAGATCTTTTAAGCAATGAATAAAAGATAGTTTTGTTGAAAGGCTAAAATTATCTATAGTTCCCCTCATCCCATAATAGGAAAAAAATATTTGATTTTTATAATCTTTTAACTCTTTTCATTTATATATAGACTTTGAAGTATGTAAAATTTGCTTATTGCATATACACATAAGTATTCTTCAGTAATGATACATGCATACTGCACTTTTATATTCATGTATGTTGAATTTATTTATGTTGATCTATTTTGAGAAAACATCTTTTGTTCATTATCGAAACAAAATTAAAACTATTGATCAACTTGATTTTGTTTGCTTTTTTGAGTTAAAATGCCACTTGAAGTTTTCTGAGATTTAATGCTTTAGAAAAGGAAAAAAAAATCATTTGTTGCTCATCAAATTGTGAATATTCAGTCTTTGTGTATAATCATTAAAAATGCACAAGTAGCTTTAATTATCATTGCTCTCCTTTTATCATGTATAAAGTTTTTCAATGAACAGTTGTTGAATTCATAATAAAAATATTTTAACTTAGATTTTTTGATGAATGTTGATTTGTGTACTTACTTTCTTTGACTCATGGTGATATTTTAATGTATGTATGTTTAAGTTGTGGATTCACCATTCTTCCAGGGGTGATTCTGGTCCGAATTTTCTGAAAAATTAAGGCAGTGATTTCCGAAAATTAAAAAAATATATCGGTCATAAATTTGAAAATAAAATGTATCGGTATTTCGGCAAATGATTGCCGAAAAAAAATAATCGCGTCATTCGTTCTTAAACGTCTTAAAGAAAACTCACCAATTTTGTCAAAGGATTGTGGGAAAAACGTGACTTTCGTCAGAAAACCATGAAAAAAATGGCAAATTTTGTCAAAAACAGTGCGGAAAATGGCAAATTTCATTAAAAGATCGCAAAAAATCGGCAAATTTTGTCAAAAACATTGTGGAAAATGGTAAATTTCGTCAAAAAATCTCGAAAAAAAATGCAAATTTTATCAAAAGATCGCGGAAAAACGCAATTTTCGTCAAAGGGATGAAAAAAAAAAAAGTGCTGCGAGTGCCCTGTAGTAACGTTTTTCGAAAATTTGCTGTGAATTTCAGAATTTTTTTTTTTTTTTTACTCAGAATCACCCCTGCATTCTTCCTTGATTACAAAATCCCATGTTAACCTATGGCAAATTTAATTAGGTGATTACTCAATAATATAATTATCGAAATAGTTTTCACGATCAGAAAATAGACGTCAGATGCCGACTTAGTGAGTTTTTTTTTAAATTGCCTCCTTAAATTTTAACTTATTTTAAAGATGATAAAATTAAAAAAATTTCAAATTTTAATTTTTTTTTATATTTAAAATTGAAGGAGACTTTTAACTCACTATGCCAGCATCTGAACTCTATTTTTTGATGGAGAAAACCACATTTTTGATAATTGTATTAGACAATGAATAATCACCTAATTAAGTTTTCTCATAAGTTAAAACTGAATTTCACAATCAGAAAGGCAAAAACCTGTATTAATGATTCCCTCAATACAAGTCTGTCTTTTAAAATCCTTCACTATAAAGTTTTCTTTTACATTTGAAGATAATCTACAGACAGGCAGTGTATTATTTAATTTTAATGCATAATAATAGTTCTTCAGTAAAGTATGTTTAATATATCAGGGGTTTGTTGTTTTTGTTTGTTAGCATTTTATAAAAATATTTCTGCTTAATTTTTTTTAATTATTTTTTAGTAAGATTTGTTGTACTTTTTAAAATTATGCCTGATGTTTTAATATATATTTTATAGCATCCCACAACACCCAATAAGTTTTAATGACACTTCATTTGACTCTATTAGTTCATCAGGGGTCAATGCAGTTTTATTTTTCTTCTTGGGGCCCATTTTGTGAAAAGTTAGTTATTTTTGTGAAATTTATCATATTTTTAAAATTTATTATATTTTTGTGAAAAATAACATTTTGTTATGAAAGATGAAATCCAGCTACTCAATTTCAAACCAAGCATTTAATAACTTCTTTAAATCCTTTTGCTAAAGTTTTCTTTTCTGGTGAATTTGTTTTCTTTGCAAATTACACATTTTAAAACTTAACAAAATAAAAATAATTAATAGTATGTTTTTATGGAAAGGAATTTTGTGAAGGGGCACTAAATAGGCCCCAAATTTTTCCTGGATCGATCCTTGTATACATAGAGACATCTGGACTGATAAGTTTCCAACACTTATCCGCATAATACAGACATTTAAAAATTCATTTGCATTTTCAGAATAATGCTTGTTAAAAATTTGATTATAAATGAGATCAAAATACATTTTTAATAACATTAGTGCTATTGTCAACTTATGTTTATTTATTAGTTAAGAAAAGAGGCAGGGCCCAAAAATTTAAAGTTTAAAGCAGGGTCCATCCATATAGAACTCCTTAGACTATTTAGAAACTTCTTGGTAATGAAAAAGTTTCCAAGAAGTGCTTAGAACTCCTTAAATATATCATACCTTATATGTTTAGATAATCATAGAGTAAATTTAGGGTTAAATGAGTGGGAAAAGCTCTTTTCTCCCAAATAGAATGTGGTGAAAATGATGATTACCAATATTTGATGACAATACCATAGTGTAATCAGGATTTACTTATGCCACTTTAAAATCCAACATTAAAATTTGATTGAGTACTCTAAAATTTTAAACCGTTTTACTTTCTATGTACATATAAAAAGTTTTTTTTTATTATTGTATATACATCTTTATTAATAAAAGAATGTTTGTGTGTGTGTGTGTGTTTGTTGGTTGGCAGTGGCTAGAGAAATCTATTGCACATAGAGGTCTGCAAATTTGGATAGGGATAGACAAAGACAGATCCCAATGCACCTGAAATTTAGATATTTTGATAATTAGTCAAAGTAGTTAATAAAAACCCTCATTTAATCCTGATAAATGAGCTTTGATTGTCTTAAATTAGCCTACATCCGAATTGCTTTTTCTCATGCCTGAAGAAAACAAGAAACGTTATTCAGAAAGAAAATAATTTTTTCCTACCGTTTAGAATTGTAATCATATGGCCCAGAATGGTCCTTTTTCAAAAATAAGGACATCTACAGATTCTCTGTACCTTCATTTTTCTATTGGTAACTTTTATTTAAATAAAATATTAATGTTTACTATTTAAAACAGGGTGCCTAGCCACCTGGAAAAGTAAGGGAAATTTACCATTTCTGAGGAAAAGTCAGGGAAATTTGAAAATTCTGAATAAAAGTTAGAGAAATTTTTGAATTTTCAAAAGAAAAAAAGGGGGGGGATGTTTTTATAAAACTAAGGATTTAAAATTGCAACACCATTAAAATCAAACTTTGCTCTTCACAAGTACTGTAAAGAGTATTTCAACCTCTCTTGCAAACCATTTGGTCTAACCCCTTTCAGTCCTCCTTTGTAACTCTGAGATTTTCAGTTCCAGTTTCACTGAAACTTTCTACTGAATGTTGTAGGATTGATTAGGTGTTTCACTCTGCTTACTTATCTTTGTTTGTGAACTGAACATTTGTTAGCTTAATTTATTGCACAAAATCTCGATACCTGGAAGTTTTCTTTAATTGGTATGGAAAAGTCAGGGAAATTCATTGCTGATCTGGAATAGACATCCTGTAGTTTTTCTAAAACCTTTTTTATATTTTCTGTTCCTACCAACAACAGCCAATGTGCTCATCTTCAATCAGGCTGAAATATCAATTCTAAAGTTTGAAAGGAAAATGTTCCCTAAGCACTTTAAAACAGAATATACAGTAGTAATAATTTTTTTATATCCACTATCATCTAAATCAGGGAACACACAATCATCTTTTGATGATTTTGAGCTTTTATGAAAACATTTTATGCTTACGTTTTCTTCATTTGATATCATTTCATTAACAATACCATAGAACTGATTAGACTTTTGGTATTTTCATTGAAAACAAGTTTAATAATGAGAGAAATCAATTCTCCATTTGCACGATTTGTTTCTTTGGCACATTGAACAATTCTAAATTAATGCATTGTTATTAACTAAAAATGTTTTTATTTAGGCATAGTTTCTTTTTAAATTGTGGCAATAGAACAAACAAGTATAGTTCTTAATAATAAAATGAAAACTAAACAAAGATAAAAAGAAAGATAGTTATCTGGGCTTTATCATGATATAAAAAAAGTAGTTTTTAATTTTTTTGTCAGAATTCAGGTTGGTTATGAAAATTTGTCTTAGCACTGAACATTAAAAAAATATATAGTTATTAAAAAATATATATAGTCAATGGCTGGCATTTGTCTTAATCTATCACACAATAACGAGTGTCCATAGCAAACACATGTATGCACAAACAAGGTCTAAAATATATAAAGATATATTTTTTCCAACGTAGACTCAAATGATGCATGTCCCATATTTATATAATTTATATAAAAAAAAGGGGGGGGGAAAGAAATTCATGTAATTGTAAATTTTTTTTTTCTTTAGTCTTCACTTTCTTATTTTAATATTTATTGAAATAAACACATATACAAAGTGTTCCAAATAGATTATAACATTCTTTAATTTTGTTTCTATAGTGCAAATTGCAAAAAGATTCAAAATAATGTAAGGAATAAGATTGTTAATGAAATAGTTCTCCCATTAATTTGAAAATGTTACTTGTTATTTTTATTTACAATCCCTGTTCGTAGGCAAAATTCATCAATAAGAATTCTTTTCCTCTCGATTCAACGAGATCATTATACAAAACTGCATATCTGTATCTTTAAAATTGAATGACATATGCCTTATTAAAAATTGACCATTGGTGTGATATTGAAGGAAACATGATAATACATATGCTGTTGACCTCAAAGAAAAGACATTCAATGCTTGCAACAATATTAGTTGTGAAGAACTCTAAAATGTATACAGTAGCATTATTAGAAGAGCTCGGTATTGTATTAGAGGTAAGAGAAAATGCTTTCTGGATTTTCTTTTTTTTTTTTGCTTGTATTTCTAGAATTTAAAACTACATTTGACTCTTTATCACTTCCTGTGATGTTAATGAAATAGTTCTCCCATTAATTTGAAAATGTTATTTTTATTTACAATCCCTGTTCGTAGACAAAATTCATCAATAAGAATTCTTTTCCTCTTGATTCAACGAGATCATTATACAAAACTGCATATCTGTATCTTTAAAATTGAATGACATATGCCTTATTAAAAATTGACCATTGGTGTGATATTGAAGGAAACATGATAATACATATGCTGTTGACCTCAAACAAGACATTCAATGCTTGCAGCAATATTAGTTGTGAAGAGCTCGGTATTGTATTAAAGGTAAGAGAAAAGGCTTTCTGGATTTTCTCTTTTTTTTTTGCTTGTATTTCTAGAATTTAAAACTACATTTGACTCTATCACTTCCTGTCTAATGCTTTATTTAGATGTATTTGAGATGAAATTTTTTCACGTTTTTTATCAAAAGAGCATCATTTTATGAATGGTCTGTATTTTTACTGATGAAATAGCCATTCAAATGGTAAAGTCACTTTTTCTGTCTAATAGTGATAAAATGACCAAAAGTTTGTGAGCCTACATCATTTTTAGTCAGAAAATGTGACTAAAGTCTGCTTTTTATTTCTTTTGGATTTATGGATATTCTCACCATAAAAGTTGCTTCTACATACATTTATATAAAGTAATCTTGAGCTCAATCATCATTTGTACTTATGTCGGTACCTAATTACCACAGCCAACAAAAGAGACAAACTACGATATCTTGGTTTCCAACAATTGTTGAACTATCATATGATCAAAATAGCCACTGGAGTACTGCCGCCTGTATCTTTGGCTGACTAAGAATTACGCTGTCTCAGCTGGTTCGAAATAGAGATGAGATAGGCTCAGCCCCAGCCAATTCCTAAAAAGTCTTGGGCTCAATTTTTATACCAGTCTTCATACTCAGATTCAAAGTGGAAATTTCATTTATTTACAAATTGAAAAAAAACTTTATTTAAGAAACAAGAAATAAGTAGTTCCAAGTTCCTTAAAGTGTTTTAAGAGCCTTTAAAAATCTGTTTGAAAGGGAATTGATGGTGTTGATTGGGTAGAAGGAGAAATATTATGATTCTGAAGCCTTTTACAGTCAGAGTTGGTAAAATAAAGAAGCTGTGGGGGGGGGGGGGGGGTATCTCTTGTTTATTCCACTTTCTGTTTCAAGTCTTTTTCCAAAATTACTTGAAAACAAAACTCGTCTTTTTGTCATATTTTTACAATGATATTTTAAAAGAATATGGATTATGACTTTTGCCGATTTCTGCCAAAGTCTGTTGTTGGGTATAAATAACAATTGTTTTTTTTTTTAAAGATTTTCAAGGATATGAAAACCACGAAATGTCATTATTAGAGAATATTTAAGATTAATACTTACTTCTATCTAAGAAGAGATTTTTAAATGAGAAAATTAATCTTGGAACAATTTTAAAATGTTATTAAGAGGCTACTTCACTCAGGCAAAAACACCCGCTCGCTAATGTTAGTCCTATGGGGGAAATTATTTACATATCTTGTAAACGTTTCAATATTTTTAAATGATTTTTTTTTCCTTTTTTTTTTTGCATTTGATAGCTGAGGTCAATATGCATGCTCCTTTGTACTTTTTAGATTTTGGTTACAAGTTTTTTTTTTTTATTAAGATACTTTCACTTTTGGAACCAGTTTTGAAAGTGAAAGTATCCTCAATAAAAAAAAAAACTGCAACAAAAATCAAAAAAGTACAAAGGAACGTGCAGAGATTGACCCCAGCTATCCAATGGAAAAAAAAAAAAAAAAAAAAAATCATTTAAAAATATTGAAATGTGAACAAGATATCGTAAATTATTTCCCCTATAGGATTAACATTAGCAAGCTGGTGTTTTTGCCTGAGTGAAGTAGCCTCTTAATGATTGTCTAGTGGCTTTGGAAAAAGAACCCGAACTCATCTCTGCTATCCACCAAAGATGAGCAGGGCCAAGCTTGGGCCTGAGCTTGATTTTTATACCAGCCTTTGAGCTCGAAGTGAAAATTTTATTTATGTACAAATCGAAAAAAGGAAAAAAAAAAACTTACTATTTGAGAAAAACAAGAATGTATTCTAAGTTTCTTAAAGTAATTAAGCCTTTAAAAATCAGTTTCAAGGGGAATTGAATTGTTATAGATGGGATATCAGGATAAATATATCGGATTCTGAAGCCTTTTCACAGTGAGCAACATAGAGAAACCATGGGATATCTCTTGTCTATCCTCACTCCTTTCTGTTTGAAGTCCTTTTCCAGAATTAATGGAAAACAGATCTCATGTCTTTCTGACGTAGTTGTACAATATTTTAAAACAAAATGAATTGTGATTTTTGGAGATTTCTGACAGTGGTTGGGTATAAATAACAAAACTATTTTAAACAGATTTTCAGAATGATGAAAATCACAAAAGGTTCTCATGAGGGAGTATTTAGAATTAATACTTATTTCTATGTAAGAAGATATATTAAATTTGAACATTAATCTTGAAACAATTTAAAAATGTTATTAAAATCTGATGACACAAAATTTTTCGGCCTCTGATTTCAAATCGTACACAGGCTCCGAAACAAGAAAAACTCCAAACTCATCTCTAGTATGCACTTTTTTTTTTTTTTTTTTTGTGCTTAAAAACAGTCATTATTGATAATTCTAAAAATTGCTATTGCTGACAATGAGAATGCATCTTTTATTAAAAGTACATATTTAGAAATTGTTTTCCTTAAGAAAAGTATTTTTAATTAAAAAAAATCTGTATTATTCACCATTTTTTGTCATGTTTAGTCACTTATTCTGGTATTTTTGTCACTTTTTTGAAAGCATTATTACAGTAGCATGCCAATAGAAAGAGCACTCTTCTTATTAACCGATTTTGTCTGAAAGGGGGGGAGGGGGTTAAGATAAAAAAAATTATGTGAGGGCTATTCCATTAATCATATTTTTTACCTTACTTTGAACATTTTCAATTTATATTGCCTACTTATCTACAACAGGTAACAAAAATAAAATTCATTTCAACCTTTTTGGGATCTTATTTTTAAATACTTGTTATTAATAAAGTAGAATAGATGAGCTCCCAAAGTAATTTTTGAATTTCACATTTGTAAGGATAATTCATTACAGTAGAATGGCTTTCTAAGCATAAATAATAATTAAAAAAAAAAACATTTGGTGGAATTTATTTCTGTTTGATTACAACTCTTTAATTTTTTTTAATATTCCAGCAATAAATCATAAAAGTGCCTGAAGATTAAATGTTTTGGGATACTTAATACTAGACCTAAAAAAAAAAAATATTGTGGGAAATGGTACATTAAAAATAAATTTAACATTAGGATCTAAAAAAATTTCAATTATATAATTCTTGAATTTTTTCACCTATGAGTTAATTTTAATAAGCCACTGAACTATACAGTAATATATTTTATGCAACTCTGTGGTCTAAGCTTATTTTATTCATAAACAAATATAGAAATAACATCCCTAGTCAAGTGGTACTTTTTACAACAATTTGTCATTAATTAATGCTTTTATTTATTACACTGTTCAATTCATAAATTTATTCTAGAGGGACTTCAGCAATTCCTGTTGAAAGGAGGTGGGGGATTTACACTTCTAAACCATATTTTAAAAGTACAAAATTTCTCTGAGAACGTCCTTTCCTCTCCCCCTCTAAATTCCTCACAGATTTATTTATTTAGGATGGCGTGTTCTGTTTGTTTACAGGCGGCTAAACCTCATTGCTCTGTTTGGGTCATAGATATATCTCTATGGTTTGTGTGTATATAGTGGCGCCATCTATTATTGAAGGAAAAGAAAAGAGTAAATTATTGAATAAAAGTTAAAAAAAAAAAAGTTTCACTCTTGGACAATTAATTTCTTTTTTTAATTTTCTGAAAATAAATTAAGAAAAAGAAACATAAAACTAAGCACACACACTAAACATAAAAGTTTAAGCTGAAGTATTTTAATGAATTATTCCGTTTCTTTCCTCCTGCTTTGTTTATCCTCAAAATAAAAATTTATAATTATCATTAAGGTTGATTTTCATATTATGTGGAAACAATATATAAATTATATCGAAAATTTGTCTTTAAATGTAATCGTCATCGAAATTTCATGACGTCATTTTTCAGCATGCGCTCAATGTTGTTAAACAACTCAACAACCACACATATGTTTTGTGACGTCATAACCGTCAACAACATCAACAAACTTGCTCTGAATCAACGTATAAAGACGTTTGTCTAACATTTGTGCGTAGTGCTTTCGAATGCTGAGATAAAATACATACATATTGTTTAGTTTAATTATTTAAGTTATGCCTTTCTTAGGAAAAGATTGGCGATCTCCTGGAGAGGTCTGGGTTAAAACATCAGAAGGATGGGAAAGAAAAAAGATTTTGGAATACAAGAGTAATCTTAGTCAAACAAGGTAAACAAAGGATTTCCTTGCTTTTCCAGATTTTACTCTTTCCATTTTAAAGTTATTTTATACTTCAAAATGAACGATGATTTATTTGAAAAAACATTAACATGCAACTGAATTTATCTCTATATATTTGTTTTTGTAGTAAAAAATCGTGTTATTGTTTTTTGATTGATGAAACTTGTTATTGATTTTTTCGCTGCAGAAAAATTTGCTTTAAAGATATATTTTTTCAGTACTTAGCCCCTTAAAGCACCTGAAGTTTATTTTGTCATAGTACATTATATTGTGCTATTCTGATTATTTATGCTATTAATCATTTATTGCATTTTAACAGTCGTTGAAAAATAAATTACTAAAAATTATCAGTTTTATAAAATAGTCTTTTATAAATATTTTCGTAAAATGCTCTTTGAATTTCCCTTTGAATAATTTATGGTATTTATTGACAAAATTGTAGATACAATTACAGAATTATCAAGGATTGTAGGAATTATTAATGTATTTATTGTATTTCTTTGTTGATTTTAAACTAGCTGTTTTCTCTTTAAAAAAGTAAAAGTTTAAAATAAATTAAATTTATTTTATTGATATTTTTTGCCGATTATTAACTTTCAACTTTTTCTTGGAAACAAAAAAAAATTTGTCTAAAGTCTATATTATGAAAAAAAAAAATCATATATAGATAGCCATGTAATGTCTTAGTTTTAATAAGATTCTAAGGATTATTTTTATAACTTATTTTTTAAATTTAAATTTTCTTTAACCTTGTTGCATTAATACAATGTAAAAGAGCTAAAAACATCATAAAATACATCCATTAGAATATAGCACTCTTTTTCTTCTTTAGAAAATCATTATAACAAAAAGTTCTTTACAGAAGATGTTATTAGCTCCATTTTGTTATTTGTTGATGAGATATATCATGGTCCGATTTCATGTATCTAATTAATATGTTACATTTCTTATCATGAATTGTTACTATATACTGATGTAAAATTACTGTGGTGCTATTAGCTTATGAAATTGAAATTTTTCAACTTTTTTTTTCAGAAAAAATTTGTTATTTGCTTAAAATTTTAGTTTATTGACATTTATTAATTTAATATTTATATATTTTTTATTCTTATATCCTATTATAATCCAGTTATATATATATTCTTCTTTTTTTAATTAGCACAAAACTCTATTTTGGATATTTATTTAAAATTTTCAATATTTATTTTTAAAATATATAAAGTTTTAAGAAAATAGTAGAATGATATTAATTCAGAAAACATTCTGACACAAGGTAAATTTTTTTAAACAATCAGATAAGATTCTTGAAAAAATAATTTTTTGTTTACAAATATTGCTGCATTCAGACTTGTCATAAAAATATTTGGATCTTTTTTGGATCTTACACTCATGCATCATTTAAAAAAAAATTTTTTATCACTTATAAAAAGGAAAAAAAGTCGCCAAATTTTGGGGGGGTTTTCCCTTTAATGGTAACTGGTCTGTTATGTTTGTATTAAGTTATTAGTTTGGCATGGACTTTGAAAGCGTGCCAATCAAAAAGTCGTCAAACATCGGTGCGTGACTAACACATCTGTTCCATCTTTTTTTTTATATAGGGGCAAGATAGCAAAAAGGCTAGATTAAATTTGCTGAGAAAAGTAATATTTTCAGTAGCACTTTCTTGCAACCATTATTTGCATTTTAAAACCTCAAGCGGAACCTGAATATTCATTCATAACTTTAACATTAATGAAGATATTTTAATGAATTCTCAACAGATTTACCTTGAGTTGTGAGCAGTGCTACAGAGAGAATTTGCGGGTAGTGATTTGAATGTTGCCCTTAAATATGGTACTAGAAAATAAGCTTGTTGAAAAATTGCTTTTTAAAATGTAAATATACATTTCTTTGAAATTTAAACATTACTACAGTATGGAAGCATTTATTCAGAAGCCAGAGAACCAGTTATACAGAATGATATTTCCAATTAATTGATTTCAGAATCTTTTCAGGAAAAAATTTCTTACAGTGCTATAGTTTGACATGTGTATTGCTTGAAAATTACAACATGCATGGTATAACTTAATTCCAACATCAAGGTTTTGAAATGGAAACATATACAGTAGATCTCTTAAATCCGCAAAGCTTAAAACCAGAGGTTGTGCAGATTTTAGAATTTTGCGGATTTCTGGTCACTGTTTCGTTTACATTTTTTAAACAATAATTTGAATTTAATAATGCACTCGAAATTATAATGAATGCTTACAATAAAGTAAAATAATTATGTAAATTAAGAAAAAAATTTAAAATATTAAAAGTAAAGGTCAAGTAAATTAGTAATATTGCATAATGATAATGAGATAATTTTTTCTTGAATTATTCAGTGAAACTGGCCTTCTAAATGTACACTAATAGTTCACATCAAAATCTTAAAATAACAAAGTTTTATTTTATGTTTAGCCGTACTTAATAAACCAAAAAAGCTTGATTAATAATACGTAAAGTATTTGGTAAAAATATTGCAATCACCACTGATATCAGCACTATCTTGAATTTTTTCAAAACTAAATTTATTGTGCTGTCCTCTAAAAAAACCCATTTTTTGAAATTTTCTCTATATAAAGTCTAATAAAGAATTTATAAAAATTGAACATGGCTAAATAATTACAGCTTGTTCTGTCTAAGATTTTAATGTTGAGCATTTTTCATTTTATCACTTTATTACAAAATGGCAGCCAATTATACAAAAATTTGAAAAAAACCCACTTTTCCAAAATATGACCCATGTTACCTGAAAACAACCCACACCTGCCATAATCAGCTGAAAATGAAACATTTTATTACATATTAATGGTTTAACATAAAAAATATATATATAAATCTATGTAGATCATTCTAAAATTGTATTATAACAATAAAATCTGTAAAAATGAAGCTCATGTTTTGCCAGAATTCTGCAACTGTTAATTTAAATTATTTTAAAACTAAATAAGCACTCCTTGGGTATTTTTATTATTCTAAATGATGCATAAAAACAGAACAAAACAAAAAAAATAACTTTAGTAAAATATTTGGTGTAGTACTAGGGTGAGTTTTTTTACAGAATGATATAAAAATTTTAAAAACTTTTAATTTTACACCTACATCTTAACTGTAAGTTTCATTGTTTACATCGGAAACGATGTGCTGATTTTGGGTGGCAGATTTGAGGGATCTACTGTATTCAGTTAGATATTGGGCGTTTTGATTTTTATACAAAGAAAACAGATTAATTTATATTTCCAGAGGATTTTCATAAATTGTGTTCTTTCAAACTCTGATTAATCTTTGATCTTGTTTGGATCTGATAATTAATTTCAAATCAGAAACAATGCCATAGTCGCATATATTCTCCAAATCTAATCAAATGGATGTCGCTTCAATACTTAATCAGTTATCCAGATCCCATCTGATGCCAACCATTCTGTATAAATGTACTGTATATTTAAAACGCATAAGATAAAGAAACCATAAGTGATCAAAAGCATCACAGACTTTTGCGTATTTTAGCAAGTACAGGCCTCTATGAAAATGAAGGTCTTCATTTCACCAGCCTTGCCACTCTCCAGTTACACAATTGCTGAAGATTTATTAGTAGATGGAATTTTTTGTTTTAATTCTTTTTCTGGCAGTCCTTTCCTTGGCGCTAGAAAAGCAAAACTTTTGAAGGCACTATCTCTCAACTTTTATTTGCATTTGAAATGTCATCAGATTGCTATAGCTTTATGAAATAATTATTAATGTAACAAATGCACAAACAATTCATTTAATAAGTAAGCCATATATTAACATAATACAAAATATGTAATATAAATAAGCCGTATTAGATCAGAAATTTTTTGATTGGTCACCATTTCACTTTCATGATTGTTAATAATATTTGGTAAGTCTCTATAACAAAGAAATACCCCTTTTCTTCAGGTTGTATAAACACACATGCTCCATTTATGTGACTCAAGTTCTGACAATTTTACTTTGTTATTTTTTTTAATTTAAAATTTTACATAAAAAAGGGTGATTCAGCCTAACTTTTTGATCTTTTATTTAAAACGAGCAGGGAAGACCGAGCTATGCTCGGTCAAAATTAAATTTGAGTTCAAATATCATGACCCATGACCAAAATGACCCACTAATTGAATTTTCTCGAACATGTGACTTAGCCCAACAGTCTTCTCGTGCCGGAAAACCATAGGATGCAAAATTTAGTGTAAATTGAGCCGCTTTTTAGGTATTGACCCACAATGACCCACTAATCGAATTTTCTCAAACATGTGACCTAGTCTAGTGATTTTCGCGTGTCCGAAACTCATAAAATACAAAATTTAATCAAAATCGTTAGAGCCGTTTTATAGATAAAATTAATTTGACCCAAAAATGACCCCCTAATCGAAAGTTCTCGAACATGTGACCCAGCCCAATAGTCTTCTCGTGCCCGAAAATAGTCGGATACAAAATTTCGTCAAAATCGTTTGGACCGTTTTTTAGATACAATTAGCTTGACCATGACCCAAAATGACCCACTAACTGAATTTTTTCGAACATGTGACATAGCCCAACAGTCTTCTCGTGCCCGAAAACCATTGGATGCAAAATTTAGTGTAAATTGAGCCGCTTTTTAGATCTTGACCCACAATGACCCAGAAATGACCCACTAATCGAATTTTCTCGGACATGCGACCTAGTCCAATGCTTTTATCGTGCTCGAAACTCGTAGGACACAAAATTTAATCAAAATCGTTAGAGCCGTTTTTTAGATAAAATTAATTTGACCCGCGTTGACCCAAAAATGACCCACTAATCGAAAGTTCTCGAACGTGTGACCCAGCCCAATTGACTTCTCATGCCCGAAAATGGTCGGATACAAAATTTCGTCAAAATCGTTTGAACCGTTTTTTAGATACAATTAGCTAGACCATGACCCAAAATGACCCACTAATCGAATTTTCTCGAGCATGTGACCTAGCCCAATGTTTTTCTGGTGCCCCAAAACGGTATGATACGAAATTTCGTCAAAATCGTTAGAGCCGTTTTTAAGATAATTTTTGCATATATATATATATATATATATATATATATAACCACCCACAAGATTTGCTAGTATTAGAATATATGATATGACTAGAAACAGGCCCTTAAAAGAGAGAGTTGGGACCGGTAATTTCTACCAGCTCTCTCTCTCTACCCCCTCCAAGCCTATTTAAGAGAAATACAATGACATCACAATAAGTGCTAAAAGTGGCAACCATCTAAGTCCAAGCAACATTGAGACTGATTCTCCATGTTTCAGAATATAGCTGACAGTATGTATGCAGTCACTTATGACATTGTACTTGCAGCACTTTTTATGCTGTCATCACACAAAGAAAAGTACATCTGTTGAATATATTGTTATAATACATTCATTATTGTCTGGGAGGCAGCATTACCTTTTTGTTATCAATTTTAGTGTTGATGAGTTTGGTATATGTGATGGACTAGATGATACAGGTAACGAAATTGCCAGCCATAGCAAAACGTACCCCTTGACTCCACTGCAATGTAAAATGAATGGCAATAAATTACTGATGATGTCCTTGAGTTTGATAACATCAGTAATTGAGTTGCCATTCATTTCACATAGCAGCAGTTATACAATGTTGCTATGGCAACAGCCCCTCTAGAGCACCAGCTGACTAGCAGTTTTCTTATCTGTACCATACTATACACATATCTATCATGCATTCCAAAATCATCAATGTTAAATTTGGTTGCAAAAATGTGGCGTTACCAACCGTTAAAATTATGAACAAAAATTTAGGTTCAGCATTAAATGAGACAGCCTATATTTTGAGTAAATAAGTGAATTGTGACTCTGCGTTCCTTATGTATGTTTTGTTTATGTATGTCTGATTTGTCCTTTCATTTTTAGCAGATATGTTCAAATCGCACTAATGTCAAGCGTATAAAAATCTAAACAAAGTGCTGGTACTAAATGAGACTTTCTTAGATATTTTTATTCACAGAAGCAAAATTTCTGTAAAACAGTTCTGTATTAAAGCAAAATGTGATTTTTTTTTCTATGTGGTACTAACAAAAGAAATATGTTGAAACTTTGCAAAGTTGTCAATTTTTAAAAAGTTATGTGTCAATAAATTAAAGAGCTATTTTTATGCTTCAGAAATGTATATAAAAATTGCCGTACTTAAAAAATCTTTTTGTTTTGAGCAAAACTTCTCCATATTTTCCTAGTTGAAGATTCCTCCATATTTTCTAGAATTTTTAAGTCAGTTGGTTGAAAATTATAAAAGTTCATGGTGCATTAATTAAAAAAAAAAAAAAAAAAAAAAAAAAAGTTGTTAGAAAAATGTCTTTATGCATAATAATTATCGTATAAATGCTTTGTTTTTTTCTCCTTTGATTAATTGTACCATCTTAAGGTCCACTTCAGCAATTCTCACCTTTTGTACGTTAACTTTAGAAATAATTTAAAAAGAGTACGTCCATTAACTAATACATTTTCCATAATTCAGTTTTCACCATAAGAAAGTAAACATCGAATACCTTGTACTATGCTTTAAAAAATAATCTCCTTAAATTTTAAGATTTTTTTTTTTTTTTTTTTTTTTAAATACGATCTTCTTCTTTTACAAGACTGAATTTTAAGTAACTTGCAAAAACTTCCGAATGTACTTCCTTTTTAAAAATACTTAAAATTTAAGAAAATATTTCTTGCTATCGTAATACGTTATTCCGATGACGAAAATCGAATTTTGATAGTGGTATTAGGTAATGAGTAATCTTATTTTAAATTTACCCATATGTTAATATGAGATTTTGTGATCTATGAGGGAGGAGGGGGTGGGGAAACTGTTTTGCTATCACTTTAATGGGACAAAATTCTTTAAATATATATTTATATATATATATATATATATTTAATTAAATTTTAGCCATATTTAAAATTTGGAATATATCTTCTAAAATAATTTTTCAGACTTTTTTTTTTTTTTTTTTTTTTTTGGTAAATTTAGTAAGAAATGCCACCTATTACATTCTCCCCTATGTTAGAATTTCTGAAACATTTTTGCAGATCTACGTCGATCATGACCCCTAGAACCCAAAACCACCTCCAGTTCAAAACTTTATCTAGCTATATCACTTTCTTATGGACACGATAACTCCCATAATTCTGCACAAATCTCTTCCAAACTGATACGTAAAATCAAGGGGCAGAAAATCTCGGTCAAGTTTGTTAATGGGCAAAATCGGACCAAGGGGGGTGGAAATGGGGAGATTTTTTATGAAAACAGAAAAACCCACTACGTCTTAATTATGATTCATATCGAATCCGTTTAAAGTTATTGTTACTTCTAGGAAAACGGCCAAAATTTTATGTATGACAGATTTTTGATATAATTAAAAATGGCCTCAAGGGGAGAAAAAAAAATAGGGTTTTAAGAAGAAAAAAATTCATAACTTCGTCAATTCACAAGATATGAAATCCGGTTAAATTTATTATAAATCTTCTTAATATTATCTACAACTTTTATATTGACAAGTTTTTGACAGAAACAATTCTTACAGGGAAAAAAAAAGATGTAAGGCGGAAACTTCCTTCCCCTACGAATAAAAAGACTTTCCCAGTGCTGCGCATCACGTGAAATTAGTACTTAACTTCGAAATCTGCCTGTGCCTGTAGGCCGAGCCGGGAGTTATTATTTTATTTTTTGAGTACGAATATATAATATATATATATATATATATATATATATATTAATTTTCGTTGCCATTTACAAAAAAAATATTTTTTTAAAGGTTAATTTTTTATTATGAGTAAATTTTGCTACGAGAATCATATTTTCAAAATTTCCTCTCAGAACAAAAAGTCTTGGAGATAATTTAATGAATATGTAAGATAACTGGAGAACATTGAACAAAATTTCATAACTTTATCTTTCAGAGAAATGTAAATGCTACAATTTTGAAAAATAGATTCTGAGATAAATGCATTTAAAAGCTTGCAAGAAAGAGTAGCAACTACAGATAGTACAGCACACACATGTACATATATATGTGTGTATATATCAGTTGATCAATTATCGCATATACATTTTGTTGGTGTCTATTTATTCAAAGAACTCTAGAAGCATTTTAAGCCAAAAGTCTAAAAAGGTTATGATTTCGATATTTTACCCCCAAACTTCTTAAGATCAATTTCCAAAAAGATTTACCATGAATAATGCATTTTTTATTATATCTAAATTGTGCTTTTATTTCCAAGCTAGGAGTTAAAATGAATCAGTAAATAGTATTATTTGTAAGTAGTTAGAATTAACTCCACTTTACAAATTATTGTGCAAAATAAAAGTAAAAACAATAAGGCAGAATGTTTTTTGCTCGATATAACCATACTTTATAAAATTGCCTTAGCGAATATTCTGAAATTTAGGAGCTGTGCTTCTTGTATTTTGAAGGAAAATTGATGTGATAGTCGTTTCTATTGAATTAAAAATGTAATGATTTTTTTTAAATTTTATTTATTAATTAAATTTTAGATATTGAAATCAAGCATTATAAATTTAAAGCACATTATTAATTTTCATTTATAGTCTTTTAATATAGTTTTGAAAATCTGAATATATTGTTGTCAGTTGCATGTAGAGCTGTTTGTTCATTTACAATGAACTTCCAAAAAATAATTTAAAAATCAATTTTGTGTGTAAATATTATTTATACACCCTAAACATTTTTATTTATTTATTTTTTTAATCCGACAGAGTGTTATTAAAAAATAAACAACAAAAGAAAAAAATAGCACGGGACTGAATTTTCATTAAAAATTCACATGTTCATAGACTTTATTACCAATTTTAGGATTTTAATAAGCTAACATTCCAAAACATATACACAGATTTATTGTAGTATGTATTAAAATTGTCTCTTAGACGTATTGGGCCTGTGCTAATGTTATCATTTTAGGAGTGGGGGGGGGGGAGGTCTGGCATTTGATATCGTAAGATATCTCTGGGGGGGGGGGTGTCTTTTGATATCGTTATCATTAAAATTTTCTTTTTCTTTTCTTTTTTTTTTTTACATCAAAATAGTTCGGGTTTCTTTTTAGCTTGTATTTTCATGAAAATACAAAGTTATTATTAAAACTGTTAAATAGTTTATAAAATTATTTCATTCCAAAATATGGAAACACAGATCCAGCGTTTGACACTCCTATAGGAAGGGGACACTCTGCCATATGCACATACTTGAACTTGAATGAAATAAGGTCAAGAGTTCCGGGGGATGAATTCCATACCTCTGATCTAGACCTGTGGAATAGAAAACTTTCAAACCATAGCCAATGTCCAGGCAACTGAGCCCTGGAAAGCGCGGAAAGGGGGAAAAGCCCATAAAAAAGGTCCATTCTCTGATCTAGACCTGTGGAATAGAAAACTTTCAAAACATAGCCAATGTCCAGGCAACTGAGCCCTGGAAAGGGGGAAAAGGTCCATTTCAGGCACCATACATTTAATATAAAATACAATATTAATAAACATTTAGCAAATTAATAGTAAAAATAGTATAGAAAAAAAATTACAAAAATATACAATAATTACAGTAGAAGTAGTGATCGACTAGAAAAATAGCCCTGTCATAGCAATAAGGAGGGGGGGAACTATCCCGGGTCGATATTTTCAGGAAGATGAAGAGTTGCTCTTGGTCTTCTCCATCGAGCCCTCTCCTTTATGTAGAGCAGGATTTTGAATAGTAGAAATATTTTCGAAAAATTTAGTGACTTGATTTTTAATTATAGTTCTTATTGGTTCAATATGGAGGTCGTGATGCATATGTGCATATAATCTGCTGTTTGAGAAAGCAGGTGCGCAATAGGTTTGAAATGATACTTACTTGTTGTGTTTACTAGAAAGAATGTTGTCCACCTGTTTTGTTGAGAAGAAATTCTGCATGCCCCTTCCTCGTGCAGGGGGCAAGTGCAAGAAGACAATATTACTGTTGAATGCATTATACAACAAAAAACTATTATCAAATACTTGTAAATAGTAACTGTTTCTTATAAGTAACAGATGATATAAAGCTATTTCATATATAATAACTTCTCTTCATTTTAATCAGTAAAGTATGCGAAAAATAAGTGTAAAATCATATCTGTATATCGCCTCAAATATATAAAAAGAAAAACAAATAAAAAGAAAAAGGTTTTAAAACATTGATAACGATAATAATTGGGGGGGGGGGGGAAGGGGTCCAAAGTTACCAGAATGTTGATATCGTTATATATGTACATCCCCATTGAGAATTTTGAACGAAAATTAAAACGCGTGGCGTATTTTAAAGATTAAGTAATTCGAAAAATTTGTTTTGAGAAAAGGCATTGAAACCCATTATGACATGTTATTTTCATTACATATCTTTAAGATATAAAAACCACTTTTGCCAAATATATGACGATATATTGATATTTTTTAGAATTTTAACACAAAAACACAATAATTTTGCACTTTTTGCCGATTTTTGTTATTTTAAAGTACACCGTCTCTTTACGAAAAAAATCAAGGTGCATGTCCAGATTCTTGATTTTTTTACCCCTATTATTAGATTAGTATTTAAAGGAAGCGAGCATTTCCTATGCCTTTTTTGGGAATGAGGTACTGTATAATAATTCAAAGCACGAAATTAAGATGATAACTATCAGTAACAGAGAGAGTTAATTATTTATACAAGCATTCCCGTGTATATCGTTTGCAACTCGTTTTTTCCATTGTTCTCTTGGCAACAGCTGATTCTGTAACGAGTTAGTGAAGGACGTCGAGTTTCTGTTTCCTCTTTTATTCTATAAACAGTTGAATGTAGATCAGTATTCAGGAAAGTGCGAATACGACTTTAGGTGATTTTATTATTTTTTAATTCCTCACAGAGTAAGTTGTAACAGTTAGAAAAAATTCTTCCCCTCCCCCCTACCTTTTTTAAAAAACTGAATTTGCTTCGTATTGACCTGTTTGTCGAACTCTTTAAAACTCGTTTCGAGTCACACAATTGCATTAAGGAGACATACTACTGTTAATCTTTAAAAAAAAATCAATTTTTTTTTTCGAAAAAAAGAGTATGAAAGAGGTATTAGAGTTTCACCCAGACAGTTTCAGAAGGGTGCTGCACCGTGCCTGTCTTTTGATTTACGAAATAGCACCCTTCTTGCCCATCAGTAAATGCCCTTTCTCCTCTTTGATTAAAAAATTTGCTTTCATAGTAAAAATTGACTCAATGTTGTCTTGAAAATAATTCCCTGACTTTTAAATATCAAAAGTGGCTTTAAAAACCAAAATTATACATTTTAATAATAATAAAAAAATGTCCGAAAAGTGCACTCAAGGATCCAGAAAGTGCCCTTAAGAATAAAAAAGTGCCCTTTTCTCACTAGCAGCACCCTGCCCCTTTTTAAACCTGGGAGAAACTTTGGGGTATATTTTTTTGAGAATTTTAAAACAAACCGCACAGAAAAATTCCTATGATTACACTAGTTATGACTAAAAATGTGCCAGGTGTTCCCAATGTATGAAATACTTTAAAAGACTTATCTCAAAATATCAAAAACGTGTTTTAATAGAAAAAATAAAATCTAAATAAGTAAAAATTGTTTGGTATAAGATTTAAAAATCTTCAAAAAATTAGATTATTTCGAAAAAATATACATGACATCTCTTGAAGTATATAATATTTACTCTTATTGTAGCATTATTTTGCTTATTTCATCAAGTCGTTCTAATAGTATTTGTAACCATCTGGGCCGTCAGGTTTTTTTGTTTGTTTTTTTTTAGGTCAAGAAATGTAATTTTTCACTCGTTGTTTCATGACATGTTATTTTAAACTCTTTTCAGTCTTTCCTCTCGACAATATTTCAATAACTTTAGTTTTTTCTTCATTTCTAATACATTTGGTATTTTTAAAGATGACATGTAATTAATTTATATATATATAATACCTAATTTGAAATTATATATGTATAAATATAATATAGTATATATAATATAATATAATATAAATATATTATAATATAAATATAATATAATATATATATAATATGTATAAATATAACCTTTGTATATATAATATAATATAATATAATATAAATATAATAATATAAATAATAATATAATAATAATAATAATAATAATATAATAATAATATAATATAAATATAATATAATATATATAATATGTATAAATATAACCTTTGAAATCTAAATACGACAAAAAAGTTGTTCCAACTAAATCTGGCCAAATCTCTGATTTAAAGATGGCAAGTAATTATATAGAATACCTAAATTAAAAAAATCCGAACAATATATATATTTGAATCAGGGTTGGCAAGTTTTTGACGCATGACGGTTTTTACCGGTTTTAACCATGGTTTTTACCGTCATGTCAAAAACCTCCGTGTCAAAAATGTCAAAAACCCACTTTTTAGTAGTTTGTTTTTACAATTTTTTTTTTCATTCTATCTTTAATATTAAGTTGTTTTACATAAAATATTCAGAATCAAAAAGACTCTAAAGTATATTTATCCATCCAAGAAAAAAAAAAATAAAGAATTGCATTAGAATAATACGTATACATCTCTGTTAGAAGATCTCTACAATAATCTTAAGCTATTTGGCTAAGTCTAAAAAAATTAGATTTTTTGAAGAAATCCTGTAACCTATAAGTATTAGATTAAACAATGTGTATAATTTCGGTACAACTTATTACATTGTTGAAAACAAAACTTTAAGATTCTACTTATTGAAGTGCAAATGAAAATCACCATAATTGCATTTATGATAATACATAAGATATGCATTTTAAAATATTATATCGAAGAATATTCAAATTTATTCACTACCAGTCTATGCTTAACTACAGAGTTTCCCCCAGGTTTTAAAAAGGGCAGGATGCTGCTGGTGAGAAAAGGGCACCTTTTTATTCTTAAGGGCACATTTTGGATTGTTGAAGGCACTTTTCTTATCCTTAAGGGCACTTTTTTAATTGTTAAAGGTATTCTTTTGGGTTTTAAAGCCACTTTTGATATTTAAAAGTCAGGGCACTCTTTTCAAGACAACATTGAGTCAATTTTTACTATGAAAGCAAATTTTTTAATGCAAAAAGGAGAAAGGGCACTTTTTTACTGAGGGGCAAGAAGGGTGCTAATTATTTCACTGGGAGGGGCAAGAAGGGAGATAATTATTTTTATGAGGGTCAAGAAGGGTGATATTTTGTAAAGCAAAGGGCAGGCAGGGTGCAGCACCCTTCTGAAACTGTCTGGGGGAAACTCTGCGTTAACATCTATGGTCATACAATGTAACAGCATTTTTGCATCTCTAAAATAATTTTAATGTACTTTATTAAAAATGTATATTGAATGTTATTTAATAATTATAACCTTTTTATTATCATTTAATATTATCAAAACCGGTTATATTAGTGGAATTTATATTAGTGAAGATTATGACAAATATTGTTCTTTTCTTTTACTCTTGTATTTTTAAATATTTCCCATATTAGGAAATGATCTTCTTTTAAATAAATTTAACAAATGTAATTGTAAATAATAATAATAACAAGAACAACAAGGTAAAATCAATCTAGAAATGTACTGTATGCTGCTACACTTACACCATAAATTGGAGGACAATCGAAAATGATAGGTTTTTGACGGAATAAACCGGTAAAAACACGGTTTTTACCACTGTCATGTCAAAAACCCAACCCTGATTTGAATACATTTTCATTTAAAAATACAAATTCTAGGATGCACTATGTAAAATGTATATAAGTCTATTGATCAAATACAGGGATGCACCAAAGAATTGGAACATTTTTCCGGCTGTAGGGATACGATATTGCCGAAATCTGTTTTCAAACATGTTATGCCTTTTCTAAAATGTTTACTTGGGTGTCTTATTTACCTCATTAAACACACAAGTTTTGTTGAAGTATTCTTCGGGGTGCTGGAAAGTGTTCCATAGTCTATGCTTGACGCATTATTTTTCTTTCTTATTTAATCATGAGATTATGCAGTTTTGGAACGTTTCATTAACGTCGTTATTTCTCTTTCAGATTTGTCAGAAACTTTATAAAATAAAAAATTTCTCACCTGATACTCAAATAACTCATTCCCCGCGGCAGGCATCGCCAAGTAAATCGTGAATATCACAATCAAAACCAGAAATTGTTAATCTCTTTACAAAGTACTAACCTATGCGTTTTATGATGATTCTGAATTGACATATCATATGCGAATTTTCTCAGATTGTATTATCATTTCTTTACAGGTCCCTTATTTAGTTCATAGAAAAAAAAGTAAATTTTAATTTAAAAAAAAAAAAAAAAGCTTATTTTTAAAGTTTTTATTAGTACTGAAAGTGATTTACTATCAATTTTATATGTACGAAGTAAAATGTATATTATTTCTTCGTCTTCAACAATTGACGATTTCTTGAGTGGTCTTATAATTTCTTAACACAGTGCATTTCCCCTGCTGAATTATATTTTAGTATACATTATCTCCTAACACTTACTCAAATTTAAGTAGCATGATACATTCTGTACAGTTTTATAAAGGTGCATAAGTGCATTTAACGTTGTTTTAGATGTATAAATATTTTTATTTTTGACTGTACATTTAAGCATCATGTGCATTAAAGCACTCATTTAACATTGCAACCATTTATGTTAAAATGCAAAATTTATGTCACATTTCATGTTTAAATCGTAAGTGAATTTAATAATATAAAATTTAATCTTTTGCATCCTACCTTTATAATAATTTTTTGAACTATAAAAATAATAAAATCAACAAAGTTATTGTATTATGTCTTGTGGAAATCGTTTAATCTTCTACAAGTTATACTATTATGTTAATTTTATTTTAAGGTCTTTTTTTTTTTTTTTTTTTTTTTTTTTTTTTGAGTTACAGGTGAACGGTGAACTTCTATATAACAAATGCATATTTTATACATTTCTTTATTTTCTGTTGATATTATCGAATTTCTTTATTAACCCTATTTGCTGATTTTTCCATTTTTCCCCCCTCAGAATTTTATTGTTTACGTAAATATAGATCCAATTTTATGTATCTATTCGCATTGTAAATTTGTATTTGTAATTTGTTAATTTTTTGTGCTGAAAATAGGTTTTCTGAAATAAAATTAAAATAAAGGTGCTTTTAACAATGGTAATGAGTTCATACTTTATAAAAAAAAATATACTAATTGCAAGCATTTGTGTATTCTTGTGCTTCCATTATTATAATAGTCACTATTATAATAATGGTAATTTTTTAGATTTGTGAAAGTCATGTTGTCTTGTTATTAGCATCTAAGCATTTAAAAATATTGAAAAAAAAATTAAGCTATTTAGATATTTTGAATTATAATAATAAACAATCAATTTTAGTTGGTCAAAAGTTTTAATTTAAAATTAATATATATATATATATATATATATATATACACAATCAAAATATTATTATCATTGTTTAGTCTTCAGCCACCGAATATTCGGTGTTCGTCTATTTCGGAATATCGCTTCATTACACCACTCACTATATCTCTATTTAACAACAACAACAAAATCTATTGCAAATAAAAAATTAAATTTAACTTTTTCCTCCTCTGTTTTTTTTTATTTTATTTTTACACTGTTTTCTGTCTTCTTTTTCTTTCTTTCTTTTTTTTTTCTTTTTTAATTTACGTCAAGTTTTCTGACCAAGCCCATTTAGTAAGTTCTCCATTCTTTGTGACTTTGATGTAAATATTTATATTATCTTAATTATTCATTCATAAGATTTTGCTATGAATGAATAATAATAGTTGCTAATAATAATAATTGTTTTAGAAATAATTATTTTATTAGTGTTTTCATTGTTTCCTATGTCAATTTTTAATAAATTTCCGTAACAATAACCTTCATACAAGATACACTCATTGTAATTTTCAACAACTGTAAGAGCTATTTGTCCGATCGATTAAGTTTTTAATGAAGGGAAAAACCTTGCTATTTTTTTTCATTATGAGAAATTGTATTTATACATATTAAACCTCAAATGAGTACGACTTTATACATAACGCTGCTGCTTACTGATTTCTATGTTGACGTCTTTTATTTTGTTGTAAAGGTGTTGCCGCAAGACAATGTTCATAACATAATTTCCAAATTAGATTGCAAATACATATATTTAGTTGCCTAAAAATATCATCAGTTCTTAGTTATGAGTAATGAATATGTATTTTCTTCATCATTAACTAGAGACTCGTTTGAAAGTCATGACCATGAGCGGTTCCTTAATTTCTCCGCTGTGAAAGCATTGTGTAATTCTTTAGGAATATATCGTTCTCATTCTGTGCGATAGTTTTAGATTAGGTTTGATTCTACACGTGTTGTGTGTAAGTATGTATTTAAAGCTGTTTTCAAATCCAAAAGAGCTACTTTCTGTGGCATTTCTAAATTCATTTTTGTTCGGAAACGCATGAAATTGGCAGATGTTTCTTATCAGGGGTCGATCCAGCCAAAATTTGGGGCCTATTTAGGGCCCCTTCACAAAATTCCTTTTCATAAAAGAGGTCTTTTAACAAAAATACGAGAGAAAGTCATTAAGTAAGTCACAAAAGATAATTAAATAATAACTTACAATGATATTCACTTCAAAACTATTTTTATTTCTCAACATATTCTCCACCTATATTTATGCACTGATATCACCGTTTTATCAGTGCCCCAACACCAGCTGCATACAATTCTTTGGGTTGCTGTCTCAGCTACATTAGAACTTCAAGTTGAACCTTTGCATCATCTGTGGACATCATCTTGCTTCCAAGATAGTTTTTTAGTGGACTGAACAGATGAAAATCACTTGGGGCTAAGTCGAAGCTGTATGGTGGATGTTGAAGAAGTTGCAAGATGATGTTCACAGATGATGAAAAGACTTTCCCTCGTATATTCTATAAAAGCATACTGTTAATTATCTTTATTTTGTTAGGTTTTAAAATGTGTAATTTACAAACAAAATAAGTACACCAGAAACGAAATTCTTGTTTCGAATTGGAATAACAGAATTTCATTTTTCGTTACAAAATGTTATTTTTCACAAAAATAACTTTTACTTTTCACAAAATGGGCCCCAAGAAAAATACCCTGTGGATTGGCCCCTGCTTATTCAGAAACTGTGTAATCGAATGGCTCTTGCCTTTTTAGGAAAAGGCAGAAAATCTTTCTGGAAATACCTTCAAAGATGGCGTTTTGAACCGAATTCCCGACGTAGCAGCACGATAAAGGCGAAAAATTTGTCGTTACTTGACAAAAATCGTTTATAACTCGATAAGTAATTTATTTATTAAAAATGGAAAACGCAATTTGATTCCAAATCGCTTAGATTGTTAGGCCCTCCAATTTTATGCCTTTGCGTTTAAAAATGAGTCAGATTCGCGTTGTTGAGCGTGAATTTATGTATCACCTTAAATAAATACACCAGCAAAATTTATGCGTTACTATTAGAATCAAGGTTGCCAGATTTGTAATTGCCTAAATCGGGAATTTTAGCACGTGAAGAAAAAAAAAAAATCGAGAATTTCAGCAGAAAAAACGGAGACAAATTTGAATATTTTAAACAGAGTCAAATCTGTCACAAAATAATTGAACTTGTGAAAGAATATATTATATAGCTTGTTTATAACATATAAAAGCTCCTATGTAAAGGATAGCAGGGATCTGTTTAGGAAAAAATTGGGTCCTTTAAAGGACCCTTCACAATTTTTTTTATTTCAAAACAGGACCCTTCACAAAACTATTTTCCCTAAAACAGGACCCTTCACAAAACTATTTTTTCTAAAACAGGACCCTTCACAAAACTATTTTTTTCTAAAACAGGACCCTTCACAAAATTCTTTATCTTAAAAATAGGTTTTTTACAAAAAATTTCCATCTTTAAACTGAACATTTCACAAATTAATCATTTAAAAGTAAAATCTGACTTGTCACTTTTTACACATATAAAGAAAATATATGTATTTTACATCCATATATCTTCTTAAAAATGTATAAACAAGAACCTGAATATAACGATCATTTCAAATTCACAAAATTATGACTAGATTTTTCACAAATATAAAAAGCTGTTCACAATTTCACAAAAACAGGACCCTGTGAAAAAAGTCTGGACAGATCCCTGGATAGGTATACACAGGAGCCTGATTATAATGTTAATTGCATATTCACCAAATTATGACTAGAATTTTCACAAATAAAAAAAATAAATTAAAAAAAATAAAAACTTTCGCAATTTCACAAAAACAGGATCCTGTGAGAAAAATCTGGACAAACTCCTGTATGTGAAGCCCAACCGAAAACTTTCAAAGTTCCCTCTGACTTTGCTATAGCTGCTTATAATGGTTCTGCTTCAAATGATATTTTAAAGTGCCAATCGGGTATAATACTACTTTTGTAGGACTGTAATAATACAAGGTGTGTGTACAGACTTTCATTTTTAATCGCATTTTACTTCCGATATATTTAACATAAATTTAATTTAATTTTAATGAAATAACTCGCAATCATTCACGCTTTCTACATTATCGAAACTCCTAGACCAATTCCTCTGTAGGCTTGGATAATAAAGAATTCTACTGTACTTAAATGTAGCAGCTCTTATATGAAACCACGATCACTCACATCGATTAAGCAGTTTTCTTAAGCTGCACAAACCTAAGACACGAAATCTAATTTATCTTTAATAAAAAAGCCTTCTTCCTTTTTTTGTCTCTTAAAGGGCTTCATTTTTTTTATTCTAAGCTTAGGGCTAGTTAAGCCCTGGATGGCCGTACACCTGCATGGCTGGTCGGCATTTTTTTGTCAAACAGTGTCAAATATTGTAATTTTCCATTTAGAAGTCGTGTATGTCTCCTTGTCTTCTCCCCTTCCCCTCTTTTTTTTTCTTTTTCTTTTGGTCATTTATTTTTCAGTTAGATTCGTTATCCGTTCGACTGATAAAGCATTCTATTTTTAAATATGTTCGTAATTTTTCTCCGCACAACATTTCAAATATTTATTTCTATAATTTTCTATAAATCGCAATAAAATGATGGAACTTTGTATCAATCACCATAAAAACAAAACAACACATAGGACGCGTTTAGCTGCTTATTTGTGATTTTGTCCCCTTACGTACACGTGTTTACTTTAGTTGATGAGGGACTGTTAAAAATTTCCAGCTCGAAACACGTCCTGTGTGTTGTTTCATTTTTTATGGAGATTAATACAAAGTTTCATTATTTTATTGCTTTCCAAGTCAGTTGAAAAGCATTTATGACTTCGGTTTGTCTATCCGTGCTCTAACTCCCGTAAATATGCCCGGATTGCTCTGAAAATTTTGTATGTCATTGACGTTATCTGGCATGATCCCTATTGAAAATGAAGTGTGTAGCATTTTATAGTTTATTTAATAGGACAGTCAAAAGTATTCCGTTACACTTTTATATTATATTAGAGTCAATCAGAAAAAAATCGTTTTCCAGTGCATTTTGATGATGTTACGCCATTTGAAACATGATGAAATTGATATACAATTATGAAGCGCACTGAAACATGCTTTTTGTGAAATATTTGGTGCAAAGCATTTATTATTCATTAACAGGGTCACACAAATGAATTCTGTTACACAATGTTTACGAGGGGAAATCGTATGCAGTGTAATTTAATGATGTTTCACTATTTCAAACATAATGAAATTTATATGCATTACAAATTGCTCAATGAAAAAGTATGGTGGGCATTGCTTTCATAGTTCATTTGGAGGGAGACACAAAAGAGTTTGGTTACACACTTAGTGCGATAATTACACTATTTGTGCCATTAGTGCGTTTTCAACTTTGATTTGCTTTTTTAAGTTTAACTAAGTTTTTGCATACTACGTGGTTTGTATAAATTCTGTTGATCATATACAGGGTTACACAAAGGAATTCGTAATATTACTGACTACGGGAGTGAATTGTGTTAAGCATTTTCTTGCTGAAGTATATTTAGTAGACTAATAGAAGTTTGTGAAATATAAATAAATTCATATACAGGGCTACGCAAAGAACAAGATGCATTGTCGTTTATGGTTGGTAATTGCTGAAAATAAGTTTTAAGTTGCCTTATGCTTTTTTTTTTTTTTTTTTTTTAACCAGAATTAAATTTTAACTTAATATGTTGTGTGTACAAAAGTCTTTATTATTATTATTAGACCGCAGACCAGGCCCCTACCTGCCGGACATTATGCCCAGCTTAACGAGTTTGTATACCTGGCCGCGGGACGAAATTCGCCTAATCTCCTCATAGCGGAGATCCACTAGATTAGTTTCCTGGGTGTCCTTGGCTGGAACGCTATTTCATGAGAGTTAGTTAGTTACTGTGTTGGCCGGTTCTAGTTTGTTATTAATTATGGGTTTCTGGGTATGTTGTCGAATAAGGAAAGGGGCTTGCTTTCGGGCCATATTCACACTGACTATGGTTGCTAATATATACAGACTTTAGATAGTTTACAGGGCTGTGCAAAAGATTTCGAGTGCAGTTCCATCGATTGGGGAAAATCACTAAATGTGAATTTTCTAATTCAACTAAATTTTATCATGCTATGTAGTATATATCCAAATCTATAGATCATATACAGAGCTGCAAAATATAATTCGGCTACTTTTTTGACTATGGAAGGTAATTGCTGAAACTGCATTTTTAAATGTGTAATATGTTTCCTAAACTGTTTACTATTACATATCTTTCGTTACATTTTTCTGGATGTGTTAGAAAGTGTTTCATAATCTATGCTTGACGCATGATATTTTGTTCTTGTTTTAATTTATTTAAGAAAGTTTTTTTAATCCACTAAATGTAGATGCTTATACCTCTGAAATCCAACACATATATGATTTTTGTTGTTGTTGTTGTTTAGAGAGAGCATCATCTCTAACTCGTTCCGTGTAACAATACCATGCGAGTAGAAGAGTAGTATCGAAAGCGTGATATAATTTGTTACGAGTGACCCATTTTTCTCCTTGTTGTAATAAGCTCGCTTTCTCATTTCCTTGTGCGATGCCACTTTCAAGGCTAAACGATTCCTTTTCTCTTTCTCTGCCCGGCTGTTATTGATCGGATGTGTGTGCTTTTCCGTAAATCTCATTCGAAGGATGATGATGCTCTGGAGCTATTCCAGATTAATGTTTACACTAGCATTATTCCAGCCGTGATGTTTCTAATTGTCTTTGCACCTGTTTCGAGTAATATTTCCATTTTCGTTCCCATTTACAGGGGTCCTTCCTAGACCAGGGTTTGGTGATATGTATCACGGGACATATATCCCCGATATATTTTAGATATATTCTGCTGTCCTCTAAAAATAACTCACAGTGAAATGTTTCCTAGTACTACATCAAATATGTCACTAAAGTCAATTTTTTTTGTTGTTGTTCTGTTTATATGCACCATTTAGAATAATAAAAATAGTTAAAAATATCTAAGGAGTGCTTATTTAGTTTTAAAATATTTTAAATTAACAATTGCAGAATTCTGCAAAACAGGAGCTTCATTTTTACAGATTTTGTTATAATATAATTTTAGAATGATCTACATAAATTTATATTTTTTTAATGTTAAACCATTAATATGTAATTAAATGCTTCATTTTCAGCTGATTATGTCAGATGTGTGGTTTTTTTTTTTTTTTTTTTTTTTTTTTTGCATGTAACATCGGTTATTTTTTGGAAAAGTTTTTTTCGCAATTGGCTACCATTTTGTAATAAAGTGATAAAATGAAAAGTGCTCAATATTAAAATCTTAGTCGGAACAATCTGTAAAAATTTAGCTATGTTTTATTATTATTATTATTCTTTATTAGACTTTAAATAGAGATAATTTCAATTTTTTTTTTTTTTTTTTTTTTTTTTTTTTTTTTTTTTTTTAACAGGAGAGCACAATACAGTAGAAGATCGTTATAATGCAAACCTAAAAACGCGAGGTTGTGCATTACATAGATCACATTTCACACATCATTAAACTTACCTTGTAAATATGGCCAAATATGTCTAAAACATATTAAAATGCAGTAGAGTAAATTTATATTGCATTTCTTGTTACCAAGAGTTGTGTAGATTATAAAATGTTGCACAATATAGATCATTCCACACATTGTTAAATTTAATAAACATTGTCCAAATATGCTTGGACCATTATGATACATTATATTACTCATTTTCAAAAAAATTTTATTTTAATAGCAATTTTTTCATTAAAAGCTCTGAAATAAGGAGATAAAGTTGAACTAATGTATCAAATTTAAGTCTTCTAGAGAGAAGCAATTTTTTATAATGTGGGAATGCAGGTTTCTTAACTGCGAAATTCATTGTTTGTATCTGAGAAGTTGTGCGTTATATAGAGAACTGCGTTATAAAGACCTTCTACTGTATATCATCATACATACAGTAAATCCCTTAATATTCGCGAAGGACGTTCCAGGAAAAACTCGAGAATGTTGGGTCTATCTTCCTGCATTAAAAAGGAGTTGCGTTCTATGAAATTTTAATTACAGTAGCACAAAATTAAAAAAAAAATTTAAAAAAAAGGAATATATTTATTAATAATACGTTATGTCTGACATATATGTAGAAGTTAAAAGTACGCACATATTCAAAAACATGAAATTTAGTTATGAAAGATAATTCAAATTCATTGACTAGAGAAATAATGACAGCTGAAAAAGCATATGTTTTTGTATAAAGTAATTTCAACTCTCTCTATTTGAAAAGAGGTGATAATGTATTAGTGGGTCTGTATGCGATACAATATTAAAATACGATATTTAAATACAATTAAATGCTTTCTTTTATTTTCCATCTAAGAGCAGTTTCAGCTCCATCTCTGCGATAACTTGAACGTGTTAAATTAATAGATGTCGTTACCTTATCACTTCTTATGTCACCATTGCCATGAATATCCTGCAGTTGTTAATATTTTGCTTTCCTACAACACTCGCTCCTTTTTCAGTTGGCAACTGAAAATTGATTTGTAAATACATACTGAGAAACGCAGGGAAAATAATATTTAACCACTATCAATTCAGAAAAGAAAGAAATTATTAAAAAAAAAAAAAAAAAAATCGCGAATTATCAAATCAGATTCTTGCGAATAATCAAAACTCGCGCATGTTAAACTACGAATGTTAAGGGATTACTGTATCTTGATTATATCCAATACTTATTTCAAAATAATCATGGTGTTTTATATTTTCATATATTTGATATTTATTTTTAAAATATTGTGCACGATATTTTTGATATTTTTAGTCAAAACAAGTGCAACTGAATCTTTCAACTGAAATATATAAAAATTCTACGTCTGAATGCCTAAATATCCCTATAAAAATAAATAATCAGATTTCAATTTAAAAACACTAAAACGACATTAAGATACATTAAAATTAAAATAGCCGTTTCGTGCTATAAACATAGTACCTCATGAGTAAAAACGTCGATATCATAAACAATTGTTGATGCTGAACTGTCATTTTATATCTACCTTTTGTATTACATTCTTTATTTTTTATTTATATTATTCTACTCTTTTGTGTTTAAAATATCTCATTGTTGCAGTTTCACAGCCGGTGACTTGCATAAAAAATCCGTCAAGGCTTTTTTTATCAAGAGGCCTTTAAAGGACGCGCCAAAAAAAGCCATAGTGGTATTTTTTGGCAAGCTTGGTTAGGCGCATTATTAAATCCATTGTTGTCGTAGCCCGTATACAATTCTAACCCTAAATAATATTAGGCGATTTATCCCATGCATCATAAAAATACGATGTAATTTTTTTTAAAATGTGATTTAAATTTTTAAGGAATCTGATTATTTTGATTTTATTATTAATATTATTATTAATTAGGATTTTTCACCCCCCCCCCTCCCATTTTTTGTTGTTGTTGTTACAAGATTTAAAATGCTACACCTGTTGTATTGTACATCTTTATTTAACTTAATTTTATTCATGTTTGTAAAAATTGAAAAATAAAACAAACAAATGGCGGTGGCGTAAAGATGAATGTATTATTTCAACAGTGTTTAAAGCTACAACGGGTACAATTGACTCATCGCAGTACAAAATTTTAATATTTTCAAAACAACTTAATTATCAATTAATAGAATAATTTTATTTAATTATTTCTGGTTTGGAGAAATAAATAAATAAATAAATTTACAGTGAAAAATTGGATACGATAATAATTATAAGGATTTATTGTGGAATATATTAAAGACTAAAAAATGGAAAATAATGTAAAAGCAAAAATATTTAAAATAAAAACACGACTATGTATATTTAAAATTAGATTTAAAAAAAAAAATCAGTAATCTGTAGGTTAATAGAAAAATCATAAAATCACGAGGCGCTGATAAAAATACTCTAGGTAAATTAGAGTTTTAATCACAATATATTTACATTTTTAATGGATGTTTAGAACTTTTCTTACGATTTTCATTGTAGCTTTATTTCCCTATTGTATTATTTTCAGCACCTCTCGCTTTTACGATTTTTCCCTCGCTTTTACGATTTTTCCTTATTTAAACTCCAGACTTTTATTATTATTATTTTTTTTTAAGTAAAAATATTTTCCCCATTTTTAAGTATACTAATTTAAAGGGTTTTTTTTTGTTTCTTTTTATTTTAAAAGTATTTTTACTTCGGCTTTTTTAATGTTGTTAGTTGAAATTATAAGAATAACATCATAATTATAAGAATAACATCATAATTATAAGAATCAACAGATTTAAGGTTAGGATTTTATTTTGCAATTTTCAATAAGAACAGTTTAACAAATGTATGCAAAGAAGTTAATAATTAGAAATAATCGCACATTTGATTTTTTTAGAAAAATTCGTTTTAAAATTTCTCCAAATCTGAATATTTGATATATTATCTGTTATATGTGATATAATTTACATACAGTTTCAAAAATATCAAACTGTTGCATAAACATTTGACATAGCCTTTTAATCTTTTAAAGTAAAAAAGAAAAAGAAGTTACACGAAGAAAAACTTATGAACATAAAAAAAGTAAAGAAAAGTAAAGTAAAAAAAAAAAAAGTAAAATTTTTTAAACTACCTGCGGTGAAAAAAATCGCGGTATTGATTTCTGACTTGAAAAGAGAATAGGTGATATAACTTTTTTTTTTCCTGCACATATTAGGAAATTTCTAATTATGAAGGTTATTTTTTTTTCTTTGAATAATGGTTAATTAGTTTGAAGAATCAAGTGAAAAGAAGGAAAACTCTAAATCGACGGAAAGATATTGAGTGATATATATTTTTTCGAAACTGAAAATATCCACTTTATTTTTATTTTTTTTTTTTTAACTAGGAAATATACAATGAATATAAATTTAATTTCTATTTAGAAATATTTGAACGTAAAAATATTTGAAACAAAAGGTGTAATGTTAAATAGCAGTTTTTTCTTATGTAGAAAACGTCATCAGAGTTTTTGCTGGAAATCTTTCCCATCCATGTGCATATAAAAAGAACGATTTATCTTTAAATTTCAACTTATATGATAGTGTGTCATGGAAAGGAATATTAAAATTTTTCTTCTGAAATGGTCTGATACAAACTATGTTTCCACTCGATTAATGATTTTCACCAGTCAGTATTGAGATTAAATACCTTCAGAATTCCGGAAACTTATGTTAAGAAAAACTAATGAATACAGTCTAACTCTGTTAATACGAAAAGCAAGACAATTATAAAAGTCCTCCCCGTATTAACCGTTACTCGTGATACCCGTGAAGATAATAACTAGTCGTTTTTATTAAATTCCGTGCATTAGTTCTTGAAATAGACCGCTCACAATTTTTTTGTCACAGACAGACAGACATTTTCTAAAAACAGTCAAATCGTGTTCAGGACCTACTAAAAGATATAAATCCGTCGAAAACAGAAAGTTGAAAATTTTCATGAATCCATTACTTTCTTCTTAAGATAGAAGAAAGTAATAATTATACAAATTACATGTGAAAGAATTTGCATGTTACTTTTTATACATTTTAATCTCTTTATTATAAATTATTCTATGATACATACAATTTTTAAAAATGATTTTTATTAGTCGAATATTCGGGTCAGAAACGTTGGGGGTTGGGCCCCGCGCGACATTGCGCCGGCCCGGATTGTGATTGCTGTTAAATTTTGTTGGAAGATACAGTGTTTATCGCTCACGTATGTATGTCTGACGCTTTTCAAGGACTTTTTGCCGTTGAAAAATGAACCCGTGTTCTTTGAAATTCAGAAGAGCAACAAGTTGGTGTTAATGAGCAAAGTGTCGAAAACTCGCTTTCTGTAATCCAAGGTTGGTGGTACCGTTTTAAAAACTAGTTTAAGAAAAACTAACATCTTGAATTAGAACCGTCTGCATAAATAGTTTTTATCCCCGAGAACTTGATGGAAGCTGCGGTTCTCAAGCTGTAGATTTATTTACAAATCCTAGAAACATCAACCGTTATTACTCTCTCAGTTCCCGTTAATTTCAGCAAAATCTGACCTTATAATGATTTTTGAAAATAGCTTTTAATATTTGCTGCTGTATATTATTATTATTATTTTAAAATATTTTTTTAAACATTTATTCTTTTAAAATATCATTGTGCAACTATGGCAGAAAGACATGAGTTCTGTTTCCGAGTTATTCTCAAAAGGGCTTCACAAAGAAAGTAAGGATAGACAAGGGATATCCCGCGGCTTCTTTATGTTACTAACACTGACTGCAAAGGCACCAGAATCAGATAAAATATTTATCTTTATATCCCATCAATGACCCCCTTCGGAATTTCAGTCCCCCTTTAAAATTGATTTTTAAAAGATTTTAAAACAGTTTTAAAAATTTAGATTGCATTATTGTTTCTCAAATAGCAAGGTTTTTTTTTTCTTTCTCTTTTTTTTTTTTTTTTTTCAATTTGTGAATATATATATATATATATATATTTTTTTTTTTTTACTTTGAGCCAGAGCCGGAAGACTGGTCTAAAAATTAAGCCTGAGCCGGGCTCCGGTTGAGGCAACACTTACTTGGTATTTATGTCAAGTATGTGTTGGTTGAGACCGTCTCATCTCTAATATATTAGGCTGACGTTATAAAACCAGTTGCATTGAATGCAAATAATGTCAGGTTAAACGTTGCTATTATTCTTTTACTGCATTTTTAAACATGTTAGAGGGTTTTTACTATAATTATTATAAAAAATAAATAAATAATCTTTGACCTTTAAAATTTTACTAGCTATGTCTCACAAACAAAATCAATAACTGATGGGTGCAAAATATATGTACTGAAATAATCAGTTCTTATTTCAAATTTTTACATTATTATATTATATTATTCTTTTATTTGCATTAAATTTATTTGTGTTTTCAAATTTTTATAAATTTATATACAGGGTGTCTCTTTTTACCGTTGGCCAGTAGCTAATTCCTAAAGCTGTTCCGTGTTCTCTTTCAGTTTTATTGCTTCCCTCTCTCTGACAAAACGCGGGTTTTGCGGTTGAACAATCCCGTTTTACAGGGAAGTGTCGCACTCGCATGCAGCGATAAAAATATAAAAAAAAATTGATGCGCATATCCTGGAGCTGATATCGCACAGTTGGGGTAAAACCTTGGCTCTTTAAATAGTCAAGGAAATGTCCGCTCCGGCTTCTCTTTGATGCGCAAAGGGAATGGGAAAACAGCTGATTATCGACAGTTATTTTTTTTAAATACAAATGTTAGACAACTGTTTCTGACATTAAGGAAATGTCATTTTCTTCGTTTTAAAAATTGTCTATGTGGTATTATAGAATTCCTTAAAAATTGTCATAAAAAGCGAAATAAATATAGAAAAAAGACTAAAATATCAGCAATGGTTTGCTTATAATTTCAACAAGTCATTGAATCTACACAAATTCAGCACTAAACATACTGTTGCCGAACCGCGATTCTAAAATGCGCCACAAATTTTTAAGTTCTATCTTTAAGTCACTGAATGCAGTCAAACTCAGCACTGAACATGCTGTTATCGAACTACGATTCCAAAATACGCTACAATTTTTAAAATGTATTGTTCTTGTATTATTTGTGTACATTAGGGTGGAACAAAAATAATAAGTAACTTTTTTTTTTTTTTTCACTTGCCATAGTCGGCAAAAGTTGCCTTTTTGGGATTAGAATGAAGAATATAAAATTTTGTTACTCTACTAAAATGTTTTCAGGTGCCGCAAAGGGCTTCAAAATTGACGTTTCTATTTGAAAAAAAAAAAAAGATAAAATTTGCATTTTTAAAAAAAAATTTCTTTTCTTGATCATTAAAGTAATATACATATATTTTGTAAACAGAATATTCAGAATACTAGCCGCCACTGGCGACCAGTTTGGTCTCCCTTAAATGTATGTAACGCAAAACAAAAATCGCGCCAACACCGGTGCGTCTGCGACAGCTGTTCTATCAAAACATTTGTTTTCAAAATCAAATCATCGTTTCTAATTTGCACACACGAAAAATAAAAGCTGGTATTGGCAATTTTAAAAATCCTATTGGCGAGATTTGCGCCCAAATAACATAAAAGTGTTTAATGGTGTTATGTATTTTATAAATGTATATTAAATTACTGTTTTGAATACGCGATTGGTCATTAACAATGATAAATATGATTGGTGATTAACAATCATTTTCGGTGATCTCTTTTCCTGGCAAGTATAATACATAAAGGTACTTTTCGGTTAGCCGGGCGCCAGTGATATATGTACATGTATAAATATATATATGTATATACATACATATATATATATATTCATACATACATATATATATATATATATATATATATATATATATATATATATATATATATATATATATTCATACATATATGATACATATATGGTATCATACCTATATGATACATATTCATACATGGTATATATATGTCTATGTATACATATGCATATGTGTAGATATATGTGTATATGTATATGTGTGTATATATACATGTATATATATCACTGGTGCCCGGCTAACCGAAAAGTACCTACATAAATACCAAAATAACTGATAATTCGTTTCGAAACTTGATTCATTAAATATTATTACATGAGTTTTATTTGTTTACATTCAGCATACGTCAAGAAAAGATCCGGAAGGAAGCTGAGTTGTATAGCACATAATTATGGTAAACTTTGATTGTCTCACTGGTGCGAATTATTTCTTGATACCATGCGGCCGTCCAAAAAATCATTCACAGAGAACTTGCTTTACGAACGATTACTTCCATGGTTTAATATTTTAAACTTCACGGCGAATGAATGTTTTTTTGTTTGTTGTTGTTTTTTTTCATGGATAGAGAATTTGAACTGCAAACCTAATTTTTACTGAAATTATTGCAGAATATATACATAATTGAATGTAAGTCATCTCTCAAATTTTAATTTATTTTGAACGATCTTTCTAAAAATGTAACTTTCATGCAGTTTTATTCGAAAAAATAATTTTGAATAAAAATGGCCGCCAGGTATATGAAAAAGTGAAGCGGACATCCCGGAACTGTTGATGACAGTCACATGACTTAAGCTTTTATTATAGAGATGATATTTTTGCAGAAAACCTACACAGATTCTATGTATTGCTAATTTTTACATTACAGAAAAAATGATTTTGTAGAATTTAGCGATTTTCATCATATTAATTTTTATTAATTTTACAGTAGCATATTCTTAGAATAAGCACTACATTGAAATTAAAGAAATGTAATTTTTAATTACCGTACCTTAGTTAAACAAATGGCACTTATTTAGGAAAACATTAAATGAGTGAAACCCCTTATTAACGGACACCTATGGAACAAACAAAATGTCTTAAAAAGGTGAGATAACTGCAGGACAGGGGTTGATAGTTATAACGATAGGTTACTTTTAGCTGCGAAATTTGGCCGCAAGAGAGGGCTGAACGTATATAAGGGTGTCCGTTAAAAGAGGTTTGACTGTACAGTGTTTTATAAGGCAAAACGTTATTTTTAAGAAACATTAATTATTTTCAAAAGTACATAGTAATCACACATGGTCCATAATAATCACGCTGACACATTGGATTGTTGTTGTTTTTTTTTTCCAAATTTTGGCATTATTTTTTGAAAATGTACTTTGGTTTTTATCAATGCAACTCTTGTAGAAGTGCTACAAACGGATAAGGATGGCTCCGTAGCTAATTTAACAATCTCTTCAACTGCTTGTGTGTGACATGGGGAAAAATTTAAGTCAATACGTTGACTCTGATAATAAGATTCTTTTACTTGCTTTATTTACTGCTTTAGTTTGTCATCAGAAATATACATCGTCATAAGAGGTTCTGTTATATACTTTAACATCGTGCCATTGAATCATATCAATATAATCCGTGACATCAAAGTTTATTACAGGAATTAAAAAATTTCTGATGCCAACTTCATTTCCAGTCCCTGCTTTTACAATCTGGCGTAATGCAAACTCTCTTACATTACTTCTATCCCCTGATAGCATACAAAGGACATTTTCATGTGCAGCAAAGTATGTATTTATTTGACTGATTGAATCAATTACATTTTTAAGAGTCTAATTGAGGTAACGTAAATAGCTGACAAGTTTTCACAAATGCTTCGATCCATAGATACAAGATGATTTCAACTTTATGTTAAACGAAAACAGTTGCATACAATACACTTTCAAAATGCCACACTTTCAGTCAGTATTTGGAGATTTTGTGATGGATATTCTGTTCCCACATACAAGCGAAGTATTCTGTTTGCTAAGGTAAGCCATCGTGAATGACAAAGTTTTTCTGGTTTCTTCATAGAAAAATCAGAAGAGCAACTTCCAACGGAGATTATGTTATACATTTCTAAAAAAATATTTTGGTCCATACTTAAATTATCTTTAATTTTTAGCAATGGAATGTTATTTTCAATAGGTGAAAACTCGAATCACTGGAAGTTCATAACACTTTTCTAGTTGTTTCCTTAATTTTCCTCCAAATTCATTTGGATCTTTAGTTTTTCCATCTAGGAAACAAAATAGATGACGTACGGGCAGTTCGTTTGGAAATAGATAAATCAAGCACTGCAATGGCTTTCAAATTTCTTTTTCCAACAAAGTAATCGCACCATTATTCAATCCCAGGACTATAGATAAGGAATTGAATCAGGGCTATTATTCTATAGCCCTGATTCAATCCAGTGTTCGGGGCAGTTCGATCACATATCCAACTGCAGTAAAGTAATGTTTAAGTATTGGTTGTTGCCATTGAAAAATGTCATTATGCTGTCTTTTATAACTTTTCCAGTTCCAGAAATCGGTTTTACGTGTCCTAAAAACTTTTACCCAGGCTCTACAACAAGTGATATATGTTCTTCGATAACAGTTCTTTTGTAATATTTAGTTCCTTTCTTCTCTAACGTACTTTCTTACATCAAAGTAAAGGTGAAAATAAGGAATTTCGCTTTGCAGCCCTTTTTTTGGCCGGTAGGTTGATTTTTTTTAATAGCCAGTTACTGACTTTTAGTGTGATTAATTTCTTTAGTAACCAGTAAGTACATTTATGTCGCTGAATATTTAATTAAATAAATATATGTATATATATAATGACTTTTCAGTAAACAAGTAATTTAAGTGCTAAATAAAAATATCTTAATTTATACTGTTTTGAATAAACTTGAGATATTAATTTCCAATCTATTTTAAGTTTAAAAATGAAAAAGCAAAGATATATATACAACAAAGTATACAGCAAATATAGCAATTATATTTTATTATATTAATATTATATTAATAATAATAATATTATTATTATTATATTATTATTTATTTATATTATTATATTTATTATATTAATATTATAGCAATTATATTATAGCAAAAATATATTATGTACAGCAAAGTTATATACAACATGCTTATGTAGCTAACTACATAAGTCACACTAAGCTTAGGTACTTGTGTAGTTAACTACATAAATACCTTTTTTAAAATTATTTGTCTAGAATTAAGATATGGCAATAATAAAAAAAAGTATGTTTATGCACTAAGCCCACAGCATGAATACATTACACATGCACTACCTGTGGCCAGTGGGCCTAAATCTCCAGAAACTCAGGAAACGTCTGCATAAAAAGCATGCATTTCGTCGATCAGGCGCGTAAAAATGATGAATTTCGTAGAACGGGCGCGTAAAAATCATGAATATAGTCGATCGGGTGCGTAAAAATCATGAATATTGTCGATTGGGCTCAAAAAAAATTATGAATTTCGTCAATCGGGAGCGTAAAAATCATGAATTTTATCATTCGGGAGAGTAAAAATCATGAATTTTGTCGATCGGGCGCATAAAAATCATGAATTTCGTCGATCAGGAGCGTAAAAATCGTGAATTTCATTAACTGGGCATGTAAAAGTCGTGAATTTCGCCGATCGGGCGCGTAAAAATCATGAATTTCGTTAATAGGGCACGTAAAAATCATTAATGTTGTCGAACAGGCGCATAAAAATCATGAATTTTGACGAACGGGTGCGTAAAAATCATGAATATTGTCGATTGAGCCCGCGAAAATCATGGGATTTCATCGATCGGAAGCGCAAAAATTATGAATTTTGCCGAATGGGCCTGGAAAAATCGCGAATTTTAGGTAAAAAAAGGAAATCTGAAAATCCTACATTTGGCCGGTTCTTTCCATATTTTTAATCCCCAGTTTTTCAAGTTTAATTGACGAGTGCCGACTGGCGAGTGCTTATTTTCCCCTTTACATCAAAGCACAATTACTTTCTGTAACTAGTTTTACAGTTTCTTCTATATATCGTTTTCGGTTCTTCATTCGTTCTCGCCTAATTTTCATTCTGTCAATTACTATACATCTTTCTTCTTCACTAATCAAATCAACATCCTTTAGAGCGACGCTTGCAATTGTTGCAGCAGTTTTGTCTGATACTCAAGTTCGATCGCAAGTACAAGCCACACATCGCAATGTCATGCGCATTTGACTATGATTTTGATTACTTGAGGTTTCAGAGACACTAGACGTAGAGGCAATAGCAAAATTGGGATTTAATACAGATTTAATTCAGATTTGGGATTTAATTCAGAACTTTGTTCTGTTTTACCTCATTGTATACTATTTATGTTTAATTATTTTTTTAATTAAAATGTATTACGTAGTCAGTTTAGCATGTTTTCTGATTAAAAGCAATGTGATATATATATATATACACATCTTTACTACAAGTGTAGCATTCAGTAACTCAGTTGTAAATTTGTCAAAATTTTAATAAAAACCCTTCTATAAACATAATCAAATCTGATATTTAATTTCCATCTTTATTTTAATCAAAGGCAACTTATGAAAACTATAGCGTATTGAAAAAAAAATAATAACATGATTGCGAAAATTGTCAAAATTTTAATAAAACCCTAAAGTTTACCCTTCTTGCGCGGCCACCTCTAAACATAATCCAACTACGCTAATATTTAATTTCCGTCTTCATTTTGATCAAAGGCAACTTTTGAAAACTATAACATATTGAAATAAAAAAAAAAAAAAAAAATTGTTTATTTCGTTCCACCCTAGTGTACATGTAATGTATTACTGCATTTTAAAATGGTTATCCTACATACTGACATATTTGTTTTCGACTCAAAAAGGAACATAAAGAAAATATATTGTCTAATCAAGTAAGAATTTTTATTAAATTGTATATTTGAGCATAGTATAAATTTTAATGTTAGCAGAATTGTAATTAATTGTTTGTAAAAGTGTATTGAAACTTAATTTCACAAAATAAAATTAATATCTATAGTATGAAAATTGGCACATAAAATAAATTTTGTATTCATGCATTTTCGCGTGAGAGTGCAACAGCTATTGTACCATGATCTGAATATTTATAAAACTAGTTAGAGTACGCACGCACCTCATTTGTCACGTTTGATGTACAATTTCCAACTCGTTTAAACTCTTTTCAGAGGTTCTGAAAATGTAACTCAACTTGAAAATATAAGTAGTTTTTTAATGATATTTTAGAACTAATCCCGACGCATTCCAACCGCAATTATTCATTTTTAAAATAGTTGAAATCGAGTTTTCGCTGCTACTCTAATTTCTCGTGTTCCGTTATAACAGATACCATGTCGAGATACAAATCTCGTGATTCGATTTCTTGCGATATCGACCTTTAAATCAGCCGTGCGTTCAATTTCATATTTTGAATTTCTAGACTTTGAAATGCGTGTTGCAAGAAAAAATAAAAAGTAGTAAAAAAAATACCTTTTCTATTACCTTCTTATTTAACACTGCGAAAAGATCGTTCCCGATTCGGATACATTTGCATGCTTATAATGTATAAGAGGATTGGCTAGTTTGAATAAATGCTTCGCATATCATAGTTATTTTAAAATGTATCAGTTTCATTTTCAAAATTTGTTTTAGTCAATGTTTTCTGTTGAAAGTTTTGTGTGTTAGTTAACTCAATCATGCATATGTATGTAAAACATATTTAAATTTCTGAGAAAGTTCATGGTAATCTTATTTTTCTCTGTAAAACTATTTAGTGACGTTTACTATTAATTAGAGAACTAAGCATATTTTACGTAAGATAAAAAATATTTTCAATATACAGGGTGTTCCAAAATGCGACCGACAAAGGGGACCGGGAAGGGCACTATGCTCTACAGACTTGTACTAGTCTGAACAGTCCCTCTTCCGCTATCAAATCAAATCAAATGCGGTGATAGAAGGCACCAAGAGGATGAAAACTTACCATTGAACATGGGGTCGTTTAGTGGGAGAGAATAGCAAAAATAGTTATGAAGGGTGTGACGTCGAGTGGGAAAAAAAGTGCCAATAATAAATAGAAAAAAAAACATTTATTTGACGTAAAGCATGATTACAATACATTATAGTTCAACGTCAGAAAAGAGACGACGAGACATTTTTATAGGAATATGTTTTAACGCGTCCGGCAGTCCTTCGTCCGTCGGTGTTGGCTGTGTCACCTTCGTGGCCGCAACTTCGAACAATTTCTATAAAAATGTGTGGTCGTCTCCTTTCTGACGTTGAACTGCAATGCATTGTAATCATCGTTGATGTCATATAAATGTTTCGTTCTACTTATTATTGGCTCTTTTTATTCCACTCGAAATCACACCTTCAACTTCGAACAATTTCTATAAAAATGTGTGGTCGTCTCCTTTCTGACGTTGAACTGCAATGCATTGTAATCATCGTTGATGTCATATAAATGTTTCGTTCTACTTATTATTGGCTCTTTTTATTCCACTCGAAATCACACCTTGATAAGTATTTTTGCGATTTTCTCCCACTAAACGTGGTTTGCAACCCCATGTTCTACAGTAAGTTTTCATCCTCTTGATGCCTTCTATCATCCCTCTTTATTTGTCTGTCGAATTTTGGAACACTCTGTATAATTGCTGGACTAATTTTTAAAGAAATTTAAGTGGCTTTACATGTATTTAGGTACGAAATATTATCTAAAATAATCTCTTTGGGACATGGTATACTGAGTTTCTGCAAAAATCTGTCATAAATGAACTGAAGTAGGAGAAAACTTCTTCAAAAATGTCAATGCTTATTTTCATAGTATGTGAATAAAACACAATTTGTAAGCAAGTTTAATGCTGAATATATATACTAATAGTTATTTCTATATAAGAAGATATTTTTAAATGATAAAATTAATCTTAAAACATTTTAAAAAGTGTTATTAAAACTTTCTACTGCGTACTTTCGATATCCGATTCAGGCTCTGATGACAAAAATTTTCGGGGACAAATAAGGTATTATTTAAAAAAAAAAAGTCATTTCATCCAAGACTCCACCAATTTGAACAAAATAAAATATGTGAACTTCAGTATAGATATTAGCTGTACAGATACAGATGTGTGCTGCATTATGTACTATCATTTCAAGTGAAGGGAAATTAATGTAGCCCTGACCTCAACTTTGATTCATTGACATTTTCGTATCGCCTAGAATTTTCTGTTGCAAACTTTTATCTCCACTCTTAAAAAAAGAAAGAAAAAGGTGATAGTTTTCAATTCTTTATTTACGGAATTGTCTTGATGATTTTGATATTGAAGGAAAAGGCGTATGAAGCAATCTATATTCTGGACAAAAAGAAAAGAAAAGGAAATTCAGTATGAAATAGGAAGTTTTTTTTTTCAGAAATTATGAAAGAAATTCGTAATTTAAACTGCAGTTAAGACAGCGTTGCAAAAGCTGGCTTATACTAACTTCAAACAGTTCCCCAGTGCAAATATTTTTTTTTTTCTTGCTGGTTCCCCCTTAGAATCCAATGCAAGTTATCGCGAAGATGTATGCTATATTTTGCCCACGCATCGAGGTTCTTTGATCGTGATAATACTTGATAAACGAGAATTTCGTTTTAAGGTAGGTCGATAAAGAGACTATCACGTTTTTTTCTGTTTCTTTGTCATCCATTAGCACTGGTTTTGAAAATGATGCTCGACAGTGTCGCGTGCTTTTGGCTAATCAAGAGATTTTACTTTGTTCTGTTTTGACAAATAGTACAAAGACAGATGTCTCTTTATCAAAATGAAAGCTTCAAGGAAATTTTTCCTTGAAGAATGTTTCCTTTCCGTGAATTGTTCTATAATTTTGAACTTGTGATACCATTTCATAAAATTTTCAGCTTATAGGATTAGTTTTCAGCAAGTGCATTGCAGCACATATTATAGTTATTTTTCACTTGCCTTGGTGGTAATAGTCTACGAGGCATCATTTTTTTTTTTTTTAATGATATACAAGTTGATCTTCAAATATGTAATTAATCTTAATTAAACAATCACGGAAACAGCCGTCATCTGTCGCGACCACGGTGGATGCTACTTCGCGGACCGCAAAATTGCACAGTCAAAGCGAAATGAACAGCATCTCGATTACGGATGTTACCGCGACCTGTGGAAGTCATCCGTATTCAAAATATCGTATATTTCGGTTTGACTCATGTGCGATTTTGCGGAGCCTGAGATCGCATCCACCGTGTTTGCGAAGGCTGACATCTTTTTTCGTGATTAGGTGAGAAGAACAATTACATATTTGAGATCAGCTTTCATTAATTGGTTAAGTAAAAAATGTCAGTACTTCCTGGAGTAGATGATGTTCAGATCAAGTGGCAGAACGGAATCATTTAAAGAGGTTTTTTTTAACCATTGGGAAAATGGTTGTTGTTTTCTGTCGAGAATAGACCTCTTGGCGTCGTCACTTTATTTTTTAAGCGTTTTTAACGAAATTCTGTAATTTTAGAAGAATTTTTCTTTGAATAGGCAATAAAAATGCATAAATGTTAAAGTTGAAAAAAGATTCAAACTATCAGATATGAAAAAAAGCCGAATTCAAAAATGGACGTCGGATGAGAAATCGTCTTATAAAGCAAAAAACATGGTCTTCAACTTTAATTGCCTCAAAATACCTTTAGCTCAGACATCAATCTAAACAAGAGTTAAAGTTATTGTAGGAAGGACCCGACAAAATATTAAAGTACAACATACTACAATAGAAAAATTTTGAATTTAATTTTGAATAAATAAATAAAAAATAGAAAAATAAATATATGTATGTTTGACCTTCTGGAGTTATATTAGTAATATTGACAATTTCAAAAAATAAAATGAACGAAAAATATTTTTTTTACGAATGTTATTTTTCTTCGTGCTTCTTTTATATAATAAAGACTATCTCTCAAGATAAGTTTAAGCGCCACAATATAGAATAGGAAAATTTTGAATTTAATTTTGAAAAACAAAAAGTATAGAAAAGGAGAAATATATATATATGTTTGACCGTCTGGAGTTATATTAGTAATATTGACAGTTTCAAAAATTAAAATAACGAAAAATATGTTTTTTACGAATGTTATTTATCTTCGTGCTTCCTTTACAAAATAAAGACTATTTCTTTCTCTCAAGATAAGTTTGAGGACTACAACATATAATAGGAAAATTTTGAATTTAATTTTGAATAAATAAATAAATAATAGAAAAAGAAATATATGTATGTTTGATCTTCTGTAGTTAGCAATACTGACAATTTCAAAAAATAAAATAACGGAAAATATGTTTTTATGAGCATATTATTTATCTTCGTGCTTCCTTTTACAAAATGAAGACTATTTCTTTCTCTCAAGATTTCTTTTTTTCTTCTTCTTCCGAAATAAGATATTGACCCTCTTTTTTGTTTTCCCCCTTTAATATGGCCTCTAGTGAAAACGTTCTCTAATCCCGACACGTAGACGGACGATTCTGAAACTGAGTTGACTTTCGACCGGAACAATGTCCAATACCTGAGAGATGTATATCGCTGGGTGACCGACTTTTATGCGGGCCATATCGCGCCAAACGAGATTAAGGATTTCTTTTGTTTCGAGACACTCTTTTTTTTTATTAGTTCTTCGTATCCTAAGCTAGACAAGTATTTCGATAGGTTTGTTAAAGTGCTTATTTGTTGTCAAATCATCGCTAGTAGTATATTCTTTTTCATTTTTCTTTTCCTTCTTTGTTTTTTAATGGTTAAGAGGTTATACTAGCTGAACGGGATTTCTTTTTTTACAGATCATGAAATCTTGTTTATTACTTTCTTCTATCTATAATAAGTAGAGAGTATCGTAATCCAAACTTTTATCGTCTTCCTGTTTTCGATGGATTTACTCGTTTTGGGGATCAGAAATCCCGAAAAACATGTTTATACAAAATATTTCTCTGTCCATGTGTGTGTGCCCTCTTTCTATCATTGAAAAGTGGGTGAAGTTATGCATAGAATTGAAACAGATTTCATTTATATGTTTTTGGCCATGGCCAGCAGGTCCTAGTTGAAATTGGCTATTCTGCCTGAGTAAAGGGGGAGGGGGGGGGCTGTAATAAAAAAAATTGTGCCATTTTCTCGATTTTTCGTAGTTGTGTTGTGCATCGGTTGCTCGTGCAGCGAAGGATGGTTCTCATCCAGGCAATTCGCAAGCAGCTGACGTACAACAGAATCTCCGTTGGGGTGATGCTGAATCGAATGCTACATACAGAATATGCATGTCTTCTTGAGTGACATCATTTATAGTAAATTATCTGCAATGTAATTGTATGTAATTGATTATAATTACACACATTCAAGCACAAAAATTTCGTCAAATAATGAGATGGAGGTGGGGGGAGGGGGGTTCCGACTACAGTTCAGCTATAAAAAGGTTATTCTAGTAAACCCAATGATGCTTGGAAATTTCTCTTTTGATCTTTGTTGGAAATTTCATGTTCTCTTATTTTCTTTTTAAAAAAAAATTAAGCTATCTCCGAGAGTTTTTTTTTTTTTTTCCAAAATATAATATTGTTTGGTTAAGGTATCGAATAGATATCAGCTGATGGAAACTAAAGTCCTCATTTTCGGCGAAAGAATGACTTTAAAAGAAAAAAAATCGCGAAAAATTCAAAAATCTCTGTACGAATTCCGAATTAAACTTTATTGAGAAGAGGACAGAATTGATTTTCTCAGGCAAAAAGATCGAGTTTGGACTGATTTTACGAGTGGCTCAAATTCGCCGGCGAACTTGGAAAATTGGAGATTTTTTTTTCCCGTTCAGTTAAAAAAAAAAGCAAACAATCCAATAATAATTTTTAAAAATCCGAAATCTGATCTTGCGGTGCGTTTAGACCTGTCTTCTATCCAGAACTAAATCTATGGGCTTCTACGTGGGATAGATTCGATAACCCTAGTTATCGCGCACTACATCTTTCTTTTATTAGTATAGATAAATTCCATTTTTTTCCCTTACAGATCTGCAGATTTTCCATTGTAAAATAAATGCGTTCATGAAACTCTATCAAATTTATTACAATTTAACTTATTATCCAAACTGTCTATGGTTGATTCACAATACATAATAGTCAGTTCACAACGGTAAGAAACTTTATACTTAAGAATTTTCTGAAGTTGAATGCACGATATTGCGTACTTTTCTCCGGAATTTCGTTTTTGTCGGCGGTTGAAGCCATTGACCATTCGCTTTTTAACGTCTGTCAGTCATTCCATTGTCTAAATTTCGCGCGCGGTGCGTGTGTCATAGAGTTTAGAAGTCTTTAAACTGTGTGTGTGTGTGACCGCTTGTCCGCCCGTCCATTCATTCATTCGTTTATCTGGTCATCATGAATGCATTATAAAAAAAAAATCACCGAATGACTAATCGATAAAATATCTTTTTTTTTTTTTTTTTTTTTTTTTTAAGAATATTAGAATATTTCTTAATATTGCCGAATATTACTGATATCACGCCGAATAAATTCAAGATAATTTTTTTCTTCGATTTTTGAAATTTTTTTCTCTAATCTAGACTGGCTACTTTCTGACACATTCATAAAGTCATTTTCATTCTTAATTGCACAAAATGCATATAGTTATTTCGGATACCAAAAAATCCTTATCATTTCTCTATTTCCTATAAAAGTTAAAGATCTTTTAGAAAATGGTATCCAAATTACAGATTTAAACTGACTTCAGAGGCACAACTGTGAGGGAAATGTCTTCATTAGGGAACGATAGATTACAACTCAAGATGTAAATATGCTTATAGAAAAATGAAAAACATTTTTTGATTCTAAAACACTTGAATACTCATTAATATCTGCAAGTTTCACTAGGACACAAATTCGACAATAAAATTTATTTGACTAAAGGTTATTTCAGGAAGTATCTCACCATGAATTATGAGAGAGAATAAGTATTAGCATTTATGTTGAATGTAAGAAAGGATAAAAGTGTCATTGGATGGTAAAAGTGGAGTACATTCTTTATATTTTAATGGAAATAACTTAACTTACCATCCAGACTTACAGAAAATCAGTTCGATATAATCTAGAGCAGCCATACTCAACCTTTTACTTTCGCGGGCCGCAACCGCAAACATATATTTGCTACGTTAGGCGGGCCGCAACACACTTTAGAAAGGGTAAAATAATAATAATAAGCTAGTAAGATAACATAATTAGTACACCAAAGTTAATATTATTAATGGGGTTGAACGTTTGTTACGGAAGAAATGTCACCAAAAACTTTTAACACCAGTATTGCCAAACAATGAACTTCGTGCTTAGATTTCTATAGCAAATGTTGTAAAAATATGCCTTCCACCAAGTTTTTGTTTGAAAATTAATGGTGTAAAAATATGTTTGTGCTATTTTTTTCAGCGACAAACTTTTAACTTTAAAAAACAGGATTAGCGTTATAATAAGTAAAAAACATATAACATAAACATATAGCAATGCAGAATTAACAACTTCTTAAGAAGAAAAAAAAAATCAGGTTATTTTTTCTAATAAGTTAGTGTTTTGTTCCATGCAAAAACTTTTATTTATTTATTTTTTTTAATTGAAGGAATATATACTGCAAATTCAATTAATTTGGAATAATGTTTGTTTAGTGTTGAAGATTCAGAAATATATACACCCTGTAGCACAAATATGACTTGAGAAAACGGCATTTAATATGTTTTAACATAATTTTCAATGTATTTTAGGGATAATTAATAAGAATTTAGAATAAATAACAGGACATATTTTGTCTTCCTATGAAAATAAATAATAAAAAGAAACACTGAAGGTCTTAAATACTTGCGCATCTCAAAAATTTTTTATAAATATGGATTAATGATTATTTGATTAGGGCCGCACATAAAAGGTCGCCGGGCCGCTAGCTGTTCTAGAGGATAAAATGCAATTTCTTAATTTTTTGTGCTAAAATCAAATTTCTAAGTTTAAAAATAAATTTTAAAAGTACATTTAAAAGGGGTAATGACTAATAAGTTCTCATTTTAGATGAAATGTTTATAAATTACTTTCCTGTAGATAACATTATGCTATTATAATTTAGCTGAAGTAAAAATTGTTTTATTATTAGCAATTAGCATCAAGGTGTTTGAAATATATCAAGCTAATAAAAATTTTAAACACATAAATAATAAAACACCAATTTGTGTTTAATTATTCTTTTTTCATTTTAAATTTTTGAAAAGATATATATATAATCAAAAGTTATTTTATTTTATTTATTTTATGTAATTTATTTATTTATTAAGAGCATTAATTACTTCTTTAAACAGACGTTTTACAGAGAATACTAGAAACAAAGAATTAAACTTCTAAATAATGCAACTTTATCGCACTAAAATCTCATTTCGAAGTAAATAGCATAGTATGAAACGTTGGGTATTACAGTTATCGATATTTCTGTTAATTATTAAAATCTTGATACAACCCGACTTAAAACTTTTGTGTCACACCGCGTCACACCGTTTGCTAACCATTTGGTTAGCTTAATTGTCATGAAATTCCGTTTATGATTTTTCTTCTAGCTCAACTTACTCTCTCTCCAAAGAAAAAAAAAATGTCGTATTCCTTTCGCGTTTGTTTCCACATTAACCTTGGAATCGCGTTGCCCTGGGGATAAGTAAACAAACGATGACGCATTTGAAAATAAAACATTTCTCCTTTATTCTTTTAAACCAGAATCGACGATGTTTGTTGAATTGGAAAAATATGTTAAATTTCAAAATACAGAATGTCGTAACTCGTGTGTAAAATTGCAGTATTTTTTTGCAAATAAACCTCATCATCAAATGTGCCTCCTGTATTTTTTAAATAACTGCTCAGAGAATTATTTACGGATATTCATAATTCATTCATATAGATTTTCTGCGAACATCTATGGACTGCAAAACACGTAATGTTTATTATTAATAGGCAATATAAATTCTGAAGCATGGATTTATTATTCCAGATAATTGATCAGAATTCTGTATATATATATATATATATATATATATATGTGTGTGTGTGTGTGTGTGTGTGTGTGTGTGTGTGTGTGTGTGTGCCAAGAAAATAGCTTTCTCGTTAAATATCAGGAATGTTTCAATATAAACATTTGTGACTTTTATATAATAGGCTACAGAAAATATTTATTATTCATGATGAAAAATTATGAGAAATATAAATTTCTCATAATTATTTTTATTATTATATTTTCTGTCTCGCTTTTATTATTTGTTCTCATAATTACTTTTATTGCCTAATAGCGTTCAGTAATTTTTTACTCTTCATAGTTTAAGGAAAATATTGTAATCGGGGATCGTTAATATCATGATGTTTTCGAAAGTATAAAAAATATCCGATATTATATATATATATATATCCGATATTTTATTGTTTGATGATATGGAATTTTATATTAACTTAACTATGAGAGCCGAGATAACACAACGCACGTCCATAAATTTTTAATTTAAAGGTTCATTCTTAATTTTTGTACTTTGATTCAACTTAATTTATTATTTATTAACAGTAAAGATACAATTTAAATATTCTAAAATTCTAATAATAAAATGATAATTTTTTATGATTGTATATAATTTAGTTTTATAGGCCAAGAGTTGAATTATTTAATTTTATTGTGAAAATTTAAAAACTAAATTTATTTAAATTAATAAATTTTTATAATAGTAATAAGTATTTCTGTTGTGATAAGACACAACAAACTTGCTGCTGATTATAAATATTTTCAGATAATATAAATTAAAAACTAAAACATATTGCACTTAACATGAAAGTTTAACAAAACAATATTCTGAACATCTTTATCTTTCTTTCTTTTTTTTTTTTTTTTTCTTTACTTACAACAAAACTGAAGATCAACTATTTGAAAACAGAAACTCTTCTGAAATTGCTTTTTTCAGTATGAAGTATAATGAAAATTTTAGTCTTTATACAACAAAATTAATACAAAAAAAAAAAAAAAAAAATATATATATATATTTTTAGTGTAATTTTATCTTCTTTTTTTTTCATTCCCTAGCATGTTGTGCAGTTTCAATTGAACTAAAATTAAACCAACAGGGGTCGATGCAGGTTTTTTTTCTTGGGGCCCATTTTGTGAAACGTGAAATTTATCATATTTTTTTGAAAAAAAACATTTCGTTACGAAATATAAAATCCAGCTATTCAAATTCAAACCAAGCATTTAATAATAATAACTTTTTTAAATCCTTCTCGTGAATTGGTCTGATGTGGTGGTTTTCCTTTCTAGTGAATTTGTTTTCTTTGCAAGTTACACATTTTAAAACCTAACAAAATAAAAATAATTAATGGAGAGTATGTTTTTATGGAATGGAATTTTTATGAAGAGGCCTATTTTATATAGAGGAATTTTGTGAAGAGGACTTGTTTTATTAAATGAATGTTTGTGAAGGGAACCTAAATAGGCCCGAAATTTTTCCTGGATCGACCCCTGACCAGAAAAGATTCTTTCTAATGAAGCTGTAAATAATTTGTTATCTAAATTGGACAGTTTATCTTTCAATGGCTGTTGTAAGTTAATAATGTCTCACATAATTATTGGTTCTACATTTAAAAAATCAGATTTAAACGTAGGGTTTTTTTAATTTTTCGCTCTCTTTTGGCTAAAAAAGTCACTGCCTTGGCAAATATTCGTTGTGTCTACAGAACGACCACGGTCAATAGCAGTTGAAAAATTCATTTACACTTCTTTTGACTGAAAGTATAAAAAATATCATACACAATGATATTTTGAAAATATCTGATTTATGTCGTGATTAATATACCGAACCCCTTATTGTAATCATGTTTGTGTGTGAGAGAGAGAGAGTGAACACGTTAATATATATAGGGTGGTCATAAAGTATATCCCTGAGTACAGAAAATTATTACGAAATGCCCATTGAATGTAATACTGTCAAATTTGTATTATGGAATAGTCGACAAATTTTCTGGAAGATTGATCGGACAGGATAGACCAACTCCTCTAGATTTTTTTTTTTTTTTTTTGGAGGGGGGGGGGGGGGTGTTAGAAGTTTCTAAACTAAAGTTTAGAGTGTTTGAAATACCAGTAAAAGATATTGAAACTCTCAAGGTCGGGATCACAGATGCTGTGTCTAGTGTGACAGCCCAAATGTTGGGCAATACGTGGCGAGAAATGAAATACCGCCTTGACATGCTTCGAGCTACCAAGAGTGCTGACATCGAAATTTAATGAGTACTTGTATTAAAAACGTCATAAATGTCTTTACAATATATTGAAACAAGCATATGCCTAATTATATTAGTTTTTCTGCAATAAATTATTGTAGTCAGGGAAAAACTTTATGACCCCCCCCCCCCCTGTATATTAAGAATACTAACCTCTGTCGCAAGAACTGTATAGATTTTGCTGCCGCGCATTACTGCTTATTTTATTGTTTATTGCTGTTAATTTTATGGTATAATACTGGCAGCTGGGGTGCTAGTATTATACTGTAAAATCAACACTTTTTTTTTTTTTTGTAGTGTATATGCTATAATAATTATTCTGGCATGTATTGAGTGAATTAATTTAATGAATAAATAAAAATAACCCTTGTACTTTTAAAAGGTTATCAGGATGCAGTTAAACAATTTTACATGGAAATCAGGAAATATACATATATATCACAAGTGTCAATTACCATGTTTTACATCCTAGTCTTTTAAATATTAAAGTATATTCGTATTTCTTTAGTGTATAATAATATACATAGTTTTCACTGAAGTTATGTAAAAGTCTATACATTTTTAAATGTTGTTTTCCTGTAAAGAACAAGACTTTAAAGGTTTATCGGGAGTTTCGCTATTTGTCAAATTAATTAGCAACTGTATCTTTATTTCGTAATTGTGTCACTTTCTTTCGTAAGATTCTTTAGAAGTAATATAAATTACGTACGTAATTAGCGTGAGCCGTTCTAATATATCTAACAAGAGACTAGAAAATAGAAATTTTGCGTGTTCGTAAAACAGGCTTACATAAGATTTAACAATCGAATTAGTAAATAATGAAGGAGAAATTTTTCTTCCGAGTTCTGATTTATGTTTTGATAAATACCCTTTTATATTCGCAAGGATTTCGTGTCAAATTAACTTACTGTTTGTTAGCGAAAAGGTCTGGGAATGTTAGTTATAAGCAAAACCCGCGGCATTGCACGCGTAAGTTGTTGCAATATGCCAAGTGGTATTTGTGTGCATTTGAAATCTTAATTTAGATCGTTTTTAAAGCGTTTTATGCTCATTTCACCCTGCAATTTCTTGTTTTTTAGAAATCATTCTGGGCGACCATTTGTATTGTAAAAGAAACCTCATGCCGAATTTCTAGTTTCTAGACCCTTCAGTATATCATAAAAATTGTAATTTAGAACGTTTTTTTTTTCTCCTAACACCCTTTTAAATTTCGATTTTATAAAAAATGTTCTGTGCGTGCGTTTGTGTCGTAAAAGTAGCAGCCATGTCAAATTTCAAGTTTCTATCCTTAACAATTCCATAGAAATCGTAATTTAGAACGTTTCCCGCTCATTTCATCCTTTTAATTTTTTTTTTTTTTTTAAATAACCCATTCTTAGCGAGTATTTGTAATATCTAAAACTAACCGTCATTCCAAATTTCTAGTTTCTGGTCCCTTCAGTATCGCAAAAATCGTAATTTAGAAAGTTTTCTTTCCCTCCTGCATCCTTTTAAAATTTTTTTTTTTTTTTTTTTTTTTTTTTTTTTTTCTAAACTGTTCTGTGCGTGCATTTGCGTAAAAGCCATGTCAATTTTCAAGTTTCTGTCCTTAACAATTCTATAGAAATTGTAATTTAGAACTTTTTTAGAATCCTTTTCTCACATTTGGGTCATTCCATGGTAACTTACGTTACATTTAGAATAATTTTCTTTAGAAATTTTCATAATATAACACCAAAAAATATTGAAAATGTTATGCTGATATGATTTGTTCATTAAACCTATATCCAAAGCGAAATTTGGAAGAAAATTACCTACCTTTAGTGCTATTTTTTGAACACTGGCCATTATATTTATTATGGTAACTTACGTTCTTTTTGTCAGAAACGTAAGTTACCATAGTAAATATAATTTTTAGCGTTCAAGAAATAGTACTAAATTTGAGTAATTTTTATCCAAAATTTAGCTTTGTATAGGTTTAATTAACAAATCATATAAACATTACATTTTGAATATTTTTCAGTGTTACATTGCTAAAATTACTGAAGTCAATTATTCTAAATGTAACGTAATGTAAAAAAATTAAAAAGGAAATTACAGAGCCCTCTTCACAGTCATTTTGGGGCCCCTTTTAAATATTAGAGGGGAAACATGGGCTTCACGTGCCTTTTGGATAATCAGGCCGGTAGTTCCAGATCCCCTGTAAACAAACAAATATTACTTCTTAATAATGTTAGATTAGCGGGGTCCCAGTGGCGTAGCAATTCAAGCATTACGGGCGAAGCTCAAGTAGTTATTTACAAATAAAGTTAACAATTTTGATTATCCATACTAATATATAAAATTGGAGTGCCCGTTTATGATTGTCAGAAAAACACACATTTCTCAGTTCATCCGACTATTGGTCAAAAATAACATTTCAATTTATTTTGTCTGCCTGTCTGTCCGGAATATGCTCACAAACGGTTGCATAGCAACCACTAACATTATCATATAGAGAATATTTCTGGCTACAATCTACAGCTTATCGCATTCCGATATCTAAAATAGTTTTGGGAAAACGAAGAAAAACCAGGACAATCTATTAACCTATCTTTCAATGTACTCAAAAACTCGGGAACTAATTGATCAATGTCAACCAATTTTATCGCGATTGAAAAGTCTAATTAAGATTTATAAATGATAATTATTATTTTAATTTAATTAAGATTTATAAATGATAATAATTATTTTAATTTAAAAACTGGGTTGGTAAGTATTTTCCCCCCAAAAAAACTCGAAAGATTTTTTTTTTTTTTTTTTTTTTTAAATTCAGATGCATCACAATGGGTTGCTACCTACGGAGCTAGTTCAAAATAAAAATGCGACTTGCAGACCTAACGTTGATGTTCCAAATATGAGATTTGAGTTGTTTTTTAGAGATTAGATATAAAACACTGAAGGCAAAAAATAAAACTTTGAGATAACTCATGTGACTTTAAAAAAAAAAAAAAAAAGTATTCATTTAAATGAGGCTCGAGCCTCATGACCCACTCCCTTTCCTACGAGCCTGCAGAGACAGGATATTTGAATAATAACAATTGCATTTTATTTCGCTTTTAGCATCAAAGCCTGAGAGCTAATGTGCCCGCAGGTTCTGTATGTATGTACGTACCTATCTATGTCTGTAGGTATGTATGTACGTAGCCCGATAACTCTTGATAGAAATATCCGATTTGCTTCAAATTTTGTATATAGGTTCATTCTGATAAGGCGCTTCCCTGATTAGTTTTGGGGGTTCATTGGTTAAATATAAAGAGGAAAACGGGGGGCTAATCCCCCTTAATTTAGATAAATGGGTATTTCATGCAGAATTATCCGATTTGCTTCAAATTGGAAATACAGGTTTATTGTCGATTTCTTTATTTTTCGAGGGGCATTATTCTTTGAAATAAGAGTATAATATACAATTAGTTTGAATAGTCTGTGAGCTCAATGCCATCAGTATAACTGGGCACTTTTCTTTTCATTCGTTTTTCGGCATCTTTGTTCTATTAAAATGCGCTTTTTAGAGATTCTTAGGAGATTTGAATTATTTTGGGCAACTTATTTTTTATATATTGGGCTGTCTTCTAAAAAAAAAAAAAAAAAACCCCACGGTGAAATGTTACCTAAAAAAAAACCCACTCTAGTACTACATCAAATATTTCATTAAAGTCCTTTTTTTATTATTTTGTTCTGTTTTTCTGCACTATTTAGAGTAATAAAAATAGTTAAAAATACGTGGAGTGCTTATTTAGTTTTAAAATAATTTAAACTAACAATTGCAGAATTCTGGCAAAACATCAGCTTCATTTTTACAGATTTTCTTGTTATAATAAAATTTTAGAATATCTACATAAATTTTTAAATGTTTTTATGTTAAACCATTAATAGGTAAGAAAATGCATCATTTTCAGTTGATTGCGTCAGGTGTGGGTGTTTTTTGGGTAACATAGGTTATTTTTTCGAAAAGTGGGTTTTTTTCAAATTCTCCCTTAATTGGTTGCCACTTTGTAATAAAGTGATAAAATGAAAAATGATCAACATTCAAATCTTAGTCAGAACAAGCTGTAAAAATTTAGCCATGTTTAATTTTTTTAAATTTTTTATTATACTTTATATAGAGAAAATTTCAAAAAATGTTTTTTTTTTTTTTTTTTTTTTAGAAGACAGTACAATATATATATTTTTGTACATTAAGGTATTTTTAACTCTCTTTTTCTCTCATTTCTTAAAGAAAAAGAAATGTGTAAGCTTTTTCAAGAATTGCATTCTTAAATTAAAATCAGAACTAGGAATTTAAAAAAGTAAATGCAGTAAACATTCTCTTCTCAATAAATGACATGAAACAAGCACCGCATGGGGTCTTTCTCATAGAAACGTAAAAAACGACGTAGTAGAATGTTTATTAAAAAAATAATTGTTGTTGAAAAAACGTTATTATCGGTATTTGGTGTGGTATAACCGAACAATACATGTAAATAATCTAATATTATAAAAAATGAAAATTTGTCTGTCTGCACTTCTGTACAAATCAACAGTTTGGAAGCCAGAATTGGAAAATGTTACGTATACATTGAAAAAAAAAAAAAAGTGTTTTTACAGTATAATACTAGCATGCCAGCTGCTAGTATTATACCGTAAAATTAACTTTAATAAGCAGTAATACGTTGCTACGCATGCGCGGTAGTTTATTACTGTTAATTTTACGGTATAATCAACACTCTTTTTTTTTCCTTTTTTTCTTTTTGCAGTGTAGGTGTATTAAAAAACGGCTGAGGCAAACTAAAGTAATCAGGAATCGAAATAATGCATAGCTAATTTTCAATTAATAAAAAAACAAAAATCTAACACCCTTTTCCTATCAAATTTAAACATTTAGTTAGAGCAGTTGCCAACAGTTAAAAATCCACTTTAAAATTCTTTCTACAATAATTAATTTTTTTATTGAAAGATTTCCACTTGAAAAATGAAAATGAAATAAAAAGTTTCACCAATTGAAAAAAGGATTAATATGACGTCATATTGATAATAAAACGGAAATTTTCAAACATTTCTCAATGATACAAGGAGTATGAGTATGTGTAAGTACAGAAAGCAGGTTAATAGGACGTCATTAACGAAAATAAAAAGAGAATTAAAAAGGAAATTAATATGACGTCATATTGGAAGTTTAACAGACTTTTTCAAATGTTTGAGAATCATACAAAAGGAGAATAGTATCAATATGAGTAATAGAGAAAGCAATTAGAGATGACGTCAGCAGGTGAATATAACGTCATGTGGGTTTGAGGAACGTGTTGAATCATGATAAAAACCCGATTATTGGTAATATTGACATATTTTAACATTTTAAAGTTCTCTATACAACATATTTAATTTTGAAATTGATTTTTCTACACAAAGATTCTTAAAATCCCGACTTCAGCTTAGTTAAATAATAAAAGTATATTCTTTTTTGATATAATTAATGTGTCCACAGAACCTGAAAAATCATGTCAGTCATCTGTCGTAGTTTGTTACTACGATTTTTGTTTTGCCTTCCCGATTTTTTTTTTTATTTAAAAAATTAATTTCTACTGTTTAATACACTGATGAAAGGGTCTTTTTATTTATTATTATTATTATTATTATTATTCTTTTTAATACTATATAGTACTTTTTCCGTTTGATTGCACTCCTTCATTATATATTCCTTTACTAAATACCTTTATTACGTGAATTCTTTTTATGTTTTTAACTTAACTTTTAGACACAAATAATGTTTGTTTTAGCTTAAAACAAATTTTCAAAACTCATATCCCTGAAACATTTTTTGTTACCTAATCCTGTAATTGTTTGGACTTTTGTTGTTTTCACACAGTTATTTGTTACGGTTAATTGACTTTGTAACAAATACCTGTGGGTTTTTACATTCATTATCAGTAGGTTAAGTCGGAAAAAATACTTTGTTTGTATAAATCAGATGGGATTGGTTTTAAAAATTAGGAACTTATGCGATTACAGTTGTTAACATAAAAATTCCCAAGCTAATTGTTAAACGGAGGCGTTCTTTAAAAATTTCTCGTTTGTATTTCAATATTTTTAAATTATTCTTTTTGCATAGTTGAAGTCGAAAGCTAACATTATATCTTTGTATTTTTGTTTGTTTGTTTTTAGTTTTCATTTTATTTTGATGACAGTTTCAAATTCGTTAAAAAGTTGGTTGTTTGGTACCAAAAAATGAAAGTATCCTGAGATGAAACTAAATATATATATATATATATAATTAGTTTTCAAAAAAAAAAAAAAATAGGATTTTAACGTAAAATCATGCCTAATTTCAGGACTGCATTTCCTGTTTTTCTCCAAACAAATTCCGCTACGTTAATTTGGCGTGGGCTAACGATTATGGAAAATTCGCCGCTTTTCTTTCTTTTTACACTTGGTAAAAAACGCAGCTAGTGAATTCATTTTAAGAATATGTAATTTTTACTGTGTTTCCTTTTTAAGGATTCCGTACTTAAAAAGTAAAAACGGAACCATTATAAGATCACTCGTGGTGTCAGACCGTCTGTCATAGTCGTTTTTCTCGTAAACTATGGAACGTGAAAAGTTCAAACTTGGGAAAGTTATAAAGACTATTGACCCACATATTTTCAGATTATTAGTCATTCACAAATATTTTTAGGAAAAATTTAAGGGGGCTAATTAAATTACTTGGAAAAAAAAATCTTTTTGTATATCGTGTGAAAGATCTCGTAATGCCGAACTCAAAAATATATTTGCTTTAATTTTAGGTATTATATGTTCAGATCGAAAATGCACTGCAAAAATATGTCACCCCCCCCCCCCTCTATTTTTGAATATGCTGAAACTAAAATTATGATTTTTTTTTTTTTTTTCATAATTTTAGTTTCAGTATATTAGGGGTAGTAGAAGTTTATTTAAACCTTCCAGGAAAACTACAGCGATTCACATAGTTTAAATAAATATTTAAAAAAAAAAAAAAAAAAAAAAAAAAAAAAAAAAAAAAAAAAAAACGCATTTTTTCGTTACATACAAACTTTACTTTTCGGGTGGTCAGCAGAGGAGTTGAGTGGCGCTTAAGGCACTTATCGACGCAGAATCATCCAAGGATAATTGATAATGATTTTCGAAAAAAAAAACGGCAATTAGGCGAGGTATTAATTAAATTACTTGATTTTTTTTTTAAATATATATATATCGTGTAGGATATCGTTCAAAAGATCTCCTAATACCTTTCTCAAAAATATATTTTTATTAATTTTAGGTATTATATTTTCAGAGAGATCGTCCAAAGTGTACTGCAAAAATATGTCCCTCTCCTCCTATTTCCGTATCTACTGAAACTAAAATTAGGAAAAAATTAGGGGTAGTAGGAGTTTGTTAATTATTAAATAACAATTAATAAATTTAATGTACGGAATCACCCTTTGAGCTCGAAATTATACTCGCACTTGACGATTTTTTACATATGGCAACAGGAAACAAAAGCATTATATAAACTATGTATTCGGTATTTCTAAATTGTTTTCTCAATATATAATCATAATTTAATTAATATTAAACTATTAACTGATTAAAGCATATACATTTTAAAATATATTACATTCTTTATTATTTATTTATATTTTCTACTTGTTAGTGTTTAAAATATTTCGTTGTTGCCAGTTGACCTATTTTGGTGAGCGTGGTTTGGTGCATAATTAATTCTATTGTTGTTGTAACTCATATACAGTTGTAAGCAACCCTGAAGAGTATTTGGCGATTTATCATCTGCGATCGGCTAACGGAAAAATGCCATAGAATTAATTTATAATTAAGTTCTAAAAATATTAAAATGTTCCATTATCTGCATACAGTTTCTAAAATGAAATTTGCTTCTAAACACTAAAACAATTGTTTATTTGGTGATGAGGTGAGTTTAATTATAGTATTGAATTTAATATCATATACAATAGAGCCTTGCTAATACGAATTAATTGGAACCGTTAGCTGTTTGGATTACCAAAATTTCGGATCATCCGAATTTCCAATAAAAATAGATAATGAAGGTATAAGACAAACGATATTCGAAATGAGGAGTAAACAAGGTTTCTTTTTATTTATTTATTTTTTCAATGTAATACAATAATGTGCAGGATAAATGTATTTTTAGTTTTTAATACTTTTTTTTTTCTTTACCAAAATTAATTTCATTTGTTTTTCTTAAAATTTCAAATACACTTCGGTTCTGATTATCCAGACTTTCGTACTAGCGGAGTTCAATAGTACCTAAAAATGAATAAGCATTTATTGAACCTCAAAAATTAAAAATTTTCAGTATGGAAATATTCAATATTATTTTTCTGTGTCGTTAATGTTTTATGTAAACTAGCATTTTTAGATGCGTTCGTAATTATATAAATACGTAACACCTATAGTCGTCGTCTGGTCCGTCCGTCTGTCCGCATATAACAGAGCAAAAACTGCCCAACCGCTGGTTTGAAATTGAATATATGTAATCGTTGCAGAATTTTGTCGAGTCATTTCAAATTTTATGAAAATCGAATCCAAACTTAAAAACTAGTCGTTGGGGGCCACCGTAATACTTACCCATCATGTATATGTATAATGTAAAATATTAAAATAAAAATGTGTAAACTACTTATAAAATGCATTGAATTCAAATAAAATCGTTGCTTGATGACGTCATAAAAAGGCTCGATTACTGAATTGCTTGAAAGAGGTTTTTCCTTATAACTCCAAAAATAGTACTCCTATTAACTAGCGGTTTATTGCATCTGATTAAGCGTCAAATTTCCAATTAAAATATATCTTTGAAGTGAAATTTGGATGAAATACAGGGTCATGAAAAATCAAAGAGTGTGGAAAATAGGATTACAAATATCACGACAACTCATTATCCGATCGACTTCATGTTTTATGCAAAATTTATGTTTTTTTATTGTTTTTTATATTTACTACTTAAAATAAACAATTTCGAAAATTTTTATATACCTTTCATCAGAACGAATATTTCGAGAGTCCGAAAAAAAATGTTCCGGTTAATCGAGGTTATTGAAATGAAATAGGCTTCTTCCCATTATTACATACTAAGTACATACCAAATTGCAAGTCTCTATCTCAATTTGTTCGGGAGATAGAGCGTTTACAGACACACAGACACACAGACGGACGGCAAATTTTTTTTTCTAAAAATATGTTTTTTGGAATCTCCAGTGTCTGAAACGTGTAAATCCGTCAAAAAAAATTTTTCGATTTTCAAAACGATTACAAGACTTACCCTATACTACGTATGATGGGTAAGTAATATATTAATAAATATATTAAATAAGTAATTTGATTTTTTTTTTAATAAATCGGTACATCTTTGTTATAGCAGCTTCCGAGGATTAATCGTCAGGCGACCGAGATGCATCGCCAAGTTATCTGACATGTATGACGTTGTAGTCATATGACATTTTATAACCTTTATGACGCAAGTTATAGTCACATTCTTCATTCTACTAAATCCTATCATATGTAATTAATTCAGTGATATCCCATGATAGGTAATAATTCTAGGTTGCCAAGTTGATTACGTCCTATTTAAGATGGAGTCCTATTATTTCCGTATTACTGAATTTAAAAACCGAATTTGTATACTAAAATTGTTCAATTATAGCAATCCTATATTCTATCGACAGTTTTTGGATAGATGTTTCCGAAGAAATAGATATTAAATGGAAAAAAGCATCTAAATATAGATTTTACATTCTGAAATTTCCAAAGCTAGGCTTAAGTTTCCCATTGGAATTTTCAGTAACTGTCAACAAAAGATAAAATGTTGCCAACTTAAAATGTACTTATTTTTTTACAGAAATTAATCATATAATAACAGACGATATAATTTATTTCACTGAAACTAGTTATAGTACGAACGCACCTCATTTGTCACGTTTGACGTGCAATTTCCAACTTGTTATAAAGATAAATTGCAAACAACTTCTTTCAGTTACAAATTATATGAGTTTAAGTAATACTATTTATCAAAACTTATCTCGTGAAACTGAGTGTGTCAATTGAATCTCACCCCGCTTTTTCTTCGTACTGCTTATATGATCTTGGAGTATTTTTCTTGAGATTTCATGGAGTGTCCCAGTTATGGCTGTGTGTGTGGAAACGTCAATATTTCGTCAGCTCACGTTTATTTAATCCAAGATCTTTTAAAACCTGTCTCACCGAAGCCCTAAAAATTTCCTTGAATCGTTTTTTATCCTCTAAATACACCTTTTTTTTCGGAAATGAAGAGAAATAGCCAAGACCTTTAGCAGAAAAATATTTCGGAGGAGTATTTGGAGCCATTAATTTTATTGTTGTCTTATTTCAGATTTTTTTTAACTTTTTTTTTTTACTAATTGAATAAAGGCGAATAGAGATGTATTCTCATTTATCAAGAATGTTTTATTTTGTGATAAAATATGATCCCCCATCCCCACCCAGAATGATTACCAAGTCCTGGACCCTTCTTTGGCTTTATCACTCCCTGATATGCATATCTATACTTGAATTTGGATTTTGAAAAAAAAATTACAATCCCCATATTTGTATTCTTTTTTTCGATTTATCAAGCCGCATTTTCTCTAAATACAAATTTTCATTGTTCTACCTTAAAAAACACATTAGAATGTGTTCGAGGACTTTCTCGATATTAAGAAACTTATTTTGATGATTGAGTGATGTCGAGTATCTATATATTTAAAACACAGGGCTGTTTTTTCAGTCATCTGCCCTGAACTTTCTACTGAACCAATTTTGATAATTATTTTTTTTTAACAAAAGTAGTTTATTTGTATACTCGCATAAACTGATTTTTAATATTCCCATTTTTATATTTTTATTTTTTATTTTAAAAGTTTTTTGACATTTCTTCTGAGTCATTTGGGTTATTTCCATTGTTAGAGAGAAAAGATAAATAATTGGAATTACTATATCTGTACTGATGACATCTCCTCGTTACAATTAAAAATATACAAATTTGTTTTAATGTGAACAGAAAATAACTTTACGTTTAAAAAAAGAATTGCGCATTTTTCCTCATAAAGCTGCTATATTTCAATATCTTTTCTTTTGATTCGATGATACTTTAGTATGTATGAGACGCTAATCTCAGAGGGGAGGCGAGATGCTTCCGTGAGTGAAAATGACGTCATAGTAAAACGGAATCGAGCATTTTTTTAATGGAATATTTTACTACAAATGCATTTACACTGTTAAAAATTTTCAGCAAACTGTCCAGTCATTTGACCGTTTTTATAGAAAACGGTTACATGAACGTAATTTAACTGTATTTTGACCATATTATTGCCCATATTATGGTCAGAAAAGAGTTAAATTACTGTTATGTAACCATTTTCTATAAAAATGGTCAAATGACCAGACAGTTTGCTGCAAATTTTTAACAGTGTAAAAGAAGAAATTTCTGGATTTCGCCTGTGCTGAGTATTAGAACAGAACCTCAAATCAAGAGTGCGAATGTTCACATGCAGAATTGTAGCTGACAAACGTGACATCAAGTCTGGAAATGTATTTATTAATAACCACGCTAAAATATTTTTAAAATGGGTAATATGAATATGTGAAGTATGCATGTAAATTTTGACGCGATGAAAATGACGTTATGTTTAGATTTCCATGAAACGAAAGAAAAAGGTTGTGTCAAAGTGGCGCAATTTTCGTTGATTTTTCATTCTGTTATACCAAAAATCAAAGCCTAAAATGATAACTTCATAATTACTTGTAGTAATAAAGTTTTTTTTTTTTTTTTTTTTTTTTTTTTTTGAAAACTTGAAGTTAATGAAAACAACAGTTTGCTAAACTTTAGTTTAAAATATTTGTTTTATGAGTTAGATCTGTCAATGTAAGATGGATTTTTATTGTAATCATTCTTGTAAGTTTTTCATAAATTCAATCTAACAGTTCTTTTAAACATTTTCATTCGTCGAACTCTACTAACGGGTTCCGTCTCGTAACACTATTAAAGTGAAATATTCATACAACAATTATTTGTTGATGACCGATTCATTTTCGGCAGTACTTTTGTATGCAATGCAATTATTTCTTAAACTTTCAACTTTGGAAATGAGTGTTTAAATTTTCGAATGGGTGCTTTATTGATTTTGTTATTTGCAACCGAAAAAATCACTACCAGAGACAAAAGTTCTTTGTCTACAGAACGACACAGTCAGTAACAGTTAAAATATTCATTTACACTTGTTTTGACTGTGTTTTTATATCTAAAATATCGTACAAAATGATATTTTGAATATAAATATCAAATATATGAAAATATCAAACGTCATATTTTTTCGAAAATAAATATCGGATATATATCATGATTTATATCCATTGATAATCGAACCCTCCAAAAGAGTACATACAGAAAAAATAAATATAACAATTTTAATTTTTTGATGATAAATTTGATTAAATGTTGAAAAAAAAAAAAAAAAGTTTAAAAAAAACACGCTTTTAATAGTGTATTTAAAAGTAGAAATATTCCAAATGTAAAATCCATCTTTTATAAATGAAATTTCGCGTTCTTTAAATATAACGGCGCATTCCCATGTAACAACCATACATTGAAAGTTCAAAATTAATGGATTATTATTTTAAAAATTAATAATTTTTGCCCAGTTTTTTTTTTCAATACATGGAAACAGGATAGATAAATATTAGTTTACATAATTGTAACAAAAAATATTTACTGTCGAGTTACATGTTAATAGATTTTTTAAAAAAAAGTGTAATGCCTGAAAATTATTTAAACTATCTAAAATGTCTAAATTGTCAACTTATAAATCAAAATTTATTTAAAATTAATCTATTAATTGTTAATTAATTTTTGACAATATTATACTGTCATCGGAAACATGTATAACAGTGCATAATTTATGGAACTCTAGTACATCAGGCAGTGAGTGAAAAAGTGAACCAAGTTAAATAAAAGCGTTTAAAAATACGAATGCATTTTCCAAGCCCATAGGATTAACATTGAGGAGGGAAATTTGAGATCTGACTGACGGGAAGCCTCAAAGAAAGTTAAAAGCGGATTCAACCAAATGAATGCGCAACAACATGGCTTGCATGTTTTTCATTGGTATGTAAGCTAACAAAGTTTCCATAGTTATTAGTTTTTATTGCTGGGATCATTAATATTAATGTAATTAAAAGCCAATTCTTTCGGAAAACAATCACAAGATGTGAGTAGCCATTTGATATCTTTGATCTTTATGTAAGGAAATATGTTAAATTTATTTTTACTTCGTCTTAACTCTATAGTTATTTTTAAATTTTGTTTCAGGAAAAGAAAATAATTTTCTCTCCCTCTCTCTCATATAATTATTGGTCAAATAGTAGGTTGTATATCTTTTCTGATGTGCTTCATTTTTTACTAAATATGAAGTGATATTGTATGCTATGATACTATACCACTTATATAATATAAATTTTTCAAAAATATTAGAAATCAATTAGTCCATATTTCATGTCAATCGATATCAAATCGTGTTTTGATAGGCAATTTGCAGTAAACATGCTCAAACCAAGAATACAAAATGAAAAAATAAATTAAATTAAATTAAACAAGAACGAAAAATCATGCGTCAAGCATAGATTATGTAACACTTTCCAACGCTTCCAAAATAATTTTACAAATCATACCGCTTAATAAGCTGAAAGATAGCATCTAAGTAAACAATTTGGAAAACGCATAACATATTTAAAAACATAATTTCAGGAATTTGCAACATATACAATATTCGGAAAAATATCCGAATACTTTTATTCAGCCCTGTATATGATCTATAAATTTGTATATATACTACATAGGATGATAAATTTTAGTTCAGTTAGGAAAAGCGTAGCACAGTTTAAAATTCTACTTCTGTAGTTTGTCAATAAACGGAAATGTGTTCGCGAATTTTTGTGCTTCCCTGTATATGATCTACAGAATTTATACACACCACGTAAATAGACAAAAAGTGAGTTAAATTTAAAATCGCGTTCAGTAACTTAAAACGCACCTCCAGGAATTATTGTTAACTGACAGAAGAGAATTCATCTGTGTGTCCCTGTAAATGAACGATGACTGCTATACACACAATATTCTGTAGTAAGCCTCTTGTAATGCACCTTAGTGATATATGTAAATTTCAATGCGTTTAAAATAATGAAACATTATTTAAATAAACCGCAGACGATTTTTCTCCATAGACGTAATGTAACGGAATTCTTTTGACTGTCCCTGTAAAGTTACTATAAGTGCTATGCACACCCTATTCCATATTAAGCTTCTTGTAATGCACCTTAGTGATATATATCAATTAGAATGTGTTTGAAATTGCGTAACATCATTAAAATAAACCGCAAATGATTTTTCCCCATAGATCGCAATGTAACGAAATTCTTTTGAGTGTCCCTGTAAAAAAACTATAAGTGCTACACACTTCCGTTGAAATAGGGAACATGCTATGGATAACTACAATAACATATAAAAATTGCAGAGCAATCCGAGCATATTTACGGAAGTTAGAGCACGGCCAGACGGCCATCCGGCCAGACAAACCGAAGTCATAAACACTTTTCAACTAGGTTGGAAAGTGTTAATTAAATAAAAAAGAGAAAAAAATTAAATCAATTGTAAATAAAACAAATTCGGAAATAAAATTTGATTGATCACATGAATAAATTTACAAAATATAGATGTGAAAAATATAGATGTTGCACAAGATAACATGTAATAAATAATGTAATATAAAGTAAATTGAAATAATACATAGCAAAAGGCGCATAATTTGCAGCATATATAGCTTAAAATTCAAAGATTAATATATGAAAAATTGAAATTGATAAATGGCCCGTAACACACCTATAGAAAAAGGTAAAAACAACTACCACAAAATAAATTTCCGACTTACGATTAGCCCCACCAGTGGCTGAGAGGTTGTACTCTCGAAGCTGGTAGACGGGAGGTGCTGGGTTCGATCCCAATCGCGCCCGTCGGCCTAATCGTTCGGAGTTTTCGTGGTTTTCTTCGAGCCGTGGATTTATCCATGCGTAAATACGGATTAGGTTCCCTTAGAAAGACCCCCACGAAGGGCACTCCCCCCGGGCCTATATCCCTAGTGTAGATAATTGGCCGTCAATAATCAACCCAACCCAACCCGACTTACGATTATGAGATTATTTTACCGTATTTCCGTAAAAACATGAGTATTTGGTTTTTAAAAACTTTCGATAGCCTTACAGATTTCAGTCATGTTCGTATAGAACAGATTGTTGTTATCATGGGTCCGGGCAATGCCTGGTGGGTCAGCTAGTGATGTAATAAAAATTTCACCTTCCAAAACATTTTTCTTGATTTTTAAAAAAAATATGTTTGAAGATTTGTACACTGATTAATTTTTTTCTAATTGTCTGATAAAATTAATCAACTAAACTCTCATTTATAGAGATTTTCTGGAATGTTTATAATTTTACTCAAAATCATTTCTTTAAAATTTTATTATTATTATTATTTTATATATATATATAGACCTAGAAAATATATGTATTTATATGTAGCCTTACAATATAAATATTGAAAATTTTCATTCCATTCCATGTTTTTCAATACCAAGAAAGAAGAACAGTTACAATTGGCAAATAAATTATCCATTTAAAACCAAGGTTCTCACTGTCCTTAGAAAGTGCTTATAGGTCCTTATTTTTACCTTTCATTTCTACACTGGAAAAAAAATGTTCCTTTTACAATATAATACTAGCATCCCAGCTGCCAGTAATACGCTGCGCGTTAGCGTATTACTGCTTCTTTTACCGTTTATTACTGTTAATTTGTACACAGTAATTTGTACTGTTTATTACTGTTAATTTGTACACCGTTTTGTATACAGTATAATACTGGCAGCTGGGGTGCCAGTAAAATCTTTTTTTTTTTCAAGTGTAAGAACCCTTATAAGTACTTACTTTTCAGCAGTAGTCCTTAAAAATCCCTTTTTTTTCCCTAAAATGCAGGTTTCAAGTGATCCAATTTCATTCTGATATTTTTTCAGCAGTGCAACAGTGGTAATAAAATCGCTCATAAACGTAATATAACTTTTTCATCTTATATTAATAAAACAAAAAGTTTGTGGTGTCTGCCTGTCTGCGGTCTCACGCTGCGATGAATAAGGCCAGCGCTATGACATTGGGCATGGGGTGTAAAAATGTAGGCGCTTATGGGCAGATTACCACCACTAAATTTTTAGTATTCTTCGCCTAATAGGAATACTGATAAATTCAGACGAAGTATACTAATAAAATTAAACCGAAAAATAGTAACAGAAAATTAGTGGTAAAAATCGGCCCATTGGTGCCTAGATTTTTACACCCCTGGCACATGGAGGTATCCTCTGGTACCGCTCGAAGAGATTTTTTTTCAAAATTCCACTCAATCCGGTGGTTAGTATGCTGATCACAAAATGAGAACCTAGGGTCGATGTTCGCGAATTCAATCCCAGCGCACTCTGGTCGGGGTGACTGTGCAAATGTTTACAGTATACGAGAACGACAATTCGTGTCCCTTTCCCTATAAAAGTCCTCCCTGTGAAGGCATCCCTCTCATAACAATATGCCCAAAACTAGACGAGGCTTTACAACACCCCCCACCCTCCCATTTAACTTACTGGTGTTCGAATAATCAATTACCATATATACTGGTGTATAAGTCGAACCACATTTCTGGTAGTATGTTGAAAAATCATTTGTAATTGAGGATTAAAAAAATAATAATAATAAAATTTCATTAAATTAGTAAACTTTTGTGTTTTTAATCAGATATAGATATATATTTTTTTTTACGTTTTTAATTAGATTTTTTTTTTTAATTCCACGTTTTAAAACTGTATAATTATGTAAAATTGAAGAAGCTTAAACTATTTTGAAACCTATTCACATCAATTTTATGATACTTAAAGAGAAAAAATTCTTTAAAAAATCTATTCAAGCCGTATTTACAAGTGTAAACAAGCTTCTTAGACTGCTAAAATATAGTATACTTCTTTATATTGTAGGACTTTTAGGAGGGCTTGGAGGGCTTTTCAACATTTTAATCCCCTTTTTTAAAAGGGGGGATTAAAATGTTGAAAGTAATGCCCCTGTATTGAAGGGGTAATTTCTCTATCCCAAGAGAAAATGGGTGCAAACAGAACAATTACAGTGACAGCTTTTTTTGTCAATCACAGGGAAATAACCACTGTCCGCTTTTATCTCTCTCCCCAACCTAGAACCGGTGACTCCGGTGTTTATTTATTTATTTTTTACTAACTCGTATATAAGTCGACCCCTCATTTTCAACTCGCAAATTTTGTCTAAAATTCTTCGACTTATACACGAGTATATACGGTACTTTAATAACTCAATCACTTCAGACAGTTCCCGAGACTTTCCTCATAATGATAATTTTAAAGCTACACTGGTCCACTGGATAATCGTTAAATTAAATGCAATGCAAGTAGCAGCGTGTATTCGATAATCAATTTGTATTCATCCAGCGTATATCTATCTGCTTTCGATAGAATTACGAAAGCGTGTAGCGTTTAGAGATCGTGCATGGAGAAAAGAAGGCAATTACTATTCTGCTGTGGTTAATTGAACGTTAATGTTATAGCTGACATTGATATGCTCCCTAAAATTACTGTCCCGTTATCATTGTTCGCAGTTCCATGAAATCTGCTTCATGCGAAGAAAAGCACGTTTGGTGAATAATCACTGTTATTATTATTTTTTTTTAAATGAGTATTTCATTTTAATCAGGAAAAAAATAAAATCTCTCGAATAAAATGGACATTTTTATTTTTTAATGCATAATAATATCGATTATTATGTTAAATAAGGATAAAAGGAAATAAATAATAACATCAATTTTAAAATCATTATCATAAACTACTCAAATCAGAATGAAAGAGTAATAAACTTTTTGACGTATCTTGCTTCTTTTTCCCCGTTATTAAATATTTCTTTACATCAAGTTTTTATACAGAATAAGGGATCCAACCCGGGTTTCCCGGATTGCAGAACGTATGTGATTTTTTTTCCCCCTTGAAAACTGTTTATATTTAATATAATTATTTAGATTGTCCATTAACACCAGAAAGCATTTGTATATGAAACAAAACAATAATATAATATTCAAGTAAAGTTTTCAAATTTATTAAAAGCGACACTTTCGTATTAACTTCATGCAAGGAGCTAATAGCTGAATAAATCGCCAAAGATTTCGCTACCTACAGCAGCCTTTTTAATTCTGATAATTTCAATGCCTTAAGCGCATAGTCCAATTACATGTCTGTTTAATTTGTGTTTTATTTATTTATTGATGGTTTTAATTTCGTTATGGAATATTAACCCGAAACAAATGCTGAACTAGTTATATATTGTTTTAGGTGCAAACGGATTAATCTTTCGTAATCGGGCTGCATGCGATAGAGATAGATTTAAAAAAAAAAAGTTTGAAAATAGTTTTACAATACATAAAAGTTCAGTAAATTGCAGATACAGTTTTCAAACCAATTGCATTCGGAAGACCATTTTTTTTCCTATTCATCGGTGTAAAAATTGTAGTTTTACGATGTTTAGAAGTTAAAAAAAAAATTGCAGTAAATGCGAAATTGATTGGTCAGGTGTTGCCTTCGTCAATATGACGTCAGCGTTACTCAAGGACATGTTTTTGCCTCAATTTCGGTAAGTTAAAAGATGCTGCATCGTTACATATTGTATTTTTGCATGTTACTATCTCTATGGTTTCTCTTATTATGGGTAGATAGTATAGACTGGGGGGAAAAATTATTTTACTTTCAATGATACATTTATTTGGATGGTTTCTGCTTAATATAATCTTGGTTTTGTTTTTTAAAATGACTCGGAATGAGCCGAAACATGTCAACAATCTAATAAAAGTTATTTTACTGTATATTATGTTGTTAATTTACACCTTTTAGCATTTAAAAGATAGATTTTATATGTTTATTTCGTATGGTTGATAGTTTTATCGTGTAGGAGCTCAAAATAAATGAAGTTGAAGACTGTTATTTTTTTTTTAATTTCCATTTAAGCGAAAATTTCGCGAATTTCTTAAAGTGCACCGCGAATTTTTAGAGCTAATTTTGACGTTTTTTTGTTCCTCGACAGATGTTCAACTCTTAATACCGACTCATTCACAGATTCCTGTAAAACTATTTTTCAACAGTAGTAGTATGTGTGCAGAAGAGCTATTTTTGACATTTTGTAAAATAAATAAAGAGATAGATAGAGATATAGAGAAATAAAAAAATAAATAAAGAGAATTATTAGAGATATTATATTTTTATTTATTTGTATGGGTGATATTTTTCCTGTGTAGGAGCTTAAAGCAAATAAAATTGGAAATATTTAGTTATTGTTTTTTTGTTGTTTTCACGCGAAAATTTACGTTGGCCTATTTTTTTTTTTTCGACAACAAATGCCCTTAATACGAACTCATTCACAAATTCCTGTAAAACTACTTTCACAGCAGTAGTAGTATGTGTGCAGGAAAGCTATTTTGGATATTTTGTAAAATAAATAAACAGAATTATTATTAGAGATATTATATGGTTATTTATTTGTATGGGTGATATTTTTTTCTGTGTAGGAGCTTAAAATAAGTAAAATTAAATATGTAGTCTTAGTTTTTTTTTCCTTTCACGCGAAAATTCCGCGATTTTTTTAAAGTCAACCGCGGATTTTTGCTCATATTTTGGGCTTTTTTTTTTTCGCGACAAACGTTCAACCCTAAATACCGACTCATACCCAAATTCCTGTAAAAGTACTTTTCCAGCAGTAGTAGTTTGTGTGCAGAAAAGCTATTTTTGATATTTTGTAAAATAAATAAAGATAATTATTAGAGATATTATATGTTTATTTGTATGTTTGATATTTTTACTATGCAGTAGCTTAAAATAAGTAAAATGATATATTATAAAAAAAAAAAATTTCCCTTTCACGCAAAAATTTCACAAATTTTTGAAAGTGTACCGCGAATTTTTGTGCACATTTTGGGCTATTGTTTTCCGCTACAAACGTTTAACCCTAATACCAATTCATTCACTAATTCTTGTAAAAGTACTATTACAGCAATAGTAGTATGTAGGCAGGAGAGCTATTTTTAATCTTTTTAAAAATAAATAAATAAATAAATAAAATTATTCAGTTTTAAAACTTGTAATATTATCACTGAAAAGTATTTTTGTAAAATAAATAAATAAAACTATTCAGTTTAAAAACTTGTAATATTATCACTGAAAAGTATCTCAGTCATAATTGGTAATGTATTCGAATTATTTTGGACTTTCTGTATAAGAACTATAGATGATACATGTGCTACAGTTATGTACAGCTGAAAACGCACTTCGACAAAATACTGCTCAGTGACAATTATCTGTTCGAATACTTCTATATGACTCCCTGTATGTGAACTACTTACGCTATTTTAATGAGAAACACGTTTCAATGTGAATGCATACTTTGATAAATATATATTCTTTACTATTATGTTTCACGGAATTCTTGACCATTTTAGCTGCTTCAGCTTTTTAATAATTTTTTTTTAATCTCACATATACAATAATTTATCCACAATGTAGTTTTTGTGTGTGGCCTTGTAAAATAACTATAAACATTAAATTCACTATATTTCTTTGAGAACATTTTGTCGTAAACTCCTATAACGTATGTTGGTTTCGTTCTGCTTGAAATAGTTTAATATTATTAAAACACACTTCAAATAATTAACGCCCATAGACCGCACTGTACATACATTTTTTCGTATATCTTTATAAAAGAACTATAAATGTCACGCATTTCATTTTCTGTAGAAAACGTGTTATAGAAAACCAATGTGACTTACAAAATGTTTGTTCTGTTTCAAATGGGTCAATATTACTGAAATCCTTTTCAAACAATCACCGGCCGTAACGCATCCGAATTATTTTGACTATCCCTATATATATTAAAAAAAAAAAAAAAGAAAGAAAGAAAGAAAAAAGAAAACTCTAAGAGCTGGGTACACTATTTTCAATAGACTGCATGCTATAGCGACCTTTGATAACATATTTAAATATCGTAGCAATCCAAAGCATGTTTATAAAAAATAGAGTGCGAATTGCATTCATAAATATTTTTCAACTATACTGGAAAGTGGGAAAAGAGATGTTATTGTCGGAAACTATTTTCTTTTCAAACAAATTTGCATAATGTAAATTTATTTCATTGAACTTTTTTCTTTCTTTCTTTTTTTAAATATTATTGTTTTTCGTTCTTTATTCAATTTCTTTCGCACGCGTCTGAATTTATTTATTTACCATTTTTATTTTTAAGGTTATTTACAAGTTTTTCCTTTTCATGGCGGCCGAGATTTAGATTTGTTGTGTATGCATGTCATTGTCAATGCACTCTAACAGGCTTTCCTTGATTTTGCTGTTTAAATTCTTTTAACAGTTGGTCCTCTTTGCAGAATACTAATTTTACTTACCGGAAAGAAAGATTTCCAAGTTGGCAGTCACTTCTCTTTAGGACCGACATTTTCGTTTTCATTTTGTGGCATAGCGGTACCATTTTCCACAAAATTATCATTATTGTTTCGCAATATTTTATACACAATTATAAAATAGACGAAGAAAAGTTATTTTATACGAAACCTTTAAGTTTAGTGAAGGCGTGTGAAATTTCAAGCACTTTAAAGATTTGTAGTTTAATATTTATAAAGTAGACATGCCAAATGGAAACACGAAAAGAGTTGTATAACAGAAAATGTTATAAAAGAAGTTTGAACGTTAACAAATAGCATTTTGTTATCATTATTATTGTTATTGTTATTATTATTATTAAATGAGATTTTTCTACATATGTCTACTAATAACTTTAAAATGTTGCTTAACCCCATCCAGATAGTATTTCTTACTAAACTTTAAATAAACTAATATTGTGCTGTCCTCTAAAAAAACCCACAGTGAAATGTTTCCTAAAAAAACCCCACACAAGTACTACATCAAATATTTCACTAAAGCCTTTTTTTTTTTTTTTTTTTCGTTCTGTTTTTATACACCATTTAGAATAATGAAAACAGTTAAAAATACCTAAGGAGTGCTTATTTAGTTTTTAAAATAATTTAAATTAACAATTGCAGAATTCTGGCAAAACATGAGCTTCATTTTTACATATTTTATTGTTATAGTATAATTTTAGAATGATCTACATAATTTTTTTTAAAGTTAAACCAGTAATATGTCATAAAATGCTTCATTTTTTGCTAATTATGGTCAGGTGTGTTTTTTTTTTTTCAGGTAACATGGGTTAATTTTTGGAAAAGACACTTTTCTTAAGTACACTTTTATTATTATTATTTTTTTTTTTTTTTAATTCTCGCTTAATTGGCTGCCATTTTGTAATAAAGTGATAAAATGAAAAATGCCCAACATTAAAATCTTAGAACAAGCTGTAAAAATTTAGGCATGTTTATTTTTTTTTTAATTCTTTATTAGACTTTATACAGAGAAAATTTTTAAAAAATGGGGTTTTTTTTAAGAGGACAGCACAATACAATATTTGTTTTATACGCGTGTATGACTATATCTGGATGGAAAATGCCATCCAGATATCATTTCTCATAAAATTTATTTTAATGAGAATGTGTCAACATCACCTTTTGTGGATTTTTTTTTTTCTTTTAACTGTTATTTTGGCGTAGCATGTTTCTAAAGAGATTTTGTGCCATTAAACCTTATACAACTAACCAACCAAAAAACTAAAATGTTGCTTATATCAACTTAAAAATTCATGTGTATGTGTAACTTTTTTAAAAGAACAAGCATGATATTTGAATAAAATTTATAATAGTTCTCATTTTAAAGCTAAAAATTTTTCAGTGGAGGAATACAGTTCCCAAATTTCTAACAATTTGTTGCATTTCTTAGACATTCAAAAATTTTGTTTATTTTCAACTGTCCGTGAAATGCCAATGCTATTTTTAACTTTCTGATAAAAATACATACATATATCGCGGATACTTACTCAGTTAACGCGTTGTTAACTATTTTGGATGACTAATGACGAAAGGGTTAAATTTTAAAAATGGTTAATCTTCATTGACGCTTTGTTCATTAACCTCAACTTTCCGCTCTATTTGAAATGTTACTTATTTTTGAATCTGTCTGTCAACTATATTAGTCAACATTGGAGATTTTTTGGGGAAAAAAGAGGAAGTATTTAAAAATAACTCGCTACTGATGTGAGGATATTTTTTTTCTTATCTTTTCTTTCTTCCTACCTAAATGAAAAATATTCTCTGACTAAATAATAAAATACTTTTAAGGGCATTTGACTGAATCTGTGAATTAGAAAAGTAACAAACACTTTGATGTAGTCTTATTGTCATTAATAAACGTATTTCTCACAAATTGTTTTGCTAATCTACTTCTCTTATACTATCATAAATACACTGATGTCCAGAAATTGATGTCCACTGATGTCCAAGCAGTGACCCGACACTTTGGATTTCAGGCATTTGATCGAATATCTACTGAAATTCGTGAGGAAATGCCCGAAATGCACTTGAACTTTGAGTATGCATGCTTGACTTCGTGTTTTTCAGTGAAGATTTAGTCCCGAGGACAATTAGGGGGGGGGGGGGGGGATAATAATAAAATAATATTTGCGTTGCCCCAGGAGACAGAAAATGATCAAAATGATCCGTCACTGCAGCAAATAATTATGCAGGTCCTGTTCAACGTTTTTGTGCATTTGTGTAAGAGTAGCAAGCATATTCTTGAAGATGTTAACGTTTCTGTGAAAAATTCAAAAGTTTTTATTATTATTATATTTTTTAATAGCATGCAGAGTTTTCAACCGAATTTAACATCACTTTCCAAAAACTTGACAAAGAAGAGTATAAATAGTATACTGCAATTAAAAGATTAATATATTGAATATTTGATGAGATATGGGTATTTCTATGAAATAAATTTTAACTGCGCATGCGCGAACTACAGCAAAGATTTTTTGTAATAATTTGGTAGTCAATACTACAGAGCAACTCGTATAAAGTGAGTAGTCAAATATCGTGAAAACTCAAAGAGATACAGACAATACAGTGAGATAATAGAGAAACTGGGGAGGAAATCCCATTTTTATCCATTTTGAGCGTTTTCTGTTACTTGGGTGATCGCAAATATTATTTTATTATTAAAATTATTATTGCCCCCCCCCCCCTGTCTAATTGTCCTCGAGACAAAATCTTCACTACAAATTCTGAAGTCAAACATGTTCTTTACATTCTTGAAGTTCAATGACAATTCTTAAAGAATTTCAGTAGATATTCGACAAAACGTATGAAATCGAAAAAATCGGTCACTGCCCCTTAATTTTTAGACATCAGTGTATATCCGAGGCAATCGTAATATATTCAAAGGCCCTTACAAATTACAATCGAACTTTGTTAATTACTAGAACCAAGGGATTACAAAGGTCATTGTATTAACCGTTACTTGTAATACCGATAAAGATAGTAAAAATCTTATAAACACACACATAATTAACCCTTTGTGGCACAACAACTTCGATTTGAAAAATATTTACTTCGATGTGAGAAAATACGTCATTTTAAGCATATTTAAAAAATTTAGAACATAAAAATGAAAAATTATTGACTAAAGGAGTACTTTTTCCCTTCTGCAATAAACAGAAAATTACATACTTCTCATAACTATTGTCAATTTACTAATACAAAATTGCTGTTCTTTGTAAAGTATAAGAGCTTACCTTTATTTAAAAAAATATGTTTTTGGACATTTCCAGCCTTTTTTAATTTGACAAAATTGGCGAAGTTCATTTCAACAATAACGATGCGAAACTTTTCAAAAGATAAATAAAACTTTGGCATGAAAAATTAACTGAGTAGAAACGCAGATTTCTATGAACAATTTATATTAACTGCTGTGTAGGGAGATTAGCAGCAACAAATAAAATCGTCTTTTAAAACCCACTGTATAAGTAACATTGACTTTTGGGTATGTTGCAGATATGCAACATGCAACGCGGTGATATACAAAGTGTTAAACTAATTAATACTATTAATTACTACTATTAATACTATTATCTCATTATCTGTATGTTAAACTTCACTTAATATCATTAAGTTAACATAAAGTATTTAGCCTTATATTTATGAGTGTAAATTTTGTAACGACTCTACATATGTTTCCCCTGAGGAAGAAAATTGTGAAATAGTTGCTGTCGAAACAAGTCATTTATTTCAAGGTTGTATGTTGTTGTTATTTATTTAAATTTTTTTTCATTTGTTGTCCCATTAACGGATAAATTGACGAATGATGAATCAGAACTTCACCTAGTGCAATGAGGCTAGGGCTAAGAGATTATCGACATTTGGGGAACGACAAATAGCCGTATTTCGCTTTCGCTTGTCGCCAACTTTTCCATTAGTTTGGAGATAAATATAAATACCTTTAAAGCCATTTCCCAGACTTCTACCTATAGTGTCGAACTATTCTGATTTATTTGAGTCATCACTTGGCGCCGAAGAGATTTTCTGAGATTACAACCAGAGGTTAATTTCCAGTTCTCTTCTTTAAACGCTGCGTTATGTCTGGGCTTTTTATCGCTTCGACGACTTAATGGATATGCTTGTAAAATAGCGTACGTTTATTACCTCCATTATAGCTGTTTCTAAGTAATTTTGAACATTAAAACAGTAGTAGCTTAGAGATTTTAGGCAATGCCTACCGAGTTACCTGCAGTTACCCATTTTATTTCGGAGACCTTATCAATATCGTGTGGTATCAAAAAGAAAAAGTAAATTTTTCTAGCAGAATTTAGTATTTTCTATTCAGATAAATATATCCTAACCTTGAGTTTATACAATGTTGAAGATTGTATTCTTGTTCGAAGCTGAAGTAAAGGGGGAAAAAACACAGAATCGTGAGTTATTTGTTTAGTTTGGAGAAACTGCCCTATTCTTTGTTTGAGAATTCGAAGAAAACATATAATATTAATAAGAAATTCTGTATTACCAAAATAATAGCTGTCACGCTGTCAATAATATTTCCCGTTACAGCAGTTCGGCATAAAAAGAGTGCAACTCAGAAATACTTCAAAAAACTAGACAGTTTTACTGTATTTTTTTTAACTGTGAACGTTGCGTTCTTTGGATACGAATATAGGCACTAAATTCAACCAGTGAAAATTTAAGAAAGTAAACCGAAGAATACCCCCCCCCCTTCCTTCCCGCGAAATATCAAATTGTACTTCCTGGACGTTTTCAGATTTTCTATTTAATAATGGTCTGAAAGTCTGTAAGTGCAAACTCCTGTCCCCGGAACTCCATAATATCCAGACCCTGCAGAAACCCTTTCCTCCCATAGAAAAATATCCGAATATTAAGTCTTAAATCCTGGAGATTATAAAGAAAAAAAATCAAAAAGGAGAAAAATATCATAAAATTATTTTGTGTTATCTCTCTAACAAAATAACTTTCATCTGATCATTCTATGAAAAGACCAATAATTAACAAAAACGAAACATTCAGATATTTATTAAGGAGAAGATAGATGGGACATCGCTGCCTTACTCCAAACATACAAACTACGCAAACAGATGCTCATCTTGCATTCTCCACCGCAGCTCCCTGCGAGAACTGTCTCAGAACTGCATCAACATCACGATGAACACTGCCTAGATCGACCCAGATCGATCAGTGGTAAACATGGGCATTACGCCCCATGTAGGCACACTCAACCTTATTTTTTATTCTTGAGTAAGATAGAAAAATCAAAGCAAAAAGGCAAAAAAATTGCTCTGTGTCAGAATTTGTATTCAGACACGGGGATAGCTACGTTACTCCAAGAACGCAAACAGTCAGTTGAGAAAATCAAGGCAAAAGTGGGGGAATGCTCTGTGTCAGAATTTGTATTCAGACACGGAGGTCACTAAGTTACTCCAAGAACGCAAACAGTAAGTTGAGAAAATCAAAGCAAACATGCAAAAAATTTGCTCTGTGTCAGAATTTGTATTCAGACACGGAGGTCACTATGTTACTCCAAGAACGCAAACAGTTGATTGAAAATATTAAAGCAAAGAAGGCAAAAAAAAATTCTCTGTATCAGAATGGGTATTTAGACACGGGGATCACTACGTTACCCCAAGAACGCAAACAGTAAGTTGAGAAAATCAAAGCAAACAGGCAACAAATTTGCTCTGTGCCAGAATTTGTATTCAGACACGGGGTTTTACTCCAAGGACGCAAACAGTAAGTTGAGAATATCAAAGCAAACAGGCGAAAAATTTGCTCTGTGTCAGAATTTGTATTCAGATTCAGAGTCTAACATTACATTAATTCAAAATTAAAATCATTTCACTGTGTATTTTTCACAAAAGTTTTAAAAAGTGAAATTTGTGCTACAAATTTTAATATATAGTTGCTATTTACTTAGTTATATTTATTGATTGATTGTTCCAATTTTTTGTATGTGTAAAGTAGAAAACATTTGTAAATAATCATACATTATTATTATTTTTTTATATATATATTTTAAATTCTATCCTTAAATCTCTTTTTAATAAGGCGCGTTTCCGCTATGCATAAGTTTTGTTTTCACTCATATCTTTATAATTATATATCGTATCTATACCATTATATACTATCACAACGATTTCTTAATTACTCTTTTTTTTTTTCACTTTAGGTAAGTGCATCTCTTTATGTATGGATAATTATAAAGATCATGGTATGTAATCAGAATATTATTTCTATTTTTTTTTTTTTAATTATTAATTTAATGTTTTTTAATGTAACATACATTGTCACAAGGTTACTTTCTGGTTCGCCTAATGGAGAAGTAGATATAACAATATTGTTATATCTATTGCATCATTGCGTGCAGTGAAATAAAGTTGTATGTTAGTGTGCGTGTATGTTATAAGGTGGGTATAAGTATGTTGGATGGATGTAAGTGGAAAAAAAAAATCCATCCATTGTCAGTAACAATTTCCGTATCTTCACGGAAATTCTTTTCTCTGATGAAGTAATTTCGTGAGTGTGTCAGAAATTAGCGAATAGGGGTTTAAGAATATCTTTGATAGATGATGGTGCTAAAAGTTTAGTTAATATTCATTTTTGCTAAGGCTTTGGGTTATTTTTTGTATTTTTACACTCTTAACAGAATTTTCGTATTTTGACAATACAACTTTGTTTCTTTTGCAGTGTAATAATAAAAATGAACCCTACAGCTTTTGAGAAAATGAAAATTTAGCATTATTTACCAAGTACACCCTCAAATCTATGTTCACATTTTTTTTTTTTTTTTTTACTCATTTATGAAGTCACTTTCATCCGGGGGGGAGGGGGGATCCTTTTAAAAAAAACTGAAAATGTGCTAGCAATCAACAGAACAGTGTGGAGCTACTATATTGAATAGGGTTGAAGCTGAAGGTAATTTTAAAAAATTTAAATATTTGGCACGCAGATAAAATTTGCCTGTAGGCTATTTTTCTCCTCCTACTTTTGTTTGCTTCTTTTAAAACTAAAGAGTCTTTCCAGTTTAATTTTTCTCTTGCCTGAGATTAGAAAAGCCCGGAAAATTCGCCGCTTTGATTTACGCTTGGTAGAAAGCGCGAACTAATGAATTTATAAAAAATATATATAATTTTTTATCCGTTTCTTTATCAAGATATGGCAACAGGAAAGAGGGAAAAATAATTATTTAAATTATCTATTCCATGTTTCTATTTTTTTTCTCAACGTATAATCATAATTTAATTAACATTAAACTATTAATTAATAAAAGCATATTTAAAAAGAAAAGTATTCTAATCTTTATTTTTTATTTAATGTTTAAAATAATCCATTGTTGTAATTTCACGGCCAGTTCGCATACTTTATCGAGCGTAGTTTAACATATAATTAACTCCACTGCTTTTGTAACTCGTATAAAGTTGTAACCATAAAGTATATTTTGCAATTTATCACTTGCACCCGGCTTATGAGAAAAATCTGTTAAAATTAATTTATTAAATTATAATTAGGTTCTAAAAAATATTAAAATGTTGTATTATCATCGAAAACACAAATATGTACATATTTTTTATTGTAACCTATCAGGGAGTGGGTGATAAATCGATTACAAAATTCCTTTACATACAAAAACTGGGTTAAGTTAAAAGCGTGTAATATAGCGTTCATCTATTAAAAGACCTAAATAATTAGCGACAGTCGCAGAAAAGAAAAGAAATGTGCCTTGTTTTTCTCAAAAACAGTAGTTGAGTGCAAACATTGTTGTCATCACACGGAGTTTTTCCGAACATTTTTCATTGGCAAAATAGATCTCGCTGCTGAATTTCGTAACCTGACAGAAAAGCTTTGAACTTCTTGAGTTCAGTGCCTGCGAATGTTATTTCAAGTATGCCTCTATTTTTTGTTTACTCAGTTGTTTATATTGTTTCTAGGTGCTGGAAGTCGTTCTTCGTTTTCAATAGTAGCGTTTTTATATCAGAAATTTGTAAATAAAATTTGGCAACGCAGTGGAGTTTTAGAAGAAAAAAAAAGTGTATTATTAGCTGTAGTTAGCGTGACAAAGCTTTTTTTTTTTTTTAGAATAAAAAAAGAAAAAGAAAGAAAGAAATATTTTGTTTCTATTTATGCTGGAAGGTTATTCTTCGTTTTCAATGTAAGCGTTTTTATATCAGAAATTTGTAAATAAAATTTGGCAACATAGCCCGAGTTTTAGAAAAACATGTATTAGCTGTTGTTAACTTAGCAAAGGTATTTTAATCTTTAAAAAAATAGACAAAGAAAAAAAACAGCCTTATTCGCAGATTTTATTTTCATGCCAAAGTGGCTGAGATTACTAAATATTTTATTATTATTATTATTTAAAGATAAACGTTTCAGTTTTAAACCAGTGATTTATGACATTTTGAATGCTATCGTACAGTATCGTAACAGTAAATGGAATTATAAACCAACTCTCCAGACAAATAATGAGAGAAAAACATAAAATAAATATAATTTTTTGCTTTTTTGCTACTATCTTACAAATCCTAAGATTCACCTAATGAAATACGTATTGTTCTTAGAAGATTTCAATAAATCTGTTAAATCTTTCTTTACTTGTTTAAATCTATTTGTTTCTTTACTTCTTTTCTGAAATATGTTTTACTTTTTATAAATGCAAATAGAATTTTTTTTTTTTTTTTTCGATTCTTTGGCATTTGAATCGGAATATCTGAAAATGTATGCCATATACAGGTGAAAATGATTTTGTGAATTTTTCAGGAAGTATAGCCAATTTAGATTTGAGAAAAAACGTAATCGTGCTATCAATTATAAGAATGCATCTATTTACCCCGATGGATCTTCTTTAGCAACATTCGTCATCTTTTCTTTTTCTCTCTCTCTCCTTGGGCAGAACATCTCATCTTATCTTCTTATCCTCTAAACAAACAGAACGAAAGGGATGGACTGCTTCGGCTGTTATTACTCTCGTTTTGACATAATAAACGTTACATATGTCAAAACCACTTTTTTTTTTCTGCTTTTATTAATTCAGCAGTGTTTTCTTTCTATCTCTCTCTGGCCGTTGACCTGTTGTTATTATTATTATTTAGAGCTATTGTCGCATCGAATTCGATGAAAACGTACTCATATTTCTAATTCACGACAATTCTTATTTTTTTAAAATGGCGATAATTATAACTTGCAAGAAATTTGAATGTCATAGTTCAGACATTTTAAGCTGTTGGATGATTTTTTTAAATATAAAAATGTACAATAAATATCTACTTCAAATCTCTGGCTGGCTGGACTAATGTCAAGTTGTAAAGTGTTTCATAATATTATGCTTAAGGCATGATATTCCTTTTTAGGTGCGTTCGTAATTATATAAATACATAGCACTTATAGTCGTCGTCTGATCCGTCCGTCCGTCTGACCGCATATAACAGCACGAAAACTACCCAACCGAATGGTTTGAAATTTAATATATATAATCGTTCTAGAATTTTGTCGAGTCATTTCAAATTTTATGAATATCGAATCAAAACTTAAAAATATGTAAATAAAAATTTTATTAAGTGATTTGATTTTTTTTTTAAATCGGTACTTCCTTGTTAGAAACTTCCGAGGATGAATCGTCCAGCGACCGAGATGTATCGCCAAGTTATCGGACATGTATGACGTTATAGTCATATATTACGTATATGACATTTTATAAGATCTGGGACCAAGTTATAGTCACATTCTTCATTCTATTAAATCCTATCATATCTCTATTAAATCCTTGTCTATTTATTGATTTATTTTTTTTATTGATAACTTGAAGTTATACATTTGAAATGTATTTTAAATGACAAGAAGTGACTTAAATACACATTCAAGATTGTGTCAGAGGAAAAAAAATATATACACATACTTTGGTTATTAAAATTTAATGCATTTACTTTCTTACATTAAACTCAGTAATTTTGATACGCATTAGTCTTCATTATATGTGGTCGCCTTGAATTTTGACCGCTTTAACCCTTTGAGGGGCGGTGGTATATATTATATACCACCTAATTTTAATCCGATTCAAACCAGAAACTTTTAATTAAATTTTACTTTTTCAACTTTGACGAGAAAAAGTTGAAAAGTTGCTTATTCTTATTTTGAACTAAATTCTTTCCTAAATTCCGGTGGGAATTCAATGTTACAGGAGCACAAGTGCTTGCCCCTGAAAGGGTTAATATGCAATGAAAACTTAACTTTCCATTTTATATTTTGCAAATATCGTGCGAGATTCATTTGTTTGGATATTGTAAGAATCTTTTCTATACCCAGAAATGATTTTAGAGGAGGGAATTGTCGGGGGGGGCCGCACGAGACGCTTAGAATTATGGGGCATAAAATGCCCAAAATACTTGGTTAGTTTCTTTAGAAGATATCATTCACGTAAGAAACACTGAAAAAAGTCTCACCAGGCTGCAATTTCTATTCCGTAGGATTTACAGATTTATTTAGACACTAGCCGGGTTTCGCCTATCTAAGAGATGATAAATTTTTAAGCAAAAATCATTTCACCCGTCTCTATTTTTAAAAAAATTACCACCCCACAAAATTTCATCTTGCAATTCGTATTACCGAAGAGACTGCTTAAAATTCATTTCTCCACTACGTCTGACTTCTTTGATTTCATCATAATATGTAACACCATTTCTGTGCAAACTTCCGTTGTTCAATCATAAGGTTATTATTAATCATATTTAAGATTAAATCTTAATTTGATGGGAAAACTTTTATTTTTACGTTTCAGGCTTAAAAATAACTGCCGTAAATGCGACGTATTCTGCCTGTTTCTTCTGCATCTGAATTTTTTTTTTTTTTATAGTATTCACGAGCCAGATATCTCTTGACCTGCAAATTGTTATATTTAATGTGCTTATATTGTAAAGCTATTGAAGAACGACGTGGAACATTTATCGAAAAAAATAGTGAAAATCGTCTGCTTTGTTTCCCTATTGTTTCAATTATAGTTTTCAGTGTAAAGTGAATATTTTGGAACATCAGAAGCGACTATACGCCCTTGATTTAACACAGTTACCATAACAGTCGAAACATGTGGTTTATATTGTGGCATGCAAAACGAATTGCGTTGCTTTTAAGATGTGAATCCATGCAAAACATGGAAACTGAGGAAGGAGAGAAAAAAATAAGTGTTCCTGTAACAGTAACCTCTGTCTTCAACGGATGGATGATGATAATAGTCTCCGAAATTTTTCGTTCTCTTCCATTTTTCTTCGACCTTAATACGCAAATGCCACTTTAAAAGTCGTCGTCTGCTGCAAGGTGGTTGGATTACTGATGATTCATTTACGGATGGTGCCGTAGCCGTTTTCGGAGTTGATCGTTTGACCTGCGGATGTTATCATTGGTCGAACAGCGTGTGGAGTTCGTTAATACCTTTTGGACCATTTATGTAGTGCCTCATTTTCTCTGCATGCTAATTTCGGGCTCGGATAACTAGTTTCGGAGGGATGCTGATTATTGATGCATATTCATGGCCTCCGTTTCTGTTTTTGCTTTTGTTTCTCTCTCTCTCTTCACTTCTTGTAGTTATTCTAGCTTTTCACTTGTGGAAAGTTTTATAACCTCAGACGGAGCTATTAGGAGAAATAATTGAATAACAAGTTGTATGCATTGTAATTAGTGTTGGCAGGTGCCCCATCCCTGTGGATTTTTGATCATTTACGGGGACGTTATTAGTGCAGGTTTTTCATAATATACTAGGCTGAATTAAGAATTCGTAACTTAAGCGCAACATGTTAGCTCGTATATGTGAAAATCAGATAACCTATCGTACCGCAGCTGAAAGTAGATCTTTAAGAGAATACCGAATTCAAAAGAATGTACCTGTATAAAAATAAAACATAGAAATAAATATATAGCACTCAAGTTTTCAACAGATTGTACGGGTAAATTAAATGGGCCCTCTACTTCTATCTATGTTATTCACATATCATTAAAGTAGAGGGGAAAAGACAAGTTGTGAGTTAGCCCCACCTAAAAATTTCAAAGCTTCCTCTGACTTTGCCGACTGTGTACGACCCCCGACATATGTTGTCCAAGTGAGATTTCGTTTAAGTCAATGTCTACAACTGCTCTATCGAGGTAAAGTCCTTGCGATCAATGAATACTGAATACTTATGGCATACGCCAGAAACACGAGATTGGATTAGAACAGGATTTTGATTAGATTTTGATTTTTAATTACTCAGTTTTCAGATCGAATTTGAAAATTTAGGCAAGGTTATTACTTCTGTCTTGCTAAGACCTATGTTTTTGGTAATTTACATTGTAATTGATTGAGTCATCGTAGAAATCGTATTCATCCCATTGTCAGAATGTAAATATAATAAGAGATGAAGGAAAATAGTGTTTTATATTTAATAAATCCCAACTGTTAACTTTGTATCTAATTTATTTTATTCTAACTACTTTATTTTATTTTTGTCCTGAAGAAGGGGTTCCAAAAGAATCAAAATTGACGTATTCTATGGTTTTGTTGTAATTATTTATCGTTTTTACGTTCATGTTTTAATACATTAGAGGCTTTCAGATTCAGAGACAGGACAGTTAGAAAAAGTGACACTTGACTGCTCATTTGTAATGTAACTAATCTTTCCCTCAGGATATAGGTTTATCACAAAGTTTGAATATTTATCGAGATCGTATCTATATACTTATAGAATAGTGTAGGTATTGATAATGTTATTGCATAAGTAATTGTAAAAAAAAAAAAAAAAAAAAAAAAAAAAAAAAAAAAAAAATCGCGCGGTTTTAAAACTTTGTATATTATTATGATTGATAGAGCAATTCATTGAAATATTGCACCCATTAGTCCATTTAATAGAAAAATGATTGCCCTAGCATCATTATCCATCCACAAATTTAATAAAAAATTTCCATTTATATCAAACGGTAATTATAGAATGCTATTTAGGTTTATGATTCATCAGAATGGAAAATCATATTTAAGCAGCAATTCATTATCCTTAATATAAAATCTCCTCCACATTATTTCGAACAATCTTATTAATGTGTTTACACAGATCTTCCTTTTTTATTACCTATTCTTAATGTCGTTGATCTTTAATAGACGGCAAAAAAAAAAAAAAAAAAAAAATAGAACGCTACGGAGCATTGTTGTTCATCACAACATACTATTATTGTAGCTAAGTATCAAATCTTCGTCGTAATTGCTTGTATGTATCAAATCTTCCTTTTTGCAGCTGCGATTTGAAAATATATCCAGAGGCAAAAAGAGAAGTGGAGCGATCGTACTAACACTGCGATGTGTCGTCAAATACATGTTAATCTCACAGATTTAACATCTTCATCTTTGGTTTAACATGACAAGCAATTTATTACGTTTTATTTTTAACGCATTCCAACGTAGTTGAAAAGTGTTTATGAATTCGTTTGTCTGTCTGTCTGTCCGTGCTCTAACTCGCGTAAATATACTCATATTGCCATGCAATTGATATATGTTATTGAGATATACTATAGCATGTTTGGTATTGAAAATGAAGAGTGTAGCATTTATAGTTCATTTACAGGGACACACAAAATAATTCAGTTGCAGTACTTGTCTATGAACAATAATTACTCGCAGTGCGTTTTCAGTTGTGGTACGCGTTTTTACATTTAACTCGTTTTTTACATATTACTTGGTGTGTATAAATGGTATGCAGGGCAGCACAAAAATTTTTCGAATTCATTTCGGTTTATTGACTGAAAATGCTGAATAGGAATTTTTAACTGTACTGTTTCCTAACTGAACTAAATTTTAGCATACTATGTAATACATACAAATCTATAGATCCTATACAGGGATGCACAAAAAAATTCGGATATTTTTCCGACTATTGAAGGTAATTGCTAAAATTGGATTTAAAATTTTTTTATGCGTTTCCCAAATTGTTTACTTAGATATAAATTTTAACCTTATTTATCAGTAAAGTTTTGCGAAACTATTCTGGACGTGTTGGAAAGTGTCTCATAATCTATGCTTGACGCATAATTTTTCGTATTTTTAATGTGCTCAGATGAACTTCGACGTTTCTTGAAAGTGAAGAAAAAGAAAATTATCGTCGCCTTCTTTTATATTTTCTAATTTCGGAAAGTTATGCGTGTGACCGCAAACCGCATGATATGATTCACCTTTTAAAAACGACTTTTTCTCTGAAGTTAAATCCGAAAGGGGTTAGCAGGTGAAAATGATATTGCACTTCTGTGGAAGAAAGGTAATTGAAACTTGGTTTAAAAAAAAAAAAAAAAAAAAAAACAATAATAAAAGATAACATTAAATGTCACATTTGTAAGATTCTGTACTTAAAAAGTAGAAACGGAACCATTATAAGATCACTTGTGTGTCTGTCTGTCTGTCAGAACCAGGGCTTTACAAATTTGATAAAATCTGGTAGCTAGAAAAAAAAATTACTAGTCTCCAGTAAAGAATGTTTATCCCCCACTCTCTTCTCCGTCATTGATTTAAAAAAAAAAAAAAAAAAAAAAAAAAAAAAAAAAAAAAAACAAGAGCTTTATACGATTTGAGAAAAAATAATAACAAGCATAGTTTAGAATTATTAGTGACGTAGTTTAGAATAGTACATAATTTAGAAAGATAATATAAACTAAGGTTTTCCAATGAAACTTATAAAAATTATAATCACTTATATGTTGACAACTTATATAAACACAAATATCAAATTTGAAGCTACAAAAAAAAACACCTTGAGCATTTTTCAGCATTATATCCAATTCTAAATGGCACAGAGGCTGGATTGACACTATTTCTTACTGTTTTATTGAAATATCTCCTCTCTCCCCACATTCTAATCATGTGACATATACTAGCTGTCTATAGCTGAAAAGAATAATGTTTTCTGTGCATGAGTTGGAAAATGACTTTTAAATTTAGTTCTTGCGTTAAAAATACGAGAGAAGAGGAAGATATTAGGAGAATATTAGAGAAGATATTAGAAAGATATTAGAGGAAGACACTGCTTGCCGCGCACGAGAGAAAAAATGTCATTAGTGCCCATTTCTTACGTCTATATTTTAACAAAAATCCCGCCGAAAGATTAAATAACTTGATCGCCAGATCATAAAACTTGGTAGCCAATGGCGATCTGGCGACCGCATTTATCAAGCCCTGGTCAGAACCCTTTTTGTCTTAAACTATGGGACGTGGGAAGTTCAAACGTGGGAAAGTTATAAAGGCCGAAAGTTATAAAGGCTATAAATCTAAAGTTATAGACCTGCATATTTTTCAGATTATTAGCCATTCACAATTTTTTTAGGAAAAATTTAGGAAGGCTAATTAAGTTACTTGAAAAAAATATTTTTATATATCGTTTGGGGTGTTGTGTGAAAGATCTCGTAATGCCGCACTCAAAAATATATTTGTTTTATTTTTAGGTATTATATTTTCAGAGATATCGTCAAAAATGGACTGCAAAAATATGCCACCTCCTCCTCTCCTCTATTTCCGAATCTACTGAAACTCAAATTATGAAAAATATAGGGGTAGTGGGAGTACCTTGCAGGAAAACTATAGCGATTTTCCTAGTTAACATAGTTTTTGAGAAAAACGCATTTTTCTGTTACACACAAACTCTACTTTTCAGGCGGTCATCGGGAGAGTTGACGGGTGCTCCAGGTATGTATCGACGTAGAATCATGCAAGGATATTTATTTAATAATGATTTTCAAAAAAATTATTGTCGGTATTCAATTATTGTCGGTAATTAGCCAAGATATTAATTAAGTTACTTGAAAAAAAAAACTTTCATTTTATATATCGTGTAGAATATCGTTCGAAAGATCTTGTAACATCGAGCTCAAAAATATATTTGTTTTAATTTTAGGTATTATATTTTCAGAGATATCGTCGAAAGTATACTGGAAAAATCCCCAACCTCCTCTAATTTCTGAATCTACGAAAACTAAGTTTATGAAAAAATTAGGGTTAGTAGGATTTTATGAATTAATAAACAGTAATTGATAAATTTAATGTAGGAACCCTTTGAGCGCGAGTTATACTTGCACTTGATCGATTTACTTATTTTAACTTCATTCCTTTTCTCTTGAATTTCAAACAGAGTTAGTTATTTTTAGGAAATATTTTTAGTTGTATGCTAAGATTTTCGTCTAACAGGAGTTTGGAACAATTACTACTCATAAAATACAGGGTGTCCCAAAAAGATTAAAACGCGCTATTTTTTTTTACCTGTTGAAGATACGTACACTGCAAAAAAAAAAAAAAAAAAAAAATGTTGATTTTATGGTATAATACTGGCATCCCAGCTGCCAGTATTATACCGTAAAATCAACAGTAATAAATAGTAAAATAAGCAGTAATACGTTACCGCGCATGCGCGGCAACATATTACTGCCCCCTTGAGATCCTCCCTATATCTTAGGCCACTGCAACACAGTGATGCGAAGGGTTACGATTAATATAATTTATAATCATAATTTATCAAACTGATGTTGACAATTTTAAAAAAAAACGGCTATTCTACTGCTGGGAAAATAGTTTCCCCAGCACTACAAACATGTTTAGACTTTGAAACATCATTTAATGATAGTGATCAGCAGATTATATAGTAATCTTTTTTCTCTCTTTCTTTTTTCTTTATGACATTTTTATGTATTTATGAGAAAAATGTACAAAATTAATTGTAATGTTTTATCCTCAAAGTGCATTTTATATTCCATAGAGAACATTTTTCTCATTTGTCTTGTATCTATTTAAGGCTTTGTTTTAAAATAAGTGTAGAACAAAAAAAAAAGGGGGGGTGATCAATTTAGTTTAATGACAAGATAAATGCAGAATCCCTATATAAGCTCCATATCCATTATTCTTGAAATATAGTTATTACTCTTAATGTACAACAACCTTCATTAGCATTCCCCAAATCTTTTAAAAGCCAGCGTGATACAAACATGTAAACATACTGTCGACCTTTGACACTCGTTAAAAATGACGAAATATCGGTTAGTTTTAATGTATGTCATTGAGGTGGATTTTTAGTAGCACCAAAAACCGATAAGAAAAAAACATTTTCTGTCTCCAAAGAAGTCAAAACAAGAACAAAAAATTATGCGTTAAGCATATATTATGAAACACTTTCCAACACTTCCAGAAAACTGTAATGAAACTTCACCGTTAAATAAGGTGAAAGAAGATATGTAAGTAAACAGTTTGGAAAACTTATAACACATTTTAAAATCAAGTTTTAAAAATTACCTTTCTTAGTCAAAAAAGTAGCCTAATTATTTTGTGCACAGATGGAAGTGCACTTGAATTCTTTTGTACAGCCTTGTATATTATCTAGAGGCTTTTGTACATACATATTAAGTTAAAAATTAATTCAGGTAAAAAACACACAACACAACTTAAAACGCATTTCCAACAATTACCAACCATAAACAGCAATGCATAATTTATTTATATTCCTCAAACTTATATTAGTATAGTAAATATAGTTCAGCAGGAAAATGCATAACGCAATTAAAAATCTACCCTTAAACAATTCACTTCCATAGTCAGTAATTACTGGTTCCTTTCAGTTAGTAATTCCTGCTCAGTAACACTGATTCCTTTGTGTAGCCCTGTATATGATTAACAAAATTTATACGTACTATGCAAACATTTTGTTAAACTTAAAAATGCGAACCAAAATTGAAAACTCATTTCCAGCAATTATAGCTCATAGACAGTACTGTGACCGAATTATTTTGTGTGTTCCTGTAAATGAACGATAAATGCAATGCACACCATACTTTTCAGTAAGTAGTTTATAGTGCACCTCAGTAATGCATATAAATTTCATTACGTTTGAAATGGCGTAACATCATTAAAATAAATAAGTATTAAAAGAATTTCTATTTGACCTAAGTAGGAATTGACTTAAAAAAAAGTTTTTATATTACTTGTTTCAAATTAATTTTGGCATTGTTGAAGTTCTGTGCGTCCTTATGTGCATTATGCAAGCGCACATAAAGAGTTTCAAGTGTAATTATGATTTACGTGTAAGCTATTCGTGACTCTCAAATTTGATTTACAGCTTTAATGACAGGCAGTCAATTTAAATCTGCATTCAGCTATGTAATTCCTTTCCGAGAGGAAATTTTAAGCACTTTATCCTCTTTAGAACAAACATATTATCTCTAATCGAGATTGTAATTTTCAAATCCATTCTTTATATCATCGGGTAAGAAGGGTAAAAATGTCTTCAGCAAAAGTTTTTAGTTCATAGGCTATCAAAGCCTGAGAGCTAAAATGCCCCCAGGTATTGTATGTACGTACGTATGTATGTACGTAACGCGATAACTCTTGATAGAAATATCGACTTGCTTCAAATTTTGTATATATAGGTTCATTCTGATAAGACACTTCCCTGATTAGTTTTGGGGGTTCATTGGTTAAGTATAAAGGGGAGAACGGGAGTAAACCCCCCTTAATTTAGATAAATGGGTTTTTCATGCAGAATTATCCGATTTGCTTCAAAGTTTGTATATAGGTTCATTGTAATAAGGCGCTTCCCTGATTAGTTTTGAGGGTTCATTGGTTAAGAATAAAAGAAGGGAACGGGGACTAATCCACCCCCACTAATTTATTGTGGATTTCTTTATTTTTCGAAGTGCATTATTCTTTGAAATAAGAGTATAATATACAGTTAGTGTGAATAGCCTGTGAGCTCAATGCCATCAGTTTAACTGGGCACTTTTCTTTTTATTTTTTTATTTATTTATACACAGATATGTGTTATTTTCTAATGAAATCAATCAAAAGTCCAAAGATATTACCAATATGTTGTAGTGGACCAAATTCTAGTGACTCAGCGCTATACTATTACGGCTTTGGCACACTTTAAGCTTCGAAAACATACCGCCCTAAATGGGAAAAAAATGGCGATTTGCGACATTCATTTTAACATTGGAAAACAATCTGCAATCGTACGTCAGATAGAGAAGAGATGGGGGGGGGGGGGGGTAGTTTTGAATAGAGGATCCTACCATATGTTTCTCATAAAATTGTTTCGTTTTCTAAAGTTCTCTTTAAATCTGTATGCTTCGACGGTGCTTTTTAAGTTCCAGGCAACCCTATGTTTTTTAGTAGAGAATTACAAGATCTTCCTTTTAGCACTGATTTCATGTTTTAATTAATGAACTAAGTAAACGATGGAAATTGACACCGGAAGTGAGTTTATGTCTCTTCTCTCAGGGCTGCCACTGACGACTATTTTTATATTTTACTAAGTTTATATTTTACTTAGTTTTTATATTTACACTACTTTTTTTAAACTAATGAAATCTGGTCGTATATTATTTCTCTTGCACATATTGTCAAAGTGTATGTAAAAGATTTTTGTTTTGAAAAAGAATAAAGATAGAATAAAAAAATTGTCGCCAGTGGCAGCCCTGTTCTCTGTACTCGCTTTGATTAGGCAATCCTATTACATTAGCTTTCTCATGATAAATACTATCTTTTTAGGTGCGTTCGTAATTATATAAATACGTAGCACCTATTTAGTCGTCGTCTGGTCCGTCCGTCTGTCCGCCTATAACAGCGTATAAACTACCCGACCAAATAGTTTTAAATTTAATATATATAATCGTTGCAGAATTTTGTCGAGTCATTTCAAATTGTAGGAAAATCGAATCAAAACTTAAAAAGATATTAATAAAAATTTTCTTCATTCTATTAAATACTTTCATACGTAATTAATTCTACGATATCCCATGATAGGTAATGCTTCTAGGTTCCCATGCTGATGACGTCCTATTTAAGATGGAGTCCTATTATTTCTGTATTACTGAATTTAAAAACCGAATTTGTACACTATAATTGTTTAATTATAGCAATCGCATAATCTACCGACAGTTTTTTAGATAGATGTTTCCGGAGAAATGGATATTAAATGAAAAAAAAAAGTCTAAATATAGATTTCAAGTTCTGAAATTTTCAAAGCTAAACTTAAGTTTCCCATTGGAATTTTCTGTAAATGTCAACAAAAGATAACATGTTGCCAACTCAAAATGTACTTATTTTATTACGGAAATGAATCCTATCATAGTAACAGACGATATAATTCATTTCATTGAAATAATGACAATATATATATATATATATATATATATATATATATATATATATATATATATATATATATATATATATATATATATATATATATATATATATATTTACATTGTCTTGTATTGGATATTTGCGTATAGTCTAATTTTAATGTAACAAAATTGTAATCTATTGTTTGTAAAAGTGTATTGAAACTTAATTTCATAAAATAAAATTAATATCGATAATAATGAAAATCTGCATCTAAAATAAATTTCGTATTCATGCATTTTTGCATAAGAGTGCAACAGCTATTGCACCAAGATTTGAATATTTATAAAACTAGTTATAGTACGCACGTACCTCATTTGTCACGTTTGACGTACAGTTTCAAACTTGTTTTATATAATTTTCAGCTTCAGCTTCTAATAAATAAACTAAGGATTTTTTCTTTTCAATCACCGTTTGTACTATGTCTTTCATTTTGTATATTTGGCTACTTCCTAAGGCTATTTCCTACAAAATAACAATAATATTGCTATTGATGTGGAATAGCAATGAAATTTAAATAATTGAGCGTGTTTATATTTTGTGAACTTTATTTGTGCAAAACACCAAATTCTATTTTTAAGCTATCATAAAATGAAAACCTTCCCTTCTTTTACTTTTTATTAACGAAATAATGTGATTAAAGGTTAGTTTTATAACTTTTCCAGTTACGTAACTTTACGCCAGACGACTGCAAAATAGAAAACTTTCGCAGGAAAAGTAATTTTGAACATTTATTAATATTTGATTGATTTTATGAACTTTATTAACTGCAGTATGGAAAACATTAAGGTATAATTTTTTGTAAATCGATAGCATATTTTTGTGTTGTTATTGACAAAGTTAGTTTTATCTTGATAAACTCGAAGATTCTGGTTCAATCGGTTTGAGAAAACTTGTTTTAGGTATATTTATTTTCTGTTAAACTAATACCTTATCAGAATTTTTTTTATTCACACTTTAAAAAATTAGTGCGTAGACAACCTGTTGTAATTCGTGTCTTATGTTAGGTTTTTTTTTTTTATTATTAATTTATCGGAAACCAAGCCGCTTCGAACTTTCAATGTTAATAGCGGCTCACACTGATATTGGGACACTTGCATTTTTGGAAATTCTTTGAAAAAAAAATATGTATACTACATGTTGAAAGGTAGATTTTATTTTATTTTTCTCGTATGTACATTTGTATATGTGTGTATTTCAAAATTTATTGATTATTAAGAAATATATCCACACCATTATTTTAAATAAAATCGTTTATTCAAAAAGTAGTAAAAATGAGGTTTCATAAAAAAAATTGTGACACTCGGAAATTCGTAAAATTTTCCTTAGGATAATTTTTTTTTTTATTGCATAAAAATATGATTTGAAATTTATATCCAACTGTTCTTTAGCAAATTTATTATTATTAGTAGTAGTCTCCGGTTCCAGGTCAGTATGGCGAGTTTTTAAAATACGACTCCGAAATCCACTAGAAATCCGATAATAAAGCAATGTAATACTGGTAAAAGCATTAGGAGCTTCGCAGAAATTGTTTTCGTATAACTTTCAACTTACATTAGTTTTATGCATGAAGATAGAGCCTAAAGTATCTACTTTCTACCTTCATGGTTTTAATGCTATAAAATTGTAGAAATCGCATAGAATATTTTATATTTCTTTAAAATCTGTTCTACGTTTTGAGTTACCCCATAGACATTTGAACATTTATTCTGAGGAGAATTAAGTAAATCTTATTTTGTAGCAGTAAAACCTTCAATTGAAAGTTTTGGAATCAAAGTTCGCTAGAAAAATACATCAGATTTGCCATCCAAGCATATGGGTACAAATGTACAAGCAGCAAGAAGAAAATTCTAGTAAATAAGTGAATAAAAAAAACGAGTCTTATATATATTTTTAATGAATAGTATAAGTAAAAATTCGTTTCGTAGGAATAACGTTACATTTGTTGACGAATTGGAATTCAATATCTTGGAGTTAAAAAAAAAAAAAAAAAAGATTCATTTTTTCATGAAAACTTAACAAAGATCTGAAAGAAACGCACCTAGAATTTTCTTCTTGCTGCTTGCATACTGCATACCCTTACACTCAGGGCTTAATTTGCTCCGGTACTTCTCTGTTCTTAGTAAATATTTAAATATTGGCCAGAATTCCCCGCAGCTCATAAACACTGCGCTCCGGAGCCCAGTGCAATAACACTTCCGAAAAATGAATCTTAAATTACCTTTTTCTTTCCCTCCTATCTCCAATCCTTCTTTTGTATCAAAACACTTTAAGAGACGTAATGTGTCGCTCACGTAAGAGATGGAGATGAAACGGGCTCGATTTTTATATCAGTCTTCGGGTTTGGGCAGTCTCGAGCTCAATCTGTCTTAAATTCACAAATTTATTTATTTCCATTTCAGATCATTTTAAAGCTGTTTTGATCAGAAGAAAGATTAAACAGAAATAGTATTTTTCTATTCTGCATTGCTGCGAACTATTCATTTTTTCTGTTAACACTCTTTCCGAATCATAATCCTGAGCTTATTGAATCGCAGAATTCTTCGATTCATTAACATTAAGATTAGGCAAAGGTTTCTATTTGGAAGTAGAAATAACTAAAAAGTGTTGATAGCTAAGTATACGGAGATAGATGTATTTAAAATTTTTATTTTGCTAAATAAAAAAACAATGCTTTAAATTTTGAAAATAATGTATGAAATAGATTGTTATGCAGATTGGAATGCAATAGAATGCAGATTGGAGTGGCGGGGGGTACGCTACGGGTGTTAGTACTGCAGAATATTAGGGCTCCAGATTTTTATTCGGTCGGTGGTTCTACTGCTACAGGATTCTTGGATTTGCTTAATTTCCCGAAGAATAAATGTTTAAGTGTCTTTTAAATAGCTTAAAGCCTAGTCCAAAATTTAAAGAGGCATCAAATGCCATTCCATGCCATTTCAATCGTTTTATAACATTAAACTAGGTAAAAGTTGTACAAAAACAATTTTTGCAAAGCTCCTAATATCTTTATCGGTATTATAATTTTTTATTACAAGATTTCTTAATGGATTTCGAAGTCATTTTCTAAGAACTCGTCGAACTTACCTGTAACTGAAACTGAAAACTAAAAAAAATATTTCGCCGAAGATCAGTTGATTACAAACTTTAAAACACATTTCTATGCCGCATTTTTACATAAAATTAAAAATTATACCGAAATAACATCGACTGCTAAAGAAAATTGCATAAATCTACGAGTGTCCCAACTTTTGTATGACTTCATTTACAGAAATTTCGAATAAACGATTTTGTTTTAATAAAAGATATAGTGTATTTCTTTAATGAATAATAAATATTAAAATACATTTAGAATTACATGCCAAAATAATCTATTCATCAACATTTATTACATATTTTTTTCACAGAAGTTCCAAAAATGAAACTGCCCCAATATAAATGTGAACCACAGTAGTTTAATCTCCGTTCCAAATTGAATTTTGAAACTAACATGAAACATCTCCATCTGTAGTAGAAAAAATATATATATAATAATCGGATGACTCGTTTTGGTGTTTTTATATTTAAAAATATTAACTTTCGTTTGGACCACAATAAGTATTGCAAACAAATATTGGAATAATATTTTTAATCTTGGTCCGTTTCAAAAATAAATAATTAAATACGGCCTTTTTAATAATATATGAATTTTTTTAATATAATGAAACATTAGATTCAGCAGATAATAAGCAAAAGCAGAATAGCTAATGATTTCCTATTTCAGTTAATATTCCGATTAGTCAAGTTGTGAAATCGATTTTGCTACGAAAAAATAAAGAAATTTCAAAATGAAAGAAAAGAACAAAAACAATCTTACGTTTTTATCTCATATTTTATCAATATTTACCCTGAAGCTATTTATTGTGATTGCGTTTAAAATACGGAAAAACTTTCGATATCTGTTTTTTTAATCATGAGAATGATCATAGTTAATGCTCTGTTTGCATCTGTTTTTCTGGCTGATTCAAATTCTTTTGTCTCGGTGATTGTTCCGTCTTGTACCTGCCACTTACATAATTGACAATGAAGAATTTCCTCTTACTGGTGAATAACAGCCCTTATTTTGTGTATCATCTGTGCTTTCACTGCTGTTTTTTATCATGTTAAACGATAATGTATTTATTCAAATAACTTTCCCTTTTTTTTTTTCTTTTATACTGCCGATTGTTCCGTCGCATCGTCTTGTTTGTGTTTCGGAGTGTATGTATGACTGTTGCCAAATGCCTGGTACTTAATCTTTAAATTGATGCTGTCTAATCTTTCATTTACATTCGAAGCAGACGTTGAATTATGTATTCGAATCAACGTGGCATTTTATACGACTTTTTGTAGTCGTATTTAAATTAGGTCATGATTGTTATTAAGTTTTTGATGTGTTTTAGCGTTTTAAAATATTTGTCTTCCCCCTGTAAAGTGTAATTAACCTTCTTATAACAACTTTTTGACTATATAGAACCTTACGAAAAGAAAGAAAGGAAAATTCTGCTTGCATTGTATTTGTTTGAAGAAAACTTGTTTAGCATATGTATATCTTAATAGTGTTAGACATATTGGAATATTGTACAGCCGGATTAATGATTAATCAAAGTATAATTTGATAATAATTTATGTTACAAAAAATATTATTAAATATTTTCCCCACCATAAACCCGTATTCTTTGAAAATTCTTGAGATTAGAAGGTTAATTGATTAAAAACTTGGTGTTAATTATTGACTATTTGAAATAAAAATTTACCCTCATTCAGTTGTTAAAATTATAAAATGTCGATTGTTTGAAAGCTGTTGGCCTCAATAAAGTATAAGAATAGTTTATAACACATTTAATAGTTTGATTTAGAAGAAAAAAGTAAATATTACCAATATTATTACCAATATTATAATTACTTTGAAAATGGGAAATTTTGTTTTCGGTTAAAGTAACTTTAATAAAGATACCTATCATATATTCATCGTGCAATGCTTTGTCTATGTCTTGTAACGATATATGGGCGACAGCAAAACGAAATCTAGGAAGGGACAAAAATTTTAAATAGAGATAGATGCCTGATGTGAAATCCGCGACCTAGACCGATATTTTTTTTAATAAATAAAAAATAATAAAAACTTGAAAAAAGCTAAAATAAGATTTTTTTTTTTTTTTTAATCAACTTCTCATGCAAGACAATTTTTAAACATATCAATGTAAAAAATATATATAGAAATACAGAAATATATACAAATAGGGGAGACCGGGGCAAGATGACTATGTTAACAAATTTTTGTTGTTTATTAATTTATTTTTAAGTATAGTAAAATTAATTTTACACGAACTGTTAAGAGTATTCCTTTGTAGTTTTAAATATATTACCATTCAATTTTTCAAATAAAAAAAATAAATAAAGGATAATTTTATTTTTTCATAACATTAACAAATTGTCATCTTGCCCCAGTACTGGGGCAAGATGACTTTGGCCTTGGGGCAAGATGACAACACTGAAAAAGGTTGAATATATTTTATCTTTTGAATATGTTACATAGTTTAACAAATAATAACTGTGTTTTTACATCTTACAAAGTATCAAACTAAGCATAATGCATTGTAACGTAATGTTAAAATGTTTAGTTGTACAGCTAACAATATTCACAAATAAAAATGCCATTTTCATAATTGGAACATTCCTCATGCCACCACTCTTGGCATTTCCAGCACTGGATCCATTCTTCTGTTGGTGAGTCACAATATTCCTCGTCACAAGCAGGACATCTGAAAACACCATCCTGATGCAACTGGACTGTTTGGCCTGGATTTAATAGACTTAGGCCTACAGGAACTTAGTTTGAGGTTTTTTACTCCCGTTTTAGCTTCACCAGCTTCTTTTCTCTGCTTTTTTAAACGTTCCTAGTCTTCCTTCTGCTTTTTCCTTTGTTCTAACATTTCTTTGCTGGGTGTGCTTGTAAGAATGCTTGAGCTGATTGTTTTGCTTTTCCTTTTTTTCTCACATTGTGTTGCTATAGGGAATGGTTTGAAATCAAAAACACTAACAGGCTTCTTTGGTGCATCGGAATCAGCAATCCTTTGGGGGGGGGCAGGGGGGAGGCCTTGACCCCGAGGTTAAAACCCGTCGAACGGTACCCCCGAACGGACGCTTGGAAGCGGAGATACGGACCCCGAGAGGATTTTTTCCCGGGGGGGGGGGTTAGCGGATGGCAAAAATATCTTCCTCTGGTCGCCCCCTTTCGAACAACACCTCCCCCGATTCGATGCGCCCCTTAGCCCCAGAAGAGATAGAAGCGCAAGGTCGCGCGGACAAAAACACAGACAAACAAGCGTTTACAGGATTTAAATAGAATGGACAACATAGTTAGTTTAATAAATTCCGAAACACAGGGCAAGATGACGAGCTCGTCATCTTGCCCCGGACTGCCTGTTTAAAAATATTCGTTTTCATTACCATGGAGGAAGGCGATTAATTGACATTTATTCATGGTAGTAGGTAGTATTTAAACTAAGTTACTCATAAATATTAAAGAGAAACGATATATCTTACCTGTATCTGTAGCAGAGCTTATTTACACATGCATAAAAATTATAACCTGGCAGCGGTAAACATTCAAAGCTTCACAACTAACACAAAAATGGCGATTGCAGCGTCTCTATACTATTGTTTAACGAACGGCCGATAGGAGAGCCAGTAGTGTCCGGTTGATGCTGCCACATAGTTGAAAACGGAAAAATTAAGACATTCGTCATCTTGCCCCGCTCTTCATCTTGCCCCGGTCTCCCCTACAACAAATAAGAAATAACTAAAAATACAAAACTTTTTTTCCAAAATAGAGAATTAAAACTTTTTTACCTGAGCCCCTATTTAAGACAAATTTTAAACACATCAACTGTAAAAAGAAAACAGAAATTACATATTTTCTTTCACGGGAAGTTCAGGGGGGTAAATCCCCCCCCCCACACACACACACACACAACTTTCTAACGAAAAATCCTTAGTTTCCTTTTCTCTTAGCTCTTAATTATTCTTGCTTAATTATTCTAAATCATTTAGAAAAAAATAAATTTTAATATATTTTTAAAAATTATTATTATTATTATTAAAGAAAAAGAAAAATTAATTAATTTTACATTTCAAAATCCAGGAAGGAACAACTGCCCCCATGACACCCAACTGCCTTTTCCGTCGCCTATGTAGCGATGTGGTTTTTAGTAGCATTTGACGAAAAATGCCGTGTAGCAGCATACTGATGATTCTGGCCGCGCAAATCAACGAAGTTTTCTTTTCGTCGTGTCCGTGACTAGGCAGTAAAGATAGTTTTACAGGCAACTTAGTAAAAGCTGCTCGATCAATTCGTTTGATTGCCGTTTTCTGATGTCTTTACAAAACGAAATACATTGAATAGTTGTAATATAATTTGTTTGTCCTCTTTTACTACTCAGCTTTCATCAAAATATACAATAAAAAACAAAAGTTATCAAAAATAAGAACAATGCGTATCATAATCATGGGCGTACGCAAGGGAGGGCCGCCCTCCCCTAAATCTTAACAAATAGTATGATATAACTTTCAATACTATGATACATGGGCGACAGCAGAAAGAAATCTGGGGAGGGACAAGATTCTGGAACATATGTATCTGGAGTCCATAGCCCAGTCCGCTTTTTTTTTTCTTTCTTTTTTTATGCAGAATATAAAAATGAAATAAGCTGAACTAAGAATTTTTTTTATCAGAATACCCAATTTAAGACATTTTTTAAGTATATCAACGTAAAAAGCAATACAAAAAATTAACAATTAAGAAATGTTAATACAAAACTAAGTTTTTACCAACATTTTACAAAATGGAGAATTGAAACAGTTCGTTCTTTTTTTTTTTTCAGGGGCATCTATCTGAACCCTCCTTGAACCCGGTTTAAGATAAATTTAAAACATGTGTCGTAAAAAGAAAAACAGACTTAAAAATTATCTTCCATTGACAACTTTGAGGGTCACCCACCCCAGATGAAAAATTCTTAGTTTCTCTTTCTCTTAGTGTTTAATTATTCTAAAGCCATTTGGGAAGAATAAATTTTATTATTTTTTATTATAATAAGAAATAAAGAAAATGTAGTTAATTAAATTTAAAAATCCAGTGAGGGGCAATGACCCCCCCCCCCTCCTGGCCGGCAGCAAAAACTTGCACCCTGTGATAATAATAAAAATAATAATTTCCGGTTACTGCCAGCAAACTGAACGGTGAGCAATGCTTTTGTCGAATTTCTATTTGAATTAGCTCCAATGTGGCGTTTTTGATACTGAATTCACAGCTTTAAATGATTAGCTTTATTTTATATTTTTAATGAAAATGGGGATGAAAAATGTTAGATAACTTACAATTGATCGCATTTTATGTATTCGGCGTTATTTCCACTAAGATTGCAGCAAATATAATTCAAACAAAATTATAACTTTGAATTAAAATACAAATAAATTATTTGAATTAATATCGAAATTACTTTTGATTTGCTAAGATTATCACGTCCGATAGAATTTTAAAAACAATCATCTATCAGCAGTGTTGTGACTGACCGAGGTTACATGTTTTGTTTATTTTTGTTGATTCTCTTATATTAAAAACAATATAAGATCTTTAAAATTAGAAGTATAACTGAGTACGATAAGTTACAAGTCCTGAAATACGTTTTATTGCCTTTTTTAATGTAAACTATATATTTTTAAATTAGAATTAAACAGGCTAACATATGATTACCTGAAGTATTTTTACTCGCTAATTAAAAGCACGCGAATTTAATCACTTTTTTTTTTTAATCATTGATTAAAATCAGTCACATTTTGGCAAAAGCCCAGATAAATTAAAAACACATTCTACGTCACGGGTTACAGATTTTAATTAGGATATATTCTATTTCAAGAATATCAGAGACTTTTTATAAATGCTGAAGCGCAGCCATTTTTTCTTCTAAATATAGACGTACATATTTTTTTTAATATGTCGTTGAAAAGTAGGTTTTTGAAAAGGACATTGGATGTTCAACTAAAATTAGACAGAATTTGACCAAGAAGATTAAAAGAAAAAGAAAAAAAAAGTTATGTATGAATGACACTATAGTAATCTTAAAAAAAAAAACTTTTTTAGCTGGAGTTGGTAAAAAGTCTATATAAACATTAAATTTATTTTTCGGTAAACAAAATTTTTAAGATTTTTACAAAAATGTTTCCATTTTGTTGATTTTTTATTCGAATTACATAAAATTTATGAATTATGATTAATTTTTAACACTTTCTAATTCTAACATATAGTTGAAATGTGTTGAGGAATTCGGTTTGTCTGTCAGTCTGTCCGTGCTCTAACTCTCGTAAATATACTCGGATTGCTATGTAATTTTTATGTTTTCTTTGAAATGATGTTTAGTGTAATTAAGTTGTATTTCTTGGAGGTTTCTTTCATTGTTTGAATGCTTTTAATAAAAATATGTGAGGAAGCGTGAAAATGTTTTCGCATTTTTAGATAGGTAATTCTTTCGGAGATAAAAATATTATTCAAAAGGGAAAAGATTAAAATATAAAATCCAGTAGAAATTTCAAATTGCTGGAAATATCGGAATCGGATAAAAGTTTTATTGAAGAAATGTTCGTCATTTTTTTATTTTTTTGTACACAAATTTGGAAGAATATTATGTGCATGTATGTCAGTAAATTTAAGTAGAGTTAGAGTGAGGATTAATAGAAATAATAAATGGCAGAGGACTGCAATATAAAGATTAATCACAAACGTCATAATCTGCTGTTTTTCTCTCATTTGTGAATTCACATGTATTACAAAATTAGTCTCTCGTTCGCAACTTTTTGTTTGTGAGAAAAGTGAAGCCAATCGAGGAATAATATTAGACTGATAACAATCTCAGCCAGGGGTCGGAAGTAGCGAAACTGCAGTAGCCGCTACTTTTTAATGTAGTTTGTAGTATAAAGCGCTACATTTTGAATAATGTAGTGCAGCGAGTAGCGCGATACAAAAAATCAATAGTTTGTAGCGAAAACCGACTCTACTTTTAACGCTACTTCAGCGGGGGGAATTAACAAAATATACTTTCAAGTGCAATTTGTTTGAAACTGTATCACAGTTTACTGATTTTTTATGGACTTTAAAATATTTTTTAAGCATGGATATTTTTTAATTTGCGTGCAACCCAATTAAAGAAGATTAACCCGTTTACACTTAAAACAATGTAAATGATTCAGCATTTGTTTCTATGTAATATTCCATAATTAAATTTCTAAACGTAATTAAAACTTCACAAGCAAATAAATAAATAAAACATTGATTTAACAGATGTATAATCGAACTACGCGCTTAAATGCTGAAATAATAATCAGAATTACTGAGGTTGCTTTATTAGAGAAATGTTTCGCGATTGGCTGCTAGCATGCGGTTAATATGAAAGTACTAAAAAAATGGTAGGCAATTTAGGAAAATATACTGAAAATAAAAAAATCGAATAGAATTTTCAATTAAAAATAATTTTCACCTACGGTCACAGCGGCGCGCCAGGAGAGTGCCTTTATCCCCCCCCCCCCCCACACACACACACCAAAAAAAAAAATCTACTTTATAAAAACTTATGAGTTTGTACAAAATATAATGCGAAAAATATTGATGTTAATTAATTTTAAAAAACAAATTGCAAAAGAAGAAAATAAAAAGTGAAAATAAAAGAAATGCACAAAAAAAAAAAAAAAAATTACAAAAATAACTGAGATAATAAAGTAATTATTATTGAAATGTATCAAAACAAATTGCGAATTGCACCTTACGTAAATGTTAATTTACATTTCACGTATATTAACAGTTTTAGTAAAACAAAAATATAAAAATATCATAAATTATTGTAATAATATATTTCTTTTAAATGCTAAAAGGTGTAAATTAACAACATAATAAATACACAGTAAAATAACTTTTATTAGGTTGTTGACATGTTTCGGCTCACTCCGAGCCATTTTCAAAAACAAATGAGAAAAATACAATACACGCAAAAATACAATATGTAACGATGCAGCATCTTTTAACTTACCGAAATTGTGGCTTGAGTTAATCCATGGTTACAAATATGAAAATAAACAACCAAGTAAAAATAAAAGATAACGTGCGTAATTTTTAAAAAAGTAACTTCAAAAACGATGCAATTATAGAATATCCTCATTTGTTTTTTGAAAATGGCTCGGAGCAAGCCGAAACATGTGAACAAACTAATAAAAGTTATTTTACTGTATATTATGTTGTTAATTTACACCTTTTAGCATTTAAAAGAAATACAAAAATATATAATTATAAAGAACAAAAAAATAAAATGACTAAACTGTTTTTTGTATTTGACAAGAAAAATATTATTTTTTTAATTGTACTTTGCACAGTTATTAATAAGAAAAAATAAACTTATACGCATATAAAATATTAATAAACCTTATTTGTAGAATAATAGGTAAATAAATATTTAATCAGAAAAAAAAAATCACTTAAAGTGTGAACTGAACTTTCTTCGCTTCCGTTTATAAAGATTCTCGAATAATATCCTCCTTATCACTTTGATCCATTAATATTTGACTATATGTGGATAGATAATGATACGATCTAAACGGCTACCTTTCACCATTGTCGAGACTATTAAGCAGCTTTTAATAATTTTAAGTTTTTAATACAGATGATAAAATAATTAGAAGAGTAATTGTAAAATTTCAAAGTTGCACAGGCAACTTTTTTTTTTTTGTACAATTTCGTGTACAACTATATACAAACAATAATTTTTGTCGTAAATTTATGCTAGAAATCAATTACGAAAATTTTTGTTTGGAAATAGTAGTAGACTAAATAGCAGCAGGCTCCTTCAGTTAAAGTAGGTACTGACAGGCTTCATCAGCGCCGTCACATATCATTACTGGTGCGCCGATCTCTGGCAGAAAAATTAACAGGATGTTTCGCACCAGGAGCCCAATAGAGTTGCTGTGGTGCTGCAACCTCATATGTAGTTATGCATGAGAGGTTTCATTGCTTATCTGTGCATAGTACACAACCTTTGTCAACTATTTTGTAAGTTTCTGTTACCCTAATTTTTTTTAAGTGTTTTTACTGCTCAAATTTTTATTTGTTTTCAACTGAAACTTATATTTTGCTTTGTTTTGGTATGTCAGTGTACATAAATATATATATATATATATATATCATAGACGAAAAACATTGTAAGCCTGTGCCATGCCTGTGCATAGGAAGTTTTTAACAGATAAATAGTGCGTTAAATGCTTTCAAAGTGCTTTGTAATTTTCACAATAGATCCAAAATGGATAAAAATAGATGTTCCGGTATGATCATTCTATCCCATTCCACTGCTGTTTAACCATTTTAATATTCTGGAATAATCTACAGTGATCTGTTTGCATTGTTAGCGTCAGTTAGTGGAGTTTAGAGTTTTTAATCACTGCGGCGGAGCACCCCGCCTTGCTCAACTGGTGCACGAAACGCGAGAATAATAAAAGAAATAAATCAGAAAGAGGAAGAGGGAAAAAACTTTTGATAAAGGATGCTTTTTAGCCGAGCAATGCGGTGGCCATTCTGACTACTGAAGGTAGAAAAAAAAAAAAAAGATCCTTTGTTTTGTTTTTCGGTATGTGCTAGCAAGCGTGCCTCACTTGCTGACTTACACCATCCTCTCCCTGAAGGGCGTTGAACTATCTATTTCTGTTAGTCTGACGATACGGTTCGGTAGCTGCCTAACACCTGGAAGCGATTTTTATTAATGTTCCCCGTTTTTCGCTTTCCCTAATTTGTAACTCTGAAAAATCGTTGCCGAAATTGAAAGTGAATTCGAAATCGCCGTTTCGTTTTAAAGTTGTGTGTGGTGGTATTTTTCTTTGCACGTGATTTGATTCAAATCCAGTTGTGGGAGGCGATATCGCGCAGATGTGGGTGACTTTCCTTTCTTTACTTTTTCTATATATATTATTTGATTATGACGATCAAAAGAGTAAAGTTTTTTTTATTATTATTATTATTGGTAGTTTTTAAGTCATGCACGTCGGCTGAACAAGATTTTCGAACAGAAATGCCTGATGTTCGCAACCCTATGCCGCGTTTTAAGTACTATTGTAAAATCAGGTACGCTAATGGCGCCCGGTGCATGTAAAATCCGTCGTGGGTGCAAAGTCCTCCAAGTTCCCTGTGAATTACACCTCTGGAGGTGCCTAGTCAGATGAAGGTCTCGTCACCTGATCAAGGTTCTAAATTACGAGACTAACTCGCATAGCTATGGCATGATGTATAGGTGTGATGCCAAGCCCAGGTCCATACAAAAAGAATAACATCAATTAGCAGCAAAACAAAAATGGGAACAAAACAAAGACCTCCACATAGCCGTCCTGCCAACGTGCCAGCAATAGCCAGTCGCTACGCGGCTTTCCTTCAGTGGCGCTACGCGCCCCGGTGCCAGACACTAAACCCGTTTAAACTAGAGAAACCTAGCAAATAGGGGACTTGCCGCCGATCAAAAAAAAAATACTATTATAAACTTTAAATAAACTAAACTATATATATATATTACATATCAAAACTCCCGTGCAAAGCAATTTTTAAACAAATCAATGAAAAAAAAAAAAAAAAAAAAAAAAAAAAAAAACAGAAATGTAACAGATAAAAAAAAAAATTCAAAATAGGAGCACTGAAACAGATTTCACCTTTTTTTTACGCTAGGGGGTTTATGCCTGCCTGAAGTTGTTGTTTTTCAGATAATTAAACACATAAGCGTAAAAAAAGGGGGGGTGGAACCTCCTGACGAAAAATCCTTATTTTTATTTTATTTATTTTTTTTTTTTTTTATAGTATTTATTTATTTTACGTCACTTCGGAAACTTTTTTTTTCAAAATCATCAGATAAAAAGAAAATTATTTAATTAAATTTCAAAATCCAGGGAGGGACAAAGTCCCTCCCCCCCCCCCGCCCTTCTTTCTCCGCTTCTTGCTAGTGTTCATGCTGTTTATGTTTGTGTGTGTGTAGTACTTTCTTTCACTTGATTCAGATCCAGTTGTGGGAGTTGATATCGCACAGATCTAGGTGATCTTTCTTCTTCTTCTTTTTTTTTTCTGTTTTTTTATAATCTGGTTATGACGATGAAAAGAGTGGAGATTTTTATTCTTGTTGATTTGAGTCATGTTCGTTGCGATCCGAGGTTAATAAACTGGTATTGTTGCGTAATAAATATATCCGTATTTTTGAAAAGTGAAAATGCTTGGACTGAAGGGGACGGGACATTCACATAATTTCAGACAGAAGTTGAAAACAAATGACTAATGCTTTTCAACATCATCCTAGCTCATTGTTTTTAAGTAACGTCTCTAGATATTTAAAGAGAGTGTTTACGCCGAATACGTTCATTTATAGATTAACCAGGGATATACAATAGAGTCCCATTAAAACGAATTTACTGCCATTATTATAAAATCGCTTTTAATAGAATTTTTAATCTCTATACGGGGTGCTTCAAAACAATGTATGCACAGTTTGAATGATTATAACTCCAGTTTTTTTATCCACATATAATTAATATTTAAATTGCAAAAGAGTCTACATAAAATGTATATATTTTTCTCCTACCGCACAGATGTTCAAAATTATTACCGTCAGTAGCGGCTCGTGAGTTTTTTTTTTTTTTTTTTTTTTTTTTTTTTTTGGGGGGGGGGGGGGGGCGGGTGGCATAAATGCAGGGCTGAAACACATATTATTTTCATACCATTATTTTTTACAAGAAATCATTTCCTTGTTTAATGGCAGAACTTTCTGACAGTAAATGAAATAGAGTATTCATTTTTAATAATAGTGGTAAGAAAATAATTAATTTAGCAGCCATACATTTAATACCCCAAATAAAGCCAGTCACGAGCTGCCACTGATTACCGTTCTAGTCAATACGCTGTTGATAACGGTGGGCTGTTGATTCGCAAACTTCAACAAACAACATGCGCAAAAATTTATGCATTTAAAACATGGATTTTCTTTAGTATTTTCAATTGAGGTAAAGCAACGGCCGATTCAATGCGATCAGTACTGAATTTAAACATCATTGAATCGGTTGTTGCTTTACCTCAATTGAAAAATTCAGTTGTTTTCATATTTTCCAAGCTAGGTAAAAAGTGTTGTTGCTTTTAATTTGTCTAGCTTATAAAGTCGCTGTTTTCTAGCTTTAATAATTTGAAACGCAAAGACCTTTTTGACAGAAGTAGAAAAAAGCTATCATGAAATTACAATTTTGATTATTTTTCGAGTTCAACTGAATTAGCATAGATTTACATAATTAGCATAGTTTGATCAATTAGCATAGTTTTGAGAAAATAAGATCTTTCTAGTTTCATAATTTAAAAAAAAATAATAATAATAAAAATAAAGAATGTAGTTCTCAATTAAATTTCAAATATCCTACATTTTGCTTAGAGTGGGGAAATTCCACCTTACTTTTTTTCGTTCCGTGAACTCGTATTCCCACAACGTTTTAATGCATTGAAGAAATTTGACCTGAATTTCAAAATTGTAAATAATAAATAAATTCTTTGAAATATAAAACTTTAATTAAGCATGTCGCTTTAAAACACCTTTGCAGATTATTAAATTTTCAATCAGATTTTTCCTTTTGTGACATGTGGTTATTGCATGCACGCCTCGCGGACTATTGAGACCAGGGTTTGCGCGGTTCTCGCAATATTTCTAAAAATACCACTCAAATAAATAAATTAATTAATAGTAAAAAGAAAAGAAATAGAAAGAAAGGGCGGGGGGAGGAAAGAAGAAAAAAATCCTCCTGAGCGCTTTCTTCGCACAGGGTGTTTCGCTTATTGCGAAAATAATGAAGGTTTCGAAAAATCATGGGCTGCTAATCTTTTTTGTCTTTTTTTTTTATGTTATTGTTATTCATGTTTCTTTTCTTGTGACAAATGAATGTTTAAATCTTTACTAAACTCATTGAATCGGTTGCTGCTTTACCTCGATTTAAAATACTAAAGAAAATCCATGTTTAAAATGCATAATTTTTATGTACATGAGGCACAAGAACATTAAAAATGCAGAGAATAACAATTTTTGAATGTTTAAGATTGGAATATTTTGGGCTTAGCTTAGCCTTTTCACTTCTTTGAAAAATTCCGTTGTTTTCACATTTCCCAAGCTAGGCAAAAAGTGCTGATGCTTTTCATTTCTAGCTTATAAAATCTCTGTTCTCCAGCTTTCATAGAAACGCAAAGATCTAATTGAATTTTTAAAATTTGTGAGGGTTTTTTTAGTTTGTTTGTTTTCATAGAAAAATTATCACAATAACAAATGATATTCTAAAAATTTATTTTGGGGGAAAAAAAAAACAGGAAAAGTTTTAATTAAAAAAAAGGGAATGCAAAAGGGAAATGCATTAAATTGTAATTTCATATACGTTTTAATTACCGAATTAACGTAGATGTAAAGTTTTAAGGAAATAAAATTTCTCCAATTGAAAAAAAAAAAAAAAAAAATATGTAGTTCTCACTTAAATTTCAAAAATCCCACATTTTGGTTAGAGTGGGAAAGTCCCAGCTTATTTTTTTCCCTATCGCGAACTTTTAATAAAAAATATCTAACTAATAGTGCAAGTTCCGTCAAAAACCATTCAGCAGAACTGAAGTTATAAGTAGCGGGAACTAAATTCCCATTTGTGCAAAACCCAAATTTCTTCTGATTATCCTGTCAATGAAAAATATCATAATTGTGCTCAAGTGTTCTAAATTAGAAAAAATAAAATTGAAAAGACTCCATGAGTTATTAATTATATTTTAATAAAATTTATATGTGACTTTCATCACAACTCAATTGTACAGTTCACAGCACAATGTTTTTTTATAAATTGCTCATTTTGTTAAAAAAATGAATTTTCTTCCAAATCTTTAGACTAAATCACACTGGATGATGGAGCACCATTCAGAATCCTGGTGTTGCCACTACATGAATAATAAAATATTGACAAAAATATTTATAAAATGCTTTCTAGGGTAAGTGTTACATGGAATTACCTGTCCGGAAAATCGTTTTAAAACGCCCACTTTGATATTATTTTGAGAGGAATGAAATATGAAACTTATATGATACAGATATTCTACAGGTATTATGAGTTTCATCTTTCATTTTTCTCATGTATATAATTAAAATGAAATCACATGTGTAATATTCAAAGGAAAATATAATGAGAAAATTAATCACAGGAAATTGAAAATGCAAATATGAGAAACTGTGAATATCTTATGGATTCATCGGAGAAGCTTCATAAAAATAATTCATAGCAAAGATATGTTATTTCGTCTAATGTCGTCGGCATTAAGCCTAAAAATGACAATTTTAAGCTCCTTATAACATATCGAAATACCAATAATTGAAAGAAATTAAGATAACCAAGAAATGATTGAACCTTCAACAAAAGGAGATAATAAAGTTAAAAATAAATAAAACAACTCATCTAGAAAAAAAAAAAAAAAAAGTCAAGGATATAACCGGATTAAGATCGAATCCATGTGCCGTGGACAAGCAAGTTAGCTTGTTAGCATGTGCCATAGACAAGCAAGTTAGCATGTGCCATGTTGCAGAGAGAGTCAAAAAAGATATGAATAAAAGAACATGTGCTGCCATCATGAAATGTTATGAATAACTTACATACTTAAATGTAAGCTAATAGGAGAGTCACTTCGTTATAAATCGACAATCGAAATTACAGTAATAAAAATTTATGTAGAAGTAAAAGCTGATAAAAGAAGGGTAATGTGAAATGATAATAAAAGAAAAATTCATTGTTATTATTAAATAGATGTTAAATTATTAATAAATAATTTTTAAAAATATATTAAAAAAGGACAGTAGTGATAAATATGTAGATGTTAAAATAATATTATATACCAGTAGACCCATGGGAGTGTAATCTTTGATATTATTTGCTGGTACATTTTTTCATTCATTTTTAATTAACTGCAATTTTTAATCAGTCAAAGAGTTTTAACGGAATAAGAATAAAAAGCTATGTCAAAAGCCTGTTCAAAAGCCTTTCATGTGATAACGCATTCATCTTTGTGCGTTTTGTGCATAGAAAAGGGGATGTTGACATCATAAAATAATATATATGATTACAGAAAAAAAGCGTCATATTATTGTAAGATAATCATTCATTTTATAATATATTTATGAAACTTATTCCTCGATTACGGAATATCGAAAAATCCCATCTGACTATAATATGGCTGATGACGATATTTGAATTGGAACTAAATATACCATTGATCTGAAAGCTCTTTTTCAATAGTCAAAAGAAATTGTTTTGAGAAAAAAAACTTGACTTTTCCCTCTTTTTTTTTTATGCGAGAGCAGGAAATCCAGCTGCGTATTATTTTGAATGACTATTTTGCGAAGAATAGAATTTTCCAGGTATTTGAAACGATTTTCTTTTTTCGTGACCACTGTTGATTGTAGTGGGTGTTGTGTGATATCTTCGAATTGCTAAGCTGGTTACGCTTTGCTTATTACCCGAGACGTTAATCCCTGGCCAAAGTGCGATATAATTGGATTCTTTGATAAGGGTTGATAAGCTTTGCTGGAAGAAAACAGTACAATGCTTCCGCGTATGATATCATACTTGTCCGTTTGAGGAAGTTTCAGTTTGGGAATTTATGTCATTTTTAAATAAAAAATGTTTTAGATTATTATAGAATTGGAATTACTTTGACCGCAGTTGTGTTATTTATTATTATAGTAAATAGTTTAAAACTCTTATTATGGGGATCTGGGGATATTTTTAACCAGTTAATAATTCTGAGAAAAAAAAGTAAATTTAGCTGTTCATTTTATTACAGTTGAATATATATATATATATATTATAAAACTATCATAAGATAGCATAGAATTCATCATACACAATTGGGGAAATGAAAATAAAAAATGACCTCATGCCTGTTATGAACAGGGCTTTACAAATTTGATAAAATTTGGTAGCCAGCAAAAAATTCTAGTCGCCAGCCAGTAAAAAAATACCTCCCGCCCCCCCATCACTGATTTAAAAAAAAAAGTTTTTTCCGAATTTTAGTTGTTTTTTTAGTTGAGAAAAAGTAATAACAAACATACTTTAGAATAGTACGTAATTTTGTTGAAAGATAATATAAACTAAGTTTTCTAATGAAACTTAACATAATTATGCATCTCTTTAAAAAAAAAAAAAAAGGGAAAAATACTGTAAAGGTTGAATTAACTAGCATATTCCAGAAATTTTGAGTGCTGAATGCTTCAAATGTTAGAATAGTTGAGTGCTACAATTTTTTGTCTATTTTCCTGTCGAAGTCAGCAATTTTTAGCATTTTATCCAATTTTACATGCCACAGAGGCTAGATTGACACTATTTATTATTGTTTTATTTAACCCCCCACCACAGTCTAATCACAAGACTTTCTAGATGGCTAGAGCGGAAATGAATGGGGATTTCTATGCTTGAGTCGGAAAATGCCTTTTAAACTTAGTTCTTCCATTAACCCCTTGAAGGGCACCGGTATCAAGCAAGGCGGTCGCTCTGCCAAGCCAAGCTATAAAAAAAAAGCGCCAAAAAAACAACGCCAAGAACTGGACTTTAGACCGCTACTGCTTACTTACAGCAATCAACTTCGAATGTTAAATCGACCAAACATGCCAGATTAAAATATCAGATATCAAATGAACTAAGCGTCATAGAAAAAAAAAACGAAAACTAAAAGAATCTAATGAAGAAATTCTTCAATTTGAGACCAAACTCATCTTTATAAGTGATTTATAAACAGAGATATATATATTTTTTAAAACGTCGAGTTACTTAAAATGATCACTATTTTCTTCGTCAAACTTTTTTTTTCAAACAACCTACAGATTTAAATATAGGGCAGAAATGAAAAAGGATTGCATTTTTGGACAAGTAATAACCTAATCTACGTGCTTTTAATAAATACAGTGAAAAAATAAATACATTTCTATCCTGAATTAGCAAAAAACTGTTAATTAACTTGGCAACTAAAAAATATGCCAAAACAGAGATAAAACTCCGCCAACGACCGTGTACCATCTGCATTATAATAGCACAAATCAGTTACGGGTTAATCATATCAAATTTCATCTGCAAGTCAGCCATTTTTTCTGAAGATATATTTTTTAATAAAACTTCATAATTATAAGAACACGCATTTTATCAGACAATTAAATGTGACTGCAAATTGTGGCCGATGACTGTTTCCAACAGGAATAAGAATGAAAAATTGCCTAGTTAGAATATTGATCTGGGTGGCTTAGTGGTAAAACGTTAGCACGGCACACTGAAGGTCCCAGGTTCGAGTGCTGGCGCAGGTCAATTTTTCACTCATGTTGGTTTAGTGCATTTAATTGTCTGATAAAATGTGTGTTCTTATAATATTGTAAAATAAAGTAATCAGACGTAGTGTTCATTCTTTTAATATATATAAAATTTACATTTTTAGAAAGATCTTTAAAAAAAATTAATTTTGAGGGAAGAGGTACCTTCTGAAATGTATACATTAAGAGTTATCGGCATTTAAAATTTCTTTCCAAACGTAAACAAACTTTTCGAAAAGGAATTGAATATGATTAATTTATTTCTATAAAACCACGGAAAAGGGCAAGCATTTCGTTCGCAGGCTGAGATCCTTTGACGTCATTTTTCTATAAATTAATGGAATCCAGTTGTTAAATTGTTTTTGTTTTAGAAGTTAAGTTTCCATTTAAATTTATTGTAAGAGTACAGTGTTTAATTGAATAAAATAATGTAAATCTAAGAAATTGCTAAGATATTTTGCTACTTTTCACCGTTAACTACGTTTTATAAAGATTCGCCAGTCAATGGGATTTAATGCTAATAATAAAAGAGCATGATATCGCGTTTGATTTCAAAAGCAGCGCTGACGCGCTATGTACATATTCCATTTTTACTCATCTCATCGATTAGTCAGTGATATTTTTTAACGAAGGATAACAAGTATTATAACAAGCCACATTTAGTATGTTGTTTTTAAAGGTGTAATTAGTTTAATTGAAAAATCTACTGGTATTTCTAGTTAACCCTTTAAACAATAACTGAAAGTAAAATGTAATTTTATATAACTTTCTCATGTTAATTTCATAGAGTAGATTATTTATATTATGTATAATCTATTTAAAAAAAAAGAAATGATATCTACAAAAAATAACTTTTCAAAGGTAAAAAAACAGCCAAGCTTAAAAAAAAAACCTAAAGTTGTGGCTAAAAAATGGTGTGATATCAAATTTCCAAGCTTTTATTATAGTACTTATTTAACTTTTTTCCATTAAATAAGTTATCATATATATATAAGTCGAGTGCTACGTATATGTTAATAGAAATCGTTTTCTCCTGTACTAAATATATTCTAACGTGTTTCTGAAAATTCAATTTTTTTCAAATTATGCATGATGGGCTTGGCGACCATCTTTCCATATTTCTAAGCACCCAAATTTCTAAATTAAAAGCGTAATATGTTTGCAATGTAATATGTTTATAACAATGTCGAACTTCAGATTTTAACTACGGACAGATAAATTGAGGAAGACTGATATTTTAATAAATTGATTTTTACTACTTTGAAATGATTAATTGCTCTAAAAAATAAATCATAAGATGAATCCTTAAAATAAGTCATCATTATTTTAAGACACAATTTTCAGAACATACAAGTCCATAAACGAAACGCTTAAAATATTTGCTTAAGTTATAATTTTGAACTTCGGATTTTAACTACGGATAGGGGTGCTTAGAATTTTGTGTATAATATGGAAAGATGGCCGCCAAGCCCATCATGCATAATTTGAAAAAAATTGAATTTTCAGAAACACGTTAGGATGCATTTAGTACAGGAGAAAACGATTTCTATTAACATATACGTAGCACTCGACTTATATATATGATAACTTATTTAATGGAAAAAAGTTAAATAAGTACTATAATAAAAGCTTGGAAATTTGATATCACACCATTTTTTAGCCACAACTTTCGTTTTTTTTTGTTTTTTTTTTAAGCTTGGCTGTTTTTTTACTTTTGAAAAGTTATTTTTTGTAGATATTATATATACTACTTAATTTTAATCCCAAAATGCCACAATGACACCAGAATTTTATAATCAAATTTTGAACTTACAAGGTACATGAGGAAAAGCTTTTACTTATTTTAAAATAAATTCGTTCGTGAATCCTGTTGTCAATCAATCATTTCAATATTTTAGCTACAAGAGTACTTTGCCCCTGAAGGGGTTAAAAGTACAAGAGAAGAGGAAGATCACTGCTTGAAGCGCACGAGCAGGGGTGGGAAAGAGAAAAAATGCAATTTGTGCTCATTTCTTATGTGCATTTTTTTTTTTTACAGAAATCATCCCGAAAGATCGAAAATTTTTGGTCGCCAAATCAAAAAACTTGGTAGCCAGTGGCGACCTGGCGACCGCATTTGTTAAGCCCTGGTTATGAATAATAATAAATATATGTATATATATATATACAGAAATGAATTTGAAATTAAATTGCAATATAGTTAAATATTTGTGGAACCAATCATGTGGGTGAATGTGGCAGAATCATCAAACCTAAATGACATGTACGATTTCATCCCTGCACGAGCTATAATAATTTTTTTTTTTAAGTACAAGATTTGGACAATCGTTGCATTCATTAAAATACCAGAAATGTGTGAATGAAATATAATAAATAAAATAAGTAAATGAAGTAAGTAATCATATCCTCATGAAGAATCCCAGGCAGGCATGCATTAGCAAAACTTTACATGTTGCCAAAACATTTTGACTATTCCGAATAAGTATAAAATTACTGAGGAACGATATAAATATATATTTGACCGAAACAGCGTTCTAATTCAGTAGTTTTTCCTCCCATATGTCTGTGTGAAACCGAATTGCCTTGGGTTTTTAGGTTAACGTTAAAGTTACGTTTTATTTGTAAAATAAAAAAAAAATCATCATGAAGTACTTAAAAAAAAATCTTTAAATGAAATAGGATGGTACATCGGCTAACGAAAATAATTCGTTTCGGAAGCACATTTGTTAACCGAAACGTGGTTTAGTGTCCGATTAAAATGCAACGCAGATACGTTATGTTAATGTGCGTATAGAATAAAACATTCGTTAACAGAGTCCGAAAAACAGCGAAACAGATCTTCGTCAGCACATGTATTCGTTAGCCGTGGTACCACTGTAATTGTTTACGCGTGCTATTCGAGAAGACAATCGTACCTGCTTTCTTTTCTATTTATTTTACTGTAAATGGATGGGGCTTGTTAACGTTAATGCCGAGAATAGCTGAATAGGGTGATAATAAACAAGGGGAAAAAATATGTAGGAAGTTTTGTTTATCTGATATTTTTTTTTTTAACTTCAGAGTAAGATTTTGGGATTCGTAATTCTTGCTCTATTAATGTAAAGTTGTTATTTTGCAATGTCTCGGTTTATTATTTTAGCAGTATGGGATGCTCGATGAATGCGACGGTATTACCAGGTTTCAACATCACTCTGATATTGCGACTAGTCACTGCAAAAATATCGTATTTCAGATTAAGCTGCCGTATTCTTCTTTTAAGAAATCTACTATACATATTACAGGGTGTTCGATACGAAACGCCCTAATTTGAACAGTCTGTAATACAACACGTAATCGTTGCATTAAGCAGTTTGAAACAACAATGGATACACATAGTTATGAAGTTTTGTTTGTGCAATCACACTATTTCTACATGTCTAAGGCGGATGGCCAGAGAATTAGATCTCCTCTCCCAATCCCTCTTTGTTAGAATCCAATAGTCAATGTGTTCGGGACTCCCAAATGCGAGTGTGGAGGGGCTCCCTCCTGCCAATGGACCCAAATTATGCATACCACCACAAGGTTTGTGCTTTTTCAGAATTTGTTGTCATTTTTCAATTTTGAGTTTTTCCGATTTTCAGCACCTTTAATAGGAGTCATTGATATGACAAATTGTCTTGATTGTTTATTATCTTCAGTATATTGTGCTGCCTCTTAAAAAACCCACAGTGAAATGTTTCCTAAAAAAACCCACCCTAGTACTGCATCAAATATTTCACTAAAGTCAATTTTTTTGCTTTTTTGTGTTTTTTTTGCACCATTTAGATTAATAAAAATACCTAAGGAGTGCTTATTTAGTTTTAAAATAATTAATGTTAACAATGGTGTGTGCAGAATTCTGGCAAAACATGAGCTTCATTTTTACAGATTTTCTTGTTATAATAGAATTTTAGAATGATCTACATAAGTTTTTATTTGTTTTATGTTAAAACATTAAAATGTAATAAAATGCTTCATTTTCAACTGATTATGTCAGATGTGGGGGGTTTTCAGGCAACATAGGTTAATTTTTGGAAAAGTGGGGTTTTTCAAATTCTCTCTCAATTGGCTGTCATTTTGTAGTAAAGTAATAAAATGAAAAATGCTCAACATTAAAATCTTAGTCAGACCAACCTGTAAAAATTTAGCCATGTTTATATTTTTAAAATTCTTTATTAGACTTTATATAGAGAAAATTTCAGAAAATGGGGTTTTTTTTTTAGAGTACAGCACAATAAGTGTTTAAAATTAGGACATTTCGTCTCGGACATCCTGTTGTATATCATAGAATATATTTTTAAAAAGATTAATAATAACTAAATTGTTAATTGATTATGTCACAAACCTTGAATATATTCTATTCAGTATCTGTCATGCTAATTGTGTACAAAATTTCCTATACGTATATCAGAAGTTTGTGGAGTTTTTTTTAAAGCTGAAAAGCTAGAAGAAAAAACAGAAATCCATTGAGACATAAACTTTAAATAAATAAATTCAGTGTAAAAAAGTGGAACAATTTATGTAATTCAGCATAATACTTTTGTCATTTCTTAACTCTATATTCCCTCCTGAGTCCTGAAACTAATTTATGTGCACGATATTTTTAAAAGTGTCGGAAACATTCTAGGTATATTTGTAACAAACCCTTTGTTGCCAATGATTAAAAGAAATTATCGAAATATCCTAATGATCTGACGATTGTCTACACAATGTCACTTCATCGATTGTGTGGCAAATGATTTTTGCTGCAAATGAACAGCTCACGTTGCACATATAGGAAAATAAGTTAATTTTGCATCACCTTGAGAATTAACGAAAGTAGCACATTCGAGATTTTTCAGGCTCGTCAGAAAGGCTGGTAATGAACTTCAGGTTTTTTTTATTTTCTGTCCTTAATGAACATTAGGATTAATGACCTACTTTTGAAGTGGCGTTATTAATGTTTGCGCTTTAAAAACTCGTCCGTTAAAGTGCGAGTGGTAATCATTATAATAAAGAATATAACTGTTGTAACTTAATTCAGATATGTCTGTCTGAGACTGGACTTTGATTATTGTATCGAGTTGCCAGTAGATAATTTACCTTACCGGTTAAAAACTTGGAAATTCACATGTTAAAAACTGGGGTTGTTGAATGTAGTGTTTGAGCAAGAATAACATTTAAAGTGAAGGAAATAAAATATTTTAACAGACTTCTACTTCCTGATGACACGAAAACGAAATTTTGGAAAATAGGGTAAGTGCTCCAAAAATCCACAAGGAAATACGAAATTTCATAAAAAATTTATTTTTTGTTTAAAATGAAATAGTATATTTTTTCTATGTGCAACCACCTTTCATGAGTCATTAGCTATCAGCAAAGAATTTGTGGTATTTTTTTTTCCATTAGTAATCAGTTTTTTTAACACTGTCGGTTTGTCTGTCTGTCCGTGCTCTAACTCGTGTAAATAGACTTGGATTAGCATGCAATTGATATATGTTATTGAAGTCTACTATGGCATCTTCGGTATTGAAAATGAAGTGTAGCATTTATAATTCGTTTGCAAGGAAACTTAAAAGAATTCTATTACATTACGGTCTATGGAGAAAAATTGTCTGCAGTGTATTTTAATGATGTTACTCTATTTAACATATTTAAATTGATATACATCCCTGAGGTGCACTACAAGATGCTTAATAGTGTGCATAGCATTTATCGTTCAGTTACAGGAACACACAAAAGAATTCGGTGACAGTACTTATCTATGAACAATAATTTCTGGAACTGCATTTTCAGCTGTAGTAGACGTTTATAAATTTAGCTAATTTTCTGCATATTACTATTGTGTATAAATTCTATAGCTCGTGTATAGGACTACACAAAAGAATTCGAGTATATTTCCGTTTACTGATGAAAATTGCTAAAGGGGATTTTTCAATTGTATGCTATGGGGAATTTTCAACTGTGCTATGCGTTTCTTAACTAAACCAATTTTTAATGTACTATGTAGTACATTTACAAATCTATAGATCATATACAAAGCTGCACAAACGAATTCGGAGATTTTCCCTACTTTTGATAGCAATTCCTGAAATTGTTTTTTCAAATGGGTTGTGCGTTTTCCAAATTGTTTACTTAGACTTAATCTTTACCTTATAAAACTGTGAAATTTTGTTACAAAGTTTTGTTGAGAAGTGTTTTATAATCTATTCTTGACGCGTGATTTTTCGGGTTTTTTTTTTTTTTTTTTTTTTAAATAAGTGGTTGGCTACTGGTGCTTCACCCCACCCCCCCCCCCTGTATTAGGTAATGGGCAAAATCACCAGATGTCCTGGTTTCAGAGCCGGCATCCCGACACTTTTCTTAAATGACCCGGTTTTTACAAAATCCTTAAATTATCCGGGTTTCCACAAATTAAACATATCATTATTTAATAAGCTGCAAGTTTTTGGAAGAAATCAGAGAGAGAAACCAAATTCAAATTCTCTATTCCCAAACTGTCGAACGACTGAAATGTACGAAGGGAGAGTGTAAAATTTAAAATAAATTTTTGTATTTTAATAAATCTTTGTATTTATATATCCTAAAAATGAATAAGCCGCAAATTAAAAAAAATGTTTTTGGAAATCATTAATGTAAGCTCCAAATATATTTCAGAATTCGGAAACTTAAAGGCTTTTCTTTTAGGGGGAGAGGAGAGCATGGCTAGATATTTTCGCCAGGCCAAAAAATGGAATAAATTAATCTGGAATAAGTTATGAAATCGCTTAGTAGCAGAAAAAGCCTCACCACTTTTTTAAAAATCACCTTTTATGAACCACCTTTTTAAAAATCACCTTTTAAAAATCACCTTTTATAAACCACTTTTTTTTTTTTTTTTTTTTTTTTTTAACTGGTTAAAACCTATAAAAGCCGGCCGGTATTGGTTTTAACCACTTAAAAGATGGCTTATAAAAGGTGATTTTTAAAAAAGTGGTGAGGATTTTTGTGCTGCTAAGCGATTTCATAACTTATCCCATAAGCCCATATGAAGAGATTAAATAGAAGAATGATCAATGTTGAAAGAGGAATTAGGAAAGAAATAATATTTAGAGAGATTTTGATACATGTAAGTGTAGAAAATAAGAGAGAACTAATAATAATATTTAAAAAAAAATGTTTTCAAAATTAAATTCGTCAAAATAAAATGTGGAAAAGTTTGTTGCTATTCAAAACAGGTCTTTATGCATATCTTTTTAATACATAACTGCTTTCCATAGTGAGAAATAGTGTTTTTTATTAGATGACTTTATGAAAATTTTTAAATATGTAATTAAAAATAAAAAGACTGTTACATATTAATAGCCCTTAAAATTATTTGATTAATAAAATATAACTAAGCAACTATTGTCCTAAAATTGAAATATTTAATTATTTAAAGCAGTAAAAAGTGTTAAAGGCCAGTGTAAGCCAAATAAAGCAATTGGTATGCCTTTTAAAAATTTAACTGACATATTTGCAAATCTAATTACAAATCACTAGCAGCTCCATGTATGTGTTATTCCCATATTAATGTCTTTATTATTGAGAAATTATGTTACTTATTAAATTCTAACTCAATAAAATGTCTTTAAAATTAGTTCAAAAACACTTTAAAATGTGGAATTTATAATTAAAATGCCAAATATAAGTATGCCTGTATAAAAGCCAATTTTGGCTTTTAAAAGGTCAATTTTGGCCTTAAAACAGCCAGTTAAAACCAATAAAAACAATCTGCATGGCTTTTTTTTTTTTTTTTTTTTTTTTGCAACCCTGGAGGAGATGTTTCCGGATATCTCCTTATAATAGTTAATCCCATTTTTAACGTTTCTACATAAAATGAACTAACATGTTAGTTTGCAAGCAATGAGAGGAGAACCTGCTCAAAAAAAGTTCATAAATAAACCTTCATCTCTGCGAAAAACTGTTAAAGTGTTAGATAGCTAAAGGCAAAAATAAAAACAAGCAAGAGTTTTTAATTTAATGCTTGGAACTTTAGCCTATCATCTTCTTTCAATTTCATTTCAAAATCCTAAATTCCGGGAATGTATTTTTAATTCCAAGTAAATTGCGTGGATATATAAATTGTGTGAAACCATAAATTTAAGGAACTGAAAAACGCTGTTGTATTGTTGATGTAAATTGCTTTTGAAATACTTTTTTTTTATAAAGTAAATTTTTAGCATGTTTTTTGTTAAGTGTGTGATGGTATTGAAATATAGGCTGTTTTTCTTTGTATTTGCAGGCATGGCCGTATTAGAAGTAATCCATTCCACGAAAAGAAACGAGAGACTTTCGATAGTAATCCAGACTATTCGTTTAGTAACTCTAATAAATCTTTTTGTAATAGCTCAGGTAAGTTTGGTTCCTTTTTTTAATATTTAAAAAAAATGGAGCATGATAAATTGAATAACATTAATATTTTCAATTGAATTAAATAGATAATTCCGCCCACCTCTTTCAGAAATTTATGAAATGAAAGAAAATAATTGAAATAAGTAGAAAAATAAAAATATATATTTTTTAAATAATATATTTTTTATTTATAAGCTATAATTGATTATTTTAAAAATCAAGCCTAATTTCATGACTGCAATTGATTGTTGTTCCGAACAATTTCCACTGCTATACGCCAATTTAGCGTGGATTCCGACTATGGAAAATTCACCCCTTTGATTTATGCTTCGTAATAAGCAGCAAATTAGTGAATTTATTTAAAAAATTATAATTTTTGCTCTGTTTCTTTTTTAGGATATGATAACAGGAGAGAAAAAAATAGCATTATTATCTATTTAGGATTTCTAAATTCTTTTCCCAACGTATAATAATCACAATTTAATTAAAATTAAACTATTAATTGATATGTGTTTAAAATACATCATTGTGGCAGTTTCACAACTGTTGGTGTAATTTAAAGAGCGCAGTTTGACATATAATTAACTCCATTGTTGTTGTTACTCGTATATACACTGGAAAAAAAATTGTTGATTTTACAGTATAATACTGGCACCCCAGCTGCCAGTATTATACCGTAAAATTAACAGTAATAAACTGTAAAATAAGCAGTAATACGCTGCCGCGCATGCGCGGCTGCGTATTACTGAGTACTACTAAGTAAGAACGCATTTGCCTTCTAACAACATGTGGTTCTAAATTTGATGAAGGACTAGAGTTTTGTTTGATATGAAACAGTTCTATAGTGTTTATTTTGTCATTTTTATAATGTTCTTTTGCAAAGTGTTTTACCTTAACTATCTAACGCCAATTTGTCGGTGTTTTTTTTTCCTTCTTTTAAAGCTCTTAAAAGTTTGTAGATTGTTGCCAGTTTATTTCAGGCTACTGAGAAATATATACCACTGCATTACAGCTTTAAAAAAAAAAAAAGTTTTTATCATTTCACTTCATTAATTTTATTTAGAAGTTAATTAAAAGAAAAGCCTGCTGTGCAGCATATTATACACTTCATTTAACATTCAAAACATTTTCAGTTATTTAGGTTAGAAAAACATAAATTTAACTTAGGAATTTTTTAACCTTGGTTTTGTGCAACAATATATTCGATAAGTCCTATAACACATCATTAGCTTGTCATTTATTTAGTTATTATTATTTAGTTATTTTTTATACCTGAGATGTGAAATTCCGATTAACATATTGGGGGAAAAATTCGTAAAGGATATGACTATAAAAGTGGGCCTTTCAACGGTGAATATAAAAGTTTTCTAAAGAAAATGTATTATTTTTTAAATTGTTTATTGTATCTATTTAATGTTACATAATATTTGGGGTATGGCCAAAATTGACTGTTTTTACTATTTTATTAGCGTTTTATTTTTTAATGCACAGCGAACGAAGGTATCATTTTGATTGTTATCTACGTTTATGTTAGGGATAGAAGGATTTATCAAACATTAAAATAAATTTGTTTACCTCAATTTGCTCATATTTAAAAGATACATTTTTTTTATTGATTTTTACATTTTATCTGTTTATGAAATGTAAAAATCTGAAAGGTCTCAGAGTCAGATAATCACAGAGCGAATGAAAGTACCATTTTGATTTTGGTCCATGTTTATGTTAGGGGTATAATTTAAGGCTGTTCTCAAATCTAAAGGAGCTAACTTTCTGACAGATTTCTAAATTCATTTTTGTTCGGAAACGCATGAAATAGGCAGGTGTTCCCTATTCAGAAACTGTGTAATCGAATGGAGTTTTCCATTTTTTTCGTACCGGCAGAACTTTCAGAAAACACCGTCAAAGATGAAATTTTGAATCGAATTTCCGGACGCGACGACTCTGAAAAGGAGAAAAACCTGTCGACAGTTGATAACAATCGCTTATAACTCGATAAGTAATTTATTTATCAAAAAATGGAAAACACCATTTGATTCCAAATCGTTTCAATAGTCAAGCCTACCAATTTTATGCCTTTACGTTAAAAAATTAGTCAGAAAATGTATCAGAAAGTTTCGCATTGTTGAGCAGGGAATTTGAGAACCTCCTTAAGGATTTATAAAAGGTTAAAATAAAAATGACACTTCAATTCACTTCTACTTGGAAAAAAAAAATTTGTTTACAAGATAAAGTTTATTATATTATATATTTATCTTATAAATTCTTATATATTCATGTAAGGTTACCTTTCTAACACTTTCCAATATAGTTGAAAAGTGTTTATGAATTCGGGAAAAAGTGTTTATGTTTGGCGGGCCGTCTGTCTGTCCGTACTCAAATTCGTATAAATATGGAGTATAGCCGTTTAATTGGTATATGTCATTCAAGTTTACCATTGGCATGTTTGGTTTTGAAATGAAGTGTGTCGCATTTATAGTTCGTTTACAGGATGACTTAAAAAAATTCCGTTACATTATGGTCTATAACTCGAATTCTTTTTGTGCAGGCTTGCACAAAGAATTCGAGTACTTTCCCGCTTATTGATGGAAATTTCTGAAGAGGAATTTTCAACTGTGTGATTAATTTCCTAACAAAACTAATTTTGTGCATACTATGTCGTATATACACAAAACTGTAGATCATATACAGTTTTACACAAAATAATTCGGATATTTTTCTACTGTAGATGGTAACAAAATGGCTGAAATTGGATTTCCAAATGTGTTATGCGTTTTCCAAATTATTTACTTGGACTTCATATTTTTAAACGGTGAAGTTTAATTACAGCACTCTGAATGTGTTGGAAAATGTTTCATAATCTATGCTTGACGCATGTTTTTTTTCTTTCTTGTTAAATAATAATAATAATAATAATAATAATAATTGCGTATTGTTACTTAAAAACTGTTGTATGACTTTAAAGTTTTTATGAATGTCGCGAGAACCACTTCTAAATCCTTATCGACCTCTAGTCCTTTATAAAAGTTCAATTATTTTCAAAATATTACTGTCCCATTCTTTTCAGCCTATATCTTAATGGTCTTTGTAAAAAAAGGAAGAAAAAAAACCCATCAGAAATAACAAAAATATATTCTGAAAATTTCAAAAAAATTGTATCACATACAGAAAACTTAAAATGTCATAAATTTTGCATCATTTTAGATTTTCTAACGTTCATTCGGGAATGAAACAAAAAAAGATTGTAAAACTTTATGTGCAAAAATATGCTAATGCAATTTTTGTCTTCCGATGATATCTTCCCAAAAATTGCACAGAAAAGTAATTCAGCACATCACATTTGTATTCAAACGTAGCCTATAAAATCCAACCACTGAAATCGGTTTTGAATATATCTGACATTATCTTTGCGTATAAATAGAAGTTTAATCTTTTTTTTCACTTTTTTTAGCTACTAGTCCTACATAATAATAAAATTCGAAATTTATGCGTTATAGGAAGTTATTAAAGTCTGAAGTACAACGTGTGAATGTATTTATGTATAGAATCAAATACAGTTCCATTAAATGGCTTCGAACTGAAACGTCGAAATCGGGGGTGAATTACTAAAGATATTGAGTTCTGTAGAATTTTCTTTTGAATTGCTGTATTCCTGTGATGACAGTATTTTATATTCAAATGCTTCTGAAAATAGTAATTTCAAATTCGCTAAAATTTATAGTCTGTACGAGGTTTTTGTTGGGAAAGTATAAACGTCTAAAATGATAGCGTACGAACATAAGTGCCCGGAGTTGAATCCCCCCCCCCCCCCACACACACACCATTGAATCATCAAATTCTTCCCTTACGGAGGATTTCCGATTGTATGATTATTAAGGCTGTTTTCAAATCTAAACTGGCATGAGCTCTTATTAAAAAAAACTATGTAATCGAGCTGTCTTTTCCGTTTTCCAGTAATGGCAGAAGATTTTTCAGAAAATGCTGCCAAAGCCGGCGTTTTTACTCGAATTTCTGGACGCGAAAACGCAAGAAAGAGAAAAAAATAATGCCTGCCTGAGACGATAGCTCATAACTCAACTTATGTACCGGAAAATGAAAAAAAAAATTGTCTGATTACTTCGATAGTCATGCCTGCAAGTATCATGCTTTTATGTTTAAAAAGGAGTTAGAAAATGTGTCAGAAAATGTCGCGTTATTGATCGGGAGAAAATATGTTTTTTAAGAACTAACTGTCAGAAGTGCAAATTCCCACCTGCGAAAGTGAATATTTTACCCGTTGGAAAATTGTCTGAATTCAACACTGGAATTAGAACCATGAGCTCACAACAGAAGCCTATGAATATCTGAGTTTTGAGTTCGAACCCAGTGATATCGGTAGGCCTGGGTCCTTGGCACTTCGAAAAGATTGAATCCTCTATTTAGAAATAAGATAGATTCAATGAATTTAATACAAAATATGCCTATTTTGTAAACTACCACAAAACATTTCTGTCTCAGCCACATTAGGACTTCAAGTTGAACCTTTTCATCCTCTGTGAACATCATCTTGCTTCCAAGATGGTTTTTTAGTGGACTAAACAGATGAAAATCGATTGGGGCTAGGTCGAAGCTGTATGGTGGATGTTGAAGAAGTTGCAAGATGATGCTCACAGATGATGAAAAGGTTCAACTTGAAGTCCTAATGTGGGTGAGACACCAACCCAAAGAATGTTATGCAGCTGGTGTTGGGGCGCTGATAAAACGGTGATATAAGTGCATAAATATGGGTGGAGAATATGTTGAGAAATAAAAATAGCTTTGAAGTGAATATCATTATAAGTTATTATTTAATTATCTTTTGTGACTTACTTAATGACTTTCCCTCGTAATAAAACTCGTTCACAATTTCACAAAAACAGGAACCTGTGAGAAAATTCTGGACAGACTCTTGGTCATTTTTCCTTCTACAATACTTCTTAAACGTATTTTTCCTATGTCAGTGTAACTAAAACTAACCGATACCTAATGAAATAAACACGAGTCAGCACGAGTTTTACTTATTCTAAAATTCATTTTCTCAATAGAAATTAAAGGATTTTAAATTGTGTGTGTATAGTTGTAAGACATTGGTGATCGTTATTTTGTGTTTATTGTTAGATTATTTTTAAATTGCTGATAAAACATTTCTTTCTTCTAGTCATTAATGAATGCCAGCCTCATTGCCAAATAACTCTAAAAAATACCAAAGAAGTAAGTGCACAAGAAAATACATTTTTCCCCTTGTTGAATATATTTATTCGAAATAGTTCATAATAATGTGTATTTTTTCTTGTTTTACATTTTTTTACGCTGTTCAAAACGATTTGGTGAATTGAACAATTAATTTGAGACGCGCGGAAACGTGTAAATTAGAATAGTTGAAAAATCTTCCAAAACTTTGCAGGAAACTTTTTTATTAATTGTGTTTCTATTCATCAAAACATATTATGATTTTTAAGTTATAAAAATAGATGTATGTAAAAAGTTTACATTAATTACAAAAATTACTCTTAAAATATATTTTCTCAATTTGGCTCAAGTTACTTCGGTTTTAAAATAAATGATTCATTTGATTTATACTGTTAAATATGGCCAAAAAGAAAATTAGAGAGGAACCACTATTTCGCAATGAATAAAGTGATACTTCCATACTAACTTACAGTTAACTGTAAGTCTTTATTAAATCTGGATATGCGAAAACGCTTTCTTTATCTAGAGGCACAAAATCAATATTTGCCCAATGTTCATATTTTTAATTGGTGTGCATATTTTCAAAAAGATAAATATTTACAAAAATTTATTTTCAATTCAAAATTTACCAACATGCAGATATAACATAATTAACTTAGAAGTTATGCATAGTTAGAATTTTTATTTATTTAATACTCTTTTTTGTAGCATCAGTAGGATTTTAAAAATATTTTATCTTTAGTCTATTTACTTTTTTTGCTTTATTATTAATATTTTATGTGTGTGTGTGTAAATATAGTATATTAAATTTTAGAATATTATTGCTTATCGCACTTTTCTTTTTCAGGTTATTGGTTTCAATAATATTAGTGAGGCTATACAAAAACTTGACTTTAGGAATGCCGTACACGATATTAGGAGATTTAACTATATTTGTAAGGTAGGTTTGTTTTTCTTCTTTTGCAATCGTTTTTGCATCTGTGTAATAATATCTCTCAAATTTAAAATTACTTATATTTTTAATTGACTTCAAATGGAGAATTCTCAGTTTGACTGAAATGGATTTTTTAACGAATTATCTTACATTACTTTGGTTAGCAGGCCGCAGGTATGATATAAAGATATCGAATGATACCTTTTATGTGCGGCCCGAGATACATAATCAAAAACCTCTATTTATTACATTAATTGAGATCTGTATAAAAGTTTTTAAGACCTTCACTGTTCTTTTATATATTTACATGGGAAGACAAAAACTGTCCTGTTATTTAAAATTATCTTCAATACCGTTTCCTTAGTCAAAAGTTCTTTTTACATGTAGTTCTATTTGTGCTATAGTGGTGTATACATTTCTTAATCTTCAACACTACACCAATACTATTCCAAATTTATTACATTTGCACTATACATTTCTACACTTTTAAAAAAAAGTTTTTGTATTGAGAAAACGATTAATTTATTAAAGCAAATCACCTGATTTTTTTCTTTAGAACTTGGAAATGCTACATTGTTATATTATTATATTACGTTTAACTAATAAGGCTTATTAGGGTTGAACGTTTACCGTAGAAACTAGTCGTTGGGGGCCACCGTAATACTTACCCATCATGGATATGCATAATGTAAAATATTAAAATAAAAAATGTGTAAACTACTTATAAAATGCATTGCAATTCAAATAAAATCGAGGCTTGATGACGTCACAAACTTTAAAGGCTCGATTACTGAATTGCTTGAAAGAAACATCCTTATAACTCCAAAAATAATAATTCTATTAACTAGCGGTTTATTGCATCTGATTAAGCGTAAAATTTCCAATTAAAATATATCTTTGAAGTGAAATTTGGATGAAATACAGGGTCATGAAAAATCGAAGAGTGTGGAAAATAGGATTCCAAATATCTCGGCAACTCATTATCCGATCGACTTCATGCTTTATGCAAAATTTATGTTTTTTTATTGTCTTTTATATTCATATCTTAAAATAACCAATTTCAAAAATTTTTATATACCTTTTATCTGAATGAATATTTCGAGAGTCCGAAAAAAATAGTTCCGGTTAATCGAGGTTATTGAAATGAAATAAGCTTCTTCCCATTATTACATACTAAGTACATACCAAATTGCAAGTCTCTATCTCAATTTTTTCAGGAGATAGAGCGTTTACAGACACACAGACGGACGGCAATTTTTTTTTTCTAAAAATATGTTTTTCGGAATCTCCAGTGTCTGAAACGTGTAAATCCGTCAATTTTTTTTTTTCGATTTTCAAAACGATTACAAGACTTACCCTATACTACGTATGATGTGTAAGTAAAAATTGGCAGCAAATTGTTTTATACCACTATTTGTACATCATTTGCAATTGAAATCTATTTCTATTACCACAAAGTTTATTGCTTCGAAATAGTGGTGTTAAAAGTTTTGGTAATATTTCTTTTTCGACAAACGTTCAATCCTACTAATTATATTAACTTTATTATATAGGTTTGTTATATACTACTTTTTTTTTAATCTTACTATTTAAATTACCCTTTTTTTACATTAAAATATAATTGTGTTGCGGCCCGTCGAACGTTCCAAACATATGTTTGCGGCCCGCGAGAAAAAAAGGTTGAGTATGGCTGGGTTAGATCAACAACTTTCAACCGCTGTGCGCACGAGAAGATCTTAGTATGTTACAAAACATTTTTTGAAGTTCAATATAATTAAATTGTTATCTTTTGATTACATTGGTCAGCACTAAAATCCTCCCTATAAAAATAATGGTTGATCCTTGTAGATTTCAGCTCATTAAATCAAAATATCGCAATAAAATCACTGTATCACGCAACAATTTTTAGAGGGGGTGAATTGTTTTTAAAATTAAGGTAATTTATATCTTACTAAAACCTAAGTGGAAATAGCGTAAACAAAAATGTATATGTTAATATCTAAATAACCTATAAGTAAATGTATATAAACATTACCGAAGATACAATGTGCAAAAGGAATTAAAATATGTTAGCGGATACTGCTGAACGCGACAGAGGAGGAGGCAGCAGAAAAACAATGAACTAGACTAATATCAGCAAAATATATTTTCTTGATATATTAGTTGAGTTGTTATCTAAGATGGTAAAAATACCTTTTTCATGTTTTCACTTTAAGGTTGTATTCTAAATTAATATAACAATCCTTCATTATTTGTTATTATTTAAAAAAAGTGCTTTTTAATGGTACGTGTTGGAACAGTTTGGATGCCATACTTAGATTTATGAATATAAGATCTATATAGTTCACGTATTTGCTTCCCAAAAATTTTCGTCGACCATTTTTTTTTTCCAAGAATAAATTTTCAAGTATTGTAAAAACAGATAAAATAAAATAAAGCTATCCTATTTGAGGGTGTATAAGACGCAATTTTATTTTACCCTTAAAATGCGCCTTGAAAATAGGGTGCATCCTATACAATGATGGTATAGATTTTTGTTCGCTCCATTTGGTATTTCTTATGTTTAATATGTTGCATGTAACGCTCATTACTGAACTCCTCGAATAGCCGGGAGAAAAATGTTTGATAAAACACTAAGAGTAAGAGTATAAGGCTCTCTCTTTTTTCAAACGGTATTTATATTTTGCATAATTTTGAAATGATGCTACATCAAAAATTAAAATACAGTCAACTTCCTCTAATCCACAAAGCTTGGGCAGATTATAGGCCATTGTTTGTTTACATTTTCTTTTGCAGATGTGAAATGAGTTATCATTATTAATGCATGAATGCATGTTAAAATGTTAAGATGATAATTTAAAATAAGCTTCGCAATAAAATATATCTTCAACATTAAAAAAACTCATGAATTTCATAAAAGCAAATAATGTAAGCATAATCAAATAATACATAGCAATAAAATAAGCATCAAAGCATACATTATCTTCTATCTACTTCTACTATATATATCAAATGCAAATGGGAATTTCGTTCCAGCGGCTTATAACTTGAGTTCTGCTGAATGGGTTTCTATGGGACTTACACTGTTAATTAGATAATTTTTCAGGGATGGTATTAGTATATTGCATGTTGACTTACGTTGCTTAGTTACAGAATTATGGGGGAAAGTTCCATAATCAGGGAAACCCTATTTTGAAAGATGAGCCTTTTTAAGAGATTCTGCAAAATGGATATCGATAGAACTTACTCTGTTAGTTAGATATTTTTTTAGAAAATGTTTTAACATGTAACATATCGTTCTACGTTACTTAGTTATAGAATTATGGAGAACATTTTTATAATCTGTTGAACCCGATTAACAGAGATTAGTCTTTTTAAAAAATTCTACTGGGCGAATTTTGGTGAGACGTCAAAGATCGATCTAGGCAAAATTTTTAACTAATTTTTAAATTTTTGTTTAGGGTCCCTTCACAAAAATCAATTTGATAAAATGAGACCTTCACAATATTCTTTATAACAAAACAGGCTCCTTCACAATTTTTTTTTAATAAAATAGGCACTTTCACAAAATTATATTCCATAAAAACTTACTATTTATTAATTAATTATTATTTTGTGACTTTTTAAAATGTGTAATTTGTAAAGAAACAAATTAACAAGTTCATCAGAGAGGAAAACTTCAACAAAAGGATTTAAAAAAAAAATTGTTAATAAATGCTTGGTTCGAATTTGAGTAACTGGATTTCAACTTTCGTTACAAAATGTTATTTTTTATAAAAATATAACAAATTTCACAAAAATAACCTTTACTTTTCACAAAAACGGGCACCAAGAAAAAAAATCCTGCATCGACCCCTGGACGTGCATTGTTACTTAGATAAATTTTCAGGGGTTGTTTAAGTATACTGCTTACTGTTCTTTACCAAATCCTACTATAAATTATCAACTAAAAGTGTTGGTCCTTAACAGGCAAAATTTTGTCTGACACATTAGAAACATATAATCACGCAATGGCGTTCGTATCGTGTTCAGCAATACGTAAGGCCATTTCAGGTAAAGGTTCCATATTGCTTTAAAATGCAAGGTCAAATTCACCGATATATTTCATTTGATTCAAGGTTCGTTTGGAGAAACCAACCAGTGTTGCGGGCGAAGCCTGTTAGTTAAATATACAAATCCAAATGCACGTTCATTAGTAATTAATTTTAATTTTCTGAAACATTGATGTAACTTTGTTTGTTTCAATACTTTTGATTTATGTTTGGGAAATTTTACCTTGCAAGTTATTAAAAATACATAATTTCCTGTTCAGACATGAAAGACTGATTTAATAAAAGTTTATATATTTTTAAAAAATATATTAATTTAATTATTGTTTAGTTTATGTCATTAAGATAAAACTGAAAATTCGATTAAATTAATCCAAAAATAAATAAGCAAATAAAATAACTTTCTGCAAAAACAAAGACCCGGTGTGGGGGGGGGGGGGGGTTACTGCTAACCAAATTTATAAATTTCATTGTTTATATCCAAATATGCATTGCAGATTATAAGTCTACGGATTAAAGAGAGTTGACTGTATACTATCGACTGTGGTTGATTATTATTTGCTTGAACGATAAAGTATTTGGAAATGTAGCCTGTTGAACACATTGAGAGATTATAGTTGTGTTTGTGCCCTCATAAGTTGGCAACACTTATGATTTCAATTTCGAATATTGGATAAAACATAAATTAAGTTGGTTTCAGTTGCTAATAAATTTGTTTTTCGCTATTGTGAAAAAAAAAAGCCTTATTTTTATTCATTTCATTTTTTAACATATTTCTTCTTTCATTTTATTTACAGCTTTTGCATTTATTGATAACTCAGAATCTCACCACCCTTAGTGGACGTGCTACTCAAATATTATTTGCTGTGCTAGAAGAAGTTGCTTGCCAAGGTATGTTGGTATGAAAACAGTCAGCTTGCTTATCTGTAAAAACGGAACATGTGTATAACGGAATCCTGTCTTGAACGGGAAAACTTTATGGTGCTAGTAAAAACGATGTAATACAGTTATCGAAAACGGATTTTTTTTTATTTCGCCTTAGCAGGTTTTAACTATATGTATATTTCAGGATTCTCTGCTTCATTTTTATATTTATTTAAAATAATTCATTTAAAAAAAAAAATTAATGTTCAAAATCACTTTTACCAACTGACATGCACTCGGTAAATAAAAAAAAAACTAAATTTAATAAAAGACTGTTAGAAAACGGTTTTATTTATTTATTTTAATTCTTATTCGAAAACTATGATTCATTGTACATATTATCACTGATAACTTTAACCTTTAAATTTGTTTAATCCATTATGCTTGTTATGATGAAGTTTTCATTAAATTAATTTTAAATGCTTTAATTGATTTTTAAAATTTAGATTTAAAAAATATTCATATAAAATGGCGTTATTTTTACTTATTTTAAGCAAAGCTTTTATATATTTTGAAGGGTGGGGAGTACTATAATTTTATAAGATTATGTGTAATTTATTATATTTAATTATTTAGAAACTTTTTCAAAATATTTTATAATGTGAAAAGATTTCTGAAATAAAGCCTGTATTTTAAGACTTACAGAATTTTTGTCATTATGAACTTTGTTAAAATAACTAATTTTCCAAAATATTTTTCCTTATGCAGACCTGCCAAGTCTCCGGCTTTTTTGATACCAGTAATTTAGTACAGAAAATGTTGTTTTACTTAATCAGAGCATTTTGAGATTTAGCAGAACAACATTTTCTCTAAAAAATTACTGGTGTGCAAAAATCCGGAGACTTTGGCGCCTCTGCTTATGTAATAATCATCATTGAACGTTCGCTTAATAATCTAAAATCACTGCTAGCAAATAAAATGTAGATTTTGCATTAATGCTATTTCTCATTGAAATTTTTACTTCTGGTGCCATTTCAAGTTGCCAGTTTTATCTAACGAAATTAAAATACAATTTCTATGATTGACAATAAAAAGAAAAATTTCTTTAAGTCATTCGAAGAGTTAATTTATCATTCCACGCCACACAATCCTTTCTGTTATGTCTCTCTTTATTTTTACATTTCTCAACCTAAAAGTCATGAAAAATTTGTAGCTTGAGTAGATAAGAAAGTTTTGTTTAAAAGGATACTTTTTAGGGTTCCGTACTTAAAAAGTAAAAACGGAACCATTATAAGATCACTCCTGTATCTGTCTGTCTGTCAGTACCATTTTCTCGTAAACTATGTGACGTGGAAACTTCAAACTTGGGAAAGTTATAAAACCTTTTTACCCACCTATTTTCAGATTATTAGTCGTTCACAAATATGTTTACATAGGTGCCAACCTCTCATTAATATTCCGTAATATGCGGGTTAATTTGACCCAGGTTTAACACGTTCCGCACCAGAAATTTTTTAAAGAAATGAAATTAAATAAATTCCACGTAGAAACCTGAAATTGAATAAATAAAGATTCATCCAATAATTTTTCTGGTTTGAGGCGTTGTTAAACTGGGTCAAATTAAACCGCATATTACGGAATATTAATGAGAGGTTGGCAGCTATGTGTTTAGGAAAAAATTAGGGGGCTAATTAAGCTACCTGAAAAAAAAAAAGTTTTCTTTTTGTATATCGTCTGGGGTATCGTGTGAAAGATGTAATACCAAACTCAAAAATACATTTGTTTTAATTTTAGGTATTATAATTTTCAGCGATATCGTCGAAAATGCAATGGAAAAATTAGCCCCCCCCCCCCCTCTATTTCCGAAGCTACTGAAACTAAAAATATGAAAAAATTAGAGGTAGTAGAAGTTTATTTAAACATTGCAGGAAAACTATAGCGATTATCCTAGGTAACATAGTTTTTGAGAAAAACACATTTTTCCGTTACACACAAACTTTACTTTTTGGGCGGTCTGCGGGGGAGTTGACGGGCGCTTGAGGTATCTATCGTCGCAGAATCATCCAAGGATATTTGATAATGATTTTCAAAAAAAAATTGTCGGTAATGAGCCGAGATATTAAGTTACTTGAAAAATAAATTTTCTTTTTATATATCGTGTTGGGTATCGTTCGAAAGATCTGGTAACATCGAACTCAAAAATATATTTGTTTAAATTTTAGGTATTATATTTTCAGAGATATCGTCGAAAGTACTGGAAAAATATTTCCCCCATCCTATTTCTGAATCTACTGAAATTAAATTATGAAAAAATTAAGAGTAGTAGGAGTTTATTAATTAATAAATAGTAATTAATAAATTCAGTGTATCCCTTTGAGCACGAGTTGTACTCGCACATGACCGATTTATTTTTTTAATTCTATACATCAATATAAAATTAGAGCGTATGTCCGTGATTTTCAGAAAAACACTGAATGAACTTAATTCGACTACTTAGATAACGTATAGTCAAAAATATTTTTTTTTTCTTGTCTGTCTGGAAGTTTGTCCAGAATAGGTTCAGAAACTGTTGCATAACAAATGCTACACTTGTGAGGGCAGATAGAGAATATTTCTTGCTACAGTCTGCTGTTTCTTGCATTCCAATATCTGAAATAGCTTTGGAGAAAACAAGGAAAAACTTAGATAATTGATCAATCCATCAACCTTTTAATGCTCAAAAAGGCTGGAACTAATTGATCAATATTAGGGAATCTTGCAACGATTGAAAGGTCTAATTAAGATTTATAAATGATAAATTTGGCTCCAGTCTGAATTTTGTTGCATTCCAACATCTAACATAGTTTTGAGGAAACAAAGAAAAACCGGGAGAATCAACCAATCTTTATTTGCTTAAAACTCGAGAACTAATTGATCGGTTTTAAGGAATCTTTCAGCAATTGAAAGTCTGATCAAATGTAAAAAAATTTTCAGAATTTTCAGTTAACCTACATTGTAAATATGATTCCTTACTTATAATTAAAAAATTATGTAAAATTAATGTTATAAATATTTTTTAAATGTAGAATACCAGTACGGTTAATTTCTTTATAATTTTTAAAACCCATTGTAATCAAAAGAAATGTATTTTAAGGTATTAAAAAGGCATGTTTAAATACACTTAAGAAATACCTCAAACTATTTTTTATGTCAGGCATCTGTAAAGTTAACACGTGTTAACTTTTTTGTCCAATTAATGGTATTCATGTAAAGTTGTATATTTAACTTTTACGTGTGTATGAAATTAGTCGTATTTATATAATACTGTTAGCAAATTATTTTGCAAACGATTTTTTTTTTCACTAATTTGAAGTTTATTTTTGAAAACTGCTGTAATGGAAAAAATGTATTTTAAAGTATTTTTTAAGATACATTTTTAAATACATCTAAGAAATAAAGCCAAAAAAACCTTCTTAATAACACCATAAAATTAAGAAATGTGCAAGGCCTTTCAAAATAATTTTGTCTTTCTTCTGGCACAAAGAAGAAAGACAAAGTTTTTTTGAAAGGCCTTGCACATTTCTTAATTTTAGGGTGTTAAGTTTTTTCGGGGTTTTTTTTTTGTTTTGTTTTTTTTTGCTTATATGTAAATGAAATTAGTTGTTATCACCCTAGTTGTTCAACATTTTAATGTTAAAGAAGTACTTTATCTGATCATTGTTAAGTTATATGGTCAGTTTTTCTTTTACTAATTCATGATATTTTGTATAAATCTGTGTAACTTTTTTCATCTGTTAATGAATATTTTTTGTAATATTTCCAGTTGCAAGCAATCAGCAGAATCTCCACATTCTGCACATGCTCCTAAATGACTTGAAGAGGATTATCAGGAAGTATTATTGTTGGGGCCGTCCTTTAGGCAGTACGCTACTCTGGGAGCAGCATTTAAAAACCATAGATAGGATTTGTCAATTTGCTAGCGATATCCAAATCAAAGAAGTAAGAAGGGGGTTTCTTTTTTTCTTTTTCAGTTATAAAATAATTTTTTAGAGATTTTTTGTTATCTTTATTCTAGTGTTGTAAATAATATTACTGAAATTTCAAAAGTAATACCACTGTTTAGCTGTTTACAATTATGTTTGCTTATAAGTAAAGATTTGGTATAATGGATAATATACTATATATATTATATAATCTATAAAATTATATTATAATTTATTATATATTATATAATTAAATTATAAATCTATATTATATAATTGAATATAATATTCAAATACATTAATCATCCAATTGTTTTATTTGTTATTTTTTTTAAATTAATTAATTTATTTATTTTAGATTTTAATATGAAACCTTTTATAAAAAAAAATTGAACCAATAGTTTTCGTACGTTTGCGATTACCTTCTTCTTGACTTTTGAAATAAAACTTTTTATATAATGGTTGTGATTAAGGAAAAAACACATCATATATGAATAAAAAGCAGTTTAAAAAATTAGTCAAACACCAAGGCAAGAATCATATAGGAAAATATATTTTACAAAAATAAGATAGTAACAAAACTGTGATGCTATAGCACAATAATAACTTTTAAAGATGCTAAAAGCTACAGATAAGTGAGAATCTATATTATAAAGCAAAAACATGTCCACAAGTAACGCTGACATTATATTGACGATGGCAACACCTGGCCAATAAATTTTGCTTTTACTACAATTATTTTAATTTCTAAAAGTACAATTATTTAAATTCTTGCAGTAAGTGTAGCAACATAAAGGAAGCAATTTCTAAAATTCAGAAAATATCTTAATTGATTTTTTTCCCCAGAAAATTATAAAATTCAGTTTTTGAATATGGAAACATAACATCTTTTTTCTCCAACCATTTGATATATTCATGCATACTTTAAAGCTGCCTGATAAAAATCAGCTCTAATTTTTCAGACTATCTGATACATCTTATATCCCTATTCATATTTATAAAATTATTCTCATATAGTCTCAGATTACTTTAACTTTGACAGTAGCTATTATTTTTATTGTAAAGATATTTATTGCTTTTGCTTGATTAAATTAAATATATATATTTGTGGATTATACAAAAGCATGTATTTTGTCTCCTTTTGACTGAGAAGCACTTTTCTGGAGAATATTAATGCATTAAATCAATCTGGAATCATGAAAATATGAATATGTGAGCTCGGTTTAATAAACTTTTATTTGTAAAAATTGCAACAGCATGAAGGAATCATACCAGTGATCTGAAACTAACAGCAAATGTAAATTAAGATGTTGCACTCAAATGATTAAAATTTCAAAGTTACCGCACAAGCATGGGCTGAGCAGCGTCTTCGAAACTGCTGATTTAGCTGTATACATAGAGAGCTATAGTGGGATGTTGAAAATAATATATGGTTATCTCCTAATGTTAAGCATATCATGAGAAGCCATTATACCTTGACGACAACAGAGAGTCATAAGAGCAAACTACTCAGTTTGAACAGGGATGAATGATGGCCAATGAGGAAGGGTTTCTTTCTTATTGTGCAATAGTAGATCGTATGGAATGCAATGCTGCAACAGTGATGCGAGTGGGGAAGCTGTGGACACAAGAGAACTGGACAAGTCAGAAATCTGATAGTGGATGGCAAAATATTTATGCCAGGACAGGATGATAGACACCTTGTCCTCATGGTCATGACAAACCGTACAGCTTGACCTAGACAATTGACAGAATGTTGAAGCACTGCTACAGGTGTAAAATTGTCTGCTCCAAGAATTCGTCAGCATTTGTTGCACCGTTTACTGCATACAAGAGTTCTTTTGTACAGGATTCCTCTCATGCAAAACCATCTGTGGCTGTGGCTACAATGGGCTTCTTGACATGGACACTGACACTGGCATGCAGATTGGCAATAAGTTGTCTTTTCCAATGAATCCTACTTTAATTTGGGGTTCAAAGATGACCGCATCTGCATTAGATGCTGAACTGATTAATGCCAACTTCCAGAGTGTGATATCCATCTTGACTTGATACTGGAGAAATGCCTAGCAGGATGATTTGAGACACTATTGGGTATCATGGATAATCTCAACAGCTAAGAATTGTGGATAATCTCAACAACAATCAGTTCATCAGAGACCTTCTGGAACCTGAAGTCGTGCCCTGCATTCATCACCTTAATGGTGCTGTATTTCAAAAGGACATGTATTTGCTTGTCCATGTATTGCTAAGAATGGTCAAAACTTCTTTCCAGTACAACAGATGCAGATTTTTCTTTTGCCTGCCTATTCACCGGATATGTTCCCTTTTGAACATGTCTGGGATATTGTTGGTCTGTGTTTCGCTCGCCATGCCATTCTGGTATATTCTTCCTCAGGTACAGATTCAAAATCTGTTAGATTCGATACCACGTCGCATAGAAGCACTTGTTGCAATGCGTGGTTGTCTGCAAAATGTTAATTTTTTACATGTATTATTGCTTTTTTGCTTTGTAAATTTAATCAATTATTTGTCCTGATACAGGTCGTTTGTGGAATAAGTTTCATTGAATTCTGATGAGTCCTTCACAGTGTTGCAATTTTTATAAACACAAGTTTATATAATGCATTTAAACAAAGGAAAAATATAAATTCAGTGTTAAGTTGTAGGTAAAATTCAATGTTTTAAATAAATATGAGTTTAATTAAAACTTCAATATTTAATAAAATTTAATTTAAAACCTTTGAATCATGCAGTTATTCCTGTAAAAATATCATAATTTTAAAGAATAGCAAAAGATAATAAAAATAAATCACTAAAGCATTGAAATTTGCATTAATTTTATCCTGAAAATGCAGAGTTTTTTTCCCCGAGATATCAAGGTTTGATTTTCATACATAGTATCAAACACAAAATTAAAAGTATGGATATGATGATTGTATTTAAATTCCATTTAAAAAAATTACTAAATTAAAGTAAATATATTTCATTCTATACTTATTCAATATTTAACAATAAATTTATTTGATATGATATTCAGATTTTCTAAACATGAATTAACATTTTGAATTCACTTTGAATGCTTATAACCTTTTGCAAGTGCAAAATGTTGCAATTCAGCTAATGTTAACTAATGAAGAAATATGATACAATGTAATTTTAACTTTCATCTATCTATACAAAAAGAAAGTAAATTCATAAAAAATTTTGATTTCTGGTTTCTGAACACAAATTTGACTGTTTTTAGAAAATGTCTGTCTGTATGTGATGCAAATTTTGTGGGCAGTCTATCTCAAGAACTAAAGCATGAATTTTATTCAAACTTCAGATTTAGTTAGACCATGGCATAAATTGATACTGATTAGGTTTGAGTGTGTATAGCCCAACAGATGGTGCTGCTGCACTGCATTTTTCATGATTTCTGCAATAAATATATCTCAAGAACTAATGCACAGAATTTAACCAAACTTCATATTCTGTTAGACCTTGACATAAATACATCCTTATTAGCTTTGAGTGTATACTGCTCAACAGGTGTCATTGCTATTGTCTGTTTTTCACTATTTCCGCGATCGCTATAGTTCAAGAATGGATAGATTAAAAACATGAGTTATGATAAAACATACTCTTTGAATCTATATTCAACTTGTACTATAAATACTAATTAAAAACAACACAAATGTCCAAAAACATATACATACGATTTCATAAAATACTTTACTGGAGGTGTTTACATATAAAAAACTGTATTTCTACACAGATAACCGAGCGCTTTCGAGCAAACTTTTGCTCATCCTTAGGGTTACAAATCAAATCGCAAGCACGCAGATGACGAATTTAATTAGTATGGATAGATTGTCTTTTAATTTTGGTTGCATATGATTTGATTTATATGGAAGAAAGTTTTGTGATAGCCACAACATACTAGTTTAAAAATGTAGTGCATTTTCGTCTTTTTTAGCCTCTTGAAGATGGTAGTTACAGATTATCAGACATGCCAGAAGCTATTCTGCGTGAAATCCTCCTGCGACTAAGTGATTACAAAGATCTGATGAACTCTGCCCAAGCATGTGATGATATGAAATTCCTTCTCGATGAGCAGCACATTTGGAGGGAACTATGTAAATTTCATTTTTCTGGGGAACAGCTTACACTCTATTTAGATACTAACAACCTTAAACCAGTCACTGGTCAAATAGACTGGCAAGAAGTCTTTCACCAACTTCGTAGGTAAGATTGTTTAACTTTTATTGTACTACTTTTTATTTTAGCTTATAGTATTTACTAAAATCTGCATTAATAGGAAAATCTACTTATTTGACTTAAAAATCCTGTAATTTTTACAATTTTATTTCAGTTATAAAGGAAAGAGATATATCCTTCGTACTTTTTGCATTATATTTATTAACATTTCACTTATATAGTTAAGTTTTTGCGTGTAAAAATAATTATTAATATGAACTTGTGTGACGGGGAACTTTCAATCGGGCAACCGTTTTTTTTCCAGCCAGAAGCATCTGAAACAAATTGGGACACCAAATTACGAAAGGGCATAAAATTCTCCAGACCTTATACCAACATTTAGTTTAAAATATTGATTTTTGACAAAATGGCAGTGATTTTTACCTTTTGCAAGCTTAAAAAAAATAACTTATAAATGAAAAATATACTTTTTGGGGGTATAAGCTTCGGAAAAAACAATTACCTCTCTTTTAAAAAAAAATGGAGGAAATCGGTCGAACGATTCTCGAGAAAAATGGTCCCCCAGTTTGAAAAACATTGTTTTGAGACAGTTTTAACATGGTTTTGAGACACAGTTTTGGACACGCAATGAACTTTGAGCATAGAGCTTTGTATAGAAAGCCATTTTCTGGCTGCTGCGGTGTTACGTTCAACAAGCGAAACAGACTGTAAGGAATTAGAATATCACAAAACTACTTTAGGGCAACAATCTACATGTGTAAGGGATGCAAAAAATGAAAATTTTTAACCAAAGAAGTAGATTTTATCCTTAACAAGAAATATAATTTAAAAATTTAAGTAACATGTTTCTAATCCAAAATTTAATGCACTGAATATGCATTGTCATCGACAATGGACTTGCATGCAAAATGTGAACAAAATCTTCTCATTAGATATGTGATTTTAATCAAAAACTCTAAGAAGAAATTCACCCCAGTGCTTTTTTTCTGATAAAGTATGGCTCTGAAAATAATTAAATATGCATTGTGTTGTCAACTTGTGCACAAAACCGTTTCTTTAGATATGTGATGAGTTTGCATTAAAAATTCTAATTCTACATTAAAAAAAAGCAGATGTTGTAGCTAAAGAAGTAATTGTAGTATCCAAATTTCCAGTTGTAAGGAATACAGCTAAAATTGATTGCTCTGAAAACCAAAGTTTTTATAGAGAAGTAAAAAAAATCTTTAGAATACAATTTTATTTAGTAATTTTTCATATTAATTATCTGTAGCATGCATGCATCTTATAGTCTAAAACCAGTTCTGATCAAGCATCGATTAAAAATAGACATTTTTTTTCTTTTCCCTTAAACAGATTATGCTTTTCAGTAACTTCTACTTTCATAATCCTAAGTTCAAATGTTATTCATTTCTTTCATTAGCTTCTTTATGTAGTATATATTTTTATTTTTCCATTTTCAACATATAGTACTAAGTGTCATATGTTGATTATGCATCTATAACCCATCATAAAATCATAAATTTTAAAACTAAGTATCTCTCATAATGAACAGAGGAAAAATTTTTCAACTATGTAAATCATAGTCAATGGTTGGAGTATCATAGTTGAGATTTTATTCTAACAGAGCGAAAAATGCCAGGACCAGGACTCAAACCTGGGTACTTTAGCTTGCCATATCAACGCTCTTCTGACTGAACTATCCCAACAATATCCTGGCTGGCATAATTCACTCTTATTTGTTGGACATAGCTGCAAACTGCAAAGCTAATTTTATTCATCCGAGCTATAACTATAGCATTTTACATGATGAATGTGATACAACACAGAAACTCCTTTATACCATGTAATTAAGTCATAATGAACAGAGGAAAAAAATTTTGTTCATTATGACCTAATTACATGGTATACAGAACTTTTCGTGTTGTATCACATTCATCGTGTAAAATGCTATAGTTATAGCTCGGATGAATAAAATTAGTGCTGCAGTTCACAGCCATGTCCAACAAATAAGAGTGAAATATGCCATCCAGGATATCATTGGGATAGCCCAGTCAGAAGAGTGTTGGCACGGCAAGCTGAAGTACCCAGGTTCGAGTCCTGGTCCCGACATTTTTTGCTTTGTTGGAATAAATCTCAACTATGATACTCCAGCTATTGAATATGAATAAGTATCTCTCTTCTGTTAACCATAATCTTGTGTAGAGAATAGTACCAGTTAAATTCATGATTCAACAAAGACTTGATCATGCAATTCTAAAAAACTTTTTTTTTTAAATTTCTGATGTTTTGTTTTTAAAAAACTGATAGTTATTACTTTGTTTATTGTATGTCAGGAAACATGGTTTGAAAGAAGAATATGCAGAGAGTTTATTTTTGTGCCGTCACTGCCGCTGCTTATTCTGGAAAGTGAGTAGATTCATTTCACTTTATTTTTTAAAAATAAGTTGACAATTTTTTTTAATTATTTTCATACTTTTCCCGTTTCAGTCATTTGGACATCCATGTGTAGATCTGAGACGTAGTATTCCTAATGGTGTGGAATATGTAGATGAAACGAACCAGAGCCTTGTGAATACTGTTCCACTCTACATACCGATACCCCCTCAAGCGTTCCTGAGTTTCTTCTCACTGTGATATTTTCAATAGAACTCTTGTTGTTCGGAGGCAAAGAATATGTTATCGAAGAATACTACAACCTGTAAATAATGGCTTCGGAGCTCTGTAACAGGGACCTGCAAGTAAATCGTGTTTAAAAAAGAAAAAAAAAATGAATAAACAAACAGAATTGTGTTGTTCCTTTTACGAGGAGTTACTGTTTTTCAAAATTCTATAACATGCAAAATTTTACTTGTTTGTGATATGAGCGAGTTGTATGGAACTTCCTGTTAAATTTAATTCTTTTAAAGATGAGAAGAAATAAGATTTATATTTAAAAGAAGAAAATGAAATGCTAAAAGATAAATTTTATAAGCACAAATCTTGTGCATGTTTGATGGTTTTATGAGAAGACTCACTTAGATAATAAATTTTAATAGAAAACATTTTTGAAAGTGTTATCCTTAAGTTCTTATTCCTGTGACAATATAGCAGGACGACAACCCTTTCTTTCTAAATTATAATATCAAATTATAAATTTATTGAAACACTCAAATGAATAACAATTTCTTGCAGAATAGTTTTAAAAAGTATCATTCTGTTAACAAAAAAAAAAAAAAAATTGTAACAGTATGAGCAAAACTGGTCTCTGTCTACTAATAGCTCCTTTATAAATCATAGCGATAAACTATAGTTTAATTTTCTCAGGTAATATATTACAGAAACAAAACATTTTTAAGAAAATCTTTCAATAATATATACGTAAGTTTCAATTATCTGGCTTTAATTCGTCATTGCCTAATAACATAATCTTTCTTTCTAATTCTTAACACTAAACTGTAGTATTATTTTAAGACTCATTTAGGTAAACAAATTCAATATTTCAGAGAGATATTTCAAGAAGAGATTAAATAAATTCTTATTTTTGACAATGTAGTCAATATTATCTATTGCCTAATAAGCCAATTTTTAAATTGTAGCAATAAGTGTTTTAAAATTCCCCAGCTGTTTTTTTTTTCCTTATTTTATGTGATGCAATTTTAAATATAATGGACAAGTCCAGTTATAATCTTATTACTTATCACAAACAATTACTGTTTTGTTTGTTATGTGTACTTTCAAAGATAATTTAAGTAGCCCAACTATTTATGTAGACAAAACCATTAAAAAGGTGTTTGTGGTTTTCAGCTTTCTCAATTTAAAGGCAGTTTATATACACATATCATACTGTGTAGCCCCTTTATTGTCATTACATGTGATAAATATTGTAGTCTATTTTTAAAGCCTTCAAGGACTTAAGATTAAAAGCAATGTATTATATGAAAATGTGATATATTTTGGCATGTTAAAAGAATAATTCATTTTAGAAAGACTATACTGCATCAATGACTAGGTGTTGTTTTAATGCACCTTGTGAAATTATTCTTGCAATTAGATGTGTTATTATACTAAGACATCAGTACTATTGTGCTTAATACAAAACATCTGTTTATCATTTTCATATTTGTATTTTTTTAAAAGACACAGAATTTTATTCGAACTGAGTGTATTTTATTACTAAGCTAGTGTGGCATTTATTTTACTATTTTCTCTAAACAGCTATTAGGGCATGTAAGTGTTTTAGATGTCATTTTCTTTTGACATTTAGGGTTTGTTAATGCTGTAGAACCTTGATTTGATGTGGACCGTCTTATACAGGGCAACTGAAAATAGATATTATGGCGATAATCTCTTAAATTGCCAGTGATTGAAACATACTTCCAATTACAAAAAGTATTCAAATCAAGTACAACTTTTAGATATGACATTTGTTTTACAATAGGCTGTATACCTAATAAAATATGAAATTTTAATTCTTATGACCAAAACTTGCCGATTTTGAATTGTATGAAATTTCAAATCTTTACAGCACTAAAACAGGACAGACGATTTTTTAGTGCTGGAAGGCTCAGAGCATGGAAAAAATGTTTTGAAATATAATTTATAAGACCCAGAGACCCTATAAAAAAATTAATTTTGTATTTTATTAAGTATACAACCCCTTGAAAATTAAATGCCATACCTACAAGCTGTTCTTGATTTCTATACTTTTTTGTAATTGGCAGTATCTTTCTATCAGCAGTGGTTTAAGAGAAAATCACCATAACCTCTATTTTGAATCGCCCTGTATAACCAGAAACACTGATAATACATGTGTTGTAAAACAAAACATCTTATTTCAAATTCAATATAAAATGCATTTTTAATCACATTAAGTTGCATTTTAGGGGCCAATAATGTAATAGTTCAAGATATTCTGTTGGTAAATTTATATTACATTATTTATTCTTTGTTTTAATATTATATGAGAATTAACTGACAATAGTTTGCAAAAGCTTACCTAATACATAAAAGCAATATATATTAAACAAAATTAGTAAACTTAAATGTTATGCGAAAGATATATTCATTTGAAAACCCATTTCAGATATAAATGCAGTAACCTTAATATGCAACAAAAAACTTAACTTCAATTTAATAACTTGAATGAATTTGTCTAATTATAAAACAACTTCAAATGTTTTGAAGCAAGTACAGATATAATATACATTAATGATTTTCTTCTCTTTCTTAGAATCAGACATCCTCCCCCCAGACCGGAAAAAAAGTGTATATTTAAAAAATATTTGCAAGATCTTATTAAATATTTCATATACCTGTTAGAGAAATATTTTTAAAACATCTCTCGACTCATATGTATCAGTATTAAGTGTGAATGTAACCTTTGAAGAAGATTGAAATTCATGTTAAACTAGTAATCAGCATGTTTTGATCAACCAGTTTTTAAGAATGTGTTTTTATGGTTGTTTGAATTGAATCTTTAAAATTAATTGAATCTTTTTTTTTCTTTTTTATGATATTTAACTCATCAGAATCTACGTTAATCAAGGTTCTACAAGCTTTGATTATTATTTTTTTTTTGCAGATGTTGCTGAATTCTTTCAAATTCACCATTTTATTGCTTATTCATAATTTCATAGCAATTGTATTCAATTTTTTTTAATTGTAGGATTAAAAAAAAATAAATAAACTTACGACTTTGTAAGAGACTTTCAACTTTACTGAAAATACAGTGCTTCCTACACCTTAAATGCATTTTCAAAGCTTAGAAATGCTTGTGACAAAATGTTCACTGTTCATTTTTTCTTCTCAGTGTGTCTCTTGTACATAGAAACATTTTTTTCTAAACTAATTATGTAAATCCATCTTGCATTTTGATGGCAAAAGATAAGTTGTCTTTCTATCTATGCAATTTAATGTTTTAACTATATCTCTCCTTCTTTTTCTATATTTCAATTTACATGATTTTTAAAGAGTATTCTCTGTATTCTACAACTGAGTATATTACTTCATTTTATTATTATTTGATTAACTGCCTACTTATGCTCATCGTTTATCTGTAATGAAATTTATAGAAAAGTTTATTCAAAAGTTTGAAAAATGTTTTGTTCTTTTATGTAATAAATTATATTTTTTAAACATGTTTATTGCATGTAAAAATTAAATGGTTTTTTATTAGCTATTTTGAACTTTTTTCTTTTAAATTATTATTTTTTTTTTATTGTGCTCATTCATAGTTTGGAAATGGGTTGATATATATTTTATGTTAGATCTTAACCCACCAATGCCCAGTGTCACCTACAGGTGACTTGTCTTTGAAAGGACTTTATTCACATGGCTTCTTTTTTTTTTTTTTTTTTTTTTTTTCTAGAATTTTAACGTTAACTAAATATTGAATTGATATCTGTAGGATTTCAAATGTTTGGTTAATTTTTGTTGCTATGGTGCGATCCTGAATTTGTGTGTCGCTTATATGTCACAGCCCAAATTATCAGCCCTATATGTACTTTTGGATTTAATAATAAAATAACAATTACTCTTTTTTACTGAAAATAATACAATACAACCTATGAATTTGAAAACAAAATTATATATATAAGTTTATTTATGGGTGTTGGAGGGTTAAGTTAACTGTTATGCAATTCAGCTTTTTTTAATATATATATAATGGTGGTGGGGAGGAGATATGCTGTAAAATCCATTTATTTTTCAAAGTGTATAATAGTGAGTGAAGTATGCAATAATAAGCATGCATGAATTTAGACTTGTAATATATGTAACAATAGAGGTATGATCCATGTGACAGATGTGGTACTTATGACATTTCTGAGATTAAAGCATGTATTAATGAGTACATAATGCATCACAAATGGAATACATAACATCTACAGATATACTGCAGATTGAAGAGCTTCACTTTTCAGTTTCAGAAGGGTTTTTTTTACAGATCTTGCAAAAGTGGTCATATGGTGTCATCGAAAAAAAAATTATAATGTATACAATACGAGGAACTTCATGTCTCAGCTGTCAATTTGTTTTGCAATTGGTACTAGTTAGTTATGATTACTTTTGTAGTAAAACTTACTTGTGAATGACAGAAGCCAAATGTATTCTTCAATTTTTTTGTATTACTATATTGCTCATACACAATTTATATTTTCAATCTCAAGTTTTCAAAAAACATTTTATTCAATTACTACAATATTGTAATGGATACAAATTATTATGAATAGTACGTGTGAAGATTTTTTTTGACCAGAAAGCTCATACTTGTAAGAAATGTTTTAATTTTATTCAAATGCATGTTTTTTTCCCTTTCTCGCTCATTTTTTTTCTTTTAATCTATTTAAAATGATCCTTCACATCTGTCTAAGTAAATTATTTCTCAAAGTAGAATTATTTTCCTATGAAGGGTTTGTACAAAAGGCCATAGCCAATGGGGGGACACTGGAGAATTTGACCCCCCCCCCCCCTTGAAATGTCTGTCAGGGCGACTATATGTCATTAATTATCAGTCAAAAGATTCGAAAATCAACTATAATCAAGATTCAAAAATAAAAATTCTACACTAGCATATCTGTATTGTTTGATTCTGTCAGTATGTTGAAAAAATAAATACATTTTCTAAAAAATCTTTACAGTTCAAATTTTTTTGAATGGACTCAATGTCAAAATAAAGTGTCTACAACAGCTTGATTCAGATCATCAGACTTGTCAGACTCAAATTCTTGAAGAATGCAATGAAAAGTCATCTAAAATATCCACAAACTTAGCTGTTCTGACATATGGTACTGTGAATACATTTTTGGAAATAAAACAATTGAAAACATATGTACAAAATTTCAAATATTAATTTTGTTGACACTAACGTCAATATGTCACCGAGGAAGCATTTAAATATTATAATTGCATTCGCAATGAAAAAGAAATTTTCTTCTATAATTGTATTAAATTGAATTATTTGAATTCACAGTAAAGTTTCGTCCACAAGTCCCCCTTCGAAATATTTTTCTGGTTACAATCTTGGTTTGTATTATTATTATTATTATCAGAGATATTGGTAGGATTTTTTTTTTTTTTTCAATGTTTGAAAATATTTTTTGACATTTTGGAGGCATGAATTTAGCATTATAAAATGTACAAAAATCAAAAACAGACATGAAACTGTTCAGTACATAAAAAATGTTGAACATTCATGCATGGAGGGCAGGGAAAGAAACACATATTATTCTAATTTTTATTTCTTAACATATTCCTCCATAAAAAGTGTATATCAAGAAAATTATGTTTTAAAACTGATTTATTATTGCATGTTTTATTGTTTCTAACTTATACAAGGGTAGAATTATTTTTACAATAGTGAATTTGATAAAGGGCCAGAATGGCATTTTATTTGTTATTTCAGTACCACCTAAATTAATATTATTTGTAATAGATTAATTATTTTAGCTGCAAATGATCATTATAATATTGTAAATTCTGATGTATTTAACCATTTGTTGCTTGTATATTCATTTTACATGTTGATAAAAATAACACCAACCTTGGTTGTTGTTCATATTTCAAATTCATAAATTTTATTAATCCATAGTTATGACTTATAAGATACAGTGTATATATTAGTTGTTAAGTTTTTAATTACTTGTACTAAATCCTTCAATTTTTTTAACAATGTAAAAGTTTGTTTATTTAAAAAAAATAAAGGAAAATTTAATTACTTTGATAAGAAATTTTAAATTTACCTGCACTTTTAATTATTTTTAATTTGTTGGTAAGTTAGTATATTATACTACCATATTTACTCGTGTATTTTGCACTTTTTGTTTAGTTGGATGCTAAAAGTAGGGGGGGGGGAGTGAAAAATACACAAGTTTTTTTTAGTTTTCAAAAGAAAACTTGGAGTAAAAAAAAAATGACTGTCTATAATATGAGTACAACTACATCACATTTTAATTAATAAATAATTAAGATTAAACAAATGTATAAGAGTTTCAACAATTCATAAATATTTTTTGAACAGTAAATAAACATTCTAGAGAGTAGTCTAGAATCTTTTTTTTTTTTTTTTTTTTTTTAAATAAAAATAAAAAAGTCTCTCCAAGCAAATGAATACATGGAGGTTTGATAGAAGCATTTAATATAATTAAATCTTTCTAAGCATGAAGACATTTTAATTTTAGTGGCTCTTATTGTAATGTATTTCCTAGATTCTGGACCACAAAATGTTCATATACTTTTAATTATTTTGTTTAAAGCATATTTCTTTTTGAGCTGATATCAAACATAAACACTTCATTCACTCCAAGTTCTTTTACAGCTATACTCTGTTATTGTTTGTTTTTTCCTTCCCACAAAGCAGTATGCTATTAATATAAAATCACCCATTAAAGTTTTACTCTCCTAAATACTGCGAATATAAACAAATCAGCAGAGGAACATTACAGTTACAATACATCTGCATATAGTGCAGCTGATAAGGAAAAGTCATGGCAAAAAAATAGAGAATGTGTTTCTAAGATCCTAACTGAAATATTGTAAAATAAAAATTGTTGAGACATATGCGGTGGGATTAATCATTTTACTAATTTAAATTATTTCGTATTCTACATGTGAAAATTACACAAATCTTTATTTTTTACTAAAATTTTCTTTGAAAAGTAGGGGGCGCAAATGATATGCGAGTAAATATGGTAAGCATCAAATGTTGTGGAAAAAATTCACAAACAAAAACTTTTCAACAATTTTTCTTTTTAAATAAATTTCTTAACCACCTCTCATCTGTATTCTCTTATATTGATTATATTATTGACAGATATCTATATATATATTTTTATTTTATTTATTTATTTTTTTTTTTTGCAAAGAATTATTTAGTATACTTTTATGTTAGCTGAGCAAAAATCTCGCCAATAGCATTTTTTTTTCTTGCTTTTATTTTTCATGTCTGTAAATTAAAAATAATACTTTGATCATAAAATAAAATGTTTTGATTTATGACATTATTTTGTATTTTAAATTAAATGACTGAACAATATGTATTTTAAATGTATGTAATATATGTAGTTTAAGTGTTTTAAATAAAATGAGTGAAATGTTTACATTTTTAATGCAATAAATGTAATACAGATAACGGCGAAGGGGACAACATTTGGTGATTTGTGATCTGCACCTGGCTAGCATGAAAGTACCAATTCACTAGTCAACAGCCATTCTGTATCTGATTTGTAATAAACATTTTTTAATGTATTTTTGCATTAAAATCTGAATCTGCTATCAGAAATTTTCTATCTTGTAAGGGGTTTACAAAATTTTAGAAAGTAATTTTTACATATATGATAAAATATGTGGTGAAATGAAAAATTATAATTTACATTTTGTGGTCAATCAATGAGGAAATGAATGACTATGTAAGTTAAAACCTTTCTTGATGTCAGAATTCATCAAAATAAGGACATCATCCTGTTTTGAAAAATAACATTGTTAATATTAACTTAATGGGTTATTGTGCAACAGTTTCGTGCTGGTATTAGTTCATAGTTTTTTGTTAAGTAATCAAGAAAACTTTTTTACTGATGAATATGTTTTGTTTGTATTTCAAACGGTCAATTTTTGTCAAATATTTCACTGTTGACTTTATGTAACTGCTGTGTATCTCATAAATGTGACGTAATTGAGAGAATCTGATTATTCCACCAAGTTGAACACCCTAAAATTAGTTAAATGCGCCCATTTAGGAGCCAGATACAGAAAAAAAAAAATTAAATTTGTTGACTAGTGATTCATATGTTGCTGAAGCTTTTAATTTTATTTTTCATTGCTTGAAACTTTTGTTTCCTTGTATATATTTTATGTAAATTATAATAGCTTCTCAGCTATAACTAAATATCTCAAATAAAAAAATTCAAATTATCTGTTGATATATGTTGTGATTGAAATAGTTAAGCACTGGTTCAGTGAAGGAAGCGATTTAGTGTTAAAAATCCTTCTGCAGCAATGAAAAAAAATTAGAATGATAAATGCAAAAATCTCTGTGCTACAATGAATATGGGACGCATTACAACTGGTTAAGAAAAAGCTCAGATAGACAGAATAAATATAGTATACATCTGTTTCTAGGTTTCAACAAAGGAATGTATGATGAGAAAAATTTAAATGTAAAACATTAACCAACATGTATTCAAACATCGATACTGTTTTTTTCTTGTTTTCTAAATGTTTTAAAGATACCGTATTTACTCGCATACATTATGCATTATTTTTGCTATTTCATCAGTGCCACAACAGGGATCTGTTTAGGAAGAACTTGGGTCCTATAAGAAACCCATAACAATTATTTTCATCTTAAAACAGGACATTTCACAAAATCCTTTGTCTTAAAAAAAGAACCTTCCACAAAACTTTTTCATATCAAAAATGTATTTTTTACAAATTTAATAATCTTAGATGGAAATCTGACCTGTCTCAAAACAGATGGGATCAAAAAAGAAACTATTATCTAGTTATGTATACAAAGTAAATATATATTTATCTAAATTTATATATCTAAATTTAATGCCATTTATATACATTTGTTCACTGAAACCAGGACTTGTTAAAATTCAATTGTCTAAACCAGAACCTAATTGTAATGATAATCTCAGATTCACAAAATTATCATTAGATTTTTCACAAATATAAGAAATTGTACACAATTTTCACAAAAACAGGACCCTGCGAGAAAAGCTTGAACAGTACCCTGCACAAATAGAGGGTGTAAAAAATATGCCATTTAAGTATTAGTTGATAAAGTTTTCTAGAAAATAAATTTGGAGAAAGTAAATAAATGTTTCTTTTTCAGATGAATATAATATTTTATAAAATATTATTAATTATTATATGTTTAGATAGTGAGCTTGTGATTGTAACATTAGGTAATATAGTACAATACTTTTCAAATTTTCTTCAAATACATTTCCTTGTAAGTTCTATCTCTGTTTGAGTGTATTTCTTAAATTTTTATAAACATGAATTTAATGCATGAAGAATCTAAACAAATTATTATAGCAAATGTTAACATATATGATTAATTTTCAACTAAATGTTCTAATATATCACCCATTTCATGATGCAGCATTATTGGTTGAAAAAACACCTGTGTTTTGGTAGCAGGAAAAGAAATAGCAAACTTTTAAGTCTTTTCGATATGTGAAAACAAACTGAAGCTTAGCTTTAAAACAGTTTGTCAAAATAATACTGTCATGCTGTATGCAATTAGTTTAAAATAGGATCTAAAATTATCTCATAATCGTCATGCTAAAGTTACTCAAACATTTATTTTATGCCAAAATTTTCTTTCAAAACTAGGGAATGCATAAAATATGTGAGTAAATACGTTATTATGATATTTGGTATTTTTAAATGTGCATTTTGAAATAATTGTTTTTATTATTATTATTTCATGGCTTTTTAGATGTCTTAGATTATACATTGTGCCCATGAAGAAGGCAGTGCTTTCTCAAAAAGGCACAAGTTAAATTTTTTAAACCTATATTGTGTGTTTATAGGGTTCAATTATTTAAAATTTGATTCATTCAATATTAATGAAAAAAAGAAAGTGTATGTTGAAGGGTTAAAAGAATTTCGCTAAAGAAATAATAAATTATTTTCATAGATCTCTTGAATTTTGCTGTGTGTATTTTTCAATGTATTCTTCTTCATTTTAGAAAAAAATTATTTTATATATAAAAAAAAGTATTTTTCAGCATGTAAAAAAAATTTGAGTAAGATTATTTTCTTAAATTTTGTAGGTCCTTGCTATGGCATTTTGCTATTAGTCATTGTTTTATTTTTTGTAACATCCTGCAGGTCAGGGTGATGTGTGTTGTATGTTTTGCAGAAAAAAAACATTCTTTTTTTTTAATTGTTTGTTCATGTACTTTTGTGCATGTGTATAGTTTTTGAAGTAGTTGTTTTATGTGTTTATTCTTATTCTCCTCTTTTTTTTTTTTTATTCTTATTATTTTTGTGAATATATTTGAGTCATTATAGTTTGTTACATTTGATAGTTTTACAAGTTAAATTTGTCTACTTTTTATAACAAGAACATTGATGGATTTAAAAATTTTATTGGACTGTTATTTTTTTATATCCACTAGGTTGTCATTTCTTGTTACAATAATTGTAACAAAACAATATGGGGTTTGAGGTGTCAAATATATGTATATTATACCGGTGAAGAATAAACTTATGTATAGTGAAAATTGTGTGTATGTTTTTTTATTTATTTAAAGAAAGAAAGGAAAATAACTGCTTATTGGCAGATTTATTTACACATCAGAATGAGTAGAATTAATAAATACTTAACTTCATGCTCAACACTCCATACTCATATTATCCTTTTGTTACTTACAATATTCATTTACACACTAGAATGAGTAGAATTAATAAATACTTACCTTCATGCTCAACACTCCATACTCATATTATCCTTTTGTTACTTACAATATTCATTTACACACTAGAATGAGTAGAATTAATAAATACTAATAAATACTTACCTTCATGCTCAATACTCCATACTCATATTATCTTTTTGTTACTTACAATATTTATTTACACACCAGAATGAGTCAGAATTGGTAATTACTTACCTTCATGCTCAGTACTCCATACTCATTATCTATCCTTTTGTTACTTACAATATTTATTTACACACTAGAATGAGTAGAATTAATAAATACTAATAAATACTTACCTTCATGCTCAACACTCCATACTCATATTATCCTTTTGTTACTTACAATATTTATTTACATACCAGAATGAGTCAGAATTGGTAATTAACCTTCATGCTCAGTACTCCATACTCATTATCCTTTTGTTACTTACAATATTTATTTACACACTAGAATGAGTCAGAATTTGTAATTAACCTTCATGCTCAGTACTCCATACTCATTATCCTTTTGTTACTTACAATATTTATTTACACACTAGAATGAGTCAGAATTTGTAATTAACCTTCATGCTCAGTACTCCATACTCATTATCCTTTTGTTACTTACAATATTTATTTACACACTAGAATGAGTAGTGTAGTAACTCCTCTATACCGACCCGATAAAAGATGGTGAGTGGTAGCGAGATCGGATCGCTGGCACAGAGAATTTCTCGTATAAATTAGAAAATAGAATTTATTGCATACCAATATTAATTCTAATGAAAATATGTACAAGAAAGTTAATTACAGCATTTAATTATTTTTCGTGAGTCAATCGCTTATAAATTAATGACCTCTTGACTCCAAGTGTAACTGAAACAAACAAAAGTCTCTAAACATTACAGACAGTCGTGACTACAAAACAAAGTTCATTCGGACCAAGGCTCGTCCGTTCCTTCTCTTCGGAAGATCTACTAATACTCGTTAATTCTGAGTCTAAGAACTCTCACTCTCGCACTTGGTGTGCTTTTTCACTTCGCTGGGATTTTCACCGGATACCTGCTGTATCAATTCTCGAGGTCGGACCTCACTAGCGCTTACACCACGCTGAGTTAGAAACTGACGTTTCCTTTTCCCTTCTCCAGAGAGTCAACACTCTCCTTTTCGATCTCTCCAAAAACTGTCCTCTCTCACTTTTTCATTCTCGCAGGAGAACTTCTTCTGGGGGCGGGGGCTTTGTCGAGGCGGGCCCCTCGAAACTCTCCAGCCTCTTAGCAGCCTTGAGATCCCTCTGTTTCGTTTTCACTAAGTCCGTCATTGGACGTTCTAAGACAAAGGGCAAAGTTTCGGGCGCAAACCTAAAAATCGTGTGCAGAGATCGCTTCTCTCGCAGATGAACTCTTTCCCACGAACTCGGCAAGGATCAAAGCATAAGACCCCTCTTTGGGTAACGCCTTACCACTTCATCACTGTCCGAACTTTCCGCTCACAGTACAATAGCATTCGGCGTCTGCTAGTCTTCAAGGCAAAAATAGTGAGGGAAGGTATGCAGTTAAGTGTACTCACAGGAAATGCAAGAATGACACATAGTGCAGCTGGATGTCGAAGCTCAAATTCTTTACAGCACCTCCTCCTCAAACGATTCTTAAGGGTGAAACACTAAGAATCTCTAAGAGTCGGATAAAGAATTGCAAGCTCAAATTACATCAGAGTGGCAAGAAATAAAACATACATGAATAAGATAATACTACCTTCCTTTTTTTTTTTTCGCGCTCTGATAAGAAATCATGAACATAGAATGAAATAAAACACAGTGAAATAAAAAATAAAAAATCTTAAAATAATTATATACAAAAGTTTATCAAGAAATCTCCTTAAACTCGACTCAGACAATCAACATGCGGAATGTCTTTGCCTGCGCGATGAGAAATGGCATAATTATAAGGTTGCAGAGCTAAGGACCACCTTAATAATCTGGGATTATTTCCAGAATTTCTTTTTAGAAACACCAAAGGATTGTGATCGGTTTCGATTGAAAAGTTTTGTCCATCAATATAATGCCTTAACTTTTTTATCGCAAAAATAATCCCTGCACACTCTCTTTCAGTGGCGCAGAAACTTTTCTCACTATCAGTAAATTTTCGACTTAAATATATTATGGGGTGCTCTTCCGATCCCTCTCTTTGAGCCAAAACCACGCCAATACCTAAGTCACTAGCATCAGTTTGTACAATGAATTCTTTCTGAAAATTAGGAGCGTAAAGCACCGGTTCTTCAGTAAGCTTCATTTTCAAAGTCTCAAAGGCTTTTCCCATTTCGTCGCTCCATGCAATCTTTTCTTTTTTATTTTTCCCTTTAAGCGCCCTCGTTAATGGTTCTACAATCACTGCATAATCTTTTATGTACCGGGAATAATATCCAGCCATTCCCAAACATCTACGAATTTCAGTTTTCGATTTCGGAACCGGTAATTCCTTAATTGCCCTTACTTTCGCCTCAGCTGGCCTCCGTCTACCCTTTCCTACAATATGCCCAAGATATTTTACGGTTTTCTGAGCGAACTTGCATTTCGCCAATTTGATTTTTAGTTTCGCGTCATTAACATTTTTTAATACTATTTCTAGATGACGCATATTGTCCTTCCAACTATCTGAAAAAATCGCCATATCATCTAGATACGGTAAACAGAAATTCTTAAGTGCGTTTATTTCCCGCGTTAAGATATCTGCTAACTCCACCCGTTTTCTGTAAGGCTTTACTAAACTCAAGTGAGAAATCTGGGATTTCTGTCCCCTCCCAGGAACATTCACAATACAATTTGTTTCCGTAATTATTGACTTCTTTCTTCCCGGCCCTATCCGACTATCTGACATTTTATTTGGCTTTCTGGTAGTTAAAACTAAAACCTCATCTTTCACATTAAGCTTCCGTTTTACCGCCTTTCTGTCAAACCAAAATTTCCTCTTTTCTCGTTTTTCTGACACAGTTTCAACGGCTAAAACTCGACCTCTTTTTAACCTGTTCGTGAGATTAAACACACATCCCTTCACGAATTTATTTTCCTCCGTTTCTCTTATCCATTCTCCAAATACTAACGCTTTCAAAAGCTTTCTAACTTTTCGATGCCAACATGCAATACTATCGCTTATTGTGCGACACACTCTCGGATTTCTCAACTTAACACCGAACCTTTTTAGAAATGCGGTAGTTAAATCGCTTATCAATCTTTTCCCAAGGTCTAAGTATTTTGACACATTTCCTTTAACTTTCCCTTTCCCTAAGTGTAATGACACTTTTTCTAGGCACGCGCCAAATATATCCACTCTATAATGCAATGGGACCAGCACTCGCGCCCTTCCACTTATGCGTTCGTCTCTGGCTTTTTCCACTATTACAGAATCTCCCGCATTACAACGCGTTTCTTCAAATTCCCCTTTTCCTCTAATCTCTTCGAAAGATGGATACCTGTCATTTTCCATTTTACTAACCCCTCTTTCAATGTTTGCTAAGATCGAAGATTCCTCACATATCGGCAAAGGCGATAATCCCTTATCTACACTGACCAGTTCAATAGGGTTTTCTAGATTTTCACCCTCTAGTTTTGAATTCAACGCTTCCGCTTCACTGCACTCGCGAAAAATTCCCCCTTCTTTTTCTTCCTCGGAATTCAAAGTTTCCGCTTCCACATTCCCGCTAGAAATATCCTCTTCTTTTTCTTCCTCGGAATTCAAAGTTGCCGCTTCAACATTCCTGCTAGAAATTTCTTTTTCCCCCTCGGAAATCATAATTTGTTTATTTACCGGATTCGGAGCTGGGCCACCCTTTTCTCTCGTTTGAGCTCGTGTCAAAACTGCATTCATCAATTCGGGTTTTTTCTTCGCCTGTTCTAACAATTTTTGAGTGTGATTACCCAACAAATAGTAAAACATATCTGAATCTTTATTGTTAACTCCCGCTTTCGTTTCAATAACCCCCACGCCTTCAATTTCTAAAGTGACCTCTGCTATAGGTAAACAGTATAATTTACTGTCTAGCGGAGTCTTAATCCATACGTGATCTCCATTCAATTTATCTTGACTGACCAAGTCGTATGCGATGATGTCAATTTCACTCCCAGTGTCAGTCAAAGCAGTTGTCTGAATTCCATTCACTAACACTTTACTCAAATAAGGGGAGAAGGTTTCTTCAAGTGTCGGTTTACTTATTAAGTGACCGACCCGCGCAACATCTTTCTTTTTAATTTCCGGACAATCTACTTTGTAGTGACCGCTTTGAAAACACGCGTAACACTTGACTTCTCGCCTTTTTTCGTAAACTCTTTCCCTTTCTTTATGATCATCGCGATCTCTCCAGTTAAAGTTAGTCTCCGGATTTCTGTTTCCGTTTCGCCCATTTTCAAAAGTTCTGGGTCTTTCAAATTTCTTCTCTGTCGTCGGTGGCTTAGGATTCCACGTTTTTTTAGAAGGGCGTTTGATCGCTTCGTACGCATCTAAAAGCCTTACTAATTCTTCGGGATCTTTAATCTCCGCCCAGTTATCTATAAAATGTTCGCGCATTTCTGGAGACGCTCTCCGTTTGATTTGGTCCGTGACAAGCAAATTTTTCAAACCCTCAAAATCCGAAACTTGTAAGCATGACAGCCATCCTTCTAAAAAACTATTAAGTTCAAAGATCAGGTCCTTCCAAACTGAATTAGGATTTCGGGGATGCTGACTAAATTTTTGTCTGTACGTCTCTGCATTCAAACGATATCGTTCTAACAATTTTTCTTTCACATATTGAAAATCATCAATTTTGTCTTCGGGTTCTCTCAAAATTAACTCGGCCATTCCCACAGGTAATAATGATAGTAAATTCGTCACCAACTCATCCGAATTTAGATTACATTTTTTTGCCTGTCTCTCGAATAAATTCAAAAACAACGAAATATCCGAATTCTTTTCATCAAAGCGATGCATAATTGTTTTTAGGGGTAAATGATTCGTTCTAACTGAGATGCTACTAGATGCGGTACTCCGGTCATCTGACTCTTGCGTCGCTTTTAACCTAGCTAACTCATGTTCCCGCTCTTTTTCTTCCTTATCTGCCAATAATTTATTTTCCCTATCTTTTTCTATAAGTTTAATCTGCGCTAAGGCTAGCTCTTTATCAAATCCCTCTGACGACTCTATTTTTTTTATAATTTTCGGTACAGTATCATTTTCCTCTAAAATGACCTCAAATTCGTAAGCTAACGTTTGCAAATCAGCTTTCCTAAAATATTTAAGCTCCGACATTTTTAAAGTATAAAATTAGAAATTATCTTTCCCACAAATATGAAACAATACAATAAGATTAAATCAAATCCTACCAAGTGCGTCAAAATATTACCAAAATATACGCTCATAAAAAGTACGCATAACAATAATATATAAGAAATATGCAACATATAAAATTAAGCAACCCTATCCTATCGTCCACATTCACCTTGGTATTTGGTTATAAAATACATATGGGATAAATTCTACACAAAACAAAAATTTCAAATTCAAAAAGCACAGTAAAAATATTTTAAATTGCAAAAGTCTCATTCAATTCCCTTTTTTTTTTTTTTAAATCAATGGTGGTCTTAATCTCTGCATCCACTCTTAAAAAATTTAGAATAATTCACAAAAAACATATAAAATCAACTCTGTTATCGTAAAATATGAAATGCGTTCAATACTTTTTTTTTTTCAATGAACTCTCATTTATAGATTCAGCTAAAATTTTGTAACACTGCACAACTCTCAGTTTGCATTAAATTAATTCAACAATAATTTAATTTTTAACTACAAAATTTGTCTATTAAATAAGTTACAGTAATCTCGGAAGTATCTCATCATACTTTTTTTTTTTTTTACCGGAAAAATTTCTCAAAATATTTACTCTCACAAAAATAAACATACAACTTTTTTTTTTTTGAAGCCTACAACACCTATACAAACACTAATAACAATTAAAGCCACTCTGAGTATAAAAAGAGCTTACCTCCATTACTAAGAGTCTTTCAGGGCGTCAGAAGCACAGACTTCAGAGATTCTCAGGAGCACAGACGGGGTTCTCTGTCACACTTTTCGGATGGGGGAACACTCTCCAGAATTCTTGGTAGATTTCTCTTTCTGATGGGGGAACACTCTCCAGAATTCTTGGTAGATTACTCTTTCTGATGCTGTGTTGATCCACAGGGGCGTCTAAGGAGACTCAGGTCACAAGTCACAAGGAGACTCTTTCTTGGAGCACTTTGATGATTTAAATTTCGGAGTCCACTCTTTGTCTTTGAAGATTGTCATTAATTTTTGCTAATTAATCCATCACCGCAAGCCACCAGTTGTAGTAACTCCTCTATACCGACCCGATAAAAGATGGTGAGTGGTAGCGAGATCTGATCGCTGGCACAGAGAATTTCTCGTATAAATTAGAAAATAGAATTTATTGCATACCAATATTAATTCTAATGAAAATATGTACAAGAAAGTTAATTACAGCATTTAATTATTTTTCGTGAGTCAATCGCTTATAAATTAATGACCTCTTGACTCCAAGTGTAACTGAAACAAACAAAAGTCTCTAAACATTACAGACAGTCGTGACTACAAAACAAAGTTCATTCGGACCAAGGCTCGTCCGTTCCTTCTCTTCGGAAGATCTACTAATACTCGTTAATTCTGAGTCTAAGAACTCTCACTCTCGCACTTGGTGTGCTTTTTCACTTCGCTGGGATTTTCACCGGATACCTGCTGTATCAATTCTCGAGGTCGGACCTCACTAGCGCTTACACCACGCTGAGTTAGAAACTGACGTTTCCTTTTCCCTTCTCCAGAGAGTCAACACTCTCCTTTTCGATCTCTCCAAAAACTGTCCTCTCTCACTTTTTCATTCTCGCAGGAGAACTTCTTCTGGGGGCGGGGGCTTTGTCGAGGCGGGCCCCTCGAAACTCTCCAGCCTCTTAGCAGCCTTGAGATCCCTCTGTTTCGTTTTCACTAAGTCCGTCATTGGACGTTCTAAGACAAAGGGCAAAGTTTCGGGCGCAAACCTAAAAATCGTGTGCAGAGATCGCTTCTCTCGCAGATGAACTCTTTCCCACGAACTCGGCAAGGATCAAAGCATAAGACCCCTCTTTGGGTAACGCCTTACCACTTCATCACTGTCCGAACTTTCCGCTCACAGTACAATAGCATTCGGCGTCTGCTAGTCTTCAAGGCAAAAATAGTGAGGGAAGGTATGCAGTTAAGTGTACTCACAGGAAATGCTAGAATGACACATAGTGCAGCTGGATGTCGAAGCTCAAATTCTTTACAGTAGAATTAATAAATATACTAATGAATACTTGCCTTCATGCTCAGCACTCCATACACATATTATCCTTTTGTTACTTACTAGATTTATTTACACACCAGAATGAGTAGAATTAATAAATACTTACCTTCATGCTCAACACTCCATACTCATAGTATCCTTTTGTGACTTACATGCTTTCAGGGCTTGATTACCACACAAGCCGATTAGGCTGCGGCCTTGGGCCTAGTGCTGATGAGGGCTCCAAAATGAGTAAAATAACTTAGAAACAAACTCTTTAAAATGCAGTTTTCTGCAATGATTTGCTCAAAAACCAAAAAAAGATTTTGGTTAACTTGGTAATCATATTGTAATATCTAATGATAATCTCGTAATAACCCCTTTCCTCCTAAAAAAAAAAAAAGAATTCTAGCTACTATTTTGATTTGAGGGGACCCCCCGAAAATGTCATGGGCCTTGCGACCTTGGGTCTTGGACAATCTTAATCGAATTCTGTACATCTTGCATACTTACATCCGGGCAGTTTTTAATCTATACAATAGATATAATAACCTTTTTCTTGTTCTGAAAGTTGTAAAGAGACTTCAAATTTCGAATCTGTGAACATTCTGATACATTGTTACAGACACATAATTATTGTGAGAAGACTGCATTAAGCCTACTTAACAGAGGCAGATCAACTATCTCCCAGGTCCATAGGCTTGATCTTTTTTTGCCCCTCCCCTCCTTCTAAGTAATATATACTGGGTGATTCAAAAGACATGTTTGCTCATTTATCTCCTAAACCACTGATGGTAGAAACATACTTCTAATTACAAAAAGTACACAAATCAAGTACAGATTTTAGGCATGACATTTGTTTTAAAAGAGAGTGTATACATAATTAAAATACGAAATTTCATTTTTATACTGCCCCTGGATCCTGTAGTTTATATTTAGAAAAATATCCTTCGTTTACAAAGGAGATAAAAGGATCCTATTCTTTTACGGCCAAAACTTACTAAATTATAATACTTCAAATTTTATGAAATTTCAGTACTTCCTGACACTAATAACGGAAAGAAGCACTTTTAGTGCACTAGTAAACACTGAAATTTCATAAACTTTAAAATGTCATAATTCGGGAAGTTTTGGTTGTAACAGAATAGGATTTTTTAAATGTTCTTCCTAGACAAAGAACAAAATATTTTCTATAAAATAAGTTATTAGGACCCATAAATGAGTGAAACAAAGAATATTGCACATCATTTTTCTTTTTCATAAAATATTAGCTTGATATGAAGAAAAACCCGAAAGAAAATCTTAGAAATCCTTTTCTTCCAGGCCTTTAGGCTTCAGTCTAATGGGTAATCCGCCTCTGCTACTAGAATCTTTCGTTAAAACTAGAATCATTTTCCAAAAGTTTTCCTAACACCCTGATGGCTTGATGTGTTCTGCTCGCGACGGCAGTTAACAGAAAACTTTGTAATATGGTCCTAGAAGTGGCTACGAACGCTCTTGGACAGGATACTTTGCATCAATCATTATTAGTCCAGTCATTTGGTAGAAAATAAAGGAAAGTTTTGGTGCAGTTTTGATATTTGGTTCCTTTATGTTTTTTTTTAAACTGTCTTTTCTCTGCTTTTCAAAATAACTACAAAACTATGCATTTTGCGTGAAAGTCGACAGTATCTGAATTAAAGAGAATAAAATTTCCTACATTGTATGTATTGAAAGTTTTCTTTCTCTGATCAATGGTTTAGCCATGAGAGTGCCGCAAAAATGGATGTTAAAACAAAAATAACGGAAATTACGGCACTGTACATCGGTGTAATAACATGGAAACTAACCATTTTACGCAAACGTTAATCGTTAATGATACTAAAGATTATATGATTGACTATATTTTGTGCATTTGAAGTAGAGGAAAAGTACGGATCCGGCGCCAGAGGAAGGTGGAAGCAGTGGAGCAGCTCCACCTCCTCTCATGAGTCGAGGATACTCCTCCCCCGGAGAGCTCGTACTCTAACACGAGATAAAATTAGGAGGTGGTAAAAGACAAAAAAGGAAATTACGGCCCTGTACGTCGATGTAACATAAATAGTTTCTATTTTAAGCAAACGTTGACTATTAATGATACTAAAAACTATGTGATTGACTACATTTTACAATGAAGGCGCCTGATATTAAATACGATGACTTATTATGATCATTATTTAGTAGACGTCGAGTTGGTTTCTATTAATCCCAAAACTTTGTTCCAACGAATTTCGGTTGCAAAGCATTCGGATGAAGACCTTGAGGAAATTTTGACTTACGATCTAGGCCCTTATTCCTTATCCCTATTCGACAATGACTTAAGAATAGGAACCAAATCTACTCTCTACAAGGCATTCAAACCAAACAAGCGGTTCAGCGGCAGGATTCAATTCGTCATTGATGGTGGTTCTTTATTGCATAGAGTTGGTTTTGATTGGCCTTAGAATCAGTCTTTTTTAACAATCTCCGACAAATATGTTGAGTACATACAGTCAAGTGCCAGGGGGGGGGGGGGCTCAGCACCCCCTGAAAATTTTTGAGCCCCCCCTGGGAAAGTTGCCAAGGCCACCAAAAGAAATTCTGTTTCAAAAATCCAAATGAAACTCTCTTCAAAAATTGAACTTAGTTTTGGGGGCTTTTTACAGTTTTGCATAAATACTAAATTGCAGCATTTGTTTAAAAACTGCAAATAAGTGCTTCAATAGGTGCGCATCCTATCTGCACATACTCAGAATTAGCAATCTTTTGCTGATGCAAACATTCGCTTTTGCATTAGTTATATACTCAAATTTTTCATTTTGTGGCGTTTTCCATTATTAGCATAAAACAAAGTTATTCTAATGAGTTATAGCCAATTTAAATACAAGTGGTTTTAGCTTTTGACTAGACACAAAAATAATTTAAAAATACAAAATACACCCTTGATTGTTCTAATGTTTGTTATCCTATAAAAACATAACTTTAGAATCCTTAAGCGCAAGGACTATTCAGAATAAAATTAAAGGTTGCAACTCTTTTGAAACAGGTGAACTGCCAGCTTTTTATTTACTTATTGACATCGTCACTTATTATTTCACTAGTATAATTATACACTGAAAATTTTCATTCTGCAGCTAGTAAAAAACCCAGAGGGCATACGCTTTAGGCAGAGGGTATACCTTAAAAAGTATATGCTATAGTGTTTTTGACTTAAAATAATCCAGAAGGTATTACATCCCTGTCTGCAGCTTTTACTTTTCTTAGCATCCAGTGAAGTTATTATAAACAATTTAATAAGATACACAGTGCCTAACACTATGAATATGCACTAATTTACCATTCTATATAATACGTTGATCCTATATATCTGTGTTTGTGCGTGCATGTGTCAGAGAAATAGAAATAATATATTTTCTTGAGCACCCCCTATTGTTTGCTTCTAGCTACAGCTCTGCCGTGATGACTTACAATGTGGTACAGAAACTGCTGAGCGTATGAGACGAGCAAGGAAACATTCTTCAACTGACATATTGTTTGACGGTACAGTGATACCTACCATTTCCAAAGAAAAGTTTCTTGCTAACCCACAAAACAAGGGTCGGTTAATATTTATGATGACTGACAAGTTCTCATCAGCAGATATTACATGCAAGCAAGCAAAAGAAGACGCAGACACCTTGATTGTAAACACTGCTTTGTTCTTGGCTCCATCAAATGAGACGGTGGTTATAGTTGGGGAGGATATAGACCTCTTGGTCATTTTAATATGTCTCTGCTTAGCTGAAAACGTTTACTTTTTAAAACCTGAAAAGAACATCGTTTCTCCAGCAACATTTTCTCCAACGATTTTGGAAAACATACTCTTCCTACATGCTACGAGCAGTGGCGTACTCAGGATTTTATTTCGGGGAGGGGGGGGGGGGCTGACTTAAATTTCCATAATTTTCTGAATATTACGAAACACGTTGAATTGTGTCGTAAACAACAATAATTTTTGACAATAAGGATATAGCTAGTGGGGAGAAAGATGGGGGGAGGGCGGTGATTCTGTTCCAAATTTTCCGAAAATTTAGAAAAAACAATCAGTCCAAAAATTTGGACTTAAAAATATATCGCTATTTTTGACAAATGGTCGTCGAGAAAAATCAATTTCGTCAATCGTTTGCTGAAAAAAATGTCCAATTTCGTTAAAGGATCATGGAAAAATCCGAATTTTGTCAAAGGGCCACGGATAAAATGCGAATTTCGTCAAAGAGCCGCGGATAAAACTCGAATTTTGTCAAAGTGCAGCGAAAAAACACGAAGTTTATCAAAGGATCGTGGGGAAAAGGTCAAATTTCGTCAAATGATCGCGGAGAAAACGCAAATTTCGTCAAATAATCGCGAAGAAAAACCGAATTTCGTCACATGGTCGCGGAGGAAACGCGAATTTTGTCAAATGATCACGGAGGAAACGCGAATTTCGTCTAATGACCGCTGAAAAAACGCTAATTTCGTCAAAGGACTGCAGAAAAAGCGTGAATTTCATCAAAGGGCTGAGGAAAAAATGCGAATTTCGAGTAAGGATCGCGAAAAAACACGTATTTCGTCAAAGAGCCGTGAAAATATGCGATTTTCGTCAAAGGATCGGAAAAACGCCAAAATAGTCAGAGACGCCGAAAACCTCGAATTTCGTCAATGAGCCATGGTAAAAACAGGAATTTCGTCAAAAAGACGCGGAAAAAACGCAAATTTGAACAAAGGATCTCGAAAAAAAGGTCAAATTTCATCTAATGATCGCGGAGAAAACGTGAATTTCGTCAAATGACCGCGGAGGAAACGCGAATTCCATGAAATGGTTATGGAGGACACGCGAATTTCGTCAAAGAGCTGCAGAAAAAACGCAAATTCCGTCAAAGGGCCGCGGAAAAGCGAGATTTTTGTCAAAGGATTGCAAAAAAACGAAATTTCATCAAAGAGCCGCAGAATAACCGCGAATTTCGTCAAAAAGCCACGAAAAAACGCAAATTTCAACAAAGAATCGCGGAAAAAGTACGTTATCCGTCTAACGGTCACGGAAAAATGTTAATTTCGGCAAAGGATCGCAAAAAATGCGAATTTTGTCAAAGGGCCGCAGAAGAACGGGTATTTCGTCAAAGGGCCGCGAAAAAAACGAACTTTGTCAAAGCATCGCAAGAATTTCGTCAAAGGGCCGTGGAAAAAACGCGAATTTCGTCAAAGCAGGCGGAAAAACGCGATTTTTTTTTCAAAGGGCCGCAGAAAAAATGCGAATTTTGTCAAAGGGCGGCGGGAAAAAAGCGAATTTCGTCAAAGGATGGCAAAAAAGTACGAATTTCGTCAAAGAGCCGTGATAAAAATCCGAATTTCATCAAAGAGTCGTGGGCAACAGCTGTCTCTTAAAAACACACACACACACACACACACACACATACAAACATCTATGTTTATAGGTATAGTTTTTAAACTGGAATAATATACTGAACTAACTTTTTAAAAATCTGCTTAAAAGACCCTTCCGAAACCGAAAATCAATAATGAATGGCAAATCTTACTTGACATTGCCATTCACAAAAAAATTTCAGTACGTGTGTTTGCTGATTTGGTGAAATTGTTTTAAAATGATCAATTTAACAATAAGTGTTGCACACACAGAGCAATATACATTAGAGCTAAAATTTAAAGAATGTGTGATAGATTCTTAAACTAGATCCCATTTGAAAACGAGAATATCTTTTTTAAAGGCGAGGAAACTACCATTTAGCCATTATCTACAAAATGTTGGCCTATCGTGCATGTAAAGTGGACATACAGGACATATGGATACATCACACCCATTATTATAATGCATACCAGTATTATACGTCCTGCATTACGCTATATATATATATAAAATTTTCTTAGAACGCTAAAAAAAAATTACCCCAAACGTATGACATGTTGGTGCTTTTGAAGATTTCCTAATCTTAGACCTCACTTTTAAATTCCCCCCCCCCCCCCCAAAAAAAAAAAAAAAAAAATTCTCAATTTCCTTTCAACAAAAATACTCATACAACTGTTTATGAGCTGTGTATCTCTTCTTTTGTTTCCTTAAAATCCAAAAATTATTATTAAATGAATTTGAACCAAAATATATCAGATACTCAGTGGATTAGGGAAGATTTGAGGGGAGTAATTGAATGTTAAAGTTTCTTGCTAGAACACTAAAAATTTAATAAAATAAATACCTTTTTTTTTCTTCTTTTTTTTTTGCGAATAAGAATATGTGTTGTGTAAATAGCAGCATAAAAAAAGCAAAAATAACCAGAATAAAAGATATATCCAACATCATAAAAGGAGTTCCGATTTTTCAGTGTAAACCGAAAAGAGATAGACAGCAAGAACCTCTTTTGATAAACATATACACACAAAATATTTTTATACACGTATATAAAATAACGACTTTGCTTATTATTTGTGCATTGCACAAGTAATAATAATGACTTTAAACCGTTCCAAATGAAAAATACTGGCTGCAAAGTTAGAACGGAATAGGAAGTAAATGGGGGGAGGGTCGCAGGACTGAGGAGGATATTGGATTAACGAGAAAGACAAATTCGTTGCATGCCAGAAAATAAAACAAATTTATCTCAAAAAGAAAGAAATAATATCAGCCCTTTTTTTTTCATTTCACTGCGATCTCTTCGGAGGGGGAATGGGGCTGTAACCTCATAACCCCCGTCCCCATCGCCTTCTTTGGGTATTGTATTCTGGGGCATCACTGTGCACTAATATATGGGACTAACTAGAATGACTGTATGACAGAAAAAAATTAAAAATTTATCTAAAAAAAGAAAAAAAATTATCCAGACTGTTTTTATAAGATTATTATTATAAGTTGTTTATTTAAAAAATTTATTTCAAGCAGGAAAAAAAAAAACAAAAAAAAAAACAGAGCTTTTTCATTTCATTTTCGACTATTTTGGGATGGAGCTGTAATCCATTTAGACCCATTCCAGCTATTTGGTGTGGTGTGGGGGAATTACAAATGTCTCTCAAACAGAAAGGTTAAATCAGCACTTTTTTCATGTCATTTTCGACAATTTTGGAAGGAAGGGGGCTATAGCCCCATCAGTCTACCTCCCCTTCTTTGAGTATGCTGTAGTGTCAATGTGGACTAATATGGGACTAACGAGAATGGCTAATCCTCTGTATAATAGAAAACTAAATTACAAATATTTAAAAAAAAAAAAATCAACACTTTCTTATTTTATTTTTGATTATTTCGGGAGGAGAGCTGTAATCCCATTGTCCTCTTCAACCTCTTTCGGCAACTGTGCACTGATATAGGACTAAAGAGAAGAGCGTGGCTAGTCCATTGAATGATAGGAGGAAAAAAATTTCAAATTTCTCTCTAACAGAAAGGGAAAAAAATATCAGTACTTTTTTTTCATGTCATTTTCGACTATTTCAGAAGGGAGTGGCAGGCTGTAACCCCATCAATCTCCTTCCCTTTCTTTGCGTATGCTGTGTCTGACTAATATGGGACTAATGATAATAGCTAATCCGCGGTAAAACCAAAAACTAAAATACAAATTTATCTGAAACAGAAAGAAAAAAAATCAGCAGTATTTTCATTTCATTTTCGACTATTTCACAAGGGGGGCTCTGACCCCATCAGCCCCCTTCCCCTCGTTGGGTATACTGTGGTGTAACTGTACGCTGATATGAGACTAAACAGCATGGGTAGTTCGTCGTTGCAGAAAACATATGCAGAAAACAAAGTTTCAAATTTATCTCAAACAAAAAGAAAAAAAATCAGCATTTTTTCATTTAATTTTCGACATCTTTGGGAGGGGGCTGTAACCCCAAAACCTCCCGTCCACTTTTTTGGGTATAATGTAGTATCACTGTACACTAACATGAAACTAAAGAGAAGGGAGTGACTAGTCTGTTGAATAATATGGGAAAAAATACAAATTTATCTCAAACAGAATGAAAAAAAAAACACTTTTTTCATTTCATTTTCGATTATTTCGGGTGGAGGGAGTTGTAATCCCATCAGCCCCCTCCCCTTCTTTGGATACACTGTGATGTCAATGTGGACACTAACATGGGGCTAAGGAGAATGGCTATTTCGCTGTATGACAGAAGAAAAAATACAGATTTATCTAAAAAAGTAAGGATTGCAGAAAACAAAATTACAAATTTATCTCAAAGAAACAAAATCAGCATATTTTTCATTTCATTTTCGACTATTTTGGGAGGGGACTGTAACCCCATTAGCCCCCTTCACCTCTTTGGGTATAATCTGGTGTCACTGTGCACTAATATGAAAATGGAACTAAAGCTAGTCTTTTAAATGATAGGGGGGGGGATGCAAATTTATATCAAACAAAGAAAAAAATCAGCACTATTTTTTCATTTCATTTTCGACTATTTCGAGAGGAGGGGGCTGTAATTCTATCAGCCCCCTCCCCTTCTTTGGGTATGCTGTTATGTCAATGTGGACTAATATGGGGTTAACGAGAATGGCTATTTCGCTATATGACAGAAGAAAAAATTACAGATTTGTCTAAAAAAGTAAAGAAAAAAACACTTTTTTCATTTAATTTCCGACTATTTCGGAAGGAAGGGGCTGTAATACCATCAGCCCCCTTTCTCTTCTTTTGTGTCAATGCGGACTAATGTGGGACTAATAAGAATGGCTAGTCCACTGTATGTTAGAAAAAAAATAATTTTTTCCCACAAAGAAAGAAAAACATCAGCACTTTTTTCATATCACTTTCGAAAATTTCGGGGGATGGGGGGCTGTAGCCCCATCAGCCCCCCCCCCTTGGGTACGCCCAGAGGCAGATTACCCATTAGGCTGAGTAGGCTGAAGCCTAGGGGCCCTGAAGAAAAGGGCCCCTGTGCTAAGATTCTTTTGGTTTTTTTCTTCATATTGGGCTGATATTTTATGTAAAAGAGAAATGATGTACAATGCTCTTTGTTTCACTCATTTATTCAATCTTTCAGGTTATTAACATATAGATGGTATTCTAAATGCTATTCCCCTTTCAATTTCTTCTATATTTATAAGAAGAAAGTAGTTGATTCATGAAAATTTTCGGCTTCCAGTTTGTACCGAATTATGACACTTTGAAGTTAATGGAATTTCAACGTTTACCTGCACTAACAGTGCTTCTTTCCGTTTTTAGTGTCAGGAAGCACTGAAATTTCATATAATACGAAGTATAATAATTTAGTAAGCTTTGGTCTTAAAAGAATAGGATTTTTTTTTATGTTCATTCGTAAACGAAGTACATTTTTCTAAATATGACTTATAGAATACAGGGGCCATATAAAAATTAATTTTCGTATTTTAATATGCATAAAGCCCCTTGAAAAACAATTGCCATGTCTAAAATCTGTACTTGTTGTAGTTGGAATTATGTTTCTATCATCAGTGATCTAAGAGATAAATGAGCAAACATGTAATTGGAATCTACCTCTATATATTGCTTTGTAGGAGGGGGGGAGGCAAAAAAAGATCAAGCCTAGGGGCCCGATTGGTACTTTATCTGCCTCTCGTGTACGCCCATGGCTACGAGTAGGTGCGATACAACGTCAGCACCGTTTATGTAAGGAAAAATGAAGTTCTTCAAAACTCTTGTGAATAATCCAGGTGTTGCTGACGTAGTTAAAGTATTCAAAGACTCGAACGCTACACAGGAGATGATTGCAGCTGCTGGGGAACGTTTCTTTGTCTCCCTGTACGGCTATAGTGAACGAATGTGCCTTCGCTGAGCCACCTAAGGTATATTTCGTACAAGAAGTCAACCTTTAAATTTAAATACAGTACTAATATTGCTGCTTTACCACCATCTGTAGCTGCAGCACGGCAGCACTCTTTAAAAGTAGTATATCACCAGGGGCAGCAATGGCTGGGAGTTGAAAAAATGCTGAAGAGTGGGGATGAGAGAAAACAAAGATTGGCCTTGAGCCTGTATTTACTGTACTATCACCTCCCCCCCCCCACCCCCGCTTTGTTGAAGCTTGTATCCTGTAAGTGCCGAAAAAAATAAACTGCTAACGAAATTGTGGTTGTAAGAAAGTAAGTCTTTGTTGTTCCAACATGTGCCTCAACTGCGAACAGCATCTCAGTGGTGAATGAAGATGAGGAAGACGAGTTATACCGACAAGTTAGTTGAAACCGAGCTGGAGATGGTTTTCCCACCCATTGAATCCGTGGACCCAATGGAAGCGGAACAAGCCATGCTACAAGTTATTAAATATTTACCATTAAGAAAACATTTATTCTATAATATTTGGTAGTAAATAAAAAACCCCACTAATTCCATACATCTATTTTCTATGTTGTAGATGTCGATGAACAGCAGGGGCCTTCAAATAAAAGAATTCGGAAATAAGATTTTTGCTTCTTTTACATAATTATTTATAATTAAATAATGATTCATAATGAGTCGTCGTATTTATTATCAGGCAACTTCATTGTAAAATATAGTCAATCACATAATTTTTAGTATCACTAATAGTCAACGTTTGCTTAAAATGGTTAATTTTCATGTTACATCGACGTACAAGCCGTAATTCCCGTTTTTTACAGTTTTTTGTCTTTTACCCCCTCCCAATTTTACCTCCTCCCAATTTTACCTCCTCTTAGAGTACCCTCGACTCATGAGAGGAGATGGAGTTGCTCCACTGCTCCCACCTTCCCCTGGTGCCAGATTCGCGCTATTCCTCTATCTCAAATGGATAAAATATAGTCAATCATATAATCTTTAGTATCATTAACGGTTAACGTTTGCGTAAAATGGTTAGTTTCCATGTTACACTGATGTACAGTGCCGTAATTCCCGTTTTTTTACAGTTTTTTGTTTTTAACACCCATTTTCGCGGCACTCTCATGGTTAGACCATTGATGAGAGAAAAAAAATTTAGTACATAAAATGTAGGAAATTTTATTCTCTTTAATTGATGTACTGATGACTTTCACGCAAAATGCATAGTTTTGAAGTTATTTTTCAAAAAAAACTGTGAAAAGTCCGTTTTTTACACGTTTTTTGTAAAAAAAAAAAAAAAAAAAAAAAGTATTTCCCGGGAAAAATTTTGCTGGAAAACCTCAGATTCGTGTTCGGTGACCCAAAAAACATAAAGGAACAAAATATTAAAACTACACCAAGACTTTCCTTTATTTGCCCTTTTTTAGCACCTAATGCTTGGACCATATATATGGTTTTCGTGTTAGACAGATGCCTCGAGAATAAATCTTTACGGATAATTCATAAAATTCTATATTTTTTCAGAACATTTTACTAAAATAATAATCATGTAGCCTCCTTCAAAAACAAGAAATGTTTTACCTAGTACTTTGCTGTCTTTCTGGAACGGGTTCTGCTTCCTTTCCTTCACTGGGCTGGTTTCTCGTACTTTACACACACTGACTCACTGGGCTCCCGTCGTTGCTGCTATCGGAAGGTTTCTCAGCTCCGTCGGATCAGTTCATGTGATAAATCGTCGAACTCCGTCTCTGAATGGTATTCTGTGACTTTTCTGTTCATCTAGGCTGGTGTTCTTGCTCTGGACTGATATTTCTAGTTCCCGTTCTACAAGGCTGATGCTCGCATGCTCAGCTCTTTAGGGACTGGTGTCTCTATTTCTGGCTCTTTTCTCCAAGACTGATGCTCGGTTTCCTTCGGGACTGATGTCTCGCTAATTATCTTTTATCCTAGGCTGATGCTCAAGGTCCTTTGGGACTGGTATCTCACTGATTCTGTTTTCCTGTTGGCAAGGAGGGTCTTTTCTGCATTCGTCAGTCGTCGCTGGCTTCTGTGATTATTTGGCTCATCAGACTCTTCTGCACGTGAAATTTTAATTCATCATCAAAGTCAGAAATTGTCCATTCTAAATTCCGCTGACTGCCAGCACTTATCTGTGACGTATCGAACGCGAGGCGGATCGCTGTTCTAGTAGCGTGCATCGCATTCAGTCACAGATTTTAAGGGTAAAGAACATTTTATTTATTCAATACAAATGTCGGATCTTCAATCAAATTAAATAAGAAAATATAAAATAGGGTGGATACGTGGGTAACGTCAGATTTTAGTCTGGATGAATTACCTCAGAAGTCAACAAAGTCAATCTTTCCACAAAGGCTCTAAAACAATAAAATTCTGAGATGTGCACGTTCAGTTCTTTCTAAATATATGATCACATACACTTGCCTATAAATTTAGGACTTCTAAGGGGACCAGGCTGTGGTCTTCATTAATAATCTCTGGGATATAGAAAAGTTACTATGAGCTCCGAAGTTAAGGCTTCGTTTACCCACTAGTAGCAATGAGTATGTTTACTCTAGAGCTCTCGGATGAGACCTGCTCTTCTCAATAAGGAAAGGGCATGTTTACAAACAAACAGTTCCATCAACCAATCTACCACTGTATTTTTGTCGCAGCTATCATTGCAGGAATCGTCATGGCGACGTAGGCCAATCATATCACAGACCAGTTTAACGTGACCAATCAAATTGCTCCATCTCATGTGTACTGTAGGAGTCGTAAAGAACGAACAGGTTTTTCTCCCAAACCAACAGTAATTTAACCAACAGTGACGTCAGGTGCCCTTTCCTTATAGAAACTTCTAACACTGAGCTCGGGTCATTTTTAGTATCCGTTCCAGTCAATGTCATACTCCAGATTGAATCATCACTCGTCGTCGAAAGCTTAAAATCACTTTGTGTCCAATTTCGATGTTCAATAGCCCATCCCTTCTTCATTGGGTAACATGTTGTGTTGAGATCAAATTAATCCCATCATTGGTCTACGCGCATTGAGGCTACTTTGATGAAACGTACTTCGGACAGTTTGGTTCAGCACCGTTCGCCCTCTTGCCAAAAGAAAGACTCTTTGCACTTTTTTCACTACCCGAAAGAGACTACTCAGACTAGAAATTCAAGCCTGTAGGGCATAGATATCCCTCCTGGTCCCAGCCTCTTTGAACTTTAATAACACTGCAGTTCTACTTCGAAACTAAAAGTTAACAATATATGCTGGTTGTCTGTTGATGTGATAGCAGGGGGATGACCATGCCCCGACCGATCTCTAATAACACAATCTGGTTTTTGGAATCCAGTCCTTATCAATAAAATGAAGCATATGCTTGTTGCATCTCAAACAGATTTCACTCCATTTTAGCCATCATCCAGTCTCTCGATTATACACCGAGCCATGGTAACATTGTAACATTTTCAAATAAACGTTTCTACAAAAACTTTGAACCAATGCATTTTATAAACGAAACAGTGAAACAGCAAGTTTTTGTGAAATGAAGATTTCAGCAATTACAGTCAGACCCGATTAAGACGTTTACCGTTAATACGCGGATTTTCTCCGGACCCTTCAACATCGTCCATAAGCAGGGCTTAAATTGCGCCGGAGCCCGGCTCCGGTACTTATCTGCTTTTAGTAAATATTTAAATATTGGTCACAATTCAACGGAACCCAGTGCAAGCGCTTCCGAAAAACCGAAATCTAAATTACCCTTTCCTGTTCCTCCCATATCGAAGCTTTTGCATTCTTTTGTATCAAAACACTATATGTGACATAATGCATTGCACGCGTAGGAAATGGAGATGAAATGGGCTCAATTTTTATACCATTTCTTTTTTTGTGTTAACAGTATTTCCGAATCGCAATCCTTACTGTATTTAATCGCAGAATTCTGCGATTAATTAACATTAAAATTAGGCAACGATTTCTATTCGGCCGGCCAAAGTGATAACTAAAAAGTGTAATACTTGACAGCTAATTAAATGCAGATAAATATATTTAAAATTTTTATTTTCTAAAAAAAAAATTGCTTTAAATTTTGCAAATACACATAACGTATGAAATATAAATATGCAGATTGGAGTGACGGTGGAGGAGGGGGGGGGGGCACGCTACTGTTGTTAGTACTGCAGAATATTAGGGCTCCGGTACTTTTTTTGTTAGAAATTAAGCCCTGTCCATAAGACTAATGCAAAAATATCACGTTTAATACTCAAACGGTCATTACGCGATAAAGTTTTGGTCCGTTGAGGCAAAAAATATCGCTTAATACGCGAATTCATACAGCAGTATGCGAATTTCTTTTCTCTTCTCCAGTCTTGCCAATTTAGTGGGATATTGTTATTCAGATATCTACTACAATTTCCAGATAGTAATTTTTCGCCTGATTTACATATGACACGTTAATTAAGGTGAATATTACTAATTTGAAATCCGGTACATATTTGAATAGGAAAATCCCCGCTAAATTAGCAATATTTCAACTCTGATCTCGCGTCCTAATATTCTTTGTCTTTCGCTTCGTGTATGTTTTTATTGAAGTAGAGAAAGGCCAATTTTTGTCGCTTTATGTTACTTATTCTTCTTTCTTTGCGCTTTGTACGTTGTCGACTCTTTTTTTCCTCTCGCACATTCTAGTAAATAATTCCTCACCAGTACAGTGTACTTTTATAAAGGCATTTGAAGAGAAAGGAAACAATTTTTTCGTTTTTAATTTGATTTCTTCGTTACTTTCTTCTGATGTGTGTCTGTTCAGGTTTTATTTATAGCTCGGTGACGGTGAGTTACTTGCACTGAAAATTTCGTGAGATGGACCTGGGTGTAATTAAGGCCTAAGACAAAACTAATAAAAGTATCTAAAGTGTGGTAAGAACTAACTTGTCAATGGACATTATACTAGAGAAAAGTGTACGCCCGTGAGAAGAAATAGTTCTTTACTGAATTTGAAAGAAAAAGCACTTTAAGTCTGATTTTTTGAGATTTTTCCATTGAAAAACGATTGACTGATTAAACAAAATTGGTTTACCTTAATGTATAGTAATTTTTATGAAAAATACCTGTAATATTCGCGAACACTCTTCCCAACAAATGAAAATGAGTGGGTAACCCTAGGACGTCTATAGTGCTAGCAGTGGCGTAGCCAGGATTTTTTTTCGGGAGGGGTCCAGAATTTTTCTTCAGGTTATATATGTAGTGAAACACGCCAAGATAAAATCCCAAAAAGTGGTGAAAAATTCTGTTTTAGACAGGTTTTTTTCTAAGCAGGTGTAATTGTATGGATTCTTTTCCATGGGACAAAGTAATATTCCCGTTTAAGTGAGCATTCCGTTATAGGCAGGTTTCATTTTCACAAGTTTGCTGTAATTATATAAATATACTTATTTATGTTATATGTATAGTAAAACCTGTCAAAACGGAACCTGTCTATAATATAATCCTGTCTTCAGTGGAAGCATTACATGGTCTTGATATATGGATTACCATACAATTAAATCTGCTGAAAACCTGTCTGAAACAATATTTTTCACCGCTCTTTTGTGATTCCGATTCCGTCTTAACAGGTTTTAGTGTACTTATAAATACAGTAAAGCCTGTGAAAGCGGGACCTTTCTGCAACGGAATCCTGTCTCAAACGGAAGAGTTTCGGGATCACGTCCAAACGAACATTACATTTTATTGAGGTAGTGTATCTTAGAGTTTTAATTAAATCACTTCAATTTAATCACTTCGTTAAAAGAAAACCTGTCTAAAATGAAACATTTTTCTAGCCACTCCAGTGATTCCGTCTTGACAGGATTGATTATGTGTGTGTATGTGCAATAGGAGTATTTCGAGTATTTTTAAGAATGTAGGTATTTTTTTTATTTAAAAAAATAGTATGTCTAAAATAAAGTAAGATCAATCTCTATAATTGCAGCTAATAATACTACAATGAAGTTTCATTAACCTTTACCAGTGAAAAAGATTTTTACAAACACTATGATATAAATAACTGAGAACATACTGTAGAGTTAAATGCACTTAAATCAAGTTTCATATAACAAATATTTTCTTGCATTAAGATGGCATTATTTCTTACATCAAATGGTTACATTTATAACTGCAATTTTCATGTTTAGTTTCTTGTCATGGAATTGAGCACTTGCACTGTAATACTAATAGGTACTGGATGATAAGTTGACATAATTGCCAATTTCGTCAACCACTGATTCCCCATGGGAGTTTCTGAGATAAAGTTTTAATCTTTAAGAAAAAGGTCTTGCAATTTTAGCTATAGAAACTAGTAGTGTAACAAACACTACAACAACACTGCACTACAGGCAAAAAATATAGTTCACGTTGGAAAAAATAGTTTTACAATTGTCTAAAACATACATAATTATTCTGGGTTTCTCTGTTTCAAGTTTCGCTGTTTTCCATACCAAAGTAAATAATTTGACCTCAATAATTGTCTCCGATATCAGGCCGATTTAAAAGATGTTAAACTTTTGTGAATATTTTGTTGGATTAGCACTTTTTTTGTAAGTGTTAGATTGTATAAAAAATAATGGTGGTTTCTATTTTTTTACTTTTCAACCAATTTATTTTAAATGGTTGGAAACAGTTTTAGAACATACTCCAAGTTCAGCAGGTCTTTGGTACGTGTATTAGATTCAATTTCTTATTTTTAATGACATAATGTCACCCACGACCTTCTCCATATTCAAAACTCGCATTGCCACCATGAAGTTTCTGGAAGGAATGCTAAAAAGTGCGTTCACAAGTCATATTTGGGTCAAATGTAATGTTGAATTCACAGTTTTCTCCGGAAGGTATTACACTGTGGAATTCCGGAAAGAGGATTCCACTTCTAAACCATTAATAAGCATAAAATCCCAAATCTTCCAGGGGGGACATTTCGATGCTCCTGAATGGATTCCCCCCCACTCTGCTCTTCCTGAATTCAGCGATGTTGTGCAGTTGATATAAATACCGTTTCCGCTGTTTTTTGTACCATTTTGAATTAGTACAAAAATTCATATGAACTTTCCCATACTTAATTTCAATAACTGCCTTAAATATCCCTGTACAATGTCGAAAAACAAAATTATAATACTAAATAAGTAAATAAAAACTTGCTCTTCAGAATAATATGCAACAACGTAATATTCCATTAACAATTTATTAAAAATAGCTTGGGTTTAAAAGTTGAATAATAAAATCACCATTATTTTATACAAACTCAGAAGAACATAAAAATCTTTCAATATTCCTCTGTTCTTCCTTTAATGATTAACGAATAACGAGATCAGAAATAAAAGTATCAAAAGGAGGAAGAAAATTCACCTCCCGATATATTCTTCAGGTTTGAAATGAGATGTATCAGATGGCCAACTTGACAAGGAATATGTGTGGCTAAAGAAAATTGCGTCAAAAGTTTCGTTAGTAAAGGATTGTGCTCTCTTGAACAGGTCAGAAAACTTTTGAACACCAGTCTTCTCTTCATTGCTTACTGATTGATGTAAAGTTTCAAAAGCTGAAAAATAACGTCACCAGCATGTTTTACAGCAGAAGACAAATCATATTTAGATTTTTGCAGGTATTTTGAAAGTGGCAATGTAATGTTGGATAAAAATTCACAAATGTCTAGTCAAAGAATAAACTACTTTTTCTTTAATTCCAGCCAGCATATTCAAAGTAAATGATAATATTGCTCGACATAAAATTCTAAAATAAACAAAGAAAAGGATCGCCAAACTCTTATCAATGTGCTGTTATTGAATTCGTGTAAACTCGTCTTTTCCCGTAAGTGTTGGCAACAGTTGGTCCTGCCCAAGTCTCTGTTGACGAAGTTTTGCGTTTAATCTACACTGCTCAAAACAATTAAAGGATATTGCAGTTTTAGGTGGATTTTGTATCTGGGAAACTTTTTAGCTGATTGATACATGGTCGACAGACATAGTAGGTTATATGAGAATAAATGACACATGTTTGGCAGAAAAAAATGAATTTTATTGCGCATTTGTGTACAAAAGGAAAAAAACACAATTTGTGCATATGAGAAAAAAAGAATAAGAAAAGGTGTTTTCTTCAAAGAAAATCATTTTCATTAGGGGGTATGGTTTCCACGGGCGACCAGCAACGTTGAACACCTTTGAGGCATGGACTCAATGAGGCTATTAATGACGAGTTGGGGTATTCTGCCCCACTCTTCCAGAAGAGCTCTTTCCAGTTCTTGGAGAGTTTGTGGGGGTTGTTGGCGGCCAGAAACTCGTCTTCCTAGAGCGTCCCAAACGTGCTCGATTGGATTCATGTCTGGAGAACACGCTGGCCATTCCATTCGAACGATTCCTTCCTCGAAAAGGAAATCCTCCACCAGGTTTGCACGATGTGGCCTGCAGTTATCGTCCATTAAAATGAAGTTATCTCCGATTGCTGCAGCGTAAGGGACTACAATAGGTCTGAGGATCTCATCCCTATATCGGCGACCAGTCAGAGCTCCATCTCGAATGATGTAGAGGTCAGTGCGCCCGTCATTGGAGATGCCACCATACACCAGCACTCCTCCACCGCCAAATCTGACACTTTCGTGCACGAACGCAGGATTATTCCTACTGCCACGGTCCCTCCAGATGAAAATACGCCTATTATCCGGATGCACAGAAAAACGGGACTCGTCAGAAAACAGAATATTGCTCCATTCATTTCTCCTCCAGTTGACATGCTCGGTTGCCCACTCCCTGCGGTCGCGACGATGCCTTGATGTTAATCTAACACATACCATCGGTCGGCGAGCATACAGACCTACAGCATGGAGCCGGTTTCGGACAGTCTGAGTTGAAATCGTGGTGCCTGTAGCCGAGCGAAGGTGTTGTTGGAGAAGAGTAGCGTTCATGTTTCGGTGTCTCCGAGCTGTTAACGCTAAATACCGATCTTCATTGGGCGTTGTTGCCCGTCTACGACCTTGCCCTGGTCTTTGGCCTGCACATCCACTCTCCAAAAAACGGTTCCAGATCCTGGAAATGACACTTTGTGACACTCCAATGGCTTGCGCTACTTCGGCTTGAGTTTGGCCCCCTTCTAACCTACCAACAATTCTCCAAGCTTCTGAATCTGTCAAATGACTTCGCTGAGACATCGTACTCATCGAAACAAAGCAATCACTGAATGCCGATCATCCTTGTCTTCATTCTCTTTTATCCAGTTGAAAGTCAAATTTCATTCGCTGCCGCTGAAGCGACGTTTTTGACGTCGAACTCAAAATTTGCATACTCCACAGTTTGAAAACCAGAAAAATTTGCATTTGTGATTCTCTTCTTCTATTTTCGGCAAAAAAAATTTCGTTTATATCTTTATTTTTATAAAACTTCAAATATCCTTTAATTGTTTTGAGCAGTGTAGTTACATTAAAATCTGTAAAAACGGAATCACTACAGGGATCATTAAATAATTCCGTTGTAGATAGATTTCCGTCATATCAGGTATACTTATCAAGCATAGTTATCTTTCCGTCATCGAAACCATGAAATGTTTCCGTTTACAAGAGGATTATGTGTTCACAGAAAGAGAATGAATCACAACCGTAAAAAAGTTCCCTTTTAGAGAGGTTTCAAATATTAGCAGGTGTAAATATGTAGTGTTATTTTTGTTGAACCTTGAACTTTTGCCGTTTAAGATAGCTCTCATCTTCACAGATTTTATTGTAATAAACCTATGCTTTTCAGAAGAATACTATAGAGTGAATACGTTTTAACGGTTTTAGAGGATACCTGAAAAAATAGAATGTATCTATGACAAAAACCTGTCTTAAACGGAAAATTTTCATATCCCCGGCGAAAGACATACCTTTAAATAATACTTGCTACGTCAAACACCTGTCTAAAGCGAAATTTTTCATGGTTCTTTGCGATTCCATCTTATCAGTTTTTAATGTTGTATCTATGTTGCAGTAAACCAATTTTTCATTCTGGGTTCGGGGTGGGGGTGGGGGGGGGGTGGCTACGCCACTGAGTGCTAGGTGAGGTTGATCTGCGACAGAAAATTTCTCCTGTTTCATCCGGAGATTTATATCGTTGATGTCCAATCAAATGTTTCATTTTTAGGTGCGTTCGTAATTATATAAATACGTAGCACCTAGAGTCGTCGTATGGTCCGTCCGTCCGTCCGCATATAACAGCGCAAAAGCTACCCAACCGAATGATTTGAAATTTAATATATATAATCGTTGCAGAATTTTGTCGAGTCATTTCAAATTTTATGAAAATCGAATCCAAACTTAAAAAGTTATTAATGAAAGTTTTCTTTATTCTATTAAATCCTATCATACGTAAATCTATATAATAAATGCGCAAGTCACGTAACTGGGGAAAACAAATACGGGCTAACCACTTCTTTTTTCATATGCCAAGCGGCCATTTTTATTCTTAATTATTTTTTAGAATAAAATTGCATAAAAGTTACATTTTTAGAAAGATCGTTCAAAAAAATTGTTTGTTTGAGAGATGAGTTACATTCAACAATGTATAGATTCTGAGATGACTTCAGTGGAAATTAGGTTAACCAAATATCTCAATCCATTAGAGTAAATAAACACAGGGGATTCGTTCATTGTGAGGCATAAAAATATTAAACCATGGAGGTAATCATTCGCAAAGCAAGATATCCATGGTGAAAAAAAATCGCTTTTGTAAACGTGGCATACGTCTTAAGAAAAAAAAGGCATGCTCATTTCGCTTCTAGCAGACGACATAATTCATTTCACTGAAATAATGAGGATGACTTTTTTTCACATTATGTGAAACTGGTTATAAAACGAACGCACCTCATACGTCATGTTCAACGTACAATTTCCAATTTGTTTAAACTACGAAAGATAGAATAAAAATATCAATGGATTTAAATGTTTCGGAAATTTTTACCTCTAGTACATACCAAACATATGATAAAATATATAAATTAACAAGAATTTTCTTTTCTGTAAAATAAAACGACTGAATATATATATATTTTTATTTATGAATATTTACGTACGTCCATATTTAATATATGGCATAAATTCAATATATCAACAGTATTTTAGAATCAGAAACAAACAAAAAAATTCACCAGTTATCCATAGTGCATATTTTAGTTTTATACATGAATATAAATTAATTCTATAAGTTAAATTATAATTTAAGTTAATTACCATGAAGTGAAACTGACAAATCTGTAGATTATAGGAATAGATTAAAAAAAAATCTCTTCAATGTGGCCCAAAATGAGGATTTGTTTGAAATTATTTAAGGTGGTTCTCAAATGATCTGCTCAACAACGCGAAACTTTCTGACGCATTTTTAAACGCAAAGGCATCTAATTGTCAGGTCTGAAGAGGGAAGCGATTTGGAATCGAAATCAGTTTTCCATTTTTTGACAAATAAATTCTTGCAATTTGTGGCACGTGACGACACGAATTCCTCCTTTTTCCCTCTGGGAATTCGGTTCAAAACGCTGACTTTGACAGTATTTTCTGAAAGATCTTTTGCCTTGACCAAAAAATGGAAAAGATATTTCGACGACACAGTTGCTGAATAATAACACCTGCCATTGCCACCCGTTTCCGAATAAAAATAAATTCAAAATTGTGTCAGAAACTAGTTGCTTTGGATTTGAGAACAGCTTTAAGAACATAGTGAGGAAAAAAATTGTTTTCCCTTCTATTTTGATAGTAATTTTTTAAAAAGTGATATTATAATTCTTGGGATAAAATTTATACTGAATCTGTTTTCTCTTTGTATAGAATATCAATTTAGAAAATATTTATATAATTTACGGATTTTCGTACCATTAAAGCTGTTCTCAACTCCAAACTGGCTACTTGGATATAGTATTTTTTAAAGCACTAGGGGGCTCTGCCCCCTGCTCGCTACGCTCGCCAACCCCCGTTTTGATTTCACAGCCTCTTAAAACCTGGTAATGTATCCTGTTTTAAATAGATGAAGATGATGATATCACGAACAGCGACTTTCTTCTGTAATCAGGTTATAATGCTTTTTTATTTAACTGGTTATAATGCTTTTTCATTTAATTCATTTTTTTTATTTTTAATATTCATGTGTAAACACAATTTTTATGACGTAATTATCTTTATTTTCTGCTTTCAACACGTGATCATTTAATTATTATTTTAAACTTTCATTATTGTTTTTAATAGTCTCGCGCAAATACATTTGTTATTTGAGATAAAACACAATCCTTTGCGCTTATTTAGAAATTGGCAACAATATAAAAAAATGACTTTTTCAATAAAAGATTTTTCACTCGATTTTTAAGGATTTTTTGAGTTTTTATTGTCCGACTGTGATAATTTTTTTAATTTTTGAAAGCTTGTTATATTTCGCGTCTGGTGGTGTGATTTTCGAATCCGTAGGATGGCTAGAAAAAAATAATAGCTCCTCAAAAAAGTCCCTAGTGAAAAAGCGATGAGAATAACCCGGAATATCTACGCAGAATTTGATTGGTCCATTTCGTTTTTGGCTCAGTTCCAGATTACTTTTTTTTAATATAGAAGGATTTTTGTTCTGAAACGCATGAAATTTGTAGGTGTGCTTATTCAGAAATTTTGTAATGGAAACACGTTTTCCATTTTTTGATCAAGGGAGAAGATTTTTAGGAAAATACTGTCAAAGCCGGCCGGCATTTTGAACCGAATTTCCAACGCCGCAGTACGAGAAAGGAGAAAAATGTGTTGTCACGTGAGACGAATCGCTTTTGATCTTCAATTTTGTTATGCAAGTTTAAAAAAAATGTTATTTAGAATTTTGGTTGCAGGAATGGGTGAATGTAATCAGTTTAATCATTAGCTGATCTGCCGTGACGTCAAAATTGAGCTCTCTGGCATTATCTATAGGTGGCGTTGGACCAACACGGCCGGTTCATGACTTGTAAAACGTCATACGGAGTGGATCCTTTCACGGCGATTGGCACAAAACGATGAGCGCGTAGTTTTTAAAGTGCAAGCATATCTCTAAGTCCTTTGAATTTTGGCAGATTTTTAATATATTTTTGAGAAAAGAATCTTTAACAAGGGTTAAAAAAAACCCCATGAAAATAACACTGATGGTCAGCTAGTGGTGTCGGAAAATCGTCCAGGACCTTACCCACGAGTGGCAACAACCCCACCTCTGAAGGTAATTTCCTTCGGAAAAAGACTGTTTATTGGACAAAGGGGAAGCTGTGTTAAAATGTTCTTCACGCCTATTGCCGATGTTTTTCTTCTCTTTACCTTTAATATCGGATAATTTTTACCTTGTCAAAAAACGTATGACTAATTAATGTCATATGAAAGGTTTAATTGTACAAAATGTAATCATTGTGAACAGTGGTGTAGTCCTGGGGAAAAAAGTGGGGGGACGCTCATAGTCTCGATCATTAGGGTCTGTATCTGTATCACCCATAGGGCAAACTTGATTATGAATCTTTCTTTTCATTTTGAATTGCAGAGAAAAGTAATTGAAAAATTAAATTTTAAATTAAAATGTATTTAAATTAAATTAATTAAAGTTTTTTATCTGTTGGTCGTTCATAGCTTCCCATAAATTAAAATATTGTTAACCTTATTTCATGTGTGAAAATACGTATTTGAAATAGAATTCGTAATTTAATAACACTAATCCACGCAACGAGACTTTTGTTAGACATTGTTTATTTTTGAGATAGTCATAGAATAACTATTGTATACTAAGAGCATTGAAAATTATTGCATTTTTACATTACGGACACGTATAATGTAAGGAAAATATTGTAATCATGACAAGAAAAAAAGACTATGAAATTTATATCTTTACTTTTATAGGTTCCCTGAGTCCGCTTTTCCTATTTCTGTAACAATTCTCTATGTATGTGCGTATGCATGTGTGCGAGTTGGTATTTTCTTTAAGATTTCCAAAGTTTGTGTTTGGTAATTTTGCAATGAGTCAATATGTGTATGTGTCTGAGCAGGGTAGCATTTAAACGGTGTTTTCGGCTGAGATTAAATTTCGCAGGTATGTTATATATGATGAAAAGATTATTTAACATTCTGGATTATATATGCCACTGCCCAAATTCTATACAAAATTTTGAACAACGTGTAAAAATATTGGGTTGTTCGGAAAGTTTCTTCCGTTTGGGAAAACCAATTCGTACCGGAAAATTCTATCATTTAATTATTAGACATTAATTTCAATACCTAATGTCAATTGACGAGCAGAAATTTCCGGTACGAATTAGTTTTCCCAAATGAAAGGAACTTTCCAAACATCCCAATACGAATTTGAAAGGGGTGAAATAGACCAGTATCCTTATAAAGAAAATTTCTGAAAATCGCGTTTCATCAAGATTTTTGTAGAATTAGTAACTCTTTAAATCAGTTACTAGGTTACTTCTAATCTGTAAATATTGAATTTTTTCGGGATGAAATGGAGAAAGACGTTCAAAAATATTGGTTTCTCATGATTTGTGTGGAAATATTTGAGCAAGAGTAACTGACCTAAAACTTGGCATACATATACTTTCAGGACTTACATGCTCGTAAAATCTTATTTATTATTATTTTTTTTAATTTACATTTTAAACGGATGAATTGTCCAGGGCTCTCAAATGATTCACAAACTGAATACCAATATTTTTTAACAGAAAATTTCTTAGTAGGTTTCTAAAACTTTTCTGCAAAAATTTACTATCGAAGGTTGTTTCTGCAAAATTTACAAGAAAAATCTAAAAATAAAATTTTTCTAAGAAAATACTGGTATTCAAAAAGTGGACCATTTGGGAGCCCTGATTGTTAAGTAAATCTTCTAAACTCGTTTCATCACGATTTATCTGGTAGCTATTAACATGCAGATGCTCACGAAGAATGGCTTTTAAAATATTCGAAATTTTAAGTGCTGATATAAGCCGAAAACTTTTTAAAGTTGTTATTCTTCTGAAACTATCAGTACTAGAAACTTCAAATTTGACATAGAAGTTATTTAACTCGTAAATATTCTCTACGATGAATTGAAATTTTAATGTGGGAATCGTCTCAGTGAATGTTACCACACTATTAATAGCGATATAAAAGTCTACTCTAGTTATAAATTGATTTGAATACATGCCATTCTATAAGTGTTTAAAGAATTGAGCGGAATTTTTTTAAAGATATAATTTTGAAGTAGAGTTTCTATGGCAAATAATACTTATGCTTGTGCCAGATGACTTATTTAAGAAACACTTTCCTAATAAAATTACTTTTAACGTTAATAAAAATAAATTAAATATAAAAAAAAAACATACTTTCATTAAAATTCACAAAAAGTCAACTTATATTATAAAGCACAAATGTGTGCGTCGCTCAATGATGTCATACTGATGCGGGCAGCAATGTGGTGAAAATGGATGAATTTTGAAACAATGGAGCTATTTTTTTCAATTAAACAATCGTAATGTTATTTCTATGGGGTAAATGCCATTTTTGTGCCGACGTTGACCGACCCCCCCCCCCCCCCTTACTGATAAAATTAAAAAAAAAATAATGTCCAATTTATGTATTTTCCTCAGGTATACATATATATATTCCAAATTTCAAAGCTCTACGTCAACAGGAAGTGGGTGAAAAATGAATCACAAGATTTGACTGTCACATAGATACAGAAATGTAAGATAAAAGAAAGCGGGTATAAAAGTGGCTCAAATTAATTTCTTTTATTTATTAAATATTTAAATAAAAGGGGGGAAATGGGTTGAAAACAACAGCAATATATTTAATTCTCTCACAATTTAATAACATGTATTATTTTCCCTTTTTCAATGAACTTTACAGAAATACTTATTTTCAAAAAAAAAAAAAAAAAAATTTCACCTCTTTATATTTTCTAGATTTTGTATCAGTAGCCATTCTATGATTTACCGCTTTCCAAATTTTGAGTAAGGCTGTGGTTGTCACTTATATAAGGATGAATCGTTAAAGATTAGAATGAATTAGAAGATTAAACAGATTATTATTCATTAAAGTTAAGTTACTATTATAAATTAAAAGCATCAAGTTTTGTCACTAAAAACCACTTTGAACCACGTTGCTATCAAAGTATTGCATTTTTTTGACAAAGTCTTCAAGTTTGAGCTAAGGTCGACTTTTACAGGGCGTCCGAAAAAAATTAAACTTGAAGATAAGTAGTCAATGTAAGATCCAAAAAAGTTTAAAATAAGGTAGGAAATATGCAGGGGGAAGAAGGGGACAACGACTATATATCAAATTGGAAAAGCTATGAGGTATTACAAGAAGGTAACAGTAACGGAGATGATAATAAACATATGCGGTTGACCCCCAGTTATGTATTGCAGCTGACGGAAAATACATAGAGCATGCTTAGCCAATTCTTCTTCTTATTTTTTTTTATTTGTAAGTTTTAAAACTACACTGTCTCTTTACATGATTTCTGCCCGTGCAGCTTTTTATGTAGATACACTTGCGATGCATTTTTTTTTATTTTTCTTTAATATTTAATTTTGTTCTAAAAATGCTATCGCCAATATGTGCACAGGACCATTTTCACTGATAAAGTAATATTTAAATGGTTCGAAAAGGTTTTATAAGTCAGCTTTCTTCCTTCATTTTTTAAATTTAATTTTAAATATATGCAGATTTTTAATGATTTTATTGCAGCAAAAAGGAAATTTTTTCTGACTGACAAATTTTGAATAGAAGAGCCGCATAAAGAGTTATTGTATAAATGTTTGAAAATTAACAAGATAATTATTTTATTGACAATATTATTTCAATATTATTTTTTGTTTACTTTATTTTAAACTTTTTTATAATTTACGTTATCTACTTATCTCCAGCAGGTAACAAATTAAAGTGCGTGTCAACTTTTATAATACACAGAAACACTGTATACCGGCCAATATATATTATATCCATTACACACCATTTGTAAAATTAATTTGGTGCAACAATGTGTGAAGGACAAGCATGTCTAGCGTTTTTTTTTATCGAAAATATAATTTTGTTCAGTTTAAACATATACCAAGCAATAATTATATATAAATGGTAACGTATTCATTCGAATTATTTTGAGTGGTCATGTATAGAAATTAATAATCATATGCTCATCACATAACACACTAAAATTTAAACCAGCTGCAAAACGCATTTCAAGAAATATCCGGCCATGACGGTAATGCATTTGGATTATTTTTGTGTGGCCCTGTATACGAATATCATTTACGTATCACTTAGCAAATAAATATTTTCTTCAGCTGAAAAATACAAAATATAATTGAAAACACGTTTCGAGCAACTCAACCCACGTCTGACAATGTGTCCGGATTCTTTGGCCTTGTAAAATAACATATAAATGTTTCGTGCACCGTTTTCCATGCATTACAAACAATTACTGTTAATAGCTCATGGTGTTTCGAAATACTTTTTAACGTCCCTGTAAACGAACGATAAATGCTATTTTTGATAGGGAATATGTTGTAACGAATTTCAATACCATATATGGCATTACTTCATTTATGTGTATTTCAAACAATCTCCACCCAGTAAACAGTAATATGAAAGAACTCTTTTTTGATCACTCGTAAACGAAATACTGATGCTATACACATAATTCACAATAGTGATAAGGCTACATTGAAAAAATATACATACAATTTTGTCGAAATACAAGCAAACTTTTGGAAGTTACAAGTAGAATGCGAACAGGTGGAGTCAGACAAGCGATCTGACACCGTAAACACTTTCCATATTGTTGAAAAGTATTAAAAATCAATGCCTTATTTCTTAAAATTGTTGATTTATTGGTGTGCTCATAATTTAAAAAAAATTAGTAAGTTTGAAAAGATGGCGTCCTCTCGCGTCTCTAGCGTCCCCCTTGAAAATAAAAAGTAAGGGGACGCTCGACATAAAATAAAAAAGTGAGGGGACGCCGTCCCCCCGCGTCCCCCCTCGACTACACCACTGATTGTGAACAAGTTTGAAACACATGTAATGTTGTGGTTCTTGAGATTATATGTTCCGACAGCAACGAGCTTAATTTTTTCTCACCAGATAGTGCTACTACAGCGCCGTGCTACTCAAGTGCTAGAACCATGAATTCATCTTTCCTTAAAAATGTTGCGGTGCCGCAGTTCGCAAATTACTTTAACTCCAACTTTTACTCCCTGAGGGTAAATATTGAAAATATGAAAACAGTGTTTTGTTTTGGAATGGATTGAAGTGTATCTAGGTTTTAAGTACTTGTAACTGTCTGTCGATATTATTCCCAAGAAGAAGAAAATCCTTATAATATATGAGAGCCTTTATAATTATATATATACTCTGTGATTGAATTTCTGAATATAGTTCTGCTTCTGATGTGACATTGGATGCAATTATATACGTTCGAACAATCATCGTTTACATTATTTATCGTCATAGCTGAAATCAGCTTCTTTACACCTTAAAGAGGAATAAATCACTCAAAACACAACATTTAACTCATTTATGAGACACGCTATGCTGGAAAAATTAGATATTTTTTTAAATTAGATTTTGTTATCAAGAAATTCAACATAAATAAAAAATACAATATTGGTTTTCACCAATGCTTTTCACCTGAATTAATTTGCTGATCATTTATTATTAATTCAGTTTTCAAATGTTTCATACAGATAGTATGTCACCTAGAACATTGAATGTGGAGAAGTTGGAAAAAAAGTTTGGTTCTCTGACTAAGTCAAGAGAAAGTATTTTAGGATTGTCGACATGGATAATACGTCACAAGGAATTTTATAAAGAAATTGTAGATCAGTGGTTGAATGCATTGTCTAAAGGTATTTATCATGTAGTTCATGAAAGCTTTTAGGTAGATTTTGTAAGAAATACTACGTATTACATTTTCACCTAAGTTGGAATTTTTGAAAAAATTTTGCAGATCTACGCCGATTATGACTCTCAGAACCCAAACCACCCCTCAGTTCAAAACTTTATATATCTATCTATCTATCTATGTCACTTTTTTATGGATACGATAACTCCCATAATTCCGCACAAATCTCTTCCAAACTGAAACATAAAATCAAGGGGCACAAATCTCTTCCAAACTGAAACATAAAATCAAGGGGCACAAAATCTCAGTCAAGTTCATTAATGGGCAAAATCGAACTGGGGGCGGCTTTTTATGAAAATAGACAACCCCCATAATTTCTTAATTAGGTACTTCTTCTCTATTATCCCGTCGACCACTTTTTATAACAAAAAGCTATCGCCAAACTGTGAGATTAAACATCAAAAATGCAGTCCCATTTACTTGATGTCAGAAGCATAATACGTGTTTGTTATGCCATCAAGTGGTTTTTAATTCGACATTTGCGGGTATTTTTAAATATGTTTTACTTATTTATTAGTTATTTCATAAATTAAAATAACAATTGTGTCCTTAAATTTTTATATTTTATTTATTTATTTATTCTGATATTCCAATGGCAATGTTGTCCCGTTTATTTGGCGTTACAGTTTGGCAATAGTTTTTTGTTATGAAAAGTGGTTGACGGGATAATAGAGAAGTACCCTTAATTATGATGTATTATATACATATCGAATCCATTTAAAGTTATTATTACTTCTTGGAAAGGGCCAAAAATTTATGTATGACAGATTTTGATATCATTAAAAATGGCCTCAAGGGGGAAAAGGCGGGATTTTAGAAAAAAAAAAATTCATAACTTCGTCAATTCAGAAGATATCAGATCCTCTTAAATTTATTATAAATCCTCTTAATATTATCTGAAACTTTTATATTGACAAGTTTTTTTATTGGACCACCCCTTATAGCAAAAAAAAAAAAAAATTAAAAACAAAAAAAATCCCTGCCGGCTTCATCTACAAACAAGTTAGGTTTTGAAGTGGGCGTTTCCAAATGCCGCATCATGGCAAAAAGGTAATTTCTTGCGCAATTCCCAACAAACAGGCGCCCTACTGTCTGCGTCTTCGAAATCTACCTGTGCCTGTAGGCCGAGCCATTAGGGATTTTTTATATTATACTACAGTGCTTGAAATGCAGTTTTTTCAAGGAGGGAAGTCTCCCTACCAACATTTGTAAATGGTGACTGTTTGGGAATACAGAAAATTATCATTAACCCTGTGTTTATATTAACATACTATTAAAATTAACTGTACATATTAACACATTGCAGTACTTATATACTAGCTAGATGCGAATTTCGCCAATAGCGCACTTTTTTTTGTCGCCAGTAGCAGTTTTTATTGTGAAGAGTTTCGTATCCTGTGCCAATTGGCACGATTGGTGAAAAAATCCAAAATGTCACCAAAAGGTGTTTTAACATCTTACCAAATTTTTCAACATGGCGAAAAACATGTTTTTAAAATAGGAACAAATGTGTATGTGGTCTGTGATATCAGCTTGGCGATTTTTTTCCAAAAACACGTCAAAATGCCATTTTGAAAATTATCGCCAATCTGAAATCCTGCCTTCCAATATGACAAACACTTTCAAAACTCTCTGAAAACCATGTTTTTTTTTTTTTAAAAAACCCCATCTTAAACTAAGGATTTTAGTCCCCCTGACTCCCACATTTTACAGTCTTTTAAAATAATAGATACAATATATACACAATTCTTTTTGTTTTAAAAGTATGCATTTTTTAAGTGATTTTATCAGCACTTAAAAAAAGTTAATGCTAAAAGTTTTAGTTTTGAAAGTGATGGCTTGTTGGAAAAAGTAATTTCCTCAGCATTTCAAAATTGCAATCAATTTTGAAAAAGACATTTTTAAGTGCATTATCACAAAGAAAACAATAGAAAATGAACAAAAATAGTACGTACCTCGTGCAGAGAAATCCTTCAAATAAATTATTGAGTACAAGGGAAAAACTTGATTGTAAATAAAAAATAAATTTAAACATTTCTATAGATATGATGTGAAAAAAGTAAACATTAAAAGAGAAATTTTCATTCTTTTGTATTATATTTATTATTTATATTGAAAACATTTGATGAAAAACATAATCCGAAGGATTATCCTTCGGAATCCCTCGAAACACAAAATGCTGACATTAAATTAAATATATTCTGTATCATTCCCAGAAAACGCATAAATGGATCCATGTCAAAATCATAAAAATTTGACTCAGTAAACATAATCTTGAACAAATCCATCTCAAAATTATCAAAAATGAAGTAGGTAATCATATCTAAATTGGTACAGCTTGCTTTAAACGGTCAGCCACAAAGAGGTGCAAATGCGAAGTGAAACGTAATAATACCATACTGTCACACGGGAAAATGTACCATTAGAATATTTGAACGAACATTCTAGAATAAGTGCACACTCGTTAAAAAGCAGAAATTTCGCAGGTTCATTATAAAATGACATCAGAAGTGCAAAAGATGATTCTCTTTCTCCTCCCTACACTACAAAGCTGGAAGAGCGGCTATGGTTGCCAGTAAAGAGGGATTTGGCAGGGTTACCAGAAATAAAAGTGTATCGCCAAAGTTGGCGAAATATCTTCTCATTTATATTTTGCAGACCACAGCAGCATTATACCTTTAAATATTTATAAACATACGTTTAATAAACCATGTGTATGCACCATCTTAAAAAAATAAGTACAATGCTAAAACAAAATTTTATCGTCACTTTTTATATTTTGCCTCTCCGATTACCATAAAAACAAACTGCAGATGTCAGCATTTTATTTTATTGCTTATTTATATTTATTATTATTGCCAAGTCACAAAATAATAATTAACTAAAGATGTAGAGACTAGGAGTGATTTGCGAATGAAAATTTCAGAGTTAATAAGATAGCTAAATTTGGCTCTATACGATCTCAGTACTTTTTACGGTAAATGAGTCACGAGACTTGGCTGCAATTTTTACAGGTGACGTTTTTGATGAGATTAGAATGTTTCTTTTCTAGTCTTCTGAAATAATTCAAGATAAACAGCTCATTTCTAATGACTTTGATTATGCACAAATGTTTATGAATCTATGTTAAGAGTTAAGACCTTTTATTTTCTGTTACACAACATTGTCTTGTCATTTTGATGTGTCTAATTGTCATTTTTTTTTTTTTTTTTTTTTTTTTTTTTGCTATTTAAGGTTTTAATATTTTTGTATTTAGGTTAAAAAATAAATGAATGATATTTTCTTCTTTTCAGATATGAATGCCCTTACAATGTTCTATGTAGCAAATGATGTAATTCAAAATTGTGGAAGAAAAAAAGCTCCTGAATTTAGAGAAGCATTTGCTACAGTGTTAGAGAGAGCTGTTTCTTTAGAAAAGTATGTTTATCAGTTTTATCGCAAAATACATATATTCATTATCACATAATTGTCAGAGCTAGGATTATAATAAATATGCTTTAAATGTATTTTATTTTAAATTAGAATACAGTATATGGAACCATTTATCCAGAATCCAATTAACCAGAAAACTAGTTATCCAGAATGATATTTCCCATTGAATGATTTCAGAATTTCTCCAGAAAAAAAGTGCCGCAGTGTTAGTTTGACACATTCATTGTTTCATACATTACTCATATGCATGGTGTAATTTAATGCCAATATCTAGAATTTTAAATGGAAGAATATATTAGATATTGGGAGTTTTGGTTTTTATGTAGAATTGTTGTTGGGGAAGTGTAATGCAGAAACAAGGGATTCCAATAAATTGTCTTTTCACAAATTCTGAATAAATCTTTGATCTTGATTGTATCCAATTCTTAATCTGTGTAATCTAACAATTAATTTGAAATCAAAAACAATGCCACAGTCACATATATATTCTACAAATAGATGTTGCTTTAATGCCCAACCAGCTATCCAGAAAAAACAGTTATCCGGAATACACGTGACCCCAACCATTCTGGATAAATGGTTCTATACTGTATTAGATACAGGGGTCGATTTAGAAAAAGAAATTTGCATAGCAGTAACTTCTATACAAAGTCAGTTTTGAATAACAGTTAGACACTTTTGTATAGCAAGTAAAAAATAGCAAACGCAACTTTTAAATTTTGAAAATTTACAACAAAATTAAGATAAATTAAAAAATTTCTTTTACGCTGATATCTGTGGATTCATCCACCACTGCAGATATATAATTAGCAGATTTCAGTTCCAAATTAAAGTTCTCCTTAAAGGTGTCTGCAACACACTGAGAGAATTGGTATTCCTTGTCATTCAAATATGTTTCCTCCAACTGAACACCATGCCTCTTTTCTAATTGTGCAATTTCAGGAAACAATGAGAATGGAAGTTCTTGCTTGACAATTAAATATGAAATATCTAGTAACTACACTGTCTGGCTTGTGTTCCAAGTTCACTGCCGTAAAATGCATGTCGCTTTTGGAACGCTTGACAATATTGTCTTTTTTTCAAGCTGGCTCCAGTAATTCCATTGATAAATCCTGGGTTGAAATTTTGTTTCGTTTTCAATTTGTCCACAAATTTCGAACATAATATACATCATATTGATATAACATTACTTTTCCTATCTGTTTCAGAATCTAACCATTCTCCAACGGGATCAACAGTTTTTTTTTTTTTCAATTTGTAACTGTTTCCAGTTTAACTATAAATAGCACAATCAAACAAAAGAAAAAATTACAGTAACATACAAAACCAAAACGATATAAAACACAACAGCAATGAGAGCACTTAGGGAGGGTGAAAACAGAACGTATGTCATGTAAAAACACCTTTAAATCTGAGCTTTAACTCTTAAGTGCACATGGCATAACAAAGAATGCGGAAAATATGCATCGCAATGATTGCGATTTAATGCATTTCTGGGGTCGCACTTTAGTTAAATTTGAATCTCAAATTGCGATGTGATACCGCTTAAATCGAACCCTGATTAGATAGAATACTCGTTTAACATTCAAGCATTGAAAAAATAATATTCAGTTCTTTAATTCATCTCAGATTTATTTAATTTTATTAAAAATAATTGATTTCAAAAGTCTTTATGAAGCTTTTCTGATATATTTTTTAAAAATTGTGATGAGTGTAATAACAAAATAATAATAACCGCTTAAGAGGCTACTTCACTCATTTGAAAACACCCACTTGCTAATATTAATCCTATGGAAGAAATATTTTAAGATATCTCATTTGCATTTCAATATTTTTAAATGATTTTTTTTTTTTTTTTTTTTTGCATTGGATAGCTGTGGTTGATCTCTATGCAGGTCTTTTTTTACTTTTTCGATTTTGGTTGCAGTTTTTTTTATTGAGGATACTTTCTCTTTCGAAACCGGTTCCGAAAGTGAAAGTATCTTAATATAAAAAACTTGTAATCAAAATAAAAAATATAAAAGGGCCTGCATAGAGATTGACGCCAGCTATCCAATGCAAAAAAAAAAAAAAAAAAAAAAAATCATTTAAAAATATTGAAATGCGAACGAGATATCTTAAAATATTTCCCCCATAGGAATTAATAATGAGCGAGCGGGTGTTTTCGTGTGAGTGAAGTAACCTCTTAATATAAAAGGGTTCTTCCTTATTATATCAGCCCTAAGGTTATATCATTAAGCAAATGAGATACATTGCTAAACTATGTAAAATATATGTAAACTATGTAAAATTTTGCAAACGTTCGCATTAACACATACATAATATATATCATGTACTAATGCAAATGTTTACACATCAACTTATTTACTTCAGGGGTGCAGAATATGTCCGATCCGGCGATCTAGGATTGGGGGAAATTTAGCCATCTGGGGAAATTTTATGGGAAAATATACAATTGATTTCGATTTTAACAATGAACTGCATAATTTTCCGAAATAGAAAATTGCAGTTTTATTTTGCGATCTTTTGTCGGAAATTTCAGTTTTATTTCGCGGTTCCTTGCCAAAAATCGCGGTTTTATTTCGCGATCGTCTGATAAAAATCACAGTTTGATTTCGCGTCGTCTGATAAAAATCACAGTTTGATTTCGCAATCGTCTGATGAAAATCGCAGTTTTATTTAGCGATCGCCTGATGAAAATCGGGGTTTTATTTCGTGGTTGTTTGACGAAAATTCTGGTTTTATTTCGCAATCGTTTGTCTAAAATTGCAGTTTTATTTCGCTTTCACCTGCCGAATATCGTGATTTTATTTCGCGATCGTTTGAAGAAAATCATGGTTTTATTTCGCAATCGTCTGACGAAAATCAAAGTTTGATTTCACGATCATCCTACGAAAATCGTAATTTTATTTCGCTGTCGTCTGATGAAAATTCATGGTTTTATTTCGCGATCATTTGACAAAAATGGTGGTTTTATTTCGTGACCATTTGACGAAAATCGTGGTTTTATTTCGCGATCACCAGACCTAAATCGTTATTTTATTTCACCATCGTTTGACAAAAATTACGGTTTTATTTCCGATCGTTTGACGAAAATCGTACTTTTTTTTCACGATCACTTGACAAAAATAGCGGTTGATTTCTGCAGAAATCGCCGATTAGATAAAAATTTTTTTTTAAGAAGCGGAAATCTGCCGTTCGGTGGGCAAGTGGCATCCTTGGAAACAAAATGGCACTAAGAAATCGGATTTACTGCTACATGAAAAACAGAAATCGCCTCTTTGGTGACCAGATGCGTAGTATAAAGTCGCCAATTTTTTACATTTAGTCACCCTGTGGCCGGTGGCGATCAGAAATTTTAACATTTCACAAGAAAACATCACAAAAAGTGAGTGCTTCAAACTTTCAAGAAAAAAATATTAAAAACCTCTGCTCAGCTTAAACAATTTAAACAAAGAATATGTGAACCAAAAATTGTAAAACATATGAGACAATACTTCAGTAGTACCCATCTTTAGAAAAAGAATCAAATCAAGAAGATCCCACACCACGATCGGTGGAAAATATTAAAAACTTCTGCTCAGCTTAAAAAGTTTAAACAAAGAATATGTGAACTAAAAATTGTAAAACATATGAGACAATGCTTCAGTAGTAAACTCATTTTGAGCTCTACCCCATCTTTAGGAAGAGAATTAAATCAAGAAGATCTCACGCCACCATTGGTGGAAAACTCACTACAAGCTCACACTGAATGGGTGAGCAAGAATATAAAAGAATTAAAATTTAATAATGAGAAAAGTCTTCTTAATCAGTGGACAACTTTGAAGAAAAACATTCTAAAAGCTGAATTCAATAAAAAAAAATTCTGAAAAGAAACCACCACTTCTAGATCAAGAGGCAGCTGTGTTATAAAAGAAGCTTTTACCAGTCCTGATGTGTATGCTGATGTACCAGAAATAGTTTACCTCCTTGAAAATTGCCTGAAAATGTGCAGTGAATGTGTTTGAGAATCTGTTGGCTCTATTATTGGAAATCACATTTATAACCGAACCCTAAAATCTGATAATCTCTTTCATGAAGTGTTTATATCATGGAATAGACCTCCAATGCATAAAGCTACAGAATTATTTAAAGCATCCTTAAACAGACATTTTCATGGTGGAACTTATCATTTTACTAGATTTTCTTCAAGAAACAGACTCAAGATCTAGAAAACATCAAAAATGATTGATAACGCCCACAAAGAGAGTGGAAGATTGCAGTTTCTCAATAATTGACAATTTATCAGAAAAGGTAATCAAAAACATTGTATTTGTTGATTAAAATTGTGCATTTATTAATAAATATTAAGCATAAGAATTAGATTAAAACTTACATGCATTAACTTACCTTTCCAATAACTAGACATGTTACGAGTTCAGTCTATAGGTTTTTAAAGAGGTGACATATATTGCAAAATTTTCTATACCTACAGTAATACAGAATTTATTGTGGGGAAATTTTCATATGGATTGGGGGAAATGTTGGGAGTAAAAACATTTTCTGCACCCCTGATTTACTTATTTGTGTATTTTAAGTGGTTACATTAATATTTTTCAACTAATTTGTACTCTTTTATTTAAAATTAACTTTCAAAGTTTCAAATGAAATATATTTTATTTGCAAATTAAAAAGCTATGAGATGATATTTACAGTATAGCTGTGATTATTTATTTAAAAAATATTGAAAAGTAATAATTTAGTTCCTATATATTTTTATTTTAGAGTTAAAGAAATAAAAGCTGAAGTCATCCGCATGTTAACATTGTGGCATGAAAGATCTATATATGATGCTACATTTTACAAGAAGTTACAAGATAAATGTGAGTGCTTATTGAATAACGTTTTTATTGTCTTATTTGTTACTTATACATAATCTTTTTTTTTTATTTCTGAATATATACTAATAAAAGAAAGATTGTGTGTGTGTGTCTGTCTGTCCACCCATGTCTGTAATGGCTAGGAAAACCTATTGTATGTAGAGATCTTCAAATTTGGTTCTAGATAAGCAAAGACAGGTCCAAATACACACAAGATTCAGATTTAGGATTTTTTAAATTACATTTTTGTTATTTTATATTGGATGGAGTGATTCATATATTTCTCCAGTTTTCCAAATTTGCTGGTGATTTTCAGCCTCTCTCAAAATTAATCCAAATTCTATATTTTAGCCCAATATAGTAAATTTTATCCTCTTTACAATAAAGTTTATTCAGAATACGTATACCGTTAATCCGCCCCCTTAAACGTGACGAAAAATCGTAAAATAATCAGGGGGGGGGGGGGGGCGCTCACGGTATTAAAATTGTAGTATATGATATTTATCGGTGTGGTGGCGGGGGGGAGGGGGGGGGGAGATGCTAATGGCCGATCGTCGCAGAGTATGCATTATTTTAATAAAGTGACAAAAGAAAAACATTTTGAAAAAAAAATGATATACAAAATAGAAAAACAGTATAACTTCACGATTAATGGCAATTTCAGATTATAGAAAACTCTGGATTTCAGAAGCTTTGAAACTGGAATGCATTTAGATAAATAATAACACTAATATCTGTCATTAATATGGTAACAGAAAAATAAAAGGAACTTAATAATTTAAAATAATTAAAAAATACTGGGAAATTGCAGTTGAAAATATCCTGAAGTAATTTCAAGAACTAGTAACATTTTATGTGGTGTTGCCATCTGTTGTAAGTGAGGAAGATTAAATAACCGTTTTTTTTAAAATCATGATTTCGTATTTATAAATGCTAAATAAATTATACAAATCACAAAAATTGAGAACATATAGAACGAATTGTAGTGTTGCCAGATTATTAAAACAAAAAAACATTACTACCACAAAGATAGTACAAATTCGACTGTGTATTGACAAATCGATTGATCTGATCAATCAATCGATATATTTTTTTGTGATTGGTTTTCATAATAATGTTAAATACAACTATAAATTCTTTAATAAAATAAATAGATTCTCTTTTAATCAAAATATTTTCCACACAGTATCAAATACACATTTCTTTAACTTATTTCATGAGAAACTTTCAGTATCGATATTTTTATTACCTTCATACCACCATGGAAATAAATTTACAGCAAAACTAATGTTTGGTTATATTGCTTTTTTAGATCGACAATGTGTTTGCACATGTTTGCGATATATAAAAAAATCGTCACGCCTTTCTGATCTGTCGGAAAAAAAAAAAAAAAAAACACTCGGGAGATAAAATTTTTGGTGTTGATCTTGACGTGCACGGCAAAATTTCTTTTGGGGGAGGGCGCTTTCTCGGGATTTTTTTAATTTTCCAATTTGTTTACAAAGTGGGAGGGGGGCGCTTAATCGGGAAGGGCGGATTAACGGTATTTTACGGTAGTGATTTTTGAATTTTTCATGTTTATTTTTTTTAAGTACCCATTTTACCAAAAATGAGAAGTTTGTTTTTTATCAACTGATATTTATTTGATGCCTTATCCATCCAATCTTATATTTTATACTTTTTAAAAATTGATTTAAAAAAAAAAAGAAAAAGAAAGAAAGTTTTTTTAAATAAATTATTAAAGACAATAAGGCCATCATTTTTTTTCTTCTGAAACACAAAAATGAAAGAGGTAAATTCCAGCATGTGTTTCCTAAGTAACTCTCTTTATCACCCAAAGCTGATGACACAAGTGACTGCACAGTCGGGAGCTTTTTTTTTCATTTGGTGCATGAAAAGAGAAGAGTTGGATTTTATGCTTATTAATGGTCTAGAAATGCAATTTTCCCTCTGAAACTTCTCAGCCTTCCTCATCCCATCATACCCCAGAACTGAAGAAATCTTTCCCGTCAAAAAATGTCTTAATTCTACACTGATTTTAGGTTTATCTTGAGTAATTATCCTTGACAGATATGCTAGTTTAGAATAAAATATACTAATAGATTATAATGATTGCCGATGTCATGTGTATACAGTAAAGTCTCATCTGAATGAATTTATGGGGACTACTTATTGAATTCATTATACTGACAAATTTTTTAATGTGGAATTTAAATATGGCAGATTTAAAAAATAAAATTTGTATGCAGATTGAATAAATAGACATATTATTATTACACCTATATAATCAATTTTAGTTAATATGCAAACATGTCAATAAAGAATAAATATTCAGTATATTGTTGTGAACTTATTAGTTAGAAATAACATAATTATTAAGTTCATTAAATTTCAGTATTTTAATCATAACTATTATAAAGGAATTATAATTTATCTTGCATACCTGACGACTTAAAAAATATATATATCAATGACAATTGCCATTAATATAATTTTTAAATTATTTTTTTTTCTCACTGAAATTGACAACTAAATTTTTCATAACCCGATCTTCAATATTACTCAATATAGAATAAAATATTTCTGGTACATTGTCTTGCTGGAATAAATAATTTTTAAGAGTTTCAATGTTCGATAGAGTTTTTTTTAATAGTACATCTTTGGTACTTGATGTACAATGATTATCTTCACTTTCACTGTCACCTGCTTCTTCTTCTTCTTTCATTATGTTTTTTACGATGACAGTTTTAGTTAGATCAGGACATGTGATAACTCCCTCCTCCCTTATTGTATTAAACATAATCGTTAACGGATGGTGTAAGTTGAAAAGATTCTGTAGCTGTGGTCCAGAGATTAGAGGAAAATTTGATGTCATAAAATAGACTCTACTGCAGTATTTTTTTTTTTTTTTTTTTTTTTTTGAAGTGAAAACTTCTTTAGGCGCGTTGGGCATTTTTGAGATGGGAAAAAACCATTGAACTCGCGACACCTCTGTATATTTGGCGACGATTCTGCAATAGCTGGTTCAGGTAAGCAACCAGATTTGCTTAAATTAATATCTCACTTTGACAGCAAAAGTGATATTAGTCTCTATTTAGCATTATTTGAAAGACAAATTTCTCGAATGAATATAATAAAAGAAAATTGGATCACACATTTGTTAAGTTTAATTCCATTAGAAATCGCCAATATTACATAGCTAGAGAGCCAGAAACATTGGCGAACAATTACGATTACGTAAAGATTTACTTCTTAAACGCTTCAAAATGACGCCAGAAGAATTTAGACAGAAATTAATGTCACATAAAAAAGAATCTTCAGCTACTTGGCACGATTTAGCATTTGAATTAAGAAATTATTTGGAAGAATGGAGTAGAGGTCTTAAAGTATCTGATTTTGAATCCTTAAGAGAATTAATAGTAGTAGATCAAATTAAGAAAAGATTACCTATAGAAATGAAAGAACATTTTATTGATGATCTTCCAAAAATTAAAAATGTAGACGTATTAGTAAGTAAACTAGACGATTATGATGCGGCGAGACGTAATGTTAAAACCATGAATAGAATTTCACACCACTTTGAAGATAGAAAACCCGAAGTAAGTAAAAATGAAAATTCACAATCTTTCTTTCATACCCAATACCAAAACAAAAGAAATAAATCTCAAATTAGGTGTTCTAGGTGTGAAAATATTATAATTTAACGAGCACGAGAAAAGAAATAGATGGAAGTAATGTAAAAAGAAAAATGAAAATAATGAAATATTTCACGAAAGTTTTAAGAAACGTGGTTACCGATACGGAAATGAAGTGAAATCATTTTATAGAAAATAAAAGTCTGTTGATAGAAATTACAGATACCGCAAACAATATGCGCAGTATGAAGATAGAAAAAAGCATAATGTTCACGAATACCGTAAACAAGACAGGCAGCAAAGAAGTCATCATTTTTGGAGTGATAGGAAGCGGGAACCCTATTTTGCAGATAAATGTTATTACAAAAGATATGAAACTACATCTCATGGAAGAAATGATGAATGTACTGAGAGTTGTTGAAATTGTGGATGAAAATTCATGTTTCATTGGTATTTATTTCAAAGAATACCAATTAATTAAATTTCATATTTCATGTATTTGTAAATTTACGTTTTAAGCTATAGATTGCAATTTTTGTATGTAAAATAATATGCATTATTTTTCATGTACAATAGCGCATTAAATGAAAATTGTAATATAATTTTTGTAGTAGTAGTTTATAATAATGAATAATAAAAAAAAAAACTCTTCATTTAAAAGTATCTCCTGCACAATAAAACGTTTCCTGACGATTCAAAAAATACACACGTAATTGTTCAAGTTTTCACTTCTGTCGGCACTCCCGGAGTGCCATTTTTTTTTTTTTGCTTCATTTGTTAAATGTTTTTTCTAACTGTTTTTAATTGTGATGGAAGATGCATTTTGCCAGGCAACCCATATCATGTCAATTGTCTGTCTCATGTTCACGTGTGCAGATCCAGAAACTTAATTTTTTAATTGTGCAAGAGATTTGTCTACAGTTGGCAATGGAAATTCACTTTGATTTTTTTATTATTATGCCTTGATCTAGTGGCTGCAAAATAGAAGTACGGTTAGAAGGCAAAAAAATCTACTTTTATATTTGTTAAATTTGCTGTAACTAAATGCATAATTATGTGAATCTTTTTTGGAGTAGATTTTTTTTTTTGTTGCTGTTGTTTCAAAAACTCGGTAGATCTTAAGCATTAGTATTTTAGCATAAATTTCTTTGGATCAGGTTTGATTTCCGCAAATAAAAATAATATCAACAAAATCTGAATTAAGGTTTACATTGAAATGCTCATTTGGTGATGAATCTTAATATGGACAAAATAAACTGGAAAACATAGAAGTCATTCATATACATTTTTGAATTTCAGAAGACTTCAAAATATAATTACAGTAAAACCAATGTACAATGGTAACCTGCCTTGAATGTAAAAAGTTTCTATCAAAAAGAATATTTTACAATTGAAAAGGATGGTGTACTTTCCAAGAGAAATCTGTCCAAATAAGAATATTTCTACAGCTCTCTATGATTCTGTCTTAGGTTTAATCCAATTTATTTTTACACTCTTTTACTTAACTTAGTTCATTTATGTAAAGAAGGTATTTTTTAATCGATTTTTCAGTCACTTCCTGATATTATAGAATTATAAAAATTATGCTCACAGGTGTGTTTCCGATGACAATACAACATTTTAATATTTTTAGAACTTAATTATAAATTAATTTTAAGGCCTTTTTCTGTTACCCAGATGCAGATGATAAATCACCAAATAATTTTTTTAAATATATATGACTTACAACAACAATGGATTTAAATATGTGCCAAACCTTGCCATATATTAACTAGCAAGGTAGGACACTGTTATAGAGTGTAATGGTAGCATGATGATCATCGCAGCACCTGTAGTGACAAGGGTGTAGAAATATCTCATTCACGAAATATTTCTGTTATTGAGCATCTATCTTAATATGATCTTTATTTTCTTTAATGTTACATACTTGTGTTTTCAACAAAAGCTTTTTTTTCTTTTGTGTGTGTGTGTGTGTGTGTGTGTTTGGAAATAATAGGTTAATGATGTTAGTGAATAAAAAAAGCTAAAAACATCTTTAATGATATTAATCAACTAAATATAATATAATTGGAAAAATGCCATACAAAGTAATATACTCTACAAGTCCCAGAAAAAATTTCTTATTCTTTATCTTACTGAAAAAGTACAGATGAAAAATAAAAAATTTTAGAAATAAACATTCAAACTTGGAAGGAAAAAAATTTTAAACAATGTTTTATGAATTTATGAAGCTTAATGTATTAAAACATTTGTCACAACAGTCTTTAAAAATAGAAGTTTTTTTCAGAGAAAAATAAAAAGGTTGTTTTTAATGTAAATAAAGTTCAAGCGTTTGAATAATATTTTAATATTATCCAAGTGTTTAAGGGCAAAATGGTTATTTTCTTGTTGGGTTTTAAAAAAATATTGAATTACCTTGATGAATAAGTGACATTTGTGATTTTCTGTAGTAATTAAAAACAAAAACAAAAAAACATGCATTATACAGCCTTTGTTAATTTTCATCACCAAACTTGAATTTGGTATCATCATGTTGTATACAAATTTACCATGGTTAGGTATAATATTATAATTGCACACAAAAAGTATCAAGACTATTTTAATTTTCACATGTCAACTACATAAATAGTTAATAATAAATAATAATATTAATAATATATAATAATTTAAATAATAATTACATCCAGAATAGTCGGGGTAAGATGTACTCTAGATAACTGGTTGAGCATTAAAGCAACATCCGTTTGATCAGATTTGTAGAATATATATGTGTTTCTGATTTGAAGTTAATTATTAGATTACACAGATTAAGAATCAGATCCAATCAAGATCAAAGATTAATCAGGGTTTGAAAGAACACAATTTATGAAAATCCTCTGGAAACAACAATCCTGCATAAAAATCAAAATGCTCTAAAATCTAATATCTAATTAAATATGCTTCCACTTCAAATCCTAGATTTGTAGAATATATATGTGTTTCTGATTTGAAGTTAATTATTAGATTACACAGATTAAGAATCAGATCCAATCAAGATCAAAGATTAATCAGGGTTTGAAAGAACACAATTTATGAAAATCCTCTGGAAACAACAATCCTGCATAAAAATCAAAATGCTCTAAAATCTAATATCTAATTAAATATGCTTCCACTTCAAATCCTATATGTTGGCATCAAGTTATACCATGCATGTGGTAATGTATCAGGCAACACATATGTCAAACTTGCACTGTATGGCACTTTTCCTGGAAAAATTCTGAAATCAGTCAATTGGAAGTATAATTCTGGATAACTGGTTTCCAGATAAACGTTTCCATACTGTATTTCATTTTGTATCCGACTATTTCAATTAACTATATGCTCACTAAAAACACATAAAAATCAATTGTGTGCTACATAAATTAATATATTGCATTAATACTAAGTGTGCAAGTAATATTCAGTGATGAAAATTAGTGAAGAACTTAACAGTTTTGTGTTATCCATAGGAAAAGCAAAAAAAGAAAGTTTCAGATTCATATGCAGACAAGATTCTGCTTGATATATCTTAACTTCAAAAAATTCTGAAAAGAACTGTTATTTCTTTAATAATAAAGACACCTAAACAATGTTTTAACAGTTAATTTAAGAGTTTCATTAGAGAATAGAAAGTTGCATTTAGAAAGAGTCTGCCTCAAAAAAGAATACAATAGAATAGAAGAATACATATTAAATGGTAGAAGCATAAACAAATTTCATATACATAAGTAAATTTTCTGAAGCTTATAAGTCTCCCCCCCCCCCCCCTTGTCACTAGTGACGCTATCTAACACTATTATTATAGATTTGCTATAACTGTTCTATCTTGTTGGTTAAACTTTTAACAATGCTTGCTGAAATAGGCTAATTGGCTCTGAAACTGCAACAATGAAATGTTTTAAACACTAAACAAGATAAAAAATATATAAATAAAAAATAAAGAGTGTAATAATTAAAAAATATATATGCTTTTATCAATTATTAGTTTAGTATTAATTAAACTATGATGATATGTTGAGAAAAGAATTTAGAAATCCTGAATTGATTGTTGAAATAATGTTTTTTTTCTTTCCTGTTGCCATATCTTAAAATAGAAACTGAGCAAAAATTATAATATATATATTTTTTAATAAATTCACTAGTTTGAGCTTACTACCAATCAAAGCAGTAAATTTTCCATAATCAAGTCATATCAAATTTATGTATTGTAATGGAATTTTTTTGGAATAGTATGAATTAATGTCATAAAATTAAACATGATATTTAAGATAAACACTGACTGTTTATTAAAGAATGTTTTTTAAAACTATTTTTACTTTTATACTTATTTTATTTATAATTATCATGTTTTAGTACTTGGCACCATTGTAATAAAAATATGCTTGATCATACATCTGGTAATTGCTTGTGTATTTACTGTTAAATACTTTCTTTGTATATAGTGAACGGTGTTGAAGAATCAGAAAGTGAAGAGGAACTAGATGAAACGGATGTAATTACAAATTTTAAGGTCTGACATTTCATTTAATTCTTTTTAATTATACTTCTTTTATACGGTGAATAATTTAATCTGTTTCAATATGAATTGACATTTCTTTCTTTTCCGCTGATACAAATGTTAAAAATTTAATATGGTTCAGAATTTTGTAAAAAAAGTATTAATGGAATCTTTTTTTAAAGATTCTTTCGAAAAACAAAATGTGGAAGAAATAAATGATTAAATTATAATTTTCTATCACGTTTAATGCAGCTTTGTAACTAAAACTATGAAATAACATCATTAGAGCTAAAATAATTAGTATTGTTTATAGTTATAGTTATTAATGTAACTAAGATGAGACACAAGCAGTTGAACTTGTTCCTAAACTAGGATTTATTATCAGGGTTTGCTCTATGAAAAAAAAGTAATGTGGAATTTTCATATCCTAACTAAGAAAAAAAAGAAAATAGTAAGATTTTTTGAAATGTGTAAATTGCACAAAACCTGAGTACAAGTTTTTGATCTGTTTTCATCTGATTAATGGATTTTTAATTTTTATTCAGCATATGTATCTTGTCATCTCAGTTTTAAAATGTCTTCTGTGTCTTGATCTTATCGTTTTTCTTCTCTTTAAATGCAAACTAGTATAATTGCCAAGTAAAATAAGAATAATGAAATCATAACAATTGTATTTTCTAAAGATTTTAATAAATTTCAGCTGGAAAATTTGACAGATTCATTACAAAAATTGAAAGCTTTAGAAGAGGAATTACTTGTAAAAGAAGAATTTTTAGAAGATATCGAAGAGCCTGGAATTGCAAACATCGATAATTTAATTGGTAACTAAACTTGCTTGAAATTTTATTGCTTCAGTGTTATTTTTTGCTTCTTGCTGATTTAGTAAATATAAAATTTTATCAAAATTACTGATCAGCAACTAATATGTGTTCAAAAATGGTCCTATGAATTGAATATGAGAACACATCAATAATGTTGCAAAAAATTTATTTCCATGATTGAAAAATTACATTATTAAATGAAGATCATTGAATTTCTAATAAATTTGTTTAATTTCATTTATTTGTTTGCAATTAAAAAACTTTTAAATTATTTGAGAAAAGCTTATTATAGAATGAATTAATCACTGCAAAGAGTTCTGCAGCCCATGAGTCATTAGTTGGAAACTCTTGTTGATTATAGAAGACAGAAAATGTTACCCTTGTTCTTAGTTCTCATTTTTTTTAAACATTTTCCAACATAGTTGAAAAGTGTTTATGACTTCAGTTTGTCTGGTCATCTGCCCATGCTCTAACTCCTGTAAATATACTTGGATTACCATTAGCTTGGTATATGTTATTGAGGTTTACCATAGGACATTCCCTATTGTAAATGGAGTGTATAACATTTATAGTTTGTTTACAGGGACACACAAAAGAATTCTGTTACATTATGGTCTATGGGAAAAAAAATGTTTGCATTGTATTTTAATAAAGTTTCACTATATCCAAGATACTGAAATTGATATATTGAGGTACAATACAACATTCTTTCTGTAGAATATGTAGTGTGTATCATTTATCATTCATTTACTCAAAAGAATTCTGTTCCATTGTGGCCTATGGGAAAAAATCATTTGCAGCATATTTTTAAAATGTTACATTATTTCAAAAATAATGAAATCGATGTGCATTGCTGAGGTGCACTACAAGATGTTTACTATAGAATATGGAGTGATAGCTTTACATGAAAAAGAATTCGGTTACTGTACTATCTATGAGCGGCAATTGCTGGAAGTGTGTTTTCAGATGCGGTGTGCATTTTAAAACAATAAAATTTTTGTACATTATGTGGTGATGAAAGATATAGTAATGATATAGTTCATATGATGATATAGTTCATAATGAATGATATAGTTCATAATACAGTGATGCACAAAAATTTCACAAGCGTTACTGTCTGTGGGTATGAATTGCTCAGAGGAGTTTTTAAATTGGGCTGTGCATTTTCCAGCTTAGCTATATTTATTGAGGAATTATTATTAATCTATTATTATACTAAAATATGTTTGTATCTATTCCTATACAGGGTTATGTAAAAAACTGAGTAACTGTCTGTGGATGGTAATTGCCCGAAGTGTGTTTTTAGTTGTGTTATGTATTTCCTATCTCAATTAAATTTTAGCTTAATATGTGGTACATATAAAAATTTGTAGATTATGTGCAAGACTGTACAAAATATGTCAAATTACCATATATGGGCAGTATAATTTTTTTTTTCATATGTGTTTTATGTTTTATAGTTGAATTAAATTTTAGCAAAACATGTTAAATTGTAATAGATGAAAATCTTTCTAAAATCTATTTAATGATTGCACAATCTTCTGACAACCATTCAAAAATTCAGGAAAGATGTTTTGGAAGAGGAAACTTTTAATTCATAGTTGGGACATAAAGAGTTAACATACTAAGTAATTTCTAAGTATTGGTGCAGATTCCCAAAACCTGGAAGGAGCCCGATGGTAATTGCCCGAAGTGTGTTTTTAGTTGTGTTATGTATTTCCTATCTGAATTAAATTTTAGCTTAATATGTGGTACATATAAAAATTTGTAGATTATGTGCAAGACTGTACAAATCTCACTGTACAAATTTGAATCTTAATAAAATATAACAATTTGTGAGATCAAGGCTCCCAAACTCAAAAAATCCAGTGGCCACTTTGTGAAACAAACACATAAAAACATTTTTTTTTTCTCCATTAAATTTGGGTGACGGGATTTTATAGAATTTTCCCATTATAATTGCATACAGTTGATAGGAATAAATGTTTGTAACCTAAAGTCTGAACATTTTATGAATGAAAGATTATCTATTTTTTTTTTTGTTCTATAAATTTTTCCCCCCAAAAAGTATTTTTATAGCTGAAAATAAACGCTCAACATGGGGATTTGCATAAAAAAGTGTGTCTATAACAATCAAAAATATATATGAAAAGAATATGGAGAAGATTTATTTTCTTTCAGGTTTTGAATCTTAATAAAATATAACAATTTGTGACATTCAGGAATGATGGCGAAAGATCGAATACTATAAGCCTCATTGAAACTTTAGTTGGCAAGGGGATTTTTTAAAAGATTTATTAAGGAATTTTCTAAATCCCTTGGAGAAAATAAATTGCTATTTTTGTAGCTGATCGTCGATTTTCACATTTTATTATCACTACTATTTGATGAAATTCGCTGTTCGACGAAATTAGCTACTAATTCCGACCGATTGACAAAATTCGCAATTTGTTTGCGATCGATTGGTGAAATTCAAATTTTTTCCTCGCAACCACTTGATGAGATTGGCGGTTTTATTTCGTGATTGCGAAATTGGGGATTTTTTTTTGCAACCGATTGACGAAATTCCCAATTTTTTTCTACAATCAATTCAAGATTCATGTTTTTTTCACGATCAATTTATATTTGTATGTTTTTTTTTAAATTCTTCACCGATTGTGGAAATTTGCGGTTTTATTTCACGACTGTTTGACGATTTTTGCGGGACCGTTTTCACGAAGTTCTCCACCGATTGGCAAAATTCACAACTTTTTCTGCAACCGATTAATGATTTTCATGTTTTTTTTGCGACCAATTCAGGAAATTTGCGTCTTTTTAATTCTCAACCGATTAACAAAATTCAGGTTTTTTTATTATTTTGAGACCGATTGAGAAAATCTGTGATTTTATTTCGCAACAGGTTAACGGAATTTGCAATTTTATTTCGTGTGATTGATGAAATGCGTGGTTTTATTTGACGAGCGATCAACGAAATTTGTGGGACCGTTTACATGAAGATTGAGAGCAATTGAGTAAATTCCGATTTATTTTCATGACCAACTGACGAATTGATTTCGCAGAAATAAAAAAAAAAATAATAATAATAATAATGATAATTTGAGGAGTTTCGCTAATTGGTAGAAGAAACACATGCTTATATCCATGTCTATCAGAAAGAACATATCTGAAAAATCCCCAAGAAACAAATTTAATGAGTGAAAGCAAATTTATCCTCTTCTCGGCACAAATATTTTTGCGTTGCAGGCTAATTGCAGTATGCCGTCGCCATAGAGCTCATTCGCTATGTGCCAAATATTTGGTATTCAGCCAAAATTGCTACTCGGTGCATTCCTAATTTCTGTTAATGTTTAAGATTCTTTTAATGTTGCAATTGAATGATTTGAACATTCCTATAAATATATTTGATTTACTCTGTTGTTTATATACACAGTGAAAATGGATAGCCAGAAAGAACTTAGAAAGGTGGATAAATTCCAGAAGCTTGTGGAGAGCTATCTTTCATTAGCTGATAAGGTCATGACTGCTCAGAAGGAAGCCATGCTTAATTTGAAATACTCCAGTATTTTTTATAGTGCTCAACTTGAAGATGCTAAAAAAGTTGCTCATGTAGGTATATTTTGTAATGCATAGAATATAGATATATTTAAAGCTCATGTTTATTAGTATTTTATTCTATGTGATAAAGAAGTTTTTAATTTAATAGAATTTGTACTCAGTATCAGACTTTAATACAGTGAAGTTTACAATGGTCTTTGCACTGTCTATAATAATAAATCTGTGTGTAACAATGTATTCTTCAACCGCTGCAGATTTCTTATGAGAAATATTCTAAAACAAACTTGTCCATAATGATAAATCTGCTTTGTTGAACATTTATCCCTGGTCCACTTTACTCATTTACAAATTTGCCAAATGCAAATAAATCATGAAATTTGAAGAAAGAAAAAAAAGTTATTTTGAGGATTTATATGTACAGTGCATGAGAAATAAATTATCATTTTGGATTTTCATATTGGTAATTGACCAATAGAAATAAATAAAGTAATATTTAATTTTCATAAACCGAAATATATAATTCCTGCTCGGGGAAAAACATAGCCCAAAGTTTGCGAAATTCAGTTTCGGTGCAGTTTTTGTTAATTAATGTAGTACAAAGAGGCTCCTCAGAAAATAACAAAAAAGAAAAAATTATGTGTGAAGTGAAATTTATCACATTTTTCACAACATTTATGTGTAAACTTTGTAAACTATATTGTATTAAAAATTAAATTTCATAGACAATTTTTTTAATGTTAAAAGGATTTATAACATTTTCTGTAATAAATATATTGCATTTTTATAGTAGAGTTCTGAATGAAACAACTACCTGTCAACTTGTATATGTAGTTTTGTACTGCATTAACATTGTTTCACCCAAATGTAGAGTTTGGTTTCCCTGTATTCTAAGCAGAAGCAATTAATGTATGAATATTAAATAATTAACTATCATTTTTATACATGCAGAAAATCATAACTTGGATAAAGTTCAATAATATATTTTTTTTTAATTTGTTTTACTAACAATATAATAAGTACATAACAATAAAATGTCAGTGGTTTTTGGCTCATGTATGGCCATGTTTTATAGGAAATCTCATATTATTTTAGAAAATATAAATATTAATCATTTAAACAGTTATTAAAAACTACATTGTTAGTCAGAGGGATTGTAATTATTCATGAAAAAGAAAATGTTGTTGTGTTCTCTACTGTTGTACAACTCTGTTTCAAATATGAAAGAAGGAGTACTGTTATTGTGAATGTTATTTTACCGATTGCTCAGTACTATAGAAAAGGCAGTGAGGCCTCCACCATTAGGTTTTTTTGTATATTATATTTAAGGTAACTTTAGATATTTTTACTATATCTCCATTCTCATATATTTCGCGCACAAAGTGATGGCGAATGTCAATATCTTTTGTGCGAGAATGATAAATTGGATTTCTTACTAATTTTTGAGCAGACTGGTTATCGCAGAATATTAAAGTAGGTGCAGACACTATTTCAGGAGAAAGTTCATTTAAGAACCGTCTGAGATCTAAAGTCTCTTTAGCAACCTCTGATAAAGCCATATATTCTGCTTCAGTTGTGGATAATGCAACAGTTCGTTGTTTTCTCGATTCCCAAGATATAGCACCACCGGCATATTTAAAAATGTATCCAGTATAGGACTTTCTATCATTGACATCTGAAGCCCAATCAGCATCAACAAATGCAACTAAGGACTTAGTATCACGTTTAAAAATCAGTCCTTGATCTTGAGTACCTCTTAGATATCTTAAAACTCTTTTTGCAGCTATCCAATGATGTTTGCCTGGATTGTTGTTGAATTGACTTAGAAAATTCATAGCATGAGTTATATCAGGTCTAGTTGCTACTGATAAATACATAAGAGAACCAATTAGTTGACGATAAGGAATATTATTCATTTCAGACTTTTCTTCTTCAGTTTTGGGACACATATCTTTAGTAAGCTTCACATTGTTATCAAAAGGTGTAGATATTGATTTTGATTCTTGCATATTAAATTTGCTCAGAATATCTTCAATATACTTCTTTTGAGTAATTTTAATACTGTCCCCGTTTTGCATAAATTCTATGCCCAAACAATAGTGTAACAAACCTAAATCTTTCATTTTAAAAGATTTGGATAATTCATCTCTAATATATTCATAATCTTGTTTACATTTAGTAAGAATTATGAGATCATCAACATAAACAATGATAATTGTTTCAATTGGAGATTTAGAAAAATAAACACATTTATCAGCATTTAGTGATTCAAACTTCATTTGTTTTAATTTTTCATCTAATTTATTGAACCATTGTCGACCTGATTGTTTTAATCCGTAGAGGGATTTTTTTAATAAACAAACTTTGTCAACATTAGATTCATATTTAAAACCATCAGGTAACTCCATGTATACTTCTTCAGTTAAATCACCATTTACATAAGCCATAATAAAATCTAATTGATAAGCTGTAAAACCATTTTGAATACCATAAGCGATCGCGGTTCTGATCGAACTTAATCTGGCTACAGGCGAAAAATTTTCTTCAAAATCAATTCCTGGTGTTTGAGAACATCCTTTTGCGACTATTCTCGCCTTAAACTTTTCGATTGACCCGTCTTGTTTATATTTAGTTTTTAAAACCCATTTACTTACTATAATTTTCTTATGTTTTGGCCTATCAACTATTTGCCATGCATTTTCTTGCATTAAAGAATTAAATTCTAATTCCATTGCATCTATCCATTCATGTTTAAATGGCCCGTTTAAAGCCTCAGAAAATTCCGGACATGAGTCAGAAAATAAATTTTCCATTACAACTTGGGATTTTTCTTCTTTTGGAATTATTATTTTAAATTCTTTCCTGGGTCTACCTTTTTTACCAGTTTTTATGTTTCTCGGCCGGCCGCACGCTCTTGTAGGGGAAAGGGGGTCGGAAATTTCATCCGATTGCATATCAACATCACTGTCGCCACAGCTGTCTGGTTCATTTTTGACGGGAGGAGAAGATGTTTCTGATTCTTGTGTAATTGTTTTATTTTCATTATTTTGAGAAAAGGGAAAAATTAATTTTATTTTACTGTTTGAAGGTAAATTGTTTTCAAATTCGTTAATAAATCGGACGTCTCGGCTTATAACAATTTTTCTGGAATTCTTATTCTACAGCCTGTACGCTTTTGATTCATTTGAATATCCAACAAAAATATGCTCTTCTGACCTAGGATCAAATTTTCCTTTACTTTGTCTTTTATTTAGTACAAAACATTTTTGCCCAAATATTTAAAAATATGATAAAGTTGGCTTGATGCCAAAAAATACTTCGTAGGGTGTTTTGTTATCATTTAAACGTTGCGAAGGACAGCGATTACGTATGTATACCGCACAATTAATGGCTTCGGCCCAAAAAGATTGTGGGAGATTGCTTTGTAATAGTAAACACCTCGCCATTTCAGCTAAAGTTCTATTGGCCCTCTCTGACGTACCATTCTGTTGCGGAGTTAGTGGTGAGGAAAATTCTCGTTTTATACCGCTTTCTTCGATATATTTATTAAATTCTTCTCCGAAATATTCTTTACCATTATCTGTACAAAGAATTTTTATTTTCTTTCCTAGACGGTTTTCAACTGCTGCTTTGTATTTAACAAATGCATTTTTAACCTCATCTTTTGTTTTAAGAAAACTGACTTCAATGTAACGTGATTTGTCGTCTATAAAAGTAACGAAATATCGCGATCCTCCGTGGGATGGAACTCTCATAGGACCACACAAATCTGAATGTATAAGAGTCAATAAAACGTCACTTTTAAAGTTTGATTCTTTAGGAAAAGAACGCACAGTTTGTTTACCTTGAATACAAATTTTACAGTCTTTAAGAGACTCATTATCACTGAAATTTAGATTTCTAACCATATTCTTTGATTTAAGTCTTTTTAAATCAGACTCATTTAAATGACCTAATTTAAGATGCCATTTTAGAAATTCACTTACCTCTGCTATCGCAGCTCTCTCGATGCTTGGGTATACGTAATATAAATCCCCATGACGGATAGCATGTACTAATGTAGAACCATTTGGTTCGATGATTTTAGCAAATCGTTCTTTAAAAATCACTGAACGATTATTGGCTGTTGCTTTAGATGTTGAGAGCAAATTACACTTTAATTCTGGAACACACAGAACGTTCTTGAGTGTGAGATTAGTAATTCCACTCCCATTAGGTACTGTAATGCAAACTGTTCTTATTCCTGTAATTTTCACTGTTTGATCAACTGCAAGCTGTATAGTAGAATTCGTACGAGGATGAAATTCTGTAAATAAATTTCTATCTTTACACATGTGGGATGTACATCCTCTGTCTAAACACCATGCAGAAGGCTCTTGATATGCGTCATTAAATGCCATACTAGTCGGTTTTTCATAATTAGTGACTATCATCGATCCTTGATTTCCTTTATTTAAAGATGTAAGCTTTTTATCAGCTATTTTCTTTCTACATTCGGAAGCTTTGTGCCCCATTTTCGAACAATAATTGCACTTGAAATTTCAGTAACACCTTTCCGAGGAAAAATTTTTATTTGGATTCATTTTCCATTTTTCATTCTTCTTCTGTTCTTGATTGTTTCTTTTATTTTCTATATAATATGCGTTTTGTGAATCTTGAGTGGATTTCCCTTTTCTTGCATCCCATTCTTCTAGCATCTTAATTTTCAAAGATTCAGGTTTAGGTAACTCATCTCTGGATTCTATAGCGCATCTAAAATTTTCGAAGTTCTCAGGAACACTATATAGAAGTAGAATTGATAATAAATCATCCGCGATTTTTATTTCCATATTTTTCAGTTTATCAACTATTTCGAAGAAAATATTTAAATGATCAGCCATCGTTTCATTTATGGACATTTTTCTAAACAGAAGTTGTTTTAACAAAGTTGCTTTCTTTGCGGGTCCCCTCGATTCATAAACATCTTTCAGCTTATTCCATACGGCACTTGAAGTCGTAGAATGCTTTATATGACTCAGTTCACTAGGATTTATAGAAAGAATTATATCTGCACGAGCTTTTTGATCAGCTTGGATCCACTTCTTTTCTTCTGCGGTTCCTTCAGCCGGTTTTATTTCTTTACCAATTACGTAATCCCAATGATCATTTTTGATTACAGCTTCGATTTGAAGCTTCCAGCTATCAAAATTATCTTTTCCGAGCTTTTCAATTGTCGTTACATGAGACATAATTATGCAGAGTCTCTCACAGCCAGAAATAATGCAAATGATAAACAGAATGAAGAACAATTCTTACTTTCGATTAGGCTTAAGAGTTCCAAATCCGAATGTTCGAATTAAAAATAATTTCTGCTAATTATAGCGCAGTGGAAGCGTGCTGGGCCCATAACCATTTGTAGGTGTATGAGGCAAGCAGAGTTTGCAGAATAGCACGACATAAGACATTTATTTACAATTAAACGAAGACAAAATATATACAGCTCGTATGCGACTGAGCGCCGACATCTTTCTTAAAGTAAAACAACTGCTCTCGCTTCCGGAGCATCATCATCGTAACTGTACGCGCATGCGCTATATGTGCAGAGAGGAGAAAATGGACGTTGTATTCCAACAACTTTTTTTTTATGTTAAGTTTAGCAACAAACATATATAATAGGCACACCCAGATGCAAAATAAAGTGAGTTGTTGAATATTTAAGAAAACAAATGTTAAATATTTTGTATTACTAGAAAAAAAAAACTTTTTACCGGGCACAGTGTCTTTCTAGACGCCATCTGCTGCACACCCTAAGGATGGCTCTGATAACTGTTTTACCCCACATAGTTTTTTGGGGGGGTCTAAAGTATTAATTTTACATTATTTTGTAATAAAAATTGCTGTAATAAAAATTTCGAATAAGTGTTTCATACTATATGATAGATAAATAAGCTAAAACCAACTTCTTATTAAATCCAAAGCTTTTCTCATCATTACAATTAAGCTATCACATCCATAAAAATTAAAATATCTACCAAACATAATAATGCAGCAACGGGTACTTATTGTTATTTTTTTTTTTCATGATAAATGATGACTGACAGCTAAAATATACTAATCTGGCAAAACAATTGCAATAAAATAACAATTTGTATTTTTTATAAATTTATTTTTGAAACCTTCGTATTTTTACCCCATCTGACCCTATACCATTTCTTTTTTTAAATTAACTTTTACAAGCATTTATTCATTGCAATTAGTTTTGTAACTACTGTATTTCAAAAGGATATAATTTTTTCAGTTGTGTGTATTGTCACCCAATGAATCTTCAAAAACAGTAACAAAAATTAAATGCTTATTGGAAGTTTGAAAATCGTTTTTTATATTATAATATACTGGCAGAAAATGTTCAAGGAAGAAGGGCGGCTGACCCTCTGGACCTGTTATGTGTGCCATTGTATTGAGATACAAATATTTAATTTCATTAATATAGATAAAATATATTTAAAACAGTCTATATAACTAAAATAATTTTTTTCCCTCCCCAACTTACAATATAAAATTTTACTAAACCATAATTTTGAATTTCAAAATTTATTTCAGGCATATCGAATATATGGGAAAAAAGTAAAAATGTTGGAAAAATCTTTGACTGAGAAACTAGTTAATTTACCAGAAGCATCACCTGTTTTAGAAGAAACGAGTCCTAGCATTGAATTGACTTCAAGTGTAGAATATCAGTCTCCTGGTAATTTTTATTTTATTTGATTTCTTTTTATTTATGATTACTAGTTTTTGTGTGCACTTTTTGAAATTAGATATTATGTAAAAAGTGGCGTAAACTCCTTTTTCTTTTTATTTATTTATTTTTTCGATTTCAAAGTATACTAGAAAGTAATATTAATTAAAATAATGTTAGTTTGAAAATAATCTCGCAATTTCTTGGAAGAGAAAGGGGGATGTGCAAGATTTCAATACCTGCACCAAACAACACTAAAATGAATTTTTTGTGATATGCTGTGCCAAAATGGCTGTTTTTGCAGATTTTGTATGAAACTTGTTCCAAATTGTCATTTTGTTTCCTGGTAGGGAACCATCTAATGATGGAGCTAAATAACTTTTAATGCTGCAATTGTAAAATGATCACAGTTCGGAAAAGTCACATTAGAAAGTGGTGGAAAATGACATGCAAAAGTCAGGAGAAATACCAAAGTTCTAATGCTGGCCACTCTTATTGTAGAAGATAATAGTAATAGATATAAAAAGCAAAATCTTCATTTATAAAGAAAATAAATGTACAATAATCTGGGCACATATAAAGCAAATTTTACCTTTTTTGTGTAACACACATTTCTTTTTAAAGTTTTTAGATTAATCTACAATATCTAAAATAATCTCCTGCACTCCCTGTTGGCGCTGCACTATGTATGTATCAATTCTTAGGTTTCTAATTATACCAAAAGTAGTATGTAGGTTTCCATGAGCTGTCAGAGAGTGATTATCAATGAAGTGCTATATATCTCTGAACCAATGCAAGATAAATGTACAAAAGTCATTTTCAAAATTTTTATATTTAAAAATTGCATGCGATTGGTTAGTTTAGTTAAACTTTTTTGCTTTTCAAGAGCATCCTCCACTTTAATTTTAATTCAGTTAAAAAACCCTATGATATTAATTCATTTTCTTTAAAAAAATGGATCTTTTATTTAAATTTTTCTTTAAAATGTAATTTTTCAAAAGTATGTTACTTATGTAAGGTTGAAATAGGTATGCACCTTCATTGAGTAACAAATGACTACTAAAATAAATGACAAAAAGAAGTGGATTTTTAGAAGGGCCTAAATGTTATATTTTTAATTAAATATATATATATATATATATATATATATATATATATATATATATAGCCTTTTTTACTTTACAAATGTCTCCAGCATTAAAATATTATCTAATGCCACACATAATTTCATTTATTTTTTAAAATATAAGAAATATCTCACATATAATTTTTTTTCTTTCTGATTATTTTTTATTTCTTTTAAAGGTTTATCTGTGACATCAGATGCAAATAATGAAAATAGTAACCAAAGCAGCAATTTAGATCTGAGTACAAGCCCCCAAATGAATGAAAATGAGTCGTTTATGAACACAAATATTTTCATTGAAAAATACAAGAGTCCATTGTCTGAGTCACAGAATTCATTATCTACTTTAGCCAAAGGTTTAAGTAGTGAAAATAAAGTTGTAAAAACTTCAACTGTTGTCAACATACCAGTTGTAAAAGAAGAGAAGAGTCCCGTGACTGTTGAATCAGCCACCATTTCATCAGATGAAAAAATGTTGAAAAGTCCATTGGTGAATACTTCATCAAAAAAGAAAGATAAAATACTAAAAAGTCCTGTTATTGTTGATGCAGCTAAAAGTCAGACTGCAATTGATGCTGCAAAAAGTTTGAATAATGAAAAAATCTTAAAAAGTCCTTTAATCTCTGAGAAAATTAGAAGGACAAGCACTGATCAGAAAACTAAAAGTCCTGTAGTTGTTGATATAGTAAGAAGAAGTAGTATTGATAAAATATCAAAAAGTCCAGTAGCTGTTGACACAGTACGGAAAACTACTACTGATAAAATAACAAAAAGTCCAGTAGCTGTTGACGCGTTAAGAAAAACTACTACTGATAAAATAACAAAAAGTCCAGTAGCTGTTGACGCGTTAAGAAAAACTACTACTGATAAAATATCAAAAAGTCCAGTAGCTGTTGACACATTAAGAAAAACTACTACTGATAAAATATCAAAAAGTCCAGTAGCTGTTGACACATTAAGAAAAACTACTACTGATAAAATATCAAAAAGTCCAGTAGCTGTTGACACATTAAGAAAAACTACTACTGATAAAATATCAAAAAGTCCAGTAGCTGTTGACACATTAAGAAAAACTACTACTGATAAAATATCAAAAAGTCCAGTAGTTGTTGACACATTAAGAAAAACTACTACTGATAAAATATCAAAAAGTCCTGCAACTGTTGACATAGTAAGAAGAACTAGTATTGATAAAGTATCAAAAAGTGTAACAGCTGCAGCTCCAGAAAATACTTTTGTCAAAGACAAAGCTACAACTGATACTGTTAGTGATTCTTTAAGCAGTGGTTTAGGGGAAGAAAAGTTATCGTTATCACCTGGTACTGAAAGCTCAGTAAAAACAACAGTTTCCTTAGAAAATGAAGAAATTTCATCCACTTCTAAGGAACCCCAGAAAACTCCTGAACACGATTTGCAAACACTATCAGATATTGAAAACATAGACTTTCTATTAGAAAAATCATATCATGAGCAGCGTACAAAATCAAAAGCAAGTTTTAAAAGAAAAATTGACAATTTGCTTAAAATGAAGCAATCTAAAGCATGTAAATTGTCAAATGATGATAGTGTTCAGAAAAATAAAGCTGCATCAGAGACTGCTGTTACAGAAGATTCAGCCATAGTTTCTTTTAATTTAGATGAAGAGAAAAAAAATGATGTGTCTGAATCATTCATGACCAAGGAAGAAAATACAGATAATTCTGGAAATTTACAAGATAAGGAGAAAATTGTCTCATTATCTATCTCTGATGATCAAATTGATAACAGTAAAGTTGACCAGGCCTTAGAAATGACAGAAAACACAAAGGCATCTGATTCTGGTACTACCTCTGAGACTATCCCACTGTTTCCCGCAGTTACTTTTTCAAACTTTCCTGATATACCTACTGAATTATTGAAGAATATACTTGATAAAACAAACATGAACCAGTCTTCAAATGCCAATTCAAGTTCCGCCACAACTGTGTTACCTGGTCTTGAAACTGAGAATGTGAAACTCTCGGATTCAAATCAGAATAGTATAAATTATAGCAGCATTGCAACTGATAACAAAGACATTTCTTCAGTGTTAGTTCCTGCTGATTCTAAAACTACCGATATGAAAAGCAATACCCAAGAGAAATCGGTTCAAGATAATGAAAACAACACAAATATTAATAAAGGTGAATCAAAAGCAGATACTGAAAATGTTACACAAAATATTAACACTGTAAAAATGACTCCTCTAATGGAAAATCTGCAGAAGCTTTTAAAGTGCTTTACTGAAAAAGGACCTGCATTTGAGGAATTAAAGAACTCCAAAACCTTGAAATCTTTACCTACTTATTCTCTAAGGAGCACATTAAAGTTGTATCATGTTCTCAAGGAGCATCACAAAAATGAAAATGCATTAAGTTCTACAAATGTTAATAATAACAATTCTTTGCCAGATTTTCCACCTGAAACTACATCTTCAGGGACCACTAACTCTTCAGCCTGCAATTACAATAGTACAAATGCTTTCACTCATTCTAAAAATGATAATTTAGAGATTATGGATATGGAAGTGGATTCAGATGATGACGATACAAAATAAAACATACCATTCATGTTGAATTTTTTTTTATTGTACAGCAAATGTTTTATCGAAACATATTTTAGTTAGTCTTGCCTTGTAAATAGTAGTTGTGTTATCGATTTATAATTTTTTTAAAGGATATTTATTTATTATTTAAGTTATGAATATGTAAATTTTTTACTAAAATAGGCTATTATTTTTCATTATCACTGTTCATTTTTTATATTCTGACTTTTCTTTCTCTTCCTGTGTATTTAATACCTTTAGATACAAATTATATTGGATGCTTAGCCTTTTCTGTATGGGGGAAAAACAAACAAAAAACCCTGCAATCTTATTTATTTATACCATTTTCAGTATGTTTCGCAAATGTTTCACCTTTAGATAGGACTAGCTAGGTACCCTGGCTGTGCAGTAGAATACAAATGTTCCTTCTTTAAACATATGTTATAATACTTTAAGTGAAATACTTATTAATATTAAATAGCTATAAATTAAAATTAAACTGTTGTTTTAAAATAATGCTCAATTATTTTATTATCGGGGTTAGTATCTTTTGACTGGCATGTATTTAAATTCATAATAATAATATATAGTTTTCAATAGACTGATGAACTAAATTTATGCCTTTTAATATTTGAAAGATCATTATATATTTGAAAGATCTATTTAATGTTATAAAACAAATATATTTCTTTTTAGATAATTTTGAAATAAAAAAAATCAATCAAGAATTTAAAATTTCAGGCTTAGTTGTATAATAATTGAATTTATCAGCTATATTATAATGTTATAGCTTCATTTAGGCTGAATCTGAACTATGGAATCCCAAATGCATTTTTCAATAAACAAGTTCTTTCCTTTTTCTCCTTCACACGCATTTCAAGTTTATAAAACCTAAATACATTCATACAATTTTTCTTTATTACGTTCAAATAAATCAGCAACCAAACTAATCAATAAGAATGTCTGTCTATGATGTCATTTCTAAAATACTGATTTCAACTTTTCTATAAAAGCGGCATGAAAGTGGCGGATCACTGGAAAAACTGAACTGTTTGCATGATACAAATTTATTGCAATATAAATACACATGAAACAAACAACAATGCAGCATGCATAATACACTAAAATAAATGATAGAGCTATTAGTATCACAACATGAACATGTGCATGCATGCATGCATGCATTGTAGACACAAAATACAATTAAAAAATGTCATTCACATTTTAGTTTTATGCTTTTTGTAGTTTTTTAAAAGCTATTCCTTTTTAGTTTTTCCCCCCAATTTTGCATTTGCAGGAATACTTTGTAAAACTGGGAACACTAGAGAAAAAGATAGCAAGGCCTATTAATTTTTTTTTTGCTCATATTAAAATCAGTTTTTAAACTTATATTATTGCTTTTTCAATTACTGCTTTATATTAAACAAAATATGTTATACTACAGGAAAAATTTAAAAGCAAAGAATTTGTGCAATGTTACTGTTTTATCAATCCTCCCCCCCCCCCCTTCTTCTTTTTTTCTGATTGTGATTTCTCTACGTTTTTGCATCATTCTCAAAAGCAGCCTAAATGACATTTAAAAAAAACTGATTTCAGTGAAAACACTGAAAACTTTCATGCCCAATAAAATGATAAATGAATAGTTTTAAAAACACACATTAAAAAATTTCTGAAAACAAGTGCCAGAAATGTTATCAAATATGATTGCCAGAGTTAAAAATATTTCTAAACTTGAACTTCATTAACCCCTTAACAGTTTTGCCTGTACACTGTACATGCAAGAAGAGTTTGCATGCTCCTTTTGGATACTTGGCTACCACTAATTTTTAATTGTAATCTTTGCTTTACTTAAAACAAAAACTTTTAGATTAAATAAGGCGAATATTTTAATTCATAAAAATTGGTGTTTTGCCTGCATTTTTAGTTGATTGTGCTTAAAAAAAACTGTTAAGGGGTTAACTTGAAGTAAACTAGAGCTGTTTAGAACATTCAAAATCTATGCCATTGAGCAGTTCACGTGTATATATATGTAGATCAGTTATGATACAATTTCGTATAACTATTTAAATACTTAAACTATTTTTCTTATGAGATACATATAATACTAATTCGCTAATTTCTTAAAAATTTCATCAAAATCACTGTATGATAAAGCATAGATGCCAACATCTCTGAAATGTAACATAAAATATAGTAATAAAATAGAAAATACAGAAATCTGAAAAAAAGAGAGAGAAAGGAACAGAGAAAAAAGAAAATAAATTCCCTATCGAATTTAGATTTCAGTTTTCCACGAGCCGTGAATTGATATTTTGCATAATTCTGTGAATCATTTATTTATTTTCAGATTCAGAAATTAATAGGTGCAAAGAGAAAAAAAAATACTTGTCAGATTTTAAACAAGTTTTACGTTTTTCAAAAACATGTCTACTGATCAGAAAACAAATGTGTGAATTTCGTCAATTGGTCATGGAAAAAATCCAGAATTTCACCAATAAGTTGCAGAAAAAATCACAAATTCCATCAATCGGTTATAGAAAGTATTTGTGAATAATTGAGGGGGTTGCCGCCAGAAAGTGCCGAGCCACATTTTTGGTGAAATAAATCTAACACTGTAATCCGTTGCTTAATATTGTACATTATAATATCCTACATATAATTTGTTTCTTATGTCACTTGGTGGCAGCATATGTCCCGGGTGTTGTTTTTGCCCCAGATGTTTAGGCCTCCAATGAAGGTAGCTAATTTACAAAAAAATGTAATAGTAATATCATTAAAGTAATGCCATATTGTTACTCAGAATATCTCAACTATTACTAAGACATTGGCGCAAAAAGTTTATGTTATGTATCTTGATTTAAGTATTGGATCAAATTTTCAAATTGAAATACCTCAGAAGTTCAAAAATGTAGCTTAACACTCCCTTGCCCTGACCCCCTCAATTAGATGCATAAAAAAATCATGAATTTGACCAGTCGCTCATGTAAAGAAATCACGAATTGTGTACGATTTCTGAAATGCTAATACTTGACTCCTGATGAGTGTCCGAAACTCCTGAAATTTAATTAATTTACTCCTGATATAGTCTTTACAATGTTGGCATCTATGGTTAAAGCCATAAAAAAGTTGTCGCTAACCTGAAAAATTAATATTATAAACCACTGTACAAAATACCTTTTTAACAAACATTCAGATGAAAACTATTTTTTTTTTCAATAGTTATTTTCAAAGGAGCCTATTTGAATGGAAAATTAAATATTTCACTCCAGGCCTATGTATTTTTATGAAAATAGCTGTAGACTGATGAATAGACAAATGGGCTGACAAATTAAATCATAAGCATTTTAAAATCTGTAATAAATTAAAGAAATATACTGTATCTTACCATTGTAAATTTAACTTGGCCGTATATTTCTGAAAGAATAATTGTCTCTGTTTTTGAATATTTTCAGCTCAATTGTAATTCATTCATGCATGATGTATGTATATGTATATAAAAATAAAGCACTACTGTTTTCATGCACTTCATCTCAGCTCATATATTGTAAAATAGGATTATGAATATTAAATATTGTTGTCACATTTAGCTTTTGCTAATTTGTGTAAATAAAGTATGTATTCAGTTTATAAAGGTGTCTATTTATTTAAATAATAACAATCTTTAAAGGTTATCCTCAAAAGAAGGAATAGATTTCAGTGAATTTCCTTGTTTTTAGTGTTATGTATCTAAAAAAGGTAAAAACGGGACCCTTATAGCAGGCATGTCAAACACATAACCCGCGGTCCACAACTTATCTGTGGCCCGCGAAGCCTTTGGCATTTTAAAATTTGTACAAGTATTTTACTTATAATTTTTATTTGTTTTATGTCAAAATTAATACTTTATTTTACTACTCTGTTCGGTTTTACACCATTTTACAAAATAATATGCCGTATTTATTAAATACTAAGAAATATATTGCAAAATGAATGACATTCAGCGCTAATTAAGAACAGTTAAAATAAAAAAAAATAAAAATACAAAATTAAATAGCTTTTAATTAGTCACATTGAAAGTGATACAAATTATTACTTTTGGGCTTTACACAAAACCCCGAATATGTCATCCTGGTTCTTCACTTGGGCTTTAGTTGAACATATGGATTTAGGATTTAAGATCTTTAATTATTTTCATTACTTAGATTAGTAATTCTGCCTGTGTTAAAGAATCCTGATAGACACACATTTTATTGACATACTCTCATACATCCCACGGTTTATAAAAAAAATATTTTACAGCTCTTTACCACTATGAATAAATATGATAAACTGAAGATGAACATCGCAGATAATTTTAAGGTGATTTAAATACTATTATATTCAAAGGAAACTGAAATTTTATGTTTGACCTTTAAACATTGTTTGAGTTCGAAAAGAATATAACATTAAGAGGTGCTACAACACAGAGTATGAAGAAAACTCACAAAAATTTCGCTAAACATTAAAAAGATAAACTGCCAGAATTAAAACAGATACTTCTTAAAAGAAAAACAAAGCACTTTCAACAAGCTTATTGAAGAAAATACATTTGCTTTAAAAAACTAATTATTTTGTTTTTATTACATTAAATATCCCTGTTGTTGAAATCATTCACTTTGAAATTGAAGAAATGAGGTCTAGTGCAGTTAAAGATATTTGTAAATACTAATAACATAAGTACCACTGCTAGAAAGAGTTATATATAACGGATAGATTTATAAAAGTTACTTAACTAATGAATGGTTACTTAAAATGAACTTAACTAAAGTTCATTTTAGCACGTTTAAGAACATTGCTGCATCCTAAAGTCTCTTAGTGATGTGAGGGAATGCAGTTACTTAACTCTCTATTTTTAATATTAGATTTTATTTTACTATGAACGCAGCTTTGTAACACTTATTTTTACATATGTTGAACATTTTGATGTATTTATGATGAAGATTGATGTTGGGCTGACATATTTTAATGCATAACACATGAATTCGGATATAATTTGTGACCGTACATTTGTACATTTACGTTGTAAGCAATTAACCGACAGTTCGAATCCAGGAAGGCAGAAATAATAATATCCAATGAACGAAGACATTTCAGCTGAAATTATTTATTGATATATAGCCAGTAAAAGATCGTAAGAATGGGGTGGTCTCGGATGTTAGAGGCTTAGAACAGTTGTTAACCGATCAAGAGCTAGGAGTGATCTGCCGTTTGGGCAGTAGATTGTCTCGCCAAGATTCGATAATACACTGAGCCAGCAAACCGCAGACGCGCAAAAGAATTTATGTACGTTGAGGATAATTAATAGAAATGTTTTGGGGGGGTGTAATGAAAAAGCTACCACATTTGGCGAATCCATAATTTTTGTGAATTTTAGAGGACACAGGCGGGCAACCCGGTGGGAAAGGAATTTTAGTCAAAGGAAAGAGCTAAACATTGTATGTGGGAAATTATATTACTTGCACAATTTGTTTATGAACAGAAAAAGGTTGGGCGCCCAAGCAGCTGTCAATGAATGTCCAGAACACATAACATTACATCTGTTATAACCGCATTGGAATTAAAATAGATTTATAACGTACATGCTGCATTTAGTAAAGATAGTCTTTCATATGAGAAAAGGAAGTAACATTTGAGGTTTTAGAATAAGAGATATTTTAGCGAAGAGAATATTAATTAATATATTGAAAATTAAGTTAGGAAGATAATAATTTAGAATAAAGATATGTATAAATGATTCTATATCATAGTATTTTATAATATATGTCAAGAAGAAAGCGTTGCACAATTGCGCTCATATAAATAATTGAGGTAAATTTAGGAGAAATTGCATATTTTTCATCAAAAACTACGAATAATGCGAACTTTGAGCTTGAGTAAGTCATATAAATATGAACAAAATGCAAAAACTATTGTTGAAATCGTACAGGATAAACCTTCTAATATTAAAAAGTGAAATAATTAAGTCAGTATAACAAAATTGAATTTTAGTCTTATTTCATGGGCCAAAAACACGGCTTATGGACCCTGACCCTTTTCTGATTCAAAATATGTTTATTTTTATTTTTTAATTGAAAAAACACGTAAGATTGAAAACTATGCCTTTGCTAGATCAAGATTAACAGACCAGCGTGTACAATCAATTTTTAAAATAAATACAATTTATAATATTTAATTAAATTTTATACATTTGGTTGATTAAAAGTAATTTTAAGTATTTTTTCGAAAAGAAATGGAATAATCTACGTATAACTTTGGAACTTTGCGTGAAAATTTCTTTAACATGGCTTTGCTTTGTACGTACAAATTTTTATTCTGTGCACTGGTAATAATATTATCTACTTTTTTTATGTGGCCCACAGCTTTGTACATAACGCTTAATTTGACCCGTGGCAGTAAACGAGTTTGACATGCCTGCCTTATAGGATTGCTCTGTTGTCTATCTGTCTGTCAAGACACTTTTTTTCCCCCCAGGAATGGCTGAAGACATCAAGTTGAAATTAATATCAAATAATAAGGTTTACAATCTCATTGTTTTGTAAAAATTTTGAGCTTCTAATTCAATGCAATAAAAAGTTATAGCTTTAAAACAATTTTTTAAGGCTGAGTCACAGAAGTTTGTAACATAATAAATTGAAATAGAATTATAAATTAATGATTTTTTCCTTTACATGTGTTATAAGACCTTCCTTCATGCCAACTTTCACGATTCTGATTCAACAGGAAGTACCCTATAGGTTTTGAGAGGGAATTTGTATGTTGTCCATCTGTCTGTTAAGATAAATTTTTTTTTTCTGAACGGCTGAAAGTATCAAGTTAAAATTAATGTGAATAATAAGGCCATGGGCCCATTGTTTTGTTAAACTTTCGAGCTGCTAACTCAATGGAATAAAAAATTATGGCCTTAGAACTATATTTTTTTTTTCATACAAACAAACAAAAATGAAAATGAAATAAAAAGTTTCACCAATTGAAAAAAGATTAATATGACGTCATATTGGCAATAAAACGGAAATTTTCAAACATTTCTCAATAATACAAGGAGTATGAGTATGTTTAAGTACAGAAAGCAGGTTAATATGATGCCATTAGAGAATTAAAAAGAAAGTTAATCTGACGTCATATTGGAAGTTTAACGGACTTTTACAAATGTTTGAGAATAATACAAAGATAGTATCAATATGAGTAATAGAGAAAGCAAGTAGATATGACGTCAGCAAGTGATTATAACGTCATATGAGTTTGAGGAACATATTGAATCATGATAACAACCGGATTTTGGAAATAATGGCATATTTTAACATTTTGAAGGTCTCTATACAACATGTTTAAATTTGATTTTTTTTTTTTAATATCGCATTTTGTCCACATGAGACAGATATTATTATGACAAAGTATAACAGCGGGCTTCGCCCGCTATCGGACCAGTTCAGATTTTCGAAAAAATGAGGAAATTGACGTAAATTTTTACTTTATAAAAAACAGAATTTTTTTTTTTTTTTTTGGAAAATGAAATTTATTTGGATTTATTAAAGAAAGGATAAAGTGTTTTGAAAGGAATATTAAACTAAACCCTTTGTGCGATCTTCGATCACACTTACCCACTTGCTTTTAAATTCATTTTTCAATCTAGATTACTGCTTTCAAAATTGATGATTTCTAATGTATTTCAGCATGTATTAAGTAAGAATGAAAGTCCCCCACATAAGAGATAGATAGATAAGCATTGTTGTTTGACTGTTTACAATTATTACCTTACTTTTCAACCTTGAGTTTTGTCAAGTTTGCTTCTTAACACTGAACAGATGAGTTGTTTTCCCTATGTCTTTCTCGGTTTCCGGGCATGTTTAAACACATTGTGGACAGATAGTTTTTATCCTTTAAACAGGAAGTCCCACCTATGGGCATTATACTTTCATGCTACATTATTTAACAAAAAGATTTTCTCTGTTCGTGTTTATATTATAAATGAATGGTATTGTTTCTAATCAAAGTATTTATATGCATAGTACTCTAATTGTAAAAATACGAATTTTGAGAATAATGTAACACATGAAATGCAAAAGTACTGCTCGTGGGTGGAATTACATATATCCAAAAGATGTGTTTTCACATAATTCTATGTGGCCCGTCCTAGGAAATTGGAATGGAAAAACTTAAATTTACGTGACCCATCTGTTAAGTGTTAAAAGACTTCTTTAATTTTTTTGAAAGAGTTTGTTGGTAAAGGCTTTTTTTTTTATTCAGGTTTTAAAATAAGATAGGGAAGTTTAATAAAAAATGACTTCATTTTACATGTCAACAAAATAAAGTTCTGTTGACCACTAAAGAAGTACGGGGTGCATCATAAATTCGTGCAAACTTTAAAAATTCATGATAAAAGAAGTAATGCTTGGAAAAATTTTTGGTTTGCGCAAGTATGATTGGATTTGGATTTTTTTTCCATGTATAATAAAAAATTATTCCAAAAGTAACCGATAGAGGGCGCTCCCACGTTATACTGAGGCGTTTTATCCAAATCAGGCTCGAAATAAAACACCTGACTGCAAATGGATTCGTCATTCGATCTCGGCAGCATGCTAACATTACCAGATTGAGCGCTGGTGGTTAAACTTTTCTACCAGAATGGTGAATCCACAACTATTGCATTGCGAAAGTTTTGCACAGAGAAAGGACTTAAGGCACAAAAAAGCCCTATTTCATTGAATGGGATGCTGAATTTAGTATAACGTTTTGAAAAACTGGGAGTTTGGACACGCTACATTCAGCTGTAACAGTCGTATTGACGCACCTCACTTGCCTAATACCTGGTGCTGGTGGTCATGTTGAGCATCTTTTACCTTAAAATAAATGCACAGTGTCATGTTATTGTGATTTGTTGCACTGACTGTTTGTGTTTGCCTGATTTGCATAAAGAGCCTCAGTACGACGTGTGATCGCCCTCTATCGGTTACTTTTTGAAATTTTTTTTATTAAACATGGAAAAAAAATCCAAAATCCAAAATCCTTCTGATCATACTCGCGCAAACTGAAATTTTTTCCGAGCATTACTTCTTTTATTATGAATTTTTAAAGTTTGCACGAATTTATGACGCACCCGGTATGTATAAACATGTCATTTGTTCAGAACACATGATCAATTCTATCTCCCCCCCCCCTTCATTTATGTTGAAAAGGTGGGAAAATCTAGTCAGCTCTTGCATTGGAGTTAATTCTTCCTTTCTCCTCTCCAGAACTAATTGATTAAAAATCGTTTAAATAAAGGCTTACATTCTAGGGTGTCATTAAAATACTTACATTGATTTTAACATGGGGAGTATAAGCATGTTTATAAATACATCTACAGTAAACTAGCAGCTAGCATAATTATAAAGTTTCTAGCAGCTTACTGAATTAGCATAATTGTGAAGTTCCAAGAAAATAAGTTTTTTTCTATTTGCAGTAGGGATACAACAAGTAGTGATTTGGTCAAATAGCTAATATTAAAATTTAGCTAAATTTTGGGCCAAATACAATTTTTTTTTTTTCAAAGTACGTAATCGTTATATATTTTTTTTCAAGTTTTAAAATTATAATTGTAAAAACTTGTATAAAAAAAATAAAAATAAAATAAAAATTGATTTTTTTCAATTGTAAGTTTAAAAATTTTAACAGCTTGATCTATTTTTTTTTTTTTTTTTTTTTTTTTTAATATTTCAAACTAAATCTAAATTATGTATAGTGTGGTAGCATAAGACGTTGTATATATAATTAATAAATTCCATTTATCGTTTTAAACGAAAAATTTTTTATTTTAAATTAACACATTAAAAAAAGAAAACAAAAGTAAAAATGAAAAATTATGATAAGCATCCATGCCGTAAATTTACATGGTCAGCCAAATTCCGATTCTGACGTCCGCTCAAAGTGGAACCTCACTCTCGAGTATTCCAAATCCAACTGATTCAACATTCAACTCCTTCCACCATCAACTGCCGTCTGCAATTTCACTTCCCAGAGGCTTTCCTTGCATTCCAGGAATTTCCCAGAAAACATTGCATGTCGTAGGGGCCCAGTTCTTTGTATCCACAAGAACAATACTTTACAATTCTTATCTACTCATTCAGATAACATACCATTCAATACAAAGCATGTATTGCAGCTTGGCTTATCTCAAAATGAAAATGAAATTCACACTATTGATAGAATTTTTGTCAATAGAGATCAATCTGTCATATTATTTTCATTCCAGAGAGATTATCCTTTTTCCACAAATAAGGGAGGAGTTGAAACATGTCAACTCATCACAACACCTCCCCCTAAGAAAAAATTTCTAGAAGAAATTTGGCATATATATTAATAGAATAAGCTCCTTCAATCAATTTCTAAAGAGGTCAACAAAGTATAAAGGAATTTAGAATGACACATGAAAAATCCCTATAGAATACAAACACATTCCCATACTCAGTATTTGATAGACCACACTGTCAATAGGATTTACTATACTCCCTCACCTACAATACCTAAGTATAATTCCAGGAATAATTTATACAATTGATGCCCTAAGAAACAATTTTGAAATACTTCACATACATATAATACCAAATACAGGTTACACTTTACATGATTCTAACAAAAAAAAGTAATAATAAAAAAAAAAAAGAAAAAAATCTATATACAACACAATGCCTAAACCGATTCTCTTAAAAACATGCTTAAAAGCCTAAATTTAGACACTTCTACAAACAAAAAGAAAGCATACTAAATTATGCAATTATTAAATTAATGAAGTTTTACTATTACGAAAATAATATTAAGCATTAAATGATAAATAAACACAATACAGATATTACAAAAATGAGCACTCCCAAATTTAGAATAAACTTAATTTAGAGAATTCTCCCGAAAACCAATATCTATATTACTTCTATCAGAAAATCTTTTCGACAATAATTTTCGCCTCACAACTTCATAATCATGATTTTTCCTTTCAAAATCTTGTTTGATTTCAATAAATCTTTCTTTGTGATCCGTTTTAAAAGAAGAATGCTCCATTCTTTTTAACTTTGATTTCTTATTCACATCTTCTTGGCATTTAGCCCCCCAATTTACTCTATTATTTTCCTTCATCCTAGAGTTAAATTTACTGGCCACAGTCATAGATGAACTCAATTTCTTTCTAATTCTATTTCTAACATGTACAAATCCCATACTACCGACAAAATACCTGGGTATATTTACATCATGCTCAGAATTCTTTTCCCGAAATTGACCTCCAATACCTGACCTTTTATCACCATCCTTTTTAGACGCACCCTCTTTTGTATCGATCAATTTAGACCCTTTTTCCAAATACCTATCAGTCACGTCTTCCAGTGAATTTACCTCTATCTCATTAACAGACTTATTATCCCTTTCACAGATTTCATTCACAACCATTTTTCTAACAACCCTTTGCTCATGATCGCTAGATAATCTGAGGGTTCCCTGCCCATTTAATTCTCTTTGATTCCCCACTTGTTTATACACCGAATTTTGCTTTTCCATATTTCCTAACTTTAATAAGTCATAAACAGCTGGTGTTATAAGGGGCGGAGAATTTAGTTTTCTCACAACTGCAACCACCACATTTTTTTCAACACACTCTTTTTCACCTTCCATCAAAGCAACCGGCACTGACACCAAATCCGCTTTTTGTCTATTTCCGAGGGCCGGTATAAGAAAGACATTTCCCACTTTCTTAGCACTCCACGGAATGTCATTAGCATCAAAAACCGCAATTTGCGCACCTGTGTCCTTAATCGCTTTTACTTTCTTACCATTCACGCATAAATCAACCATAGGTAATTCGGTTTCCACACCTTCCCTATTATTTTCACTTTTCCCATCACTAGTAACAATCCAAGCTATGCTTTTATCCTCATAATTAGATTTACTTTTTAACAATTCAGGACAATTTGGTCTGATGTGCCCCACTGCCAAACAATTATAACATTGGACTTGTCTTTGCTTTTCGAAAGCATTGTCCTTCTTAAATTGATCAAATTTCCCACACTCTTTCGTATTCTCAAATTCCGATTTTGGTTTAATTTCCTTTCTACTTTTAGAATTAAAGCTGTCTTTTTGCTTATCCTGAAAAGATTTATTTTCCCACGGTTTTCTATCCGACCTATTAAATTCTCTTCTTATACTCTCAAATTTATCCGATTTTTCCGCGAGTTTAGAAGCAATCTTTATTTCCTCCCAATCATCCATAAATTTTTCTTTTATCTCAAAAGGGACACGTTTTTTCAATTGTTCCGTGAGCATTAGTTCTTTTAAGGATTCAAAATCTCTCACTTCTAATGACTCTAACCAATTATCCAGATAACCCCTTAACTCATAAATCAGATCTACCCATAATTCACCAGATTTTCTTTGATGAGTTTCAAATTTTTGTTTTAAGGCGCCTGTACTTAGCCTAAACCTATCTAACAAAACTTTCTTTATATGCAGAAAATCATCACATTTGTCTGCTGGTTGTTTTACTACAATTTCGGCCATATCAGAAGGTAATAAAGGAATTAATTGACTAACCAAATCTTCCTGAGAAACTTTAGCTTTCTCGGCTTGCCTTTCAAAAATCATAAAGAAAAGAGTTATATCAATTAATTTAGAATCAAAACGCGGAACCAAATCCTTTAAATTTACCTTAGGAGTTCTATGAAAATCTACATTTGATTCATTAGATGAAACACTAACAACATCTGTAGAATTCTGAATACGCAATTTCTCTAATTCAAATTGCTGTTGTTTCTCAAGTTTTTGTAATTCAAGTTGTTTTTCAAGTTGTTTTTCGAGTTTATCTGCCTCAAGTTGTTTCTCAAGTTTATCTACCTCAAGTTGTTTTTCAAGTTTATCTAACTCAAATTTCCTAAGTTTATCTTTTTCCTCTTGCGCAATCCTATCTAATTCAATTTGCCTCTCTCTTTCTTTACGATCTTTTTCAATTTGTTTTTCCTGTTCTTTCCGCTCTGCCTCCTGTTCAAGAATATATTGCAAGCGAAGTTTTGCGTAACTTTCTTTATAATCCTCAGCACTAACGATAGCCTGAATTATAGCTTGATTTTTACACGTTTTTGACACACTGGTCTCAAATTCCTCTGCTAATAATAGCAAGACATTTTTATTATATTTTACTAAATAGTCTGCCATATTTTCCCCCAAAATATAATAAATTTCAAAATAACAGATATATTCAATTTACAATAATACAATAAATACAGAAATAGAATTTTCTTCACTATACGTATAATAATGTATTCAAAAACGACACAATTTCAATATAGCAAATTCTCATGCAACAGTGACGTCTTTCAAACTGAGTATATCCCCCAAAATAAATTTTATACCCAACAGTACAGTATAACATCAATTTATTTTGAAACATTAATCATAATCATCCACAGTATACCCATAAAATTAAGCTATAACTTTATTACTGTAATAAATAAAATGTATGTGAACCAAACTCTTATTTCCAAAAGTTTTATACAAAATTATGATTAAAATATCCTGATTAATAATCTCGATTAATCAATAACAATTTACTCTACCCCAAGTAAATTTTAACATATACATAAGTATATAATTTTCTTAACCCAATATTATACCAAACAGATACCAGAAAATCAACAAACATAAAAATTCTAACTAAAAATTTAAATACCAAATTAATAGCTTCCCTAGAGTTCTTAAATTTCACATAGAGTTTTGTTCCCCAAAATTAAAATTTATACACAAAATTCAATTTAAAACAGACCTCTATAGAAGATTTCATAAAAGAGCTTACCTCCAGATGCAGATATTTCCTCCACACTGATACCAGGCTTCCAAGCACTTTTAAAGATGACACACACACAGATTTTTGAAGATTTGAAGACACTGATGAGGCACTAATTGCACCTTAGATTCGTATGTAGACAACTCAGATGGTACGCCGCATATCTTCATTTCACTGATATATTTTGAAGCACACACAAATAGCACCAAGTCTATAGTTGACTGTTCATACACCTCACAGATTTAGTCGATAAAGTTCCTTTACCAGTTCTCTACTTGCTAGAACTCCGAGAAAAATCCACGACTCCAATTAGACTTCAAGACTCCACAACTCTGCTCGTCCGTTTTCCACTGGCTCTTCATCTGTTTAATCAGGTTAACGCATAGATCCGTAATCTAATTTATTCTAGATTACATATCCCATTTGCTGCCACCAATTAATTATATATACTATTGCTGTGGTAGCGTAAGACGTTGTATATATAATTAATAAATTCCATTTATCGTTTTAAACGAAAAATTTTTTATTTTAAATTAACACATTAAAAAAAGAAAACAAAAGTAAAAATGAAAAATTATGATAAGCATCCATGCCGTAAATTTACATGGTCAGCCAAATTCCGATTCTGACGTCCGCTCAAAGTGGAACCTCACTCTCGAGTATTCCAAATCCAACTGATTCAACATTCAACTCCTTCCACCATCAACTGCCGTCTGCAATTTCACTTCCCAGAGGCTTTCCTTGCATTCCAGGAATTTCCCAGAAAACATTGCATGTCGTAGGGGCCCAGTTCTTTGTATCCACAAGAACAATACTTTACAATTCTTATCTACTCATTCAGATAACATACCATTCAATACAAAGCATGTATTGCAGCTTGGCTTATCTCAAAATGAAAATGAAATTCACACTATTGATAGAATTTTTGTCAATAGAGATCAATCTGTCATATTATTTTCATTCCAGAGAGATTATCCTTTTTCCACAAATAAGGGAGGAGTTGAAACATGTCAACTCATCACAATAGCATAATTTTATCTGTAGATATATATAATTCATATACATTTTAGTTAAAATAGAAACTCATTACCACTTTTAAATGTATTATTACATTACTTTCTGGACACATTATAGTGTAAGCAAAGTATTGTAATTATAAAAACCAATTATAAAAATTTTGGTGTGTCTTTAAATTTTGTTTCCCTGAATCTGTTCTGCTATTTTTACAATGAATCTATCTGTACGTGTGTATCTATGCATGTATTTTTTTATGTTTTCAGGTCATGAATCAGATTTTGGTGTTTTTACAATGATGTCTATACGTATGTGAATGAACATGATAACATCCAAACTCTGCTTTTGATTGAGTTCCCATTTCACAAGTAGGTCACTGCTGTTACAAGAATTGCATTCATTTTTGTACAATTGAACAACGGGTTTGGTATCTAAGCCATTTTGTGACCAGAGAAAAACAATAAGCATTTTATGTTTTATCTCAGTTATTCAATTAAATATTTTTATTGTTCACACTCATCTTATGTTGATAAACACCAATCATGTTTCCCCAGAATACGACTTAATTCAGTAGAATTCTTTTGTATTTTCTTAAAAAAACAAAAAAATTGCAGTTTATTAATCTTATTATGGAAATAAGTATTGCATAAAAATATTACATAAATATTTTTGCATATGGAAATAAGTACTATTGCATTTTCTCCAGGAAAAAATTGGGAAACATCTACATTTAAAACTTAATTTTGCATGACAATGTACATTCAATTTCAATATTTATTTTAATTTATAGGCCTTAATCTCAGCACAGGCAGAATGAAAATTTATTGAAAGTTATGTCATAATTTCAGAAAAATGTTTCAGCTTTATGAATGAATTTCTTTAGAACATGAGGCCATTTTGACCAATGGTAACCTTTCTTTTGAAAAAAAAAAAAAGTTTTTGAAGTGTTTTATTAAGATTTTGAAATGTTTAATTATAAACATTAGCTTGAAATTGTATTTTTTAATTATTTAAACAGTTTCAAAACGGAAAATAAACATTTATTTGAAAGCATAATAAAGAAAATGTATAAGGAAAACTTGCATTTGTTTAAGACTTAGAAAGTTGTAATTTTTGGTTGTTTTAATTTCAAATCTGTTACTCGTCGTAAAAATTTTCACGCTTTAACAAGAAATGCAGATTTATATAAGAAAATCACTTATTATTATTAAAGTGAAAATGTATATGCTTAAAATGGTAACAGTACACATGAAGACTTACTTAGACCTTTTAATAAACAGATCAACAAGTTTGTAAAATTTTTGTCAAAATAAAGAATAAGGTAGAGGTACTCAGGATTGCAAAATAACCCAAGTAAAGGAAAATTGATTCCACATGCCTTCGAAGCTTTTTCTGAAAAAAATGAAGAAAATTTTCTGAAAAAATTCGTTATATCAAGATTATCTTTAATGGGAAAAAGTGACTGTTCCTGCTAAACATTCATTATATAGAGAAATTTGTTAAATGGAAGTTCTTTATACAGAGACTTGACTGTATTTATTTTTATATTACCATTTATTTAAACACATAATATTTTGTAACGTGTTCAGAAAGTCTAATGGATTCACTCTAGATCTTTTCTTTTTTTAATCCTAGAAAACTTATTTTCAATAAAAAAAATTAAGAATTTGTATTTTATCCTCTTATATTGAGATATATCAAATTGATTTTTTGTAAGTCAGGATGATAAGTTATTTCCATTAACATATAAAGGATATTCTTCACTTATACTATCCACTTATACTTTTATCCTTTCTTACATTCAAAATTAATGCATCTCTCATAAGGCTTACTCTTCCACATAATAAATGAGACCTCCTGGAATAGCCTTTGGTCAAGAAAATTTTCGTGTGTGGAATTTGTATGTTAAAATTCATCTATGATTTAAAACATGAATTCTGGTATATATTTTGCATTTTATTAATTAAAGCTACAATGCATGTGTAAACGCACAATGCTCAAACATGAAACAGAAAAAAACTTTATTTAACTGTTATTTGCATTTATTTCGAACTTAAACAATCTAACAAGACAACTTAAACTTATATACAATTTAAAATTGTGTTAGTGTTGAGATTTTTTAAAATTAATATACTGAAATATAATTCTGCAATGTTTTTAATTAAATATATTTAAGGATGTTCTTACAAAAATTAATAATATTGCTGAACAACACAGATTTTTCTGACACAACATTAACAAAGTCTTTTTTTTATATGATCATAAAATTTTAAGACATTAATATTCAAGTGCTTTAGAATTGCACTTTTTTTTCATAAATTTATTAAATCTATAATCTACTGTTCCCCAATAGTTATGTATCTAAAATTGGCTTAATTCTTCAACTTTTACATCATTTTCTAATTCTTAGGCTTTAAAGGAAATACAGAAGAAATATTATTTGACTTCTTAGCAAACTTTGTAGAAATCTACCAGTCAATGTGGCTGATAAGTCAGATTTTCTACAATGCAGCTGCAAAAACCTACCAGCCATAAACTAAAAAGGAAAAATACATTTTATAAAATTGTTTTTATGATGTATATTTTTTAAACTGAGAACTGATCAAAGCATGCTTATCGTATAATACAAATTTAATTTGCAGTTATTCAAAATTAAATCATCTTTTATTGATAAAGTGCCTGATTTTAGCATCACTATTTTTTTCAACAAAATAATTTCATTGTATTTTGTGGTATATGAACCAAAGTGAATAGAGCCTACATTGCTGTTGATTATCAAAAGATCTTCTATTACATCTTCATAGAGTGCGAGATACGATTTGAGGCTGAAAATTCTTGTTTACATGGACCTGCACTGATATGGATTGTAAATATTAGTTTCAGAGTATACAGGATGCATTCTGAATCTTTGGCTGTTATTCTAGAAAATAACGATTTTAAAGAAATTCTTTTTTCTAAGTGCACTATCAGTTAGTTGCACACAGGAAAATTCTTCACATGCCCCCTCAACTCTGGATGGTGAGCTTCCAGTATCCTTACTTGATTGGCCAAATCTATTGTCCCTGTGGTTCTGGTACCTTATGCTTCTGTCATATATCCAGGTTCATAAAACAAGGTCAAGAGTATTATGTCCTCAGCCTTATAGTCCAACAATTTGACAATGATGAAAATAAAATTATTTTCTCTATACAATAGAGACCCATAGAGAATCATATTAAAATATAAAACAATAATACATACTTGATCAATAGATACATACATATATAATACTACTAACAATTCTCAACAATCTGTACTTAAAATAATTCTTGCATTTGCTTTTTATGCAGAGATATTACTAATAAAAAGTTCAATTGTGCTGATTTCTTGTTATCAACTGGGATGCTGAAATAGAAGAGTAAAGTACGTTTTCTCTTAGCATCACATCAGCTGTACCTAGATTTCTACTCTCCTTGTGGCAATGTTATTTATTAAGCCTGTTTTTAATAAATACTGGCAATTTTTGTGCATTTAAGTATGAAAATATCATAAAGTAGCAAGATTGGATTAAAGAAAAGCATAGCAAAATAATAATAATAATAATAATAATGTATCCTGAATTTACTCATCTAAATATCCAACAGTATTGGCCACAGATGAAAGAAAAAAGCCAACTAATGTTCAGTATTCAGTCAACCAAATATTTGCCAAGAAGACTGAATACCGAATAGGTGCTGAATATTTATTGCTGTAAAATTTCAACTGTAAGCCTTCCTCCCCATCCACTTTTAAGCAATTTTGTTTTTCTTTTCCATTCCTAAATATAAGACCCTCCCCCTCCCCCCCCACCCACACATACACACACACCACTCCCTCCAAAGCATGTTTTTGCATAAAAATATTTAAAAAATCCAAGGGAAAGAATCTTCTAAGTTATGGCAGATTTCCACTTTTTTTTTTTTTTTCTTTTCAACAAAATCTATCCTTTATGAGAAATTTCCACTTCCCTTCTCTGCCCCTCCAGAGCAAAAAAATTCTTGAGAATTTAAAATTTGTTTTAAAAAATCTTTAGAAAAGAATTAAAAAAAATTCTTCTTTCTTATTTGTGGAACTCTAGAAACAGTAAGTACATAATCAATCATCTAAATTATAACTCATCTCTCTCCAAAATTTACGTTCCGCTTTCCTCCTCTCAGCATACAAAGTTAAAAATCTTTACTCTTAAAAAAAATGTCCTATTTGTTGCTTTCTAGTAATAATAAATGAATAATCAGCCATTTAAATTAACCCTCTATCTCCAAAATGTTCACCCTTTGCCACCCCCCCCCCCCCTCAGAAAAAATAACTCTTTAAAACTATATTAAAACTACAAATACCCTCCTTCTAAAGTTTATGCCTCCCCTCTCTCCAGCATACAAAGTTAAAAAAATTTTAAACTTTTTACTAAAACAAAATTTTTCATCCTATTTGTTGCTATATTGTAACAATAGATAATATGCTCCCCCCCCTCCCCCCAGCATATAAATTTGAAAATTCTATTAAAGACAAATCTGCTGCTGTATTTGTTGCTATGTAGTAACAATAAATAAATAATCAGTATCTAAATTACCCTCCTCTCCTACAAAAGTTCTACTTCCCGCTCTGTCTCTTCCCCCAACAAACAGTTTAAAATCTTTAATACTAATTTTTTTTTTAAATCTGTCCTTTTTCTTATTTTGTAGTGAGATTAATTAATTATCTCAAATCTCTCCCCGCACTACTGAAATTTTCGATTTCTAAATATGCTAGGGGACAGGGGTCAAAACAAAAACTTTCTTCTTTTTGCAGTTTGGCTGTTCTAAGCAAAAAATTCCAGTATTTAACATTTTAAAATTTTTAAGATAACTTTTCCATTTCCATTAACAAAATATCAGGGATGAAAGCAGTTAAACTGCAAAAAAGAGGAAAATCTTCTATCTGTCCCCTCCCCATTCTAGAAATGCACTCTTAATCTGGGGAGGATGGAATGTAGATGTTAAGGAATAATTGATTATTTATTTATTGTTGCTACAAAACAAAGTAACAATAGGGCATAAAATTTCTTAAAAAAACAAAAATTTTGAAGGTTTTATGCTTTGTGTGCTGGAGGCGAGGGAAAGTTAAATAGGAAAAGAAGTTTTTATTTTATTTATTTTTTTTTTCTGAGGGAGAAAGGTAATTTAGACGGTTATTTAAATTTGGCACACATTGGTCAAACACCGAATAGTAGCTGAATATTTGTTGCATCTCTATTCCATAAGGAAATCCAGAGTGAATAAGAAATCTTTACAACTTTGACACTCAAGAATATTTGAAAGAAACATGATACGCAAATTAAGTTGCTGTTGCTTGTACAGGAATACATAAAGTGTTATTAGTAAGAATAGTATTTTTTTAAGCAAATAAGGACTTGGTAACCAAAAAAATAATCCCCATATTGACGGATAGATTTTATTAGTTCTATATCTTAGCCAGTAAAATTACCGATATCACATTGTGTTATTTTTTTCTGTGGCTACTTATTTCCAGGGTTGTATATGCTGTATTTGGAGGATATACCCACAGAGTACACACTATAGTTTTATTTGAAAAACAGAGGGTGTATGAAGTATCTTAAAAATATCCAGAAGGTATATGGTGTATACTACCATATACCCTCCACTACATTCCTCTTTATAACAGTCTCCAGTAGCTAATATCAATGATTTGAAGACAAGAATTACAGTTGAAGTTGCAATTATTTACATAGATATATTGGAACATGCTTGGAAGGAATTAGCTATATCTATACTAATGAAAGAAAGTTTCACTCTGTGTGTATGTTTGTTTGTTTGTCGGTGATGGCTAGCAAAATCTAGACTACATAGAAGCCTGAAAATTTAGGTGTAGATAGTCCAAGGTCTGGCCTGGTGCACCCGAGTCTCAGAATTTTAAATACTTTGAAAATTAACAAAAATATTAATTAAAAACTGATCAATAACCTATCTCTTTTTTTGCGAGCCAGCTTTTAGAACTTGTGTATGCCCAGAACCCGATTTACTGCAGTGCACGAGAATGAAGAACCGTTTACATGAAGAATGTGTTTATTTCACAATTCTGTTTTAAATTCTATCAACTAAACCAGTTGCTTTATTTAAAAACGAAAAGCATATTTTGAAAGATCGCACTCTTACATCTCCACAGGGGTGATTCTGAGTAAAAAAAAAAATTTCTGAAATTCACAGCAAATTTTCTGAAAAGTTACAATGGGGCGGGGGTCCACTACCGCCACTTTTTTTTTTGTGTCCCTTTGACGAAATTTGCCGTTTTTTCGCGATTTTTTGATGAAATTTGCCGTTTTTGGCAATGTTTTTGACGAAATTTGCCGTTTTTTCGAGATCTTTTCACGAAATTTGCCGTTTTTTCGAGATCTTTTGACGAAATTTGCCGTTTTTTCGAGATCTTTTTAATGAAATTTGCCGTTTTTGACGAAATTTGCTGTTTTTTTTGTGATCTTTTGACGAAATTTGCCGTTTTTTCGCAATCTGTTGACAATATTTGCTGTTTTTCCGCAATGTTTTTGACGAAATTTTCCATTTTTTCGCGATCTGTTGACGAAATGTTTCGTTTTTTCGCGATCTGTTGACGAAATGTTTCGTTTTTTCGCGATCTGTTGACGAAATTTGCCGTTTATCGCAATGTTATCGTACTCCCGCCATTTTTTTTTTTGCGTCCCTTTGACGAAATTTTCACAATGTTTTTGACGAAATTTGCCGTTTTCGCAATATTTTTGACGAAATTTGCCGATTTTTCGCGATTTTTTTACGAAATTGGCCGTTTTTTTGCAATCTGTTGACGAAATTTGCCGTTTATCGCAATGTTTTTGACGAAAATTGCCGTCTTTCGCAATGTTTTTGACAAAATTTGCCGTTTTTATGCGATCTTTTGACGAAATTTGCCGTTTTTCCGCAATGTTTTTGACGAAATTTTCCGTTTTTTCATGATCTGTTGACGAAATTTGCCGTTTATCGCAATGTTTTTGACGAAATTTGCCGTCTTTCGCAATGTTTTTCACAAAATTTGTTGTTTTTTCGCGATCTTTAGACGAAATTTGCCGTTTTTCGCAAAGTTTTTGACAAAATTTGCCATTTTTGCGTGATCTTTTGACGAAATTTGCCATTTTTTCGTGATTCTCTGACGAAAGTCACGTTTTTCCCGCGATCCTTTGACAAAATTGGTGACTTTTCTTTGAACAAATGACGAGATTGATTTTTTTAAGCGATCATTTGCCGAAATACCAAAACATTTTATGTCCGAATTTTCGGATTTATGACAGATATATATTTTTTTAATTTTCGAAAATCATTGCCTTAATTTTTCAGAAAATTCGGACCAGAATCACCCCTGCATCTCCAATGCCATAATCAATTTGAAAAAAAAATTATGTTAATCCTTTGAAAAAGGGTTGTTTTCCTAGGCTTATGTTTTCTCCTTTACACCAACGTCTTCAATAGCACAATTTTAGAGATACAGACAAACCAAACATATGCTCTTAGATCTGAAACCTTCTTCTAATAGAAGGTATAAATTTTTTTAAAATACGGTTTTAACCCTATAAAAAAAAAAAAGCAAACGCAGGTCATTTTGCACCTTACAAGAAGATTTTTTTTCTTACGCTAATAGTTATTAAACGTCCGTATTTCGACACAATCTTTTTAGAACATCATGGTACCAGATTTACATATACCTACAACAATTTTGAAGCGTTCAGATTAGAACAAGTATTTAAAAAAAAATCAAATCTGATATTTTCCGTGGTCACACTCGGCTTTGGATAATGTTTTCACTATTTAAAATGCATATATTTTCACATAATTTTACAGAGGACATGAAAACAGTTATATTTATAAACGACTAAAACTTCAGAGAGATTGGACGATGAATACTATTTTTTTATGTTAACGAACCCAACGCAAAAAGAAAACATATTTATTTTACAACCAGACAAACAATATTTCTGACGTAATTTTTACACGGACTGTAAAACTGCTATATTTATGACCATTAAAAATTTCAAAGGGTTTGGACAACAAAAGCTATAGTTTTAAAACTATATAATGATCCTACGTGAAAAAAAAAGTAATTTTTTTTTTTTTTTTACAATTTTGCGATTTTGTCATTAAAGATATAAGTTCATACAAAATTGGGTAAAATATATAAAATAATACAAACTTTGGGTTTATTTAAGGTTTTATCACAGGCCCGGGCAACGCTGGGCGGGTCAGCTGGTCTTGAATAAAGCTTAAAATAAGAAATTGTGCCTATTAGGTACTGGCCAGTAGAGGAGATTTTTTTAGTTCCAGCTTCTTATTGATAGTTACTTTTCATTTAGCAGCCATCTATCTACTGGTGAACATGAATACTACCATTGATAGCCTGAACATACATAAAATCCTTTTATGTATGTTCAGGTATTTGAAAACTATTAAAATTTGTGTATTTGAAACTATTATTCGTGTATTTGAAAACTAAAAAAAGCAATATATAGAAGTTATTTAGAATTGTGGCTTTATTCAAATCTAACAATAAAAAAAATGTTTTGAAAGGAAAATTATTTAGCTTTCCAGTTAAAAATTCAACTGCCACATTCCAAAGTTTAATTGCCGACTGGAAAGTATTTATCTTCAGCTTTACTCTTGAATATCATAAAGAAAAAGAAAATACTCATAAGAAAAGCACGAAAACTCCGAACGATTAGGCCGACGGGCGCGATAGGGATCGAACCCAGCACCTCCCGTCTACCAGCTTCGAGAGCACAACCTCTCAGTCACTGGTGGGGCTTTCCCGGTCCGAGATCCTTTGACGAAACTCGTGTCTCCCCGCGACTCTTTGACAAAATTGATTTGTTTTCTGTGACCATTTGTCGAAAATCGTGAATGATTTACAAAATTCGCAATTTGTTTCCGCGATCTTTTGATGAAATTCACAATATTTATCATCGAACATTTATTGAAATTCGTGATTTTTTTCTTCAATCTTTTGACGAAATTTGTGATTTTTTTCAACGAACAATTAAAGAAAATGATTATTTGTTTCTGAGATCTTTGACGAAGTTCACGATCGATATTTTTCAAAGATAGTTGGCAGAAATTCACAATCTTTTCGACAACCGATTCACAATTTGATTTTGCGAAATTCTGCAAAAGAAAAAAAAAATTACGGACTTCCAAGAAAATTAAAAAATACTCGAGAAAACATCACGGGTCTGTAAATAAATTAGAAGTGGGGGGGGGGGGGTTATTATGTGGGACTTTCCTTTTTTTGTGTGCGATTCGTGAAAAAAAAAATTTCCTGATGTAAATATTTACAGAAAAACGACTCCCTTGTTGTTAATATCCATTAAGAAGGTTTTATGTTACAAAGATTGTTTTCAATTCCATATTTTTTTTTTTTTCCTTAATCATTTTTCTTAATGTCCAAATATTCAGACTGGTGATGGATTTTTTTAAATTTTCGGAAATTTTGGAACAGAATTACCCTTGTCCAGGACACCACTCTAAGCACGTGTTTTTCAATACAATGAGAGTTGCTCTTAGTGGCTGAAGAACACAGAGCTTGTATTCTTTCCTGTGCGCTCAGGAGGTGCAGTAGAAAACAGGAAGGAATGTGGGGGATTCGGCGTGCGCGTGATAAACGTCTGCTTCTCTGCGTTTTATAGAAAAACAGTGGCATCTCAGTAACAGGAGAACAGGCGCGTATGGCCGCAAGAAAAAAACTGCCCGAAAGTTTTGGACAATTTTTAATTTTTTTAAATTAGTGCAGACAAAAACTATCCGAAAGTTGCAGATAATTTTTTTAATTAATTTCATTAGTGCAGACAAAAATTGTCTGCAAGAGGTTTTCTTTGTCTGCGACTATGTTGCCGTGTCACAGTGTTTCTGCCACTGGGCTATTAATAATTTTTAAAAGATTTTTAGCAGATGTTTAATTAGATGAAACGGACTTTGTTCATTTCTCACATGTGTCCCCTTTTCTCCTACAGTTTTTTTTTCTTTTGTTATTGTGTATTTTCATGATTTGCTCTCGAAGCCTCTTATAAAATTTTTGTAAATAAAAAAAATATTTGAATAATCAAAATAACAACCAAAATAATTGTCAGACATATTTATATTTATTAATAGACAAAATATCCATATGTCATTTTTTTTTTTAACATTCATTCCATTCCTCTTTAGCCCAAATAGGCACTTCAGTTTGAAATGACCAATCAATGCCTTCATATTTCAATGCATGAAGAAAAAGTATTAAATCTTTTGGTTCTGGATCCATATATTTCTGGTGACAAAGATCACATGCTGAATCAATCACAAACTTTTCTGGATATTTCACATACTTTTCTGACAAATTTTTAGCATCATCACTGTTTAAATAATTTTCTAAAGCATGAAGAGCTGTTCTGTTTTCTTCATCACTTACAGGTGTATCTTTTTCCGACTTAACATTTTCATTTTCACTTACTGGATCATCTAAGAGCCAATTTTTTAAATTATGAATGTTCAACAAATCTTCTAGAAGCTGTTCTTTGGATTTACCAACATCACCATTTTTCCCTTTATTTATTCCGAAAGCTTCTTTATGATTATAAATAGGATCATTTACAATTGGATGACCAAGAAATTGTAAATGCACACGAATTTGATGCATTCGTCCTGTTAATGGTTTACATGAAACAATGCTAGATTTACCATTGAAATTCAGTTTCTGGAATTCAGTTTCACAAGGTTTACCAGATGCACTTGTTATAGAAATACCCATTTTAGGGGAAATAACTTCAATAGGTTCTTTACATACTATCAATCCATCAGGAAAATTACCTTCTACTCTACAAACATATTCTTTCTTCACTTTTCTTTCTCTGATTTGTTCATTTATTTCTTGTGATTTTCTAATAGTCCTTGTGAATAACAGCAATCCAGAAGTTAGTCGATCAAGTCTATGAACAGAATACAGCTCTTTCAGATCATAATCCTTAGCTAATATAAAAAGCAGGGAATTATGACGATATCTACCACAGGGGTGAACTGGTATTGACGGAGGTTTGTCAATAACGACAAATTCTTTATCAGAATGAATTATTTTAATGGGAGCTCCTATAACAGCAGTTTCATGTCTATGAGCCTTATTAGTAACGCAATCATTTTCTTTGAAAACATAATCATTGGTTATTGTGTTGCCGTTAATTTTTATGTTACCAACTTTGATATTTTTCTCATACTCCATTTTAGAATGTGCTCGAAATTCTTCACTGAAAACATCAATTAGTCGTTTTCCAACCCATCGTCTTTTACAAAATGTAGTGTACGTAAAATAATACGGATACACTTTTCGCAAATGATTTTCAAAGTAATATTCTGCTTCATCGTAAGATGCGTCACTAAAACCTCGTTTGTTGTCACGGGTGGTTTTTACTTTTTTCCCAGATGTAGGCTCATAGTTTAGCTTTCTTTTCTGAGGCAGATCTTTACTATTTGCCTTATTATCAACAGAATTAATTTCTTCAGACATGTTTAGTGCTTTCGTCAAGTAACTTTACAGGCTACTTTTAAGAAGATTTAAAATTGAATACAAAAATTTAAAATTAATTAAATATAAAGAAAATAAAAAATATATTCATTTTCTAAAATCATTGAGAAAAAAATTCTGAATAATCCTTCGTGGATGAAACATGCGGTAACTCAGGTTCACGTCACTCAAGTTTCAAGTAAACAAAACAAAAAAAAACAATAAAAAATAAATAAACAGTTAAAATCGCAGTTAAATCATCTTATTTTTTTTTTATATCAAAAATATCTTATTTTTCTGTATATTAAATTCTTTGAGAGTCTTTAAAAATTTCCTGGTCAATGTAAATTAAAAATATTTTTATGAGACCTGTGATGATAAGATATAAAATGTTTCTCCTATCATAAAAAAAAAAAATAAAATTCTGTCTGACAAATGGCAATAGCGTTTACGTTTACCGGAGGAGAAGAGATTTTGTTGTCATAAGCCATTTTGTTTGTGTAATTTATATTGGTAAATTGTGAATTTTGTTGTTATATTTAAGCGAAATGAGTGGTGACGGACAATTTGAACGTGATCGGTATGCTTCTAGATCTAGGTTTGCTTCATTTTATAGTTTTTGACTTGTGTATTAACTTGCCGTATGATGAAAATTTGCTTCTTTAATATCGATGACAATTTTCTTCCTGGAAATTACTAAAATCACGATTATAATTTCGGGAGCATTTAATTAGCGGCTTCATTCGCTTTTCTCTTTTACTATTTATCTCAAAGAATTGAAGATACATACACAATCACTTTTACCTTAGCTGAGATACCTGCTCTTTCTGTTGTACCAGAAGGTGGGAGCCACTAATTAATTGCTCTCAAAAGAACAGTCGTAATTTTATTTTCACGGGGTTAAAAAAAAAAAAAAAAAAATTATCGTCAATATTTTCCGCATCTAGTTTGTTTATTAGTTTTAAGATGTTTATTTAAATTTGCTTTAGTGTTATACTATGTTTTAAATTCGGGCGGGCTATCCAACGCGGACGTCATGGCGCCCTTACAAATGTGTTCTTTCAATAATTAAAAAAAAAAAAAATTCGTTTTAAAGTATGCTTTTTTTAAGATCAATATTATTTACATATTATTTTTATAATATGCGTTTAATGGAGGTGTCTGGCTCCTTCTCCAAAATTTTTTGTAATAAGCTCTGACTCAGAAGAATATAGGGTAGATGTGCCAGTAATGGACACCCTTAAGGAATTTCTTTAAAAATTATTTTTTAATTAATAGTTATAATTATTATAGTCCACTTTTTTTAATATTATATTAATCTATCAACAATATTTAATCATGCTCATAGTCACATTTCCCAATGTGGATCAAAATTTAATTGTAAATAATAGAAATAAATCAAAACGCCCTAAATTCCAGTAATGGGCCACCTCTCTTCCAGTAATGGGCCACCCAGTAATGGACACCCCACAAAAAATAATAGGTAATTGATTTTATGATTGTATTTAAAACCAGAATTTCATGAAAGCATATTAATGAAATAAAATAGTCATTTTAAAATAAATTTAACAATTAGGATATCAATAATTAATAAAATATTTATGAGAATAATTCACTGTTTAAATTAATTATTGTCACTATCACAAGATCAATATTTTAATTATTTTAGATAGAAGGTTTAAAATACTAACTTTCAAAGAATTATATCTATCAAATTATTAAGTCATTGAGGGGGGGGGAGGGGGTTTAGAAGGGTTAGTTTAACAAAAGAAAAAGATTTTTTTTTTTAAGTGTCTTGAAGTACCAGTGCATGGAATTATATTTCTTTTTATTCTTAACAGTTAAACTTCCTAAAACTGCTTTATATATTACTTTTAGCAATTTGTATAAAATATATCAAATAAATGAAAGTGTAGGTTGAATGTTTTTTAAATACTAAATAAAATTATTTCAAAATAAAATATCAGAACTGACATTTGAGCCCCCTGATCTGCAGATTTACTACTTTCATTGCTACTATAAATTTAATATTATAGGGATTTTTTATGTATGTAGTTCTTTTGTCAGAGCTGAATAATGAAACATTTAAGACAGAAAATAAATTTTTAAGCACTCGTTATGACTTAAAAATTTGTCTTTTTTTAAATGGGGAAAGTGTGAACCCCATGAGCCCCTCATTTTCCCATGCCCTTAAAGATTATTGTCTGCTTCCTGTGGGTGTTAGTTGCCACATGGGTGTTGTTGCTGATGGGTGTTAATTGCCACATTATAAAATATGCAAGGTACGGTTTACAAAAAAATAATTTGATAGCAATCTAAAAAAAATTATTAATTACATGAAATTAATAAAAAAAAATGTATTATTACAGTCTGGTAAGTAAAATTTGACTACTTAGCTTTTCAGTTAAATAACAAAAATATATGCACTATGAACATTACTGAAATTGCTTTTTCAGTAATGTCCACATGGGGTGTCCATTACTGGAAATTGACTAATTAAGCATTCCAGTAATGGGCCATGGTCCTAAAACCTGAAAAATAAATGAAATTTTGTAAATTGCCATTAGTATGTAAAATTCAAAGTTTTCTATTATTGTCTAAACAAAAACATGCAATTTTTTCAAGAAAATAAAAAAAGATATCAGTTGTTTAAGTGAAGCCAGCTCTTAGCATGTTCATTAAGATTTTCACAGAAAATCTGTGGAACTGTGAAACATTATTTTCTGCTTCCTGATTGGTTTGATTAAGAGTGTCAACAATAACCCAGATTATAAAACAAGCAAGGAGGAATTATGAAAAAATATATAAAAGGCTAAATTTTTATTGGTTATTTTTTTATAAATCAAAAACTTTGAAAGTGGCCCATTACTGGAAGGGGGTCCATTACTGGCACATCTACCCTAATTCTAAATTTACTATGATTTAATGTTTTTCTGAAAATTAATTTTACATGGAGTTTATGAACCGCAGGGCCTTCATGGCTATGCAGGTATCGATCCAGGCAAAATTTGGGGCAAATAGCTATTTTCTGTAATTGGTCGTTGAAAAAATCACAAGTTTCGTCAAAAGATTGAAGAAAAAAATCATGAATTTCGATAACCATTCGAGGATAAATATTGTGAATTTCATCAAAAGATCGTAGAAACAAATTGCGAATTTTGTCAATTGATCACGATTTTTGACATATGGTCACAGAAAAAAAGATCACTTTCATCAAAGAGTCGCGGGGAAAAAAAAAGAAAAGTTTCATCAAAGGAAGACAATGCGAGTTTCGTCAAAAGATTGAAGAAAAAAATCATGAATTTCGATAACCATTCGAGGATAAATATTGTGAATTTCATCAAAAGATCGTAGAAACAAATTGCGAATTTTGTTAATTGATCACGATTTTTGACATATGGTCACAGAAAAAAAGATCACTTTCGTCAAAGAGTCGCGGGGGAAAAAAAAGAAAAGTTTCATCAATGGAAGACAATGCGAGTTTCGTCAGAGGATCGTGATAAAAACATGCGAATTTCAACAAAGGATCGTGGTAAAAACACGCAAATTTCAACAAAGGATCGTGGTAAAAACATGTGATTTTCGTCAAAGGATCGCAGTAAAAACACTAATTCTGGCAAAGGATCACGGTAAAAATATGCAATTTTCATCAAAGGATCGCGGTAAAAACACACGAATTTTGGCAAAGGATCGCGGTAAAAACATGCAAATTTCGACAAAAGATCGTAATAAAAACACCAATTTCGGCAAAAGATTGCAATAAAAACACACCTATTTCAGCACAAGATCTCAATAAAAACACAGCAATTTCGGCAAGGGATCATGGTAGAAAAAAAAAAAGCAATTTTCGGTACTTACGTATTATCCGTGCCAGTTTTAAGCCAACTGCGCCAGGCATGGAGCCAATATTACTAATTATAGTAACCCTTATATTTTTTTTCTTGCTACATGGTACATGCCTGGGAATAATCTATAATATTATTCTTTCTTATTTACTATGTTATTTACCATTTATTAATTTTACTAAAATAATGTTATTTACTATTTTTAACAATGTTATAAATTTAATAAACATATATTACAATTTTATATTAATTACCATTTTTAACAATGTTATTTGATAATGTTAAATTACTGCGTTTGAAAACATGATTGGTAACGATAAACAAGATTGGTACTTGGCAACCATTTTTGGCAATCAATCTCCTGGCACGGATAATACGTAAGTACCCAATTTTCTTGAAACGATTGTGAAAAAAAATTGGGTTAACCTGAACCCAACCTGTAGGAATATAAACTCAGCTCGAACTGAAAACAGAGTTAACCTGATCTGCAGCTGATGCAGGACATTAATTAAGACATTTTTCTCCAGAAGAAATTTCTGTAGCTGCGTCAGGGGAGAGAAATCCCCCCTTCCCCCCAGATCCTTTCACAAAATTCTCTGTGAATTTCAGAAAATATTTTTTTACTCACACCATGGTCGCGGGATAAGCTTAACCTTCCCATTTTAGAAATCCCACAAGAAGTGAAATGATGAAACGACATGTAACATCAAAAGTTAAAAGAAAAATTAATGAAAATGCATCATGCTTATTTAAATTGCTTTTTATTAATGCTTATTAGCATATTTTAAATAAAAGGATGAAAAATTCCTAGTTTTGTATATTATTCATTCCTTAAAATTACACGTAAAATTTGCAGACAGATTATGAAATTTTAAAAGCTTGCTACAGAACTTTCTGCGGTACTTACGTATTATCTGTGCCAGTTTTAAGCCAACTGCGCCAGGCATGGAGCCAATATTACTAATTACAGTAACCCTTATATGTATTTTTTTTTTGCTACATGGTACATGCCTGGGAATAATTATAATATTATTCTTTCTTATTTACTATGCTATTTACCATTTATTAATTTTATTAAAATAATGTTATTTACTATTTTTAACAATGTTATAAATTTAATAAACATATATTACATTTTATTTATTTTATATTAATTACCATTTTTAACAATGTTATTTGATATTGTTAAATTACTGCGTTTGAAAACATGATTGGCAACGATAAACAAGATTGGTACTTGGCAACCATTTTTGGCGATCAATCTCCTGGCACGGATAATACGTAAGTACCCTTTCTGCCACTGGGCCTGTAGGTAGATTTAGATATCCAAAAGGGATGAATTCATAAAAGCAGTTGTGAATGTGTTGTGAAATGTTTGTAATTTTCAATCTGGAATTACCGTGGATCTTACTTATTTTACATAAAAATATGTGTTTAAAGCGCACATAAAATGAATATACATCTGAATTGAATATATTCAGTAGAATGAAAATGTCAATTAAAGTAAAATAGTTTAGTAGGTTAAATGGAAAACTGTAATTTGTGTATTTTTAGATTTATCTTTATTAGGCAATCTATATAATTTTTTATTGTTTCAGATCTAGATCACCTTTTCGTAAGAATTTCAATGAAAGATCATATAATGATGATGATTTCAAAAATAGAAGACGGGATCATAGTCCAGATATGAGGAGATCTGGAGGTGCTTCTGGTGGCGCAAAAAACAGAGTATTTGTACGAAATATTCCTTTTGAATGTCGTTGGATGGAAATTAAAGATGTATTTCGTGAAAAAGGTGATTATATTTCTAAAACACAATTTGTTTAATAGTGAGAAAAGTATGGTGTTTTTTATTATTATTTTTTTTAAAGTTAAACCAAGCTTATAAAGTTAAATTTGACAGAATGATTATAATAAATAAAATTGTATTAGTTTGTGTTTAAGAATACATATGAATTTGATGAGAAAATTACATAATGTCACCACTCATCCGGTTAGAACTCTGGAGTAGTTCTCATTGCTAAACGAACTCTAATAAGTGCAAAGTATTCGAATGAATCATTCGATTCTGAAGAGTTTTTGAAAACTAAGATTTTGATTTCTGAAAGACCTCAAAGCAGCTCTTCACTAGAGTGCCTTGCGGATAATGGTGTTTATATTTAGAACAATAATTGACAATTTATCACCTTTGCCTGAAAAAGTATCCCTAATTGTTTTGTTAACATGAAGGTCCAATCAACTCCCTGTAATTTGCAAACACCTTTAATCTGCAATATATTTTCAGATATAAACAATGAAATTTATTGTTAAGATTTTAAAAAATTTGGTAGCAACAACTCTTTTTTTTTTTTAACACAGTTATCAATTTTTCCATTAATTTATTTTTCAACTATCAATTAAATTCCAATTTTTCAATTTAATTTTCAATCATTGCTTCTCTCTGAAACATAAATTAGACAATAATTAAATTAATACAGTACATTCCCGTTACAACGAATTGCATTACAACTACAACAAAAAATCACTTTACTACAACATGTGACAAGTCCCCTTTTCAAATACAGTACAAAATCCGGAATCCTCCGGACTTCAGAGATTTCGGATTTTTCCGAATTTCAGATCATTTGCAGTCCCCCCCCCCCCCCCCCCTGTTATTTATTTATGACGAATGCATTTCAATACTGAAAAATATACTGAAGCAAATTAAATATTTTAAAAAATGAATATATTTTTAAAAAGGTAAAACAATAATAATAATCTACACCCCACTCCCGTTTATTTTACTGAAATAAGGTAATAATAAAGCAAATATTTCAATAGAGGAATATATATATATTTTTAATTATCACAATTTCAGGAAATTTTACTTACAAAACGTAATTTTTCTGTTAGGTAATTGAATATGTCTGTTATTTTACGCTGCTTTATCAATTATAAATCATTTGCAGTTATTAAAAAACTAATCCCCCCCCCCCCCCCCCCCCACACACACACACACCGATTTATTTATGTCAGGAAGGCATTTGCAATGCTGTATAAAGATACACACTAATACGATATTCCAATAAAATAATATATTTTTAAAAGGTTTAAAAATAACGTTACTATTTGTTTTTATGCTCCCTATTGTTCCCATTTGATGTTCTCAAAGGGTGCTGCGCACTGCCCTTTTCTTTTAAGTGCTGATGCGCCCTTCTGTTTTTAGACGTGAAAAATGTGTCCTGCCCCTTTTCCATGTTATCTTCTTTACGTCGTCTATTTTTTTTTCCCTTTAAAAATATTTTTCCTTTATTTTTTTCGTGCAAAAATAGAAGAAAACAGAAGCTTTGACTCACATGTCATCATTCCTAATCCGCTTAACAAGCCTAGCCTAATAATAAAAAAAAAATCTGTGCATGGTTTCTTTCTGCATAACGAAACATAGTATCTACTGAAAGCTAACGATCTCATTCTGATAACTTTCGAATCCTTTCTTTTTCTTTTCAGTTACTCTAGTGGCCTTTTTTGTGTGGTGCTCCGATTTTGGAATAAATTATCATATTTTGATAAAATTTGGGAAAACAGCCTAATTTGCTATTATTGCAACTTGCTGTAAATTTGAACATAATTCGTCAGATAACGACGGAGATATTTTTTTATTTATTTATTTTTTATGGTAAGGAAAACGTTTTTTTCATTCTTTTCTTTTAATTACTTTTTTCTGTTTTCCTGCAGCTAAATACAACTATGAATGCGGCGCTTCCTATGGAATATTGGGAAGTCGCCAATAAAGATTATCAGACATCTATATCACGGCTTCAATTTATTGAATAAATTGATGAAATTTTCGGAGATTGGTGGGGAGGGGAGGGCTTTGAGTAAGGAATGATCGAATAAAAGCGTAAAGATATCAAATTGGAAAATATATGGAGACAAATATAACAGAAGCGGGAAAAACAATTCAGTCCAAGGCATATATAAATAAATATATATATTTAAAAAAAAGAAAAGGGCTAGTTTCCAAAATGTTCGGATTTTGGAGAATTCCGAATTTTAGATGTCCGGATTTTGATAACTATTATGAAGATAATAGTTAAGGGGTTTAAAGAAAAATAGCAAAGTTAACACGCGTATAGCAGAAGCGTAAAGGCTGATTTTTATTACCCCAGATAAGTAAAATAAAGATAAACTCAATTAAGTTAAATAAATATGTAGTGGTTTAAAACAATAAAGATAACATATTAAATAACCAAAAGGTTTATTTTTAAACACTTAATTACAACATAATTACAAAACAATTAAAACTTAAATTAAGCTTAAACTTGACACACATTCAACAATTACTTAAATCAAATTCAATTTACTAAAGACAACATGACGTGACAAAAATGATAACGACATTTTTGGCCATCTGGAACTTTTACTTCAAAGACATATATGGCAGCAAAATCACTATAGCATATTGATTCAATTTGCAAGAAGAAAATCCAAAAGTATTCGATTTTAATGTTCACACAAAGTTCATAAAGAAAAACGGATCCACGTGCTTTCACATTAAATCATCACAACATTTCATTACTTCTTTTACTAAAAATACTGCTGCCGACTTTCACTAAAAACTTAACATTTACTTGCACTTGAGATGAATTATGAATAACATTTGTTAAAAACTAATTGACACTAAAACCTTCATTTCCACAAAGCACAAAAAGTTTAAGACTATCACTGATTACATTCTTAATGAATGAAGGTAGTAAAACAGAGACGAACGGCAACTGATGAAATGAAAAAGCGAAAATGAAGATGACGATGCCGACCTTGCTCACTGCAAACGCAATCATATATATACCTCACAACCTTTCCCGGGTCACTCTTCCACGCATACTCAATTACGATCATCCGGAAATCTCTAGAACGTCTTTAATGATGCATTATGCAAAACATTGTTCCAGCGTTAGCCTCCTGACATTTACCGTGATTACGTCATAACAACGCCATCTCTTGGTGTTCAAGTTAACTATGATGACGTAGATCGGAAACGATGAATCGTATCGAGTGATACGATCAAGAGGAAATTACCGGGAGCTATGAAGTCACGTATTATAAACAGAAAAACGAAAAACTAAAGATTAATTTAAATCAAAGATTAAATTAATATTTCCATTTAAGATAGAAACAACAAAACTGGATTCATTCAATAAGTAAGTTTATTCCTTAAACTTTAAATGTATTTCTATAAAAGTCTGAATAAAAATGATATTGGTTTTAACAAACTTTAAATACAAAGCAAGGTTTAATTACTAAAACAAAGATATATTTTATGAAGGTTTTCCTGAATAAAAATATCATTTAATTTAATATAAAAATAACGAAAATATAATTTAAATATACTAAACAGATAATAACTTCAGAAACTATTAAACTTTAAACAAATATTAAACTATGAGTTTATGTAGGGTGTGTAGAATGATGAGACCAAATAAGAAATGAGGGATAATTTCTTGGACATGTTCTGATTTTCCTAACAGATTTGAGACTTTGTACTGTATCATTATCCCCAATGTATTGAAAATTCTGATTTAATGAAGTATATTTTATTAAGAATTCCATGGCAACAAAATTTTTTCATCAAGCTCAAAGAAATTTTTTTTTTAAATTACTTAACAGAAATGAAATATTAGTCTTTGAATAGAGTGCAGAAGATAAAATGTAGCATTGTTGTTTTGGGGACAGGTGCCATTTCTCCCCTTTGCACTTTTTTCTTTTGTCTACTTCCATTCTCCCATATGCTTCAAAATGAGCATGTGACAGACAGCAGGTGTCACTGTGAAAGGAATATTTTTGTTTATTGCTTATTCTGGGATTTCTATATCGCCCTCAGCCACCTCTGTAGTTTACTTCTTACTTCGTTCGTTGATAAAATGGCTTGTGTGAAACAAAAGCAATTTTCTTAGGAAGAATAGAAAGCCATATAATAATCATATAATCAGACTTGTATAAAACCAAAAACTTTCTGCGCACATAAATATTGAGTCAAAAACTTTCTGCAAATTAATTTAATGTTTAATAAAATTACGTGTTATATTATTTTGACAATATAAGTTAAAAATAGTAGTTTAAAATAATTATCATTTAAAATTAATTAATATTAATTAAAGAATTATTATTTTGGTTAAAAAAAATAATAAAACTAAAAATCCACGATAGGAAGAGCTGAATTCTTATCAGTTAAATTTTTTCGATGCATTTAGAAACAACCCAATCCTTAATATTTTGACCTCTTCGCAAGCGTCTGTAATGTCACAACAATGTTTTGCATCTTTAAAATTTTGAATTGTGCGCAAACAGTAAACAAATCGTACATAAATTGGGGAATATTTAAAATTTTTTTGTATTTAAAAAAAGAAAAACAAATTTTTTTTTTTTTTTTTTTTTTTTTTTTTTTTATAAATATTTTCTGCAAAGTTCCAAATTTTGCAGAAAATTTTCTGTGCGCACGTGCGTCTATATTATACAACTCTGCATATAATATCAAATATCATATAATATATATATAATAAATATAATATTATAAAAAAAAATATATATTATATTATAATTTTATAATGAATGTAATATATTTAAATATTTATAATGAATTATACATATTTATAACTTATAATGAAAAGAATATATATATACAGTCAAGGATCGATAATCCGCGCACCTGTAATCCACAATTTTATATAATTCGCGTTGCTTAACAAATGTAAACAGCTAAACAAAATTACAAATTATTGATCCAAAAAATTATTTTTTAAAAGAAATAAAAAATGCAATAAAAGTAAATAACCAATGAAAACTCATTTTGTATGCTTGTCGCGTCTGGTAAATGTATGGCATAATATATGGACTGAATTTTGGTTTATTGATATTCCATGTGACAATGAAGAATTTCATGGGTTTAAGCCCTTACATGTCAGGACAAAAACTGCCGAACTTTTACAGTATGTGCAAAAAGTTGGAAGTAATATCTCTACATCTGTAACAAAAAATTTCATAGTGAATCTACTGACAGCAGATGATAAAGCATCAATTACTGAACATGTAATAGATGCTGAAATAATCTCTAGTGTTTTACATCCTACTGATTCTGGAACTGAATCAGATCCTTAAATGCAGAAAAAATTTCTATCGATCAGGGACTAGCTTTGGGTAGGCAATACTTGAAAATTTTTTTAGAGCAACAGAGGTGCATGTCTCAACAAGAATTAATGAATGTTCATAGAATGCAAGATAAACTTTCTAAAGAAAAATTTAAAGTTATAAAACAAACAACACTTGACTCTATTTTTGTTATACAAAAAACTTTATAAATATTATTCAATATTCCAAGATGCTATTTTTCATCCTTCATCATAGTTTATTGAACAGTTCCTTTTGCAGTTGTTAATCATTCTGCTCATCAGTACCTGTTATAAAATTATTTTATACTTTCCCATTATTATAATTTTCTGTATTTTATTTTTGTATTGGTTATTATTAATTTTTTTGTGCATAATTTATTCTTTTTAAGCATTTTTGCTATACTTCTTGCTGAAAATGCTCATGGAAAAAAAAAATCTTAATTCTCATATATCAAATTATCAATGTAATTATTCTTTAAACATATGTATCTATCAATTTTTTAATAAAATAATTGAAAATTACATTTTTTGAGATAGGATATTAAATTATTTGATTTCATATTTAACTTTTCATGTCATACTGAAAATGGAATTAAACTGTTGTCCAGAAATAAAAAAAATGACACATAATCCGCAATATTCTATAATCCGCACAACCTTTGGTCCCAACTTTGGCGGATTAAAGAACTTTGCCTGTATATTCTTTTTTTTGTTTTTTATTATAAAATATATTTCTGGTACTTTTCAGTGGGAGATGTATCTTTTGTGGAATTATTTGAAGATGAGCAAGGAAAATTTAAAGGTTGTGGGTAAGTGTTTTCTGTTTGACCAGTACCCATACTTTTAGTTTTTTTTCGAATGTTTTTTTTTTTTTTTAATTGTATGCTTTTTTTTTTAAGTAAATTTATTAATGCTGTAAAATACCAGTATAATGAAATCTTAATGATTTCAAAAATTAATTTGTTTAGTGATTTTTTTTTTATGTGTGGAAGTAAGTCCATTCTTAAAAACTCGCCTGTTATATCCACTGCAGGATTTTCATTATTTCAGAATGAATTTACAGACAGAAAGAAAAGCTCAACATTTACTAGTGAAATGAGAAAAAAATTACAATGCATATACATGAAATTGAAATAATTGTATAGTAATTGCAAGATATTCCTGTAATTTTTTTAGCATATCAAATTTTTACATTATACAGAGTTTTGTGAACTTTTATTTTCCGGATTTTTTTATTTTTGCCTTTCCTGAACACTCCCAGACACAAAAGACTATTCAAGGTAATCTTCATCCATTAAAGGTTAAAATTCAATATTTGCACTAGTAGCCAGTGGCCGATAGAAGCTGTATGTTTAGTAGCCACTACTGTCAAGTTAGTGGCCACTTAGCACCATGGTTTGTAGATTTAAATAGTTTTACAGGTAATATTTAAAAAAAATATGAATATTATGAGACATATTTTTAGGTATATACATATAAAATTATCACAGTGGCAGTTTACTTACCCCAACAATAACAAAAACATATAGTTTTATTTCACAATCATGCTTTTATTTTACAATCGTCTGATGAAAATCTGTTTCATTTTGCAATCTCCTGCGGAAATTGTAGTTTTATTTTGCTGTCTCTTGAAGAAAATCGCAGTTTTATTTTGTGAAATTTTGATGAAATTCGCGGTTTTATTTTGCGATCGCCTGATAAAAATCATGGTTTTATTTTGCAGTTTTGATGAAAATAATAGGTTTTTTTCGCAATCGTTTGCCAAAAAATTTCCGTTTTATTTCACGGTCAATTGCTGAATATAGTTGTTTTAGTTCACGGTTGCTTACTGAAAATTGTGGTTTTATTTCGCAATCATTTGACGAAAATCCTAGTTTTTTTCCTGCAATCACTTGACGAAAATTGTGATGGTTTTCTGCAGAAATTGAGGCTTCTGTTTTATCTTTTAATTTAAAAAGCGGAAATCTGCCTTTTGGCTCAAAAGTGGCATCCAAAAAGCAAAAGTAGTGGAAACAAAATGACGCTAAAAAATCTGATATATTGTTACATGAAAAATAGAAATCGCCACTTTGGTAATCAGATGCACAGCATAAAGTCGCCAATTTTTTACATTTAGTCGCCCTGTGGTCAGTGGCGACTGGGAATTTTAACCTTTACCATCCATTGCACTTGAATTTAATACTTATTCTGGCACATGACTTTCTCACAGAAGAAATTCTTTAAGACCCTGTGTGCTGTCTGCACAAGACTCAATCTTTAATTATGTAAAAATGCAAGATTAGAAATACACTAGCTGACCCGTCCGGTGTTGCCCAGGCCCATGATAATAATCTTTTTAAAAATCAAGTTTTTATTATTTTATATCTTTAACCCGATTTTGTATGAAATTATATTTTAAAATGAAATATTCGTGAAAAAAATATTGATATTTAGTGATAAAAGCTCTCATTTTCTTGTCCTTTTTGTCCAAACTCTTTGAAATCTTTATTGGTTATAACTAAAATGGTTTTACAGCCCGTGTAAAAATTTCGTGAAAAAATATTGTTATGTAGTTGTAAAAGAAATATTTTCTTCTCCCTTTTTTGTTTGTTTGTTTTAGTGTCGGCTTCTTTAACATAGCAATAAAAAAAAAATAGTTCTCATCTTCCAAACTCTTTTAAATTTCAATCGGTTATAAATATAACTTTATTCAAGCTCTGTTTAAAATTTTACAAAAAAATATGCATATTTAATAATGAAAACATGAGTTCTTTAAAAAAAAAAAAAAAACTTATAATGCCATGGCCATACACCATCCGTTTTTAATCAACCCTTTCAATCCCCCTAGGCTAAACAGGTGAGGGTTAAACTCATTTCTGAGGGTAGAAGTCTTCAAAAAACATTGAAACATGCACAAAGAGACTATTTTGTGTAGAAAAGAGAGTGTGAATTCGATAGAATGCGCTTTTCGCTTTAAGGCTTCCGTTGAGCAAGCGCTTGGGAATACGGTGCTAATGTTAATCCAATGGGGCATTATTTTGCTAATATCTCGCTTGCATTTGAATATTTTTAAATGATTTTTTTTTTAACTGGATAGCAGAGATCAATCTCTATTTCCTCCGTTGATTACTTTTTCGATTTTCTTTGCGTATTTTTTTTTATGAAGATACTTTCACTTTCGGAACCGGTTTCGAAAGGGCTAAAAATAATTTTGTAATTCTGAACATTTCGGTATACTGGTATTGTTACAGAGACATTTTACTATAATTGTAAAAAGATTAATAATTGATAGCTATATTTGATTTTCCTATTTTAGTGTTGTTGAATTTAAGGATAGTGAACTTGCTAAAAAAGCAGTAGATGTAATGAATAAGCATGAAATTCGTGGGAGGATGCTAAATGTCAAGCTGGTAAGAAATTTTACATTATTTCACTGTTTTTTTTTAAGGCTTTGCAATTTATTTTTAACATTTTCTTGTAGATTCTAATTATTGTCCTGATATTTCTTTAGCATTTTCTTTTTTCTATTTACAAAAGTAATAAGATATAAACAAATAATGTTTCATAAAATTTTTGATCAAAATGTTGGTGTTGGAAGTAAAAAAATGATGTTGGCATAATGCTAAATGATGTTCAAAGTAAATACTCAAATTAAAAAAATATATAAACCAATGTAGTTCTTTTATTCTTTTTACTATTTTCCCATATATTAGTAACATTTAAAATTGTTTTTTGATGCACTAATAATAATAAAAAGTATTATTTATGGCCCTCCTGTGGGATTGACCAAAAGTCAATCTTTTCAATTCCTTGAAAGATTTTGCTTTAAATTGCAGTTCTTGGCCAATAATAAATACAATATATATTATATTTATATATTTTTAACTTTTTCTTGTTGATGTTTTAATTCAATCTTCTATGAGAAAAAAAATGTTCGTCTGTAATAACTGAAATTGAATCATATTTCAGGATAATGGAGAAATGATGATGGAAAGACGCCCAACGTCTTCTCGTATGGCAGACAGAGATTTCATGCGTCCTAGTGATGGATTTGGAAATGATTATCGATCGGAACCCCCTTTTAACACTTATGGCTTGAATCCACAGTTTTTAAAATCTCTTGGTATTAATGGACCTTTAAATAACAAAGTTTTTATTTCTAATGTAAGTATTCTTAAATCATTAAAAATATATGGATCAAATTAATTTTATTTATTGAAAAAAAAAAAGATGTTAAATACATGTTATTTTTCTTGAAAGGTTGCAAATTTAGTTTCACACTAAATCTAAAAACTAAACATACATTTACTTTTCTAGTTGGACTACAAAGTTACAGAAAAAAAACTAGAGGAAATATTTAAAATAGCAGGTAAATTAGCTAAAGTGGAATTAAATGTTGACAATGAAGGCAAAAGCAAAGGACATGGTACTGCAGAATATGAACATCCTCTAGAAGCCGTTCAAGCTATTTGTATCCTTTTTACTTTGTAATTCTAGTGTATTTTTTCTCATTTTGTAATGCATTTTAGAATAAGAAAAATGAAACATATCAAAATTTATTGCTATATATAGCATATTTTTATTGTAAGCAGTGCAATGAGTAATCTTAAGAGTTGTATTTTTGAAGCTAATTATAAAAACTAATTAGTATTGGCTTAAGCTATGCATAAAATTTTCCCCAATTAAAACTAGTATGCTTTGGCCATCACAAAAATTTCTTCGATTTTATTCAAATATATTAATTTAAATAATACTGTTATACACAACAAATTACGAAATACCGTAAAATCCCATTAATCCACCCCCCTAAACGTGACGGAAAATCGTAAAATAATCAGAGGGGAGCACTTACACGGTATTAAAATTGTAGTATATGATATTTATGGGTGGTGGTGGTGGGGGGGGGATGCTAATGGCCGATCATCGCAAAGTATGCATTATTTTAATAAAGTAAAAAAGGAAAACATTTTGAAAAGAAAATGATATACGAAATAGAAAAATAGTATAACTTCCCGATTAATAGCGATTTCAGATTATACAGAAAATTCTGGATTTCAGAAGCTTTGAAACTGGAATGCATTTAGATAAATAATAACACTAATATCTGTCATTAATATGGTAACAGAAAAATAAAACGAACTTAATAATTTAAAATAATTAAAAACATTGGGAAATTGCAGTTGAAAATGTCCTGAAATACTTTCTAGAATTAGTAACATTTAATGTGGTGTCGCCATCTGTTGTAAATTAGGGAGATTAAATAACCGTTTTTTTTAAATCATGATTTCATATCTATAAATGCTAAATAAATAATACAAATCACAAAAATTGACAACATACAGAACGAATTAATAGTGTTGCCAGATTTTTAAAACGAAAAACATTGCTACCACAAACATAGCACAAAATACGCTACAAATTCGGCTGTGGCGCCATCTACTGATCAATCAATTGATAATTTTTTTATGAATGGTTTTCATAATAACGTTAAATACGACTATAAATTATTTGATAAAATAAATAGATTCTTTTTTAATCTGAAGATTTCACACACAGCATCAAATACACATTTTTTAACTTATTTCAAGAGAAATTTTCAATATCGGTATTTTTATTACCTCCATATCGCCATGCAGATAAATTTACATCAAAACTAATGTTTGGTTATATTGCTTTTTCTGATTGACATTAGTTGAAGTTGTGTATGCTACTTTTGTGTTTGTACACATTTGCGATATACCAAAGAACCGTCAGGCCTTTCTGATTCATCAAATAAAAAAAAAAAAAAAAAAAAAAAAAAAAAAAAAAAAAAGTGAGATAAAATTTTTGGTGTTAATCTTGATGAGCGCGGCGAAATTTCTTTTGGGGGAGGGCGCTTAATCGGGAAGGGTGGATTAACAGGATTTTACGGTAGTGGTCATTTCTTTGAGTTACAATGATCAGTGAATAAAAGAAAGCACAATTTATGTGTTTCCTGTTGGATTTTCAAATATAAAATTTGGTGCATTTCTATTCAATAGAAAAACTGAGATACTGCTGTAATGTACAGAAGTTGGACAAAAATATTGAAACACCTAAAAAAAAAATATTACCTTGCCTAATACGGTATAGGAAAATCATTGGCATTCAAAACAGCTTGCAGTCTTCTCAGAATGGATACCATACAGGTCCTGTATGGTTTCCATGGGAATCTTATTCCATTCTTCCTGCAAAATACAGGCAAGTTCAGGCAACAATGATGGAAGTGGATAGTGATCACGCACCTTTATCTCCAAGGTAGTCCATAAAGGATCAATAATATTGAAATCTGGTGACTGTGGTGGTCAGTAGAGATGCGACAAATCATCCTCATGCTCACAAAACAGTCCTGGACGATTCGAGGTGTGGGAGCTGGGGCTTTGCCATCTTGGAACACAGCATTAAAAATTTTACCATGGGATAGACATGATCGGCCAAAATGGTCCCATAAACCTTGCCAGTATTGTAACCTTGCAGAGAGTAATCATGGGGCCCATGGAATGCCACGATATGGCTGCCCAAATCATGACCTAACTCCCGCCATGTTTTACTCTTGGCAGCAAGCAGTCTGCATCGTAGGCTTGGGACGGTGTTCTCCAGACATAAACTTGGCTAGAAGCTGGAAACAGTGTGAAACAAAACTCATCCGACCAAATGACTGTCTTCCATTGCTCCATAGTCCAGATTTTATGACTTCAGAACCATGTTTTCCTTTTACAAGCATTTGCATCACTAATAAGTGATTTTGGAATTGCAGCTCGCCCTGGAAATCCCTGCTTATGGAGCTCCCTTCTTATTGTTTTGTTGCTGACAGGGAAAACCTAATCAGAATTAGGGTATAATACACGGCTCTATTACTGTGTATATCTTTCTAGTTGACCATTGTATATAATCTGATTTTGAATTTTATAAAGTATATGTCATGATGTATGTTTTTATGTTATGTATGAGGCCAGTACCAAAGTAATAATAAGAAATTCACTGTTCTCCCATTTCCTTCTGTGCTGACCTTTTGGGGAATTTATTAATTTTATAATGTTGGTAGTATTTCATTTAAATATTTCAAATGTTTTTAAGTCTCAATGCGCTTAAGACAGTCAATGATTAGATAACCCTTAAGTAGTTTCATGTGTAAAATTTTCTTTAAGTGACATATTGCAGATTAAATAAAAAAAAATAAGGTTCATTAAAAAAAAAAAAAAAAGTTGTGTAAAATTGTAAAATACTAACATAACAAAAAAAATAATTTAAAAATTTTACAGTTGGTTGTCTAAATGCCTTCAAAAAAAGTTTATAGAATTATTCCAGTCATTTACCTATTTTCAACATTTGAATGGGATCTTTTTGAAAATTAAATAAAAAGTTAATTTTTCATTTTGTTTTTGAAATTTGTATGTGTGTCTTTTGTGGGAGGGGAAAAAAAAAGGATGTATAACAATTTTAATCAATTAATAACAAGCCTGGAATTGTAGAGTGTACATCCTATGTTGGAAACCACTGGTTAAATCCATCAAAAAACACAAGTCGAAAAATTTTTCTGATTCCAATACTTTTATATATATATATATATATATATATATATATTTTAAACTGAAAACACATGTGAAAAACAATTGATGAGACATTATAAAAAGCAATGGAAAAGACACTGCAGGAATGAAACTTAATAAAATGAAAAGCAAAAATTGGAAAACTATGAATATCTTATAGAACCTTCAGAGGAGCTTTATAGGAATATTCATAGTAAATATATGTTGTTTCATCAAATATTGTCAGCATTATGCCTAAAATCGACAATATTAAGACCCTACTAACATATATATGAAACAAAGAAATAAAATGACCCACAAGATTTCAAATAACAAGAGAAATAAATAAATAAACCATTATTCAACTTAAATAGAAATCTGATCGCAAAACCCACAAAAAGAAAAGAAAAAAAAAAAAAACTAATATTGCTTTTGATTGAACAAGATTCAAAGTGTTCCACAAAGATATATATATATATATAGAAGAAAGTAAAAAGGCGAGAAAAAAGTCTAAAAAGTTGAAAATAGTCATTTGACTGCATGTGACAGATTTAGTATTAAATAATACTGAATAATTAGGAGTTTGGTCAAATTTATGATATGCTTGCAAGATTCATATCTGCCAATTAGCTAATTCATTGCATTTAACTACTAAGATTACTTCTGACATATAAATACATTTGGTCACTTTGGTGCAGATTCACAACTAATTTATTTTTAACTGAAAAATACTAATACATCATGTTTATATTTAGAAAAGAATAAATAATTCTGGTGTTTTCATATTTTTTCCTTAATATTTTTAAAGCTATGTTTAATGGACAAAGGTTATATGCAAGAATAATGAATGTTCGTATGGTAAGGTTTATTTTGCTCTCTTACTAAAGTTTTAAAACATTTCTTGTGATTTATTAAATTGATTCCTCTAAGCATCCCCTGCCCCTCCACTGGTCTACAAAATTTAGACATTTAAATTTAGCTTTATGTACATATGTGTAGGGCTAAATAGTTAATTTTATTATTCTGTAATTTTAAAAATATTAATTAAGGTATCTTGGTGTGCATAGAAATAATTTGTCTGGTAGATATTGCTTCATTTTTATTTTTGATGTATTCATTTCTCAGAAGTTCGATTTATACAAATGTAGCAGTTTTTATCTTTTATTCCCTGTCTCTTTAAATTAAAATTTTTCATGAGTTTTAACTGTCACAGTGTTTATGTAATAGAATCGAATATTCAATAGCTAAAAATTCAAGCATGAACAGATATAAACTATGCTACCCTAATATAATGTTAATTTTAAGCCTCTTTACATAAAAAAAAAATACTGCATATATCATCATATAATGTGCAGTTTTTATACAAGTAAATTTATTAAAATTTACATGCGTGCATTATATTCCAGGTGTAAAAATTTAAGGTTTAACCTTACATTTTTTTTAAAACTCAGAAAATATGAGCATAAGGGATTGAAATTTCAACATAAATGGACACTGTATGTATCACATGTCCTCCTTTCAATTTCCCCCCCCCCCCCCCATCTATGTTCGTACTACAATAAAACTGTGAAAACAGGATTTGCCTATAACAGAATCCTACCTTAACTGGAAAACTTTTCTTGGTCCCGATGAAAATAATAAGAAAGGGGTGCACATATAATACAGTTCTCAAAGTTTAGGTGCATGTTATATGCTGGAATATACTGTAATATAAGAATAATGTACTTATTGCATAATGTACTAGCTTCACACAATTAGCCATTTCATTGTAATCAGGGTTAGAAATTAGAAACGCTAAGTAAGGCGTCAAATAATACCTAAAAATTTTGTTTCTAGGTGCCAAACTGTATTTCATGGTTGCAATTTTATGTTACATCATATTTTCTCATTTCTTTTCGCAACAATGTTAACAATATTGTTTCTATTTTTATGTGTTAAGGGCAAGGGGTGGGGGGGGGGGTGGAAAGTGTTATGATACATTCCATTTATACTTTTAAATTCAATAGTTTTTCATTAATTATTTTACTTAAATTAAATATTTAATCCTTATTAATCATTAATTAAAAGTTTTCATATTAATTAGCATTTAAATTAATTATTTAATCGTTATTATTTAAACAGTAAATATTTTCTATCTTTTTAAAATTCATCTTTTAACTTTTCTTCTAAGATATTTTATTATTAATTAAAAATAACTTCTAGAATTAAATCACTTTTTAAAAATCAATAATCACTTGTAAATTAAATTATAATCATGCATTTAAATCTCTGGATAGGAATTTCCGTTTGTTGACATCGATTCCGGTAAAGTACCGCGATTTTTCTTCTAAGTTAAAATATATAATTTCTACTTTTTAAATATTAATTATTTTGTTTTAAAATTGATTCAAAAGATTAAACATAATTAATTATGCAGTCTGCCAAAATCCTAGCAAGATTCAACGTAAATCGTGGCAGATATGATTTTTTAAACATTTTCTCTAATTTCAATGTTTACTTCTTTTGCTTTCACTATGATGCCTGGCCATTTTGAATCGCATCTTCGTGCGTTCAAAAAACAACAACTTAAGAGGTAATTGTCACCCATTTTGGTGTAGGGGTCGTTCGAGCGGACATTCCAAGGTTAAGGGGTGCATTTTTCAGTGGGGAGAAAGGGGAATTCAAATTTGTTCTAGAACATTCGCGAACGTAAGATCTTAATTTCCGCTACTTGTTGCTAGGGAGTAAGTGTTTTCCTTTCGCCAGTATCGTTCGTGTGTAGAGTTGAGTTGTCGCACTAATGCTTTTTAGCAGTTACGGTTGAGTGTTAAGCGGTGCGAAATGAAGAAGAGGAATTTTTCGCCTTTTCTGATTGGTTCATTTGACCGAAGGCGTCAGTTAAGATCTGTTGGAGTTTGAATTAAAAAAAATATCAGTTGGAACATGTGAGTTGCTGCATGTAGGTTGCAAGACGAAAAGTACCGTGTTCGGCCGAAAGGCTGGACACAATTGGAAAAGTTTTCATTGAAGTTGGTCACCTTAATTCTCGCAGTTCCGAATAGCCAATTTATCATCGCTACAATATGAGGAGAGTTTTTTTTTGTTTGAAGTGATCTTGAGTAAGAAAGAATCTTTCTTTATCATCGCAACTCGGCGACGGAATTTAATATTAATAACCCAGCGTAATATCGACGTTTCCATTTTCAAAATGAATGCTTTTGATTGATCATTATATTGCAACTACGATATTTGAAATAGATTATCCAGTGGAATATCAACGTTTCAATTCATAAGATCCATATGACCATCTTTACTAAAAACAATGGAATTTTGGCGAGGCGATATTCCAGTAAGTTTTCAGTTTGATTTTCAAGATATAAGGAAGATTTAGCGGAATGATATTACAACTAAGATTCGGAGGAAAGATCTACCAGTAATCTACGTCACCTATCGGGATACTGCCAGTTGATAGAATTTCTATTTTAATTCTACTTTAAGTACATTTCTCAACTACTCTCCAGTTTTCAAACTTTCCTTCATCTGGCTATGGCAGAAATAATTCTCAAAAGCTAAAGAAATCTTCTAATTGAACTTTCTATTGACTCATTTTACAGAACTTATCAGATCCTTATTATACCATAAACATCTAGGTTTATTTCTATAAAACTCTAATTTAAATCTCGTCATCCATACTTAGTTTTTTTAAATAACTATCAAATACAGTAATACCATAAGGTATTTTGATGTCTTTTACATCTGTTTTAAAATATAAATATGAACTGAAAAATGAACAATAGTAAGTAGTGTTTGAATATTGGATAAATTGATGCTGCTATTTTATGTGCTATGTGATTAAAGAATTTCACCTTCTTCAATAATGTTTCTGTCTTCTCTTACTAGTTCTGGGTGAGTCCATTTATTTTTTAGCTTTCAGATATTTTCATCTCATCGTAAAGTTAAGATTATTATGAAAATAAGTATCTTTTAATTAGCAAATGTAATTCATATTTTACATTGAAGTAAATTTTCAAATTCTTCAATTTTCAGATAAATTATAATTTTTAGAGTTTTCATTAAATTTTCTTAGTGCTAGGTTTAACATCGTATTTGGTGCTTCCACTAACTATACGCGCGACCTGTATTGAGGAGTTGGAGTGGGATTTAGAGTAAACATTTATTCTAATTTTCTGTCTTAATTTAGGCATTTTGAGAATCTCTGTTTGCTTTATCTCCTAACCCAGCTTTTCCTTACAGAAAGGTACATATTAAACAATTTATCTCTGTTAATCATTAAAAAAAATGGCTTTCTGCAAAAGTGTAAAATCTGATTAAACTGCAATATTTGGATTCTAAAAAAAATGTTTAACTTATTCTTTTCATAAAGTTAATATGCTTACAAAACAGATTATCAAGCAATTATGTCCATAGAAAATTTTTTTGAACTTTTAGATACAACCAGAGATAAGCCTAGTTTAAAAAAAAAAATCCTAGGGGCATAATCAGTAAAGTTAGTTTTATATCAGTCATTGGAAGTGAAGGGGAGGAGGGACTTGCACTAAAGTATGAGTGAGAGCATTTGTTAAACATAAGTTAAAGTGAAAGGAAGCTAAATGTCAAATCTGACGATTGTGCATAATTTTGTGGTTGTGAAATGCAATAATTTAGTTGCATTTGACGACTAATGACTGTAATTTCTAAACCCTGATTGTAATTAAAAATAAGAAGCTTTAAGTTCCTTTTATTTAGTAACTAGCTGACCAGCCTAACGTTGCCTGGGCCCTTGATAATAAATTTAAACAAACCTCAAGTTTGTATAATTTTATATCTTTAACCCGATTTTGTTTGAAAAATTTGCAAATAAGTATTGGTATTTAGTGATAAAAGTGCTCATAGGAAGATATTTTCTTGCTTTTTCACATAAGGTCATTTCATACTTTATTTTTAAAAAAGTACTTTTTGTCCGAGCGCTTTGAAATCTTTATCAGCTATAAATAAAACTGTTTTACAGCCCGTATAAAAATTTCCTGAAAAAATATTGTTATTTAGTTGTAAAAAAAATTTATTTTTTTCTCGTCCCCCCCCCCCCCCCCCCCCCTTTGTGTTAGCTCCTTTAACATGATAATAAAAAATAGTTCTCATCTTCCAAACTATCTTAAATTTCAATTGGTTATAATTATAACGGTATCCATACCCAAGCTCTCTTTAAAATTTTGCATTTTTAGTAGTGAAAACATGAATTGAATCATGTCAACCATGTTGAACCATGACAAAACATCCCACTTTTTCGCATTTTTTATTTTTATTTAAATTTCTCAGATTTAATTTTTTTTTTTTTAAATGCTTCTGCACGTTCGGAAGTTCCACGTCCAAACATCCCACTTTTTCGCATTTTTTTATTTTTTTTAAATTTCTCAGATTTAATTTTTTTTTAAAATACTTCTGCACGTTCTAAAGTTTCAAAAACATTGTAGGTGGTATAAATCTTGTCTTTTAAGATGCTCTAAAAAGATTGTGTCGAAATATGGACATTTAGTTGCTTTAGCGTAGAAAAAAAGATAGTCTCCGTGAGGTGCAAAGTAATCTACATTTGCCTGTATTTTTGAAAAGGTTAAAATTTGTATTTTTAAATACTAATTTCACATTTGATTAGAAGAAGACTTTAGCTTTTAGAGCTTATTTTTGGTTTGATGATACCTTTAAAATTGTGCCTTGGAGGGGTGTTAACATAAGGAAGAAAAATATCCTTCCGGAAAATGACTTTTTAAAAAAAAAATATTTCAAAAGGTTAGCAACAATATTTTTTCGAATTGATTGCAAAATTACAGACGTAAGAGTACGATCTTTCTGAATATGTCATTCAATTTTAACTGTACTGAGTGGTTTTGCAGATTAAAAACTATGAAATAGCAAAAAAAAAAAAAAGTGTTTGCTTCTTCAATCCCTCCCAATGTACAAATCGGGTTCTGGGCATGCATAAATGCTTTTGCCAGCTGGCAAAGAAATTAATATCTTGGCTAATTATCAAAATATTAAAAATCTGAACCCCAGGTGCATCAGGACATGCCTTGGACTAACTAATCCAAATTTTCAGACCTGTGTGTGCTGTAGATTTCACTAGCCATCACCAACAAACACACACACACAGACAAACAACTTTTATTAGTATAGATTGTTATGTATCAGCCTGTTGATATTAGGAAGACTTATCTAATTAAATTAGATTTTTGAAAAGCTTCAAAATAATAATTTATAATTTACACTGCTTAAAAAGTTTCACAAAATTTTTTTGTTGGTTTTTAGTGCCATCAGGAAACTTTAAAAAAAAATGTAATAATCCCTTCCCCTCCCAAACTACTTACAAAAAAAGTAATTTAGAACTAAAGTCTTAGTGTTATTTGTTATTAGATTAGCCATAGACTCATACTCTTCATGTGAAAAATTAAAATGCATATTTTAAAAATGAATTACTTAAATTCCAATGGATTAGCAAAAATTTTCAATATATGCAATGCTTATTGGCAAAAGCAGAAATGTTTACACATATATATATTTAAATTGTAAGTGCTACGTTCTTACAGACACAAAAAAATTCTTCATTTTGTTTAACAAAAGCCAGAATGAAAAAATTTTATGAAATACTTTTTTGAACACAGTTATTGGGGAAGATGAAATAAAAATGTGATTGCTTGAATTGAATATCTTGTTATAAAAATGCTCTGAAACAATGTTTTAAATGTAATAATTTGAAAATTTAAATAATTTTTTTTTGTAGGATAAATTTGCTGATGATGGTGATTCTATCCCTTCAAAATTACCAAGTAAGTAAATATTTCATATTATTTATTTTTGGCTGTGTAGTTAACAAGAACTTTTTTTTTAAATTTTTAATCAAAATATCTTAATGTTTAGAAATTACTTAAATATTTTTCTTGTTTCTCTTTTTTTAAATGAATATTATTTTATTTTAATAGAAGAAAAAAAAAATCAGTGATTTGAAAACACTACAATTTTCCATCAAGTAAAATAAATAAAATTAAATGGTCTCTAAAGTAATTCATCTATGAATTAGAGCTCTTCACAGACCTGATATGAACTCAAAAATTCTGTTTCAATTTAACCCGACCCAAAACCAGCAATTTTTTTTTTTTTTTTCGTGAACCCAAAATGAAGAAAATTAATCTTATATTCCATACAATTTGGCATTACGCCATAATTTTATAGAATAGAAAAATAGCCTACAATTGTACCTCTAATACGAATTCTTTCTTTTATGTTAGAAAATGTACATATATACTCATTAATGTTCAAATATAGTTTTTCATTTGAAAAATTATTATTTTTTTCTCTTGAAAAATCATGTCAGCTTGAATACAAACTGCAAGAATCAAATCGCAACCCGAAACATAGTCAACCCTACCATATGGCTGACTCTTGCTGCTTTCCCTGCCTATAGCTTTCTCGCTGATTTTTGAGCAACTTTAGCAATTTGGCTAATCAGCAAGAAAAAACTGTTAACAAAATAGATTCACTGTAAAACACTGATCATTCTTTACCTCCATCTTTAACTGGCTTGGGGCCAGGTGCCGGAATTATACCTAAACAACCCTTGCTGTGGTTTTTTCTTATGCTAAAGTAAAGTTATGTTGGAAGTGCATATCTGAAGAGCTCAGTTTTATGCTTTGTTCGTAATTTGAAAAAATAAATTCACATGTTTAATATTCAATAATGGCATAATTTCACTGCTGAAAATTAATTAAATTATATCTAAAGAGAGTTAAAAACATAACAAACTATAAAAAAGGTTATTTGTATATGTACATTACATGTATACATATATTTGTGCACTCCCCCATACCTACACTTTTTGGGAGAAATGAAATACTTCAGTAATGGGACTTAGATAATTGATTTGTTGCTAGAACATGTAAAGAGTTGTGAAGATTTTAAACTTTGTATGTTGGGAAGAGAGGTGGACATTTGGGAAAAGGACAGAAAATTTAAATGATTATTTATTATATTACTTTTAAATGCTAAAGGTGTAAAATTAACAACTATAATATAAATTAAAATAACTTTTATTAGTTGTTTTACATGTTTCGACTCTTCTGTGTCATTTTCAAAAACAAAATGAGAATATTCTAAAGCTGTACGGGCTTTGAAGTTATTATTTACATGTACTTTTTAAAAAATTATTAATAAATCTATCGACAGAGCTGTTTTCCGGAAAAACATGGCTAACCAATCTACCATACCAAATAACACATGTTCTCCCTTTACATACAAAATTTCAGCCTACAGATTTCTCATAAAACGAGCCTTTATAATATGTACTGAAAATAAATTGAATAATGAATTAGATAATATTCGTAAAATTGCCTATAATAATGGTTTTACAGTACACCATATTAATAAATTAATCATAGATATCACCAATAATAAGTATTCAGAAAAGAAATTTGATTCACAAAAATACAAACTTTATACACTGCAATATTATCCAAGCTTTTTCGAAAAATTAAAACACAGCCTTAAACGTTTCAATATCTGCTTAATAGCCAAATCACCTAAGAAATTAAAGAATATCATTTGCAGTAAAATTGACCCAATTAATTTTGAGAATTATTCAGGAGTATATGAAATACCTTTTATTAAAGAAGACTGATCCAAGAATTACTACATAGGCATGACCAGCAGGAAATTTAATTGCAGAAAAAAAGAGCATATAGCTGATATTAAATACAATAGAAAAACTACAGCCCTAGCAAGATTATATCAAGAAGAAACCATCCAAATAAATTTCAATGAAAGTAAAATAATATTTCCCTCCAGTCTATACTATCCATCCATAATAAGAGAAACCATAGAGATACTCACGTGCAAAAATACAATATGTAACGATGCGGCATCTTTTAATTTACCGAAACTGTGGCTAGAATTACTCCATGCTCAAAGATATGAAAATAAACAATCAAGTAAAAAATAATAGATAACGTGCGTAATTTTTTTAAAAAAGTACATGTAAATAATAACTTCAAAGCCCGTGCAGCTTTAGAATATTCTCATTTTGTTTTTGAAAATGACACAGAAGAGTTGAAACATGTAAAACAACTAATAAAAGTTATTTTAATTTATATTATAGTTGTTAATTTTACACCTTTAGCATTTAAAAGTAATATACTATTACAAGGCGTTATGTTTTATTATATGATTATTTATTGTTACAACAAAGTATCAAATATAACAAAAGTGAATAAATAAAGATTTTTAAAATTTGAGATTGTATGTATCTGGCACAAAAGAATTTGGATAATTTTCTGACTGTAGACGAGAACTGCTAAAATTGGGTTTTCAAATGTGTTATGCATTTTTCAAATTGTTTACTTAGACATCATGTTCACTTTATTAAACTGTTTAGTTTTGTTACATTATTCTGAATGTGTTGGAAAGTGTTTCATAATCTATGCTTGACACATGATTTTTCTTTCTTGTTTAGTTTTCAGGAGTATTCTAGAATAATAACTACGTTAGTCAGAGAGCATTGATAGATTTTAAAAACTCTATTGCTATAATTTTCTGCAAAGCGGACAGTTCTATATTTAAAGTCTAAAGTATGCAGTAAAACTTGTTTTTTTTTTAGCAATTATAATCATGATTTATCATTTATATTATGAAAATTATGATCAGATGTCTTGTCTTAGATTGATTAATTTTTCACAGGAAGTACTAATATATCACATGTCTGTTGATGAAGCATTATTGGTCATAAAATAAATTGCAGTCTTGTAGCAAGTGAAAGTAGAAAATTGCAGCATACAAACACAAAAAACAGGATATGCTCCTTTGAATACATAGAACTAAACTCAAAATTGACTTTAAATCTGATTATGAAATCAAAATTACTAGGATATTTGTGGTTAGAGTAATATGAAATCTTGTTTCATTATTTCAGACTTTCCCATAGTTGCTTCATCTGAAAATTACTTTTTTTTAAAAAAAACCTAAATTTTCTTTCAAAAGTAAAAGATGCAAAGATTATTAAATTTTTTTAAGTATGGGGTGATAAATTATGCTTTGTTTTATATCATTTTATTCTTAATTATAAGAAAAAAGACCTAATAATTCAAAACACAAGTGATTTATTGGATTGTCAAAGAATTAGATTTATGGATAAGGATATGAATCCGTTTCGAAGATTGAACATTTATCTCTATATGTGTGTGTGTGTTTGTTGTGATAGTCTTTTGTATCTTCCACTTTGCATAAATTTTGCATAATAATACGGTAGAACCCCGATTATCTGAAAATCGGCTGACCCGGAAGACCTTAACTCTTTTTTTTTTTTTTTTTTTTTTTTAATATGAAAAATTTTATTATTAAACAAGCATGCTGTTTATGAAATAAATAAATAGCATCAACTTACTTATTTGGACTCTTGTGTAAATGCAGGCATTTTATTGCATAGACACACATATACAACACTTCATTTCTTTACAAAAAATATGTTGTGTTTATTTTTTGTTTTTCAACTTCACATTGCTTCAATCTGCCTTATCACGCCACCTTTTAAACAACAACAGATCTGACGCTGTTGCATCTTCTTGCGCTGTAATATATTGAGGTGCCAATATCAACTTTTTCAAGTCGTTGAGCTGTTCATGTTTATAAAAACCCGTTCGTATTTTAAAATATTACTTATCGTAAATAAAGTTTAGAGGAAATTAAAACCCGTGTAAACAGGAAGGTGAAATCAAACAGAATACGGACTCTTGCAGCACCTGCAAACACTAACGCTTTACCTGACTGTGGGTAAGTGAGAAGGGTAAGTAGTGTCATCTGGTAGAATAAAATTAGGAAGCCTTCCGGTTATCCGAAAATTCCCATGGAACCCCAGTTAACCGAAAATCCTTTGGTCCCATGCTTTTCGGATAACCAGGTTTTTACTGTATATTATTTGTACAATGCCTCTAATTTAAAAAAAAAATCATTTATGTGCTTTCTACTAAAAATAAATCATAATAAAAAGATTTTGTATATTTTCTTGTACAAATTCATATTATTTTGTTCTCTAATATTTTTAACATAAATGTGTTGTTATAGGTGGACTTCATGGAATTGGAAAAGGCTTAGGAATCAATGGACAACCAATGCAATTTCACAGTATGTTTTCTATCTCTTTTACTTTGGAAATTTTTAGATATTTTAATAAATTTAGTTACAAATTTTTATGTTATTTTTTTTACCATAATTATTAAATGATCAGCAATTTCAACTCATAACTAAAGCAAACTGTGCACAGTCCTTAAAAATATTTAATTATTCTTCTATATTTCCCAATATTAATCTTTAATGGTCACTGTTCTTCTCAATCAGCTAATTTTTTTATGAAAGATTTTAATGAAAAAAAAAAAAAAAGAGAAAAAGAAATAATTATGCTAAAGAACCAAAAGATGTTATGCATGGCTAGTGAGTGACAATTGGTTCTTATTTTGACATGTCCAGTGAGTGACAATTGGTTCTTATTTTGACATGTCCTTTTAAACTAGCACTGCTTATACATCTTTAAAAGCATAGTATATATAATTCTAGTGTTTAATCTTAGCTTTGTTGATATAAATAAGTTTTTACTAAATTAAACAAAAAATAAGTGCTTTAGAGTTTTATTTTTATACTTTTTCTCTTCAGAAACAGCAACTGGAATTGCTCCAAATGGAAGCTTTGGATTTGGAATGGGTATGGGTAAGTTATGTTTCTCATAAGTTGTCTGCAGTTGTGAGTGGATTTTGAATGGCTTTTCATGAGTCAAAATTTATAGCAACTAAAACTTATGTATGGGAATTTTTACAGATTACTTTACTGATAAAATGAAGCATATTAAAAGTCTCAAAGCTTAAAACATTTTGATCAAAAACATTCTTTAATGAATTTAATAATATTATTGATAAGATGGTTCATTATAAAAATTTTGTGTTTCATAAATTAGTAAAATAGTTAAAAAAATGCATGATAAAAACATTAATTTGATAGAATATACAGTTGAACCTGTATAAGTGGAAACCTCTATTATTGGGGCTGCTTCCTCAGTCCCAGCATTTTACACTGAAAAACTCTATTAATGAGACTGTCAAACTTATTTAATTGAGATTGCATTTTTTTTTCTGTATTAAGCTCCATAACTAGGATGACCACATAAATGACTGTAACTAAAACTAAAGATATGTTACTTTAAGGTACCAAAAAACTTTCAGATGAAGTAAAAAAGTAAAAAATATATATATATCGAAACATTGCATTAAATCTTGTGCTAACCTTTTAAATGTTCTAGATTGCTAGAGACTGGCAACTCCAACCTGAAAAGTGAAGAAAATTAGCACGCTTATCTCTGATAGTTCTGTGTAAATTATGTAGTAGGGTTTAATCTAGAGCTAGCCAAATAGCCAAAAAGCTAACTGAAAACACCTTTTGCCCCCAAATCATTTAGTGGATTAGCCAAATAGCAACAGCCAAAAAAAAACACATATCATTTCCATTTTGTTGTTCCTGCATTTCGTGAACCTGATGATGCCGCATGAAAAAAATCTCAAACCATCTCTGTCCGAGCAACTCACTTCAAAATTTGTGACGTCATTTGCATTAAACAAGTATTGAGGAAATTAAAATAGTTTGTTTATTTTTTGTTGATGATCCCAACTTAGGAAATGAAACCAAAACGGTTCCAGAATGGAAGTTGTTCATGCAGGTTCTGGCTACAAGCGGTAAAGAAATGAAACCAGCTGATTATATTCTTTTTTCCATAAAGATGGCATTACTGACATGTTTTCCAATGTGACTTCCTTGTATGAATTTGTAGCAACAATTCTGTTGTCTACAGCAGATTGTGAAAGGGGATCGAGTCTTGTGAATATAACAAAAACTGACTTGAGAAATAGACTGACAATCAAAAATGTGAGTAACTTAATGGTGATTAATTTGGAAGGGGAAGTTTAAAAAGAATTTCTATTTAAAAAAGCATTTGATGTGTGATGTATGGCCAAATCTCGAAGGGTCAATCTTACATAGTGATGTACTGTTTGTATCTTGCATAATTAAAAATAATACTCACTCACTTATATAGAAATTTTGTATAAATAAGTTTTTTTTTCTTGGCTAAAGCTATTTTTATTTGGCTAACAGTTATTGGTTGCAATTAGCCAAAAAGCTACAAATATCTTTTTCCTAGATTAAACTCTAATGTAGTGTGTTAGTACAGGAACTTAATTATGTGGATTGAACAAAATGCGTAATAAGAAGCTGAAGTGTTTAACAGCTAGTGAGAAATAGAATATAATGTGTGACTTTGATAGTGGCAGAACTTTTCACAAAGTTTAATTAATGTCCTGAGATCTACTCTTCATTAAATAATCAAAAACAAGATCTTGCAGTGGGATGTTGAAAGACAAGGAAAATTAAAGAGAATATGTTTAACAGAATATTTTAAACTAGACAGTGAATGAAAAACTCACTGTCTTTCAAATGTTCATACAAAAAAAAAAAAAAAAGCAGACAAAATTGACTGTTTAAGATAAAACTATTGATCTCTGGAATTTAATAGCTATTAAGATATTCAAAAACTATTTTTTATTTAAAATGTATCCCTTTTGGTGCTGTAATTTAAAAAAAAGTTTCTTTAATTGATAAATAAGTCAGTTCTATAAATATTATTTGTATATTTTACCATTGTACCTCATTAAGTAAAAAATGCATGGTTTGTATCTGTATTATTTGAGAACCTCTTTTATTAAGACACATATCACTTTTTGATCTCTGATAACTAAGAAAATCAGATAAATGAAAAATCTTTTTTATTGAGACAGAATGGGTCATCCATCCCTTGAGTTGTCACTTATCAAGATTCGACTGTATTTATTTCTCTCTATAATAAAATAAATTGTAGGTTGACAGTTAAGATTATACTTGGTGCAGCACAATATTGGTCAATAAAACATTTTAAGTAAAGGGCAAAATTGGGAAATTTTATTAGTTGCCAGTAGTAGCAGTTTTATAAGTGGCCACTTTCTTTAAACTAGTGGCCAATTTTTTATTTTAAAGTTCTAAACAGTAAACTTTTGTTAAAATTTCAATTAGTATTAATCTAAAATTAAATAGTCCAAATAAATATGTTAATATAAACATATTTCAACCACCAAATGTAGAAACCTTGATGAAGTACAAAGACATTTTACTCTTTCGTAGTAGGAAGGTGGCTGCTGACAGACAACTTTTTAATAGACACTTTTTTTTTTTTTCAAATTTAGTGGTCAGTAGCTAGTGCTAATTCTGCCCTGTAAGTTTAAGCACCAGAACTTTAATTATTAATTTCAGATTAGTTTCAGTAATTTCACCATATTGTCATCAGCCCAGTGGCAAAAAGTTCTGTAGCTGTCTGCGACAAGCTTTTAGAATTTCATAATCTGTCTGCAAATTTTGCGTGTAATTTTAATGAATGAATAATACACTAAACTAGGAATTTTTCATCATTTTATTTAAAATAGGGTAAGCTTGATGCATTCTCATTAATTTTGCTCATAACTTTTGATGTTACATATCGTTTCATCATCTCACTTCTTGTGGGATTTCTAAAATGGGAAGGATAAGCTTAGGGGGGGAGGGGAGAGAAATTTCCCTCCCTGATGCAGCTATAGAAATTCCTTCTGGAGAAAAATGTTTTAATTCTTTTTAAGTCCTGCATCAGCTGCAGATCGGGTAACACTGTTTTCAGTTAGAGCTGAGTTTAGATTCCTGCAGGTTGGATTCGGGTTAACCCAATTTTTTAAAAGTTGGTTCTGTTAAACTGTTTCAGATTTAAAAATTTATGTATTAAACATAGATATTTGTTTGTGTGTGATGTTTTCTGAAGAGACTGCTAAGTGCAGAGCTGCAAAATTTGGCAGGAAGAGTCTGAAGTTATGCACCTCAAAGCCCACTTTTGGACTAATTTTCTTAATTTTTTTTTTCAGGCGAATTTTCTACCTTAGTAAAAGGAATCCGGAATTTTTCCATCTATTTTTGAATTTTTTCTGCAATTTTTAGCATTTTTGCTCGTTTTGTGACGATCTTTAGACAGTAAAAGGAACTGGGTTTTATTATTTTAGCAGTCTCTTTATGCAGTAAATTTTGACGATACTCACAATTTTTTTTTTTTTTTTCCAAAATTGTTTGATGAAAATCACGTTTTTTTTTTTTTTTTTTTTTTTTTTTTTTTTTTTTTTACCGCGATCTTTTGACAAAATTATGTGTTTTTACCGCGATTCTTTGCCGAAAATTGCGAGTTTTTAACCACGATCTTTTGACGAAATTCGCATGTTTTTACCGCGATCTTTTGACGAAATTATGTGTTTTTATCGCGATCCTTTGACGAAAATCGCGTGTTTTTACAACGATCTTTAGACGAAAATCGCATGTTTTTAGCGCGATCTTTTGTCGAAATTCGTGTTTTGACCGCGATCTTTTGTCGAAATTCGCGTGTTTTTACCACGATCCTTTGACGAAAATCGCGTGCTTTTTACCGCAATCCTTTGACGAAAATCACATGTTTTTACGACGATCTTTTGACGAAATTACGTGTTTTTACCACGCTCTTTTGACAAAATTCGCGTGTTTTCAACGCGATCTTTTGACGAAATTACGTGTTTTACCGCGTTTTTTTGTCGAAATTCACAAGTTTCGGACAGTTTTTTAAATTAATTTCATTACTGCAGACAAAAATTGTCCGCAAGAGATTTTCTTTGTCCGCGACTACGTCGCAGTGTTTCTGCCACTGGGGTCATCAGTATGCAGTTGACTTGATTGAGATAGCTGTACAGAGTTCCCATGACAAAAGTCCATATCTCTAATGTAATAGATGATGTGGAAAAATAAACAATTTCTAAGAATGTACAGAGACATAGAAAATGCAAAAAATCAAAGTTACTCAAAAAAGGAAAAAAAGGACACTTTTCAGTAATCATACAGTGTTAAAATTGCAAAAAAGTACAAAAGTAGCAAGATTAAAACCAGAATACATGCAAAATGAGAATGTAAATACTAGGGATGTAACGAATAGTGATTTGGCCGAATACCGAATATTCGGCCAAATTTTAGGCTGAATACCAAATATTCGGCGGCCGAATACTGACTTTAAAAAAAAAATTATTTTAATTGTTTATTTATTTATTTTTTCTATTTTAAAATCAAAAATTAAATTAAGGACTAATTGAAATATTTTTTTTGTTTGAGTGTTCAAAAATCATAACAGCTGAATGTTTTTTTTGTAATATTTGAAATACTTTGATGCCAATAAGATAACATTTGACTTTCAAAAATGTAAATAATTTAATTCATATATTTTTTAAATCCATAGATAGTTCAAGTAATTTATATATTTTTTACCTAAAATAGAAACTCATTACCTCTGTAAAAATGAAACTTTTTTATTTTAGTAAAATCATTTAACCCCCCAAAATAAGAACTTGCATGTGTCCTCTGTCTTTTTATATCCCTTCTCATGCATCTCAAACTTAGTAAATTTACATTCTGTATGTCAAGAAAAGGGTTATTTTCTTAAAATATAATTTCATTTTCATTTTGGGATTGCTTTTCAGAAATAAAAAATAAGAAGTCATCACTGCCAAATTTCTCAAATGAGGTTAATAATAATACAGCAGATAAATTAAGAGAGGTAGATTGCTATTTTGATAAACATTTAATAGCTAGGACAGAGTGTCCATTTAACTGGTGCATGCAGATGCAGAAAACTTTCCAAAGCTTGCAAATTTAGCAAGAAATCATCTTTCAGCTCCTGCAAGCACAGTATATAGTGAACATTTGTTTTTTGAAGCTGGTAACATATATGAAACCAAACAAAACAAAAAAATGTTCTTGAAAATGCTGAAAAGTTATTATTTTTGCATCACAATTTCAGGCTTTACAGTGATAAATTATTTTGTTACCCCTGTATGTTATTTTGAAGTAACTCATTAAATGCTTTTTCAGTATAGGTAATAGTTTTTTTCTTTTCAATGTATCAAACTCATTAGTTCGTTTAATCAACATCTAATGTTTAATTTTTAATTAGTAAAGTAATTGTATAGTCCTATATTTATTCAAAATTTTTTATTTAAAAGTAAAACTAAAAACTAGAAAAATGATTTAATCTGTGAAAGATTAAACATTTTTACAAGACAGTAAAATATTTATTTTTAATATTTATGAATTTTATTGTTTAAGAAACTGTTATCATTATAAATCAGATTAAAAAAATAGATATAAAGTTAATATTTTAAAATTCACTGAAGAGATTTAAACTTTAAATGCAGTATATATTTTGCATTTTAATGTAAAAGAAATTAATGTTGCAATACTTACTTAAATTCACATATGCCTAAATATGCAGCAAGAAAAATATTTTTATTTATGTAATATCATTATATACAGTTATTTATAAGTTGTCATGAAGCTTTAAAATTGCATAAGTATTAGGATTTCTTTTTCTTATAATAATTAATGTATTTAGATATAATTTTTTAATATTGTTTATTGAAAATATTTAAAATCACATTTTGTTTTGATTTTCTGGAACTTATTTAACCAAATATCTTAGAATATTCGGCCAAATATGCAACTATTCGGCGAAATATCAAATTATATTCGGCTACAGGTATTCGGTTCAATATGCAGCAAAAGGGCCGAATACCGAATAGTGGCCGAATATTCGTTACATCCCTAGTAAATACAAGAGCCAATCCGAAAATAGAGGGTGGTAATCATGGGATTTTGCCCATATATATGGAAGAGAAGCAGACTAAAGTGTTCAGTTTATTGACAGTAAAATTACATGAAATTAATTACAAGAAATAGCCAATAGGAAATTGTGTAGGGAATAAAACTGGTAATGTGGAAAAATGTTAGCGTAAATTAAGAAAATGAGGTTTTTATATAATACTAGGGGATTTAACTTGGGCTTCCCAGGTTATAGAACAGGTGAAAACCATTTCTATGAAATTAATTCTTATGTGCCCCCCCCCCCCCCCTTTTTTTTTTTTTTTTCCATACAGTTCTGATAGATCCATGTTACCTGAGAGCTTTTTCTGGTTCCATTGGTACTAGAGATGAGGTGGGTTAAGCCCGAACATGGACTCGATTTTTATACCAGTCTTTGGACTTGAGCTCATTCATTCTAAAACTGACAACTTTATTTGTGCTCGTATAGAAAAAAAGAATTAAATAACTAATTTATTTCCTTAAAAATTGCTTATTCCATTTCAAGTCATTTTAATGCAATTTTGATTAGAATGAAGGGGAAAAAGAATTTTTTTTCTTTTCTAGTATTAGAATGCTATTTTAAAAGAAAATTCGTGATATTTGCAGATTTATGTTTGGCATTGACTGTGACGACCTGTTGATATGATGCCAATCGGAAGAGGCAGAAATAATTTGTTTTATTTTCATTAGTGACAGTAGGATATTTTTAAATTGGAACATTTATTTTGTTTATTTTTTAGATCTAATGTGAAATGAGTATTTTCTTTTGTTTTTAGTCAACCAGCATTAGCTTTAAGGTTTGTAAATTTTGAGACTACTATTGTGTGCGAGTCATCATCGCTCTTCATATGAAAATAATGTTAGTGATTATTATATCTATTTTTCATCATGAACTCTGCTCTACACATTCACGAAGTTACTTTCATTTCATTCGTAAGTAGATGCAATTGGCATATATTTTTATTCCGATAAAAAGCAACTGAGCAGTGTTTCCTTTTTTCTTATAAAAGCCTTGGATCTTTCTGATAACAGTGTCCAATTTTTAATTTAAGTTTTTTTTTTTTCAGGGACACGAGAATCCCAAAAATTTGTTTTGAGGAAAGAATCTGTTATAATTTAAGATGTATGAATAGAAAAATGTTGTTTGATTGGACATGTAAATAATAATTTCTGCAAATTTCATGCATTTATTCATAAGACAAGTTTTGTGAATATGTCCATCATATTTGCTTGTTGGGAGATAAAAAGAATATGGGAATCCTTTTAAAGAATTATACTTTTATTTGATACCAAACTTCTCTTTTGATAAGATTGAATGTAAATTTCCATAAAATTAATTATGTGCTGTAGATAAATAGTTATTTCCATGTACAAAGTTGTTAAAAAATCAGATTACTTTTAAAACAATTTTTAAATATTATGCAATTTTTTTTCTGTTGCATACTTTCATTATCAATTCGGGCTCTGATGACACAAAATGTTTCGAGCCCAGGTTCCAAACAGAGAGGGTGAACTCATCTCTACTTGGTACCATACTTCCTATTCAGCTGTTTACATCTGGCCTGTCAACGAAGTAACAATTAACTAATCCAAATTAGATAGTCATTGCAACACTTTCAAGATTATATTTAACCTCCAGTGCTCTTTCAACTCTGGAATGATTGTGCTCCACCAGAGTTTCCAAATTATAAATTCTTATTTGGTTATGTTTTGTTTAATAACTTTGTTCTTGCCACTTTTGGTGGAAGTCATTGGTGGTTGCGATGTGTCATTACTGCATTGTCAGTACTGCTTAAGCACCAGTGAACTCGACTTGTTCGTTGTAAACATCATGAAAAAAATGTTATTTATATTTTTCTTTTTAGATTTAGAACAGGGTTCATACGGTCCTTGAAAATAAGTCCTTAATTTTATTCTCCTATTATTTCTTAATCAGGGCTCTTCCGTGTTTCAGCAAATTTTTGATGTTTAAAAAAAATTATCTAAATTCTCCCTCTTAGGAAATTTTGCTCCCCCCCCCAACCAATGTACCCAAAGTTTTAAAATCTTTAAAAAAATTTAAAAACTTCTGCTGTATTTGTTACTTTATTGTAAATTGTAACAGTAAATAATTGATCATATAAATTTTGTTAAAATTTTACCTAAATTCTCCCCCTCCCAAAATTTTAGTTATTCCTTTAAGAACTTTTCTGCTATATTAATTTCATACATCTGAATTTCAAAAAAATTTTCATCTAAATTCCATCCTCCCAAAATTCGGCCCTCTCCCCAATGTAGGCAAAGTTTAAAATATTTAAAATTCTAATTTTTTCAAGAAAATTTCTGTTCTATTTGTATTTTATTGTAACAATAAATAATCAATCATAAAAATTTCTCCTGCCCTCCCCTCCTTCCATCCAAAATTGGTATTTCCCCCTTGTCTCTCCCTCCCACCTCTTAACAAGCACACAAAATTTAGTCTTTAAAACTCGTTAGTTTAATTTTTTTGTCCTATTTTTAAATCTTTAGTAAGATAACTAAATGATTCATCTAATATTTTAATTTTTTGCCCTATTTGTCAATCTTTAGTAAGGTAAATAAATAATAAGTCATCTAATAACCTCATCCCCAACCAAAAAGAAAAAAAAAATCTACTTCTCCCTTTGCTCCCCCAGCTCACCAAGTTAAAAATCTTTAAAAGCCTTAATGTTTTTTTTAAAACTTCTGTTTTATATGTTACTTTATTGTAACAGTAAATAATCTATCATATAATTTCCCTTACCCCTCTTCCACCTGAAATTCACATTTCTCTTTTGCCCTCCTCTCTTACCAAGCATACAAAATTTAAAGTCTTTAAAATTCTTTAATCTAATTTTTTTTTCTACCTTAACGGTAAATCTTTAGTAATGATAAATAACTAGTTAATTTCTTTATTGTAACAATAAATTATCGCTCATCTAAATTCCTCCTCTTCCCTTCTTCCCTCGAATTTCCTGCTTTCCCCTTCCTCTGTACAAAGTTAAACTAGTCGTTGGGGGCCACCGTAATACTTACCCCTCACGGATATGCATAATGTAAAATATTAAAATAAAAATGTGTAAACTACTTATAAAATGCATTGCAATTCAAATAAAATCGTCGCTTGATGACGTCATAAACTTTAAAGGCTTGATTACTGAATTGCTTGAAAGAGGTTTTTCCTTATAACTCCAAAAATTATAATCCTATTAACTAGCGGTTTATTACATCTGATTAAGCGTTAAATTTCCAATTAAAATATATCTTTAAAGTGAAATTTGGATGAAATACAGGGTCATGAAAAATCGAAGAGTGTGGAAAATAGGATTCCAAATATCTCGGCAACTAATTATCCGATCGACTTCATGCTTTATGCAAAATTTATGTTTTTTTATTGTCTTTTATATTCATTTCTTAAAATAAACACTTTCGAAAATTTTTATATACCTTTTATCAGAACGTATATTTCGAGAGTCCGAAAAAAATAGTTCCGGTTAATCAAGGTTATTGAAATGAAATAGGCTTCTTCCCATTATTACATACTAAGTACATACCAAATTGCAAGTCTCTATCTCAATTTTTTCGGGAGATAAAGCGTTTACAGACATACAGACGGACGGCAAATTTTTTTTTTCTAAAAATATGTTTTTCGGAATCTCCAGTGTCTGAAACGTGTAAATCCGTCAAAAAAATTTTTTTCGATTTTCAAAATGATTACAAGACTTACCCTATACTACGTATGATGGGTAAGTAAAAATGTTGAATCTCTTCAATATTTAATTATATTTCTGTCCTATTTGTAACTGTATAGTAATGATAAATAATCATTTAATAGAACTCTCTCTCCCCCACTCCTTTTTTTTCCTTTGCTTTTCCCCCCATTACCCCCTGTTAGACTTTGCAGCAACAATATTATTAAATAATCATCTTAATTCCTTCCAAAATTTTGGATATCCCCGCCTCTCCTTTCCTTTTCCTTCTGCACACTGGGCTTACAATGCTGTATTTGTTATTTTGAAATAACTATAAGTAATAGTCTTCTAAATTTCTACACAGCCACATGCTGAACCCCCCTCCCCCCCCCCCCCCATTCCCTTTTTCACCGCCATCATCATTTTAATGTTCAAAATTGTATTTACAAAAATTAATATAATTCACTAGCTCACAGGGCCTTCAATTCTTTTGGTTTTGGTTCTTAAAAGTGCTTGATTTTTATTTAAAGAAATGTGTAGAATTCGTGATTTTAGATATGTTATACATAACTAAAGAAATTTCTCCTGAAAAGCTTTTTAAATTTTATAATTCATATACTTTTGTTTGTTTCTTACAATATATGTTATGAATACAGATATGCTCAGAGCCAAATATTGGTCCTTTTATTAAGTAATTCTTTATGTTAGACTTTGTTGCAACTCCGTTCTTTTTTAACACTTTCCAACATAGTTGAAAAGTGTTTATGAATTCGGTTTGTCTGTCTGCCCGTGCTCTAACTCGAGTAAGTATATTTGAATTGTCATGCAATTGATATACGTTATTAAGGTTTCTATGGCATGTTCGGTTGAAGTTGTAGCACTTATAGATTTTTTACAAGGGACACTCAAAAGAATTCAGTTATATTACGGTCTATGGGAAAATATCATTTGCGGTTAATTTTAACAATATTACACAATTTCAAACCTATTGAAATTGATATATATCACTGAGGTGCACTACAAGAGGCTTACTATAGAATATGGTATCCATAGCACTATCCTTTACAGGGACACTCAAAAGAATTGTTACATTATGGTCTATAGAGAAAAATCGTTTGCAGTTTATTTTAATAATGTTTCGCTATTTTAATTATATTGAAATTGATGTATACCAATAAGGTGCATTACAAGAGGCTTACTGTAGAATATTGTGTGTATAGCATTCATCGTTCATTTACAGTGACACACAAAAGAATTCGGTACTGCCTGCTAACAATAATCGCTGGAAGTGCATTTTCATTTCTTGAACACGGTTTTAAATTTAACTATATTTTTGTCTGTTACTTGGTTTGTATAAATTCTATAGATAATATACAGGGCAGCAGAAAAGTTTTCGAGTACATTTCCGTTCATTGACAGAAATTCTAGAAGGAAAATTTTAAACTGTGTTACGCGTTTCCTAAATGAACTAAAATTTAGCATTCTATGTAGTATATATAGAAATGTATAGATCATATACAGGGCTCCACAAAATAATTTGGATGTTTTTCCAAATATTGTTGATAATTCCGGAAATTGGGTTTTTAAATATGTTATGCGTTTTCTGAATTGTATACTCGTCTTTCACCATATTAAGCAGTAAAGATTTGTAAAGTTATTTTGGAAGTGTTGGAAAGTGTTACATAATCTATGCTTGACACATGATTTTTCGTTCTTGTTGTTCTTCATAGTATGTCATATTGTACAATGCTTAAAGAGAAATTTTCATGATTAATATTGCACAAAGATTAATACAGGCAGTGCCATATTGAACCTCCCTTAGAAGATTTACAGTTACAAGGTCCAATATTAAATAATTATTAGGTACAGCAATAATGTAGAATGTATTAGGTACAGCAATAATGTAATAGAAGATTTACAAAGTCCAATATTAAATAATAATTTTGTACAGCAATAATGTTATAAATGAAGTATATAAATTTAATATTGATTTTAACAGTGTAATAATGTTCTATCGGTGCTGAAAAGGCAGTAATGAAAATTTTACTCAAATACTTATACAGAATGTATAAATTGTAAGGAGATTCATGCATCCGTGTTTTTCTAATTTGTTGACATAACTAATCTTACATCCATATTTATATGTATAAAAAGTTGAGACCTATTTTTTATTATTATTATATACCGTATATAAACTGTCCAAAATGGACAAACTCTTGAGTTTAAATTAATTAATCAAACCTAATGAGTGAAAATGATGTGAGTGGCAGTGAAAATCGTTAAATTGTTCTTTTTAAATCATTAAATTTTAGCTACAGAGGATTAATCATGCTTTTCAGAAGTTTTTTATTATAAAATATCCGTTTGTAAATGTTCAATAAAAGTGAAAATTCATCTTGAATTCGCCATTGTATCCTCACATAGTGTAACATATTCTTTTATACCAAATGATTTTTCTCCTTTTTAAAAAAAAAAATATATGTGAACAAAATGATTTTAGGATTTTTTTTTCTTTTTCAATTTTCTTTCACTTATGTTCTATAATTATTTGGCTATTGCAAAATAGCTCAAGTTTTTTTAAGAAAGTTGAAATTTAAATCCGATGTCTTTTTATTATGGAAAAATGTAAAATGTTGCAGCAAGTTGTGTCTGGTGCAAAAGGAGAAAAGTGCTGAAGAGCATTAAAAGTGTATTGTAAGTTTACATTGTGTGGTTTATTCTTTAATGGATATATTAAAATTTAATTTTTACAATTGCATTTTTATTTTGTTAATGGCAGTTTAAAGTATTTGAGTTTATTTATTAATGAGGTCTTCCAGAAATATCCGAATTTACTGAGATTTTGTTGTACCCAATTAAGAAGGAAAATTATTTGAATTGAATGATGGCAATATCTTTGTAATTTTGTTAGTTCTTAAGTGTAGCTTTTAGGGCTCCCTTATGTGTTATGATAATTTTTTAGCATTCTTTTGAATAAGTAAATTAAAACACTTGCAAAGTTTCAAAATGTTATGTTTTAGTAAATAGGTAATACCAGGTTGAGATTGTAATTAAAATTTTGTAACATGTTATGAAAATTGCCAGGTACAATGCTAACCAAGAACATGCTAATTTGTCCTTGTAAAAAAGTGTGGCATATATTAAAATTGGTTTTCTAGTTGTAAGGTAAATTTGTTAGTTTTTTTTACTTAGCAGTTAATAGGCAATATTGGACTGATGTAGTTGAAAATCTGGCTGATTTGGAGAAATGCATTCAGAAAACTTTGCTGTCATTTGAAGAATATTCTTTAACTAAATTTGAGTTCAAGGTCATGGAACACTTCATTGAAAAATAATCAATGGTTGCCTTTTACTTTTTTTTTTTTTTTGTTGTTGATTTAAGTACAAGTTTAAAATCAGTGCTGTTTGTTTGATTCTTAATATTGGGGTGGAATTGTATGCAACTTTGATAGGCAAAATCTCTGTAAAGGTATGAATGCTTATTTTTAATTGTATATTTCTTGAATGGATTGTATGATCATATTAACATCTGATTAAATTCTGCATTCTATTTTTTATAAGGTATTTGCTTTAAACATTTCAAGTATATAAATCTATATTTGGCTTTTGGTATGATTTGTGAAATTTTCTTTAGAAATTTATGTTAGTCAAAGTAAGGTTTCAGTCATTAATTATATAAGTTGAACTTCAGTTTTATGTTGGGAACTTTTTTAATTGATCAGTTATTCTGAAATTATTGTCAAATATTGGAATTCAGCAAAAATCGTATTTTTACAGTTAGGATGTTTGATTTTGTGAGAGCTGAATGTGGTGATTTGTATGGTGAAAATTTGATGCAATTACACTAGTTGCCTTGATTAAAATGTGGCTTGGAATTCAAGAAACTAAATAGAATGCAGAATTTTGACATATTCTTTAAAGGTTGCATTATCTTCACGTTATGCAAACTTACAAGGTTGTTTGAAAACTGAAATGTGTGATACTGTTTTTAGCCAATACCTGTTCATTGCAGGTTGAATCTGTCTGATGAATTCGTTTGGTGTATATTTTCATTATATTTTGAAGCAAAAGTGATGTCATCATAATTTTTTTTTATTTGTCATAATCTCATTTTAGGCAATGGAATGTCTGGTGGTGGCATTGGTGTTGGTTCAAGTAATATGGGAATGTTATCATCGTCTGGCATGAATCTCTCTGGATCAATGAGTATGAACAATTCAATGGCCAATGACAGAATGATGGGTGCCTCTGCTTTAGGCATGGGCATGAGTGGTTCTGGCATGGGTGTTTCCTCCCCTGTAGGTATGGGGATGGGTGGAACATCCTCAATGATGGCCAGTGGCAATGTTATGGGACGCTCTGCTATGGATAGCATGGGTCGTGATGCACCTTATCAGCTTGGATCAGGAGTGTCTAGAGGCTTTCGGGATGGTTTTGATCGTCATAATGATTCCTTCAGCAATGCCAACATGTCTGATACAGTTATTGTTGGAAATGTATGTGAATTTTATATTTAATTTAAAAAATATTAATAATGTGAGATGTAGGATTGTGTGTTTCATAATTTGAGTTTTAGAATTAAGATGTGATGTACTGATGGTGATGGCTTTTGTTGAAATGTATTTGCTGTCCTTGTTGGTGCACTGTATGTCATGAAAGAAAATTGTGATGAAAATACATAATGGGAAAATATGTAGTGGTGAAAAAATGTTTATAAAATATGTACAGAGAAAGTAAATATGCATAAAAGTTGTGAAAAAGAATTTTTATGATTAGTTATATGGTAAAATGGAGGATTGTTAATTGCCTTTTTAAATTTAGTTTCAAAAGACTAATATCTGAAAGTTGGATCTTCTTTTTTTCTACAAATGTATTGGTTTTGCATTGCATGTTATCAGAGGTGATTGAACTATGAGCTATCTATAAGTTTGTCTATTTTGCTTTAATTTTTTGGGGGTCTTTAGGTTATTTTCTGGAATATCCTACATTAAAATCATTCTGTGTTCAGTGCACATCTTGTTAGATATACTTTATTTTTTAGCGCTTCATTTCTGTGCTATTAAGTGGAACATATTTACTTTCCTCAGCTTAATTGAGCATTATTGAAATCTTTTGGTTATTATAATCTTATCACTTAATTTGTACAAAAGCTATACAGTATATAATGTAAATTGATAATTCTTTTATTAATATGGTGTGAAATACCTTGGAATTTTTCTGGGTGTGGTGAAATTATGTGAGTTTTTAAGCAAAAATTTACGTTCTTGTAAAGGTGGCAAAATCAAATTGTGTTTTCAAAAACTATCTTTCAAAAGAGACTACTGAAGCTGTGTAATTTTGAGGTGACATAGGTGGAACATTAATTATATCACCATCATAAAAATTTCTTCAATGTTATGGTTTTATAAATCATGATTGTATGGCCTTTATAAATTTGGAGTTTATCTTGAGTAAAGTCATTCTGTAAACAATTTTCACACCATAAAATGGACTTGGACATTCACATTTCTTACATAGTTGAGTCTTGACTATTTCATGCTGATTCTGGAAAACTGGATTAAAATTTTTCTAGAGAACTCAAGGTATTGATTGGACATTTAGTGCAGAACAGAGTGTCATAGACCATGATTCACAGTGTTCTTGTGTACACTAACCTATTTTGTTATGCCCACACAGCCTCTATAAATTTTTGTGTATAAGCATATACTTTGTGAATAATATATGGAATTTTCTACATTTACCATACTTAATCACATATGAATAAAAACACATAAGTAATGTGTGTTTGTGGAGGGAGAGAGAAACATTTACAAAGATGGCTAAAAACTCAAATATTCCTGTGATAATACAAAAGTTTGTTTATTCTTGCAGAATGTAGAAACACAAATGTGAAAGTTTGAAATCAAACTTATTTGTTAAAGTGGAATGAGAGAATCCCCCCCTCCCTTCCCCTAGTTAATGTTAAGCATATCTTGTGATTACTTAGGGGAATTAAAAAAAAAAAATATATATATATATATATCACAGTAAATGATTATATAGTATAGTAGTTAATATGGTACATGGAACAGCAACTAGTGGGAAGTATTTCAGGCAGTGGTGGGATTCAGCTGGTTCGATAGAACCGTTACTTAAAATTTGTTGAGTTCGACAAACTGGTTGTTAAAATGGCACTGGTAATGTTGAAATCACAAATTTACATTCCTTAAAATATCCATTTGCTCAATATCGTATCCTCTAACCACATTGACATTTTCTCATTTTTGTTCATCTTTGTATTACATCTTGGATTCCGTCAAGATAAATGTACTGGATTTCTGTTGTGAAATATGTGCAAAGAGATTGTTCAGATTCCATGTTCCTTTTAATTTTCTTTTAATTAAATAAGCATTTATAATTTTGTTATATTAAAAAATGCATTTCATATTAATAACATTGGAAATTCTTTGACCATTATTGAACAAATGTACATATGTTTTAAAAAGATTCTTATTAGTGGTCCTCGGGTATTAAAATTATGAATTTAGTTATCCGTTAGATTTGAAAAGCTTGTGACAAGGACAGTTTTTTCCTTTTAGATCAACATTTCCAACAATGTTCTTTCAATTTGGAAACTGTTTCCTAATCTATGTCTGAAGCAGGGGCGGCCCGTCATATAGGGCACTTGGGGCACGGCCCCACCTATACTTCGCTATTAAATTTTCTTAAATTTAACATTATTTTTTAATAAAATATCAGCAATGTCAGATAGTTTCAACTCCAGACTTTTCCAGCCCAGTCCAAAATTTTCTCTCGCTCGCTCGCTTCCATCCCCGAAGAACGTTATCATTCCCTTCCACCGGATGTCGTAAATCACCCTTTTGACAACTGACCGCTCACTGTTCTAGTAGTATTCAGGAGGGCCCCAGAAAGCTGTGCCCGTCTCACGATAGAGCTCTATGGCATTTTGCACAACCGCACATCTTTGCGTCTTCCTCGTATTTATCGCCAAACAGCGTGAAGGAACAGCTTGAATAGGACACTTTTGGGGCAAAATCTGTCTGGCCCCATATAGAAAAAGACTATGTTTGTTTCGGAAGATATCAGCGTTTAAGAATTATCGACATAATTGGCGACTTTTACTGATGGGAATCAGTCATTTTTTTTAATTATCCGAATCTTTTTTTTTTTTTTTTTTTCAATACCAATAAAAAATTCTACATTTATTTATGGTGCATTTAATACTTTTTGAATAATAATAAAAATATTTTTTAATTATATTTTTGAGTTTATGTAGTTGGTATTTTTCTTCAATGATGAATGTTTTTATTTTTTAATTTAACTAGGTTTTATAGACAAGTTTCAGCCAGAAAATCTTTTGTCATCTAATTGTTAACTTGATGTTAAATAATATAGCAGTGCAATTGGATATATGAGTTTAAAACTACATATTTTTAATTTATATAGAATCTATTAAGACTCTTTCATTTACAAAATAATTATTGCCAAAATCGACAGAATAAATGGATATAAATAATTGAATTATTATATACATTACATTTAATCTGTGTTTTAAATAAAAATAAATAATGTTTGTGGTAATTAATAATTTTTAATTAAACAAAGATAAACTTATTTTTCAGTAATTTTCTTACGTGTGTTGCGTGATTTTTTCCCTCTAAAATTTACTTTAAACAATCGAAATTTAGTTTATACATGAAGATTTTGGATTTGACATCTTAATTGGTATCTGTAAAAATTACCATTGGCCTTTAAAATTATGAACGGATCGCGTTGTGCCCGAACCGAAACTGAAAATTCTGCTTAGTCTTTTCGAAATACGACAAATAAAATTTAGTCAACCCGAGACCAGTTCACTTCAACGTGAACCCGGCCCGAAAACAAATTATTCAAACCCGAACAAGAAAAAAAATTTTAAAAATCATATTTTAATTTGATTATAGAAAAATAATGTACAATTATATATCTTCTCAATTTGATATTTTTTTTCTATGAAAATGAACACATTTTTCGTTCACTCGTTAATATTCAACTATTTAGTTTTGTTCAGTTGAAAAATATTCAGGATTTTCTTTTGAAAAATTGGTCAATCCGAACCTGACCCGAAAGCTTCAAAACCTAACCCAAAACCGACCCGTACCCGAAACATTTAAAGACAACGCGATCCACAACAAAAAATAGCGTCAGCCCTACTCAACCCCATCCGCTGGTCCTGTCAGATTCGGGTTAAATCATTTTACCCAATCGGATGGAGGATTATATTGGTCATTTCACATTTAAATTTCCGCAACAATGAAGGAATTATTTGTGACTATTCTGTAACTTTAAAAATGACTTTTACATTTTAACAGAATAAATTTTAAATGTTTTCTCTTATTTTTTTTTTTAATTTTCTCCCGAAATGTATTAAAAATTAGGGTGCACGTTTTACTTGAGAGGGCGGCAGACACAGGAAAAAATAGTAATGTTGATTTAGATTTTAAACCTTAAAATGAAATAATACTTTAATTAAACATCTATTAAGAATAGTTGTTTTGTTGGAATAATAGCTTTACGTTAAACATGAGTAATATACATCTTTGATAAGTTATATAGTGGCATATTAGTAGTAATAATTCTAAGAAGTAAAAAACAAAGAGTGTTTTATTATGTGTGGCAGTGACAACTTTACTGCATGACTGAAGATCTCATCTCAAACTTCAATTTCTTTTTCTATATTTTCAAAATCATCAAAACTTTATAAATTTTCACGGTATCAGAAATGTCGGTATCTAGATTTTTTCAATTATATAATACGTAAAATAAACACACGCAATAATTTTAATAAAATGCAAAGTGTATTTTTTTCTTTTTTCAAAATTTAGTTGCTTTATTGTTGTGCAAATCTTGTTTTCGGTACACACAGTACTATTTGCATTATAGTAAAAAATATAGTATATATGACTCCAGTTTACTGATATCTACTACACTGTCACACTTATCATATAGGTGCCCCACCTGTGAAATAGGGCACGAGCCGCCACTGGTCTGAAGCATCATGTCTCTTTATCATTTAAGTTAGAAAAAGTCCTTCCGGCCTGTACCGTCAGGAGAAGGTAGCTTTCCTATATCTTTGAATTAAAATTTTAGCTAATGTTACTCGAAACAGCAATCTAAAATGCAAAGAACCCGATTGCATAAGATTCGTTAATACTGAATTTAAATAAGAAATTTGCCAAATTAGTCAACTATAGCCAAGTTGGCTTCATTTATGAAAACTTATTTTTGGTCGTCAAATTTGTAGATATTTCGCCAAGTTTGGCGAGAATTTGGTGCTAACGGATATGAATATATAGTTTTATGCATATGATTCAGAAAATGATTACAACAATGAAAAATAATAATTCGTGAGAAATCGCATTCACTAAAACTCATAAATTAATCGTTGGATTTTTGTAATGTGCTATTTTGTTTCAAAATGTCTGCTATCCTAGAATTTCAAACTGCTGTACCTCAGCCATTTTTTAAGATAGAGGTAAAACAAAAAATGCTCCAGAATCCTTGTATCAAGGCATAACACTTAAGCAAAAAATAAATTAGATTTTAAACTTTTTTGTATATTTATGTTAGTTTTAAATCTTTAAGTGGCTGCCATTTTGTTTCAAATAACGGACCAAGCTGGCCAACGAACTCTGTCGAGACTGTGGGGTCTGGGGAGTCATGATCAGTGAAAATATACTGAAATTTTCCGGAATTGCTTTCCTCCGAACAGCTGCAATAGGTAGCTTTATACTTTTTGTATTGAAAGCTATCTAAAAGTCATTAGGATAGCAGCGTTCCCAAACAGTCCCCTATCTCCTTAAAGTCTGTTTTTATGCGTTTAGATTCATTTTCATTAACGAAAATATTTCAAAGAATTTCATTAAAATTTTATTATTATTATTATTAAACGGCAAAATTGTGATGTATGCTAATTGTGCATGCTTCCTTAATGTGTTAATCAGAACTGAAAACCACTACAAAAAAAATCGTAGTTGGTGCTAAGAAAATCTGCCTGATATTATGATTTTTAACGAAAAATGAAAAATTTTCCACCTGCCGCTTGTCTGTATGCGCAGCCTATTTTTCAATTTGCACATAAATAATGCCCATGTTTTGCACCAGGGTCTCAGAAATCTCATACGATGGCAAAATGCAAAATATCTTATAAAAATGGTGAAAAATGATCATATTTTCTTCACTCACTTTTAAAGCATGTTGTAAAATGACCATTTTCACCATCAACTTTTACAGCATGTTAAAAAACAGATGTATGGAAACAAATTTTGCTTTTTTTTTTTCAAATTCACAGGACTCAAAATAATGCAGAAATTATATAATTGTCACTTTTTTTCTGCCCTTCTGGATATTTTCGAATCACCAGGACCTAAAGATTGTAAAATTCTGCTTTGTGTGTGCGCGTGGCAACGGTACTCAAAATAGTGTCGAAATAGTAAAGTTGCAATTTTTTCCTCCTTCCTTTCATTAAATTTTCGGCCTGCTTAACACTAAGTAACTCAGAAATTGTAAAATTTTGGTGTTATCTTTCGAGTATCCAGGATCTGAAATAATGCAGAAATTGTAAATTTGCAACTTTTTCCCCCCGAATCCACGGAACCTGATGTAACGCAGAAATAATAAAAATTCACTCTCTCCTCCCTTCTTTTCTCTTAGATTTTTCTGGCCTGCACGACTAAATTAACGTCGAAATTGTGAAAGTTTTGTTCTTTTTTCCCAGCATCCGTACAATCCAAAAATAAAGCAGACATTGTTAACCTCTTTTTTTTCCCATGTACAATGAACGCGAAAAAGTAAAATTTCAGCGTTTTTTCTTCCTTTCCCTCGGATTTTTCTAGTTTGCAGGACCTGAAGTAATGTCGAATAATAAAATTGTTGCTGTTTTTTTTTTCTGAGATTGCAGGATATAAAATGCCGCCAAAATCATAAAATTTTTGTTTTCTTTTCCATGGAATTTTTGGGTCTGCAAGACACAGAAATTGCAAAATTAGACGTTTCTTCGAGTGCACGAGACCTGAAATCAAGCAAAAATTGAATAATGTTTTTTTTTTTTTTTTACTTCTTTCTCTTTCTTGGGTCTGATATTTATTTATTTATTTATTTGTGTGTGTATGTGTGTTCCCTTTTTGGAAGACTAAAATGTGTTGGGAGTCTAGGGTAGCGAACTGGTTGTTAAATTATCTGAATCCCACCACTGATTACAGGCATTTTAATGTTTCTTTCACTGTAAAAGATACCAGCATACTTTTTTAATTTCTACTCTGCTGAGCTCAATGGATTTAAAAATTCTCCATTTAAATTTGCTTCTACTTTTTAATTTTGTAATGAAGATTGCAAAATTCTAGTAATATAACTGCTTGCTTTATTCAGTTTTCCTTGTTATTCTGCGTTCCACTTTCTGTATTTATACAATCCCTTACAGAGTGTTTTAAGTTGGATAATCAAGATTCTAACCTTGGCAATATTTCATTAGATAAGTTTAAATCAGATGAATGTGCCTGGTTAGGTATGACTGATTTTCTACCAGGTGTCATTGGCAAAAGAGCACCCTAGATCAAAAGCTTAGGTCAGTCTTAGGTTCGGATTCAAATATACGTTAAAAAGTGTGAAAGTTAATTCGTTAGACCAAGCATGTCAAATATGTGACTCGCCAAGCCATTGGCATCCTACACATGTTCAATTTAGTTATTCAAAATCAGTTTGAGAGAACACACTTATACTGGTAAATGAGGTCTTAGACATGGCAAAATTGATTAGAATTTGTTATTTTAATTAATCCATTTGGATTTTATTTAAACAAAAATATGTGGATTAGGACTTTCAAATTTCTATAATTTTTCACTTTAACGATTTTCTAAGGTTTATGTGCAATTAAGCATATTTAACTATGTTTAGTAGCACATTTTCTCTACAACACTTTAGCTGTTTTTAACTTTTCAAATAACAAAACTGTGCCAGCTGACAATTAGACAATCTTTTAAATAATCATTCTTTTTTTAATATTCAACAAAATAAAAAATATTGGCAAGCAAAACTGTGAACAGAAGCATTTTATATTTTTACAAAAGTTTACAGCTTAAATACATGTGCATAAAATACTGATTATGAGTGTTATAATGTAACTTATACATAATTTAAGCATATTGTGGAAGTTTACTTACAAGTTTGATTAGCCTGTGAGATAAAAATAGCATGAAAATGCTGATTTGAATAAAATTTATAATTCCTTTTCAAAGATTATTATTTATATCTTTGTATTTTACCCCCTTTCTGATGTTTTTGTTCTTTAACAAATCATCATATTTAATCTTTTTCTTTAATATTTCACATTTCTCTTCATATTATTATAATTTTTGTTCTAAACATTTAATAATTTTTATGGTTTATTACTATTGGCAGATTTCTGCTACTTTCAGTTTATTGGATTTATTTATAGACGTATTAGTAACAGAGTCCCCCCCACCCATTTTTTAAATAGCGTAATTTTAGTTTTTATAAAAAAATTATGTTGAAAAAAAAAATCCTGTTGGCTTGATTTTATACATACACATATGGTATACATACACATATGGGTATGATACACATACTCAGACTTGTATAAAACCAAAAACTTTCTGTGTACATAAATATTGGGTCCAAAACTTTCTGCAAATTAATTTAATGTTTAATAAAATTACGTGTTATATTATTTTGACGATATAAATTAAAAACAGTAGTTTAAAATAATTACCTTTTAAATTTAAAATTAATATTAATTAAAGAATAATTATTTTGGTTAAAAAAATAATAAAGCTAAAAATCCATGATAGCAAGAGCTGAATTGTTATCAAATATTTTGTCAAAGCATTTAGAAACAGCCCAATTCTTAATATTTTCGCAAGCGTCTGTAATGTCACAACAAAGTTTTGCATCTTTAAACTTTGAATTGTGTGCAAACAGTAAATAAACCGTACATAAAATTGGGGAATGTTTTATTTTTCTGCAAAGTTCTGAATTTTGCAGATAATTTTCCGCTCATGGCATGCACACGTGTGTCTATATTATACAACTCTGCATATACTATCAAAAAATCTATTATTTCAATTAACTGTGGTATGTAACATATATCAATATAGAGAAGAATTTCTTTTCAAATATTGTGTACTGGTATATTTTTCCCCCATAGCTTCCAACTTCTCCCCCCCCCCTTTTTTTTCCCCCGTGTTTTGAACCAGGAAATTTATTTGATAAAATGTGGTTGGTTTCTATGTGGTACTTATTTGAATTGATTTATTAAGTAAAATGTTTCATTCAAAATGTGATTATTTGACTTGGGAGGGGGGGGGGGGGCAATTGGAAGTTAACAGCTATGTTTTTTACATATTTCACATAGTTTATTTTAGATGAACTCTCATGCTTCATAAAATTCCCTTTTAAATAATTGCCCAATCACTGTTATCAAAATGTGCAATGAAGATGTGTTGGAATGAAATACTATTTACCACTTTATCAAAAGAAGGCCTTTTCCATATACAACCTACTGCAAAATGTGCAAATTGGCCACCATTCTGTGTTTGAAATGACCAATGCAACTTCTTCAAAATAAAACAGCTGAATTAGAAAACCTCAAAAGCTATGTTTTATAAGCATTTTTCTGAAATGATTCATAGAAATCAAGCATGACAAATTATAAAAATGTTAGCAATAAGATAATTATTACCAGTTCGAAGAACTTCAAAACAATTTAGTAAGGTAAAGAAAAAAAACAAAAACCACTAATGTTAACAAAATTCTGTTGCTTTCTAATAATCTTAAGAGAAACTACAAAAAATTATTTGCATGAATTATATGACTACTGTAAATTAACAATTCATTTATAAGAAAATAATTCAATAGAATCTATAAAATTGATATTTTACAACTTTAAATAAACTAATATTGTGCTATCCTCTAAAAACACCCCACAGTGAAATGTTCCCTAAACAAAACACCACCCTAGTGCTGCATCAAATATTTCACTAAAGTAATTTTTTTTTTTTTTTTTTTTTTTTTTTTTTTTTTGCTGTTCTGTTTTATACACCATTTAGAATAGTAAAAATAATTAAAAATACCTAAGTAGTGCTTATTTAGTTTTAAACTAAGAATTGCAGAGTTCTGGCAAAACATGAACTTCATTTTTACAGATTTCTTGTTATAATAGAATTTTAGAATGTTCTACATAAATTTATATATATTTTTTTTTATGTTAAACCATTAATATGTAATAAAATGCTTCATTTTCAACTGATTATGTCGTGTGTGAGGTTTCTTCAGGTAACATGTGTTACTTTTTAGAAAAGTGTTTTTTAATTCTCGCTTTATTGTCTGCCATTTTGTAATAAAGTGATAAAATAAAAAAAATGCTCAACATTAAAATCTTACGGATAAAATCTAACGGAACAAAGTGTAAAAATTTAGCCATGTTTATTTATTTTTTAAAATTCTTTATTAGACTTTATATAGAAAAAATTTCAAATTAAAAAAATGTGTTTTTTTTTTTTTTTTAGAGGACAGCATAATATTGTGTAACATCCATTAGAATTACATATTCTGTGTAAAAAAAATACCTGGAATTTGTCATTTAAAAGACATCCATAAAAGATATATCACAACAATTTTTTTTTTTCTGCAAGTTGATATCACTGTACTGAGATATAACGTGGAGTTTGAGCACTATCTGTGACTTAGTGTGTTCACAGAAATTGTTTTTTTAGTCATACTTTAGTGTGTTTTGTGATTTTTAGAATGAAAAAAATTAAATTTTGTGTTTCAAAGAAAATTTCATGTGGCAATTGGAAAGCTCGATTTTGTTCATAAAGAGCATCAAAAGCAGGTTGCTGAAGACATGCCTGAGCATGTATAGACTTTACCTTCATGAAACACATCATAACTGGTGGTGAGACATGGGTGTATGAATGCAATACGCAAACAATCCAACTGTCTTTGGAATGGTGCCTCTAAAATGAATCAAAACTATGATATCTAGAATACATGATAGGGGCCACCAAAATTTCTTCAGTAGCAAATTCCCTCCTCTAATGTCATCTGGACACCATCATACATTTTCACTCCCTCATTCTTCTAATCCTAAGTATTGGCCAGTTGAGCTTTATTCGATATTTATATACGTTGCTATTGTTTCTTCTTGCATTTTATCATTTAATGCTAACCATGGTTTGCTGGTTGTAGTCATCATGGATTGACAACAGAAAAAAAATCCAGTATTAAATTCCATAGATATTTGAAAATACATTTGTAAGAACCTGGACTTTCAGTAGAGTAAACAAAAAATATTTTAAAGGAACTAAGAATAGTATAAATGAAAAAAATTGTACAGTAGTTTTCAGTGAAATGATTTATGAAAATTCTGATTTTAAGAAATTTATAAAATTATTTAATAATGTATAAACCAAGCCAATTTGTAAAATATGGATATAATCGGATTAGCTAGTTACTCATAAAGTACAGTAACCGAATTCTTTTGTATCCCTGTAAATGAACGATAAATTCTACACAATTGGTATTTTACTGTAAGAATCTTGTAATGCACCCCTGTAATGTATATAATTTCCATTATGTTTGAAATAGTGTAACATTATTAATTTATGATGAAAACGATATTTCCTTGCAGGTCGTTATGAAATTGAATTCTTTTGTGTGGCCTTTTAAATGAATGATGATTGCTTTGCACTCCATATTGTACAGAAAGCATGTTTTAGTGCACCTCATAAATACATATCAATTTTATTATGTTTGAAATCTTAACATCAACATCATTAAAATACACTGCAAACTATTTTCTTCATGGACCATAATGTAATGGAATTCTTTTGAGTGTCCCTGTAAATGAAAGAGATAAATGTTATATAATTCATTTTCAATACGGAACGTGCCATGGTAAATCTTAACATATATGAATAATATCGAAATCAAAGTATCTTTACAAGAGTTAGAGCATGGAAAGACATACGAATGAACACTCGGATAGATAAACAGAATTCATACATACTTTTCAACTATATTGGAAAGTTTAAAAAAGAGTGACTTACAAAATCATTGGAGATATTGACATAAGGCTTTCTACTAACATTTTACCGGCAATTTTAAAAAAATCAAAATATGCTAATATAATTAGGAAAAGTACGTGTGATTTTTTTCTTTCTTCTTCTTTTCGTTTGCCCACTTGATTTAGAAGTTATTGTATTTGTATAATAAGGTTTAACCTAGCATTGAAATACGAAGATTCAGATCCATTTTCCTTAGAAAGTCCACAACGAATTTGTTTTGACAGGCAACAGTGGTATTTATAAATTTATCTAATAATACATTTCCTCCTACACCCTAAAATTATGTTAGTTTATCAATACGCTAGCCATTATTTATGAAGAAGCAAAAATACTCCTTTAACATATTAAAATTGTCAATCACTTTTCTTATCCTGATGCTTTCTTATTTAAAGATTAAAATTGTTCTTCTTTAGTCCATAAGCCACAAATGTAGTACATTTCATTTTATGATACATTGTAAATGAATTTGTGATTATTGTAATATTGAATTCCATGTATGCAAAATATCCGGGGATAAATAAAATTGAAGATAATGAGTAAAAGAACAATAATTACAGCTGAAAACAATGATTTTTTACACGATTTCAAAAAAAATACATCTATCAATGTTCTACCCAAAATTCTAAATTATGACATTCAATTATGGTATTTCATACATACCTATGCATACATATGTGTGTGTGTATCAATATAAAAATTCAGTTTACTGACTATTTAGGAACTGGGGAGAACAACGTTGTTTGGTTTCCAGCTGATGTCATCACAGCGAAGAAACCTGCACGTGGTCCCTACTGTGTATTCTAGGTACCATGAATCAAAACCCAAAAAACTTCATAAGAGTCTCTCGAAAAGCATTTCTTCAATTACCATGGTGTGATGCACTCAGATTTCCTTCTACGGGGACAAATAGTGAATAAGAAATATTTATTTAGGCATCATGAAGCGTTTGCATGAGAATATTTGCCAAAAATGGATGCCCCATAATAATGCACCAAGCTGTCGTTGTGCAAGAAGTTGACCAAAAGTGCATCGAATGTCATTGACCTAGCACCATACTCGCCTGATATTGCCCCATGTGACTTTTTCTGTTCCTGAAGCTAAAATTACCACTTCAAAGAAGACATTTTAAATCAATTGAGGCCATGAATTAAAGTATGCTGAAGGAGCTGAAGGCCATATCTCAATCAGCCTTCAAACAATGTATGAAGGATTGGCATAGTTCCTGGTATCCTATCAAATCTACTTTGAAGGCAACGATATTTATTCATCAAAATAAATTTTGATGAATAAATTAATTATTTTTGTTTTATTTCACAATTTATTTCACTTTTTACACATAATGTGTGTTATAGAGGGGATTCACAAGTCATTAAAATCTTTAAAAGAATTTTTAGCAAACTATTTACAGGAAGGTTATAGTTTTTCACAGATAAAAAACTTTTCTCTTTCTATTAACACAAACTTTTTGTAGTCATACGTCTTTTTTAATATTGTATGTATCATCATTATTAGTTTGTGTTTTATCTTATATGATAATTTATTCTTTTTTAAAAAAATTCCCTACAACAGCTTCCAAGTACATTCAGTTGGCAGAGTCTGAAAGACAGATTTAGAGATATAGGTAAGTAGAATATTTATTATAAAAAATATATATATGTACAGCACTTCTACTAGTTTTTATTTTGAACTGCAAACTTCTGTAACCATTCTATTATACACTATCACATATTTTTCTTGGGCAGTGAAATAACTTCATCAGCCATGCTTTGAAGTTATGCAACAAAACACAGATGCAATCAGATATTTTTGAGGGGACAGTGAATAAGGTTCATCTGTGACATTTGAAAGTAAAATACCTATTTATGCAATAAAACCTGTGACGTGAACTAAAATTGGTCTATTTTTACAGGTTTTATTTATCTACAGTAATACTGATATATTACCATACATTTACAGTAGACTCCCTCAAATCTGTAACCCTTAAATCCCGTACATCATTTCAGATGTAAACAATGAAACTTAGTTGTAATGAAATGTAAATGAAAAATTTAAGTTTTTTTTAATTTTCATATCATTTTGTGCATATTTTAATATGGAATTCTGGTTAATATGATTGAACTATGTTTTCTCATGAAGGAAGCATAAATTTATTTCTGAAAAATTTCAAGATAGCACTGATATCAGTGGAAATCACTTTCTTTTTACCAAATAAATTTATGTATTAATCAAACTTTTTGATTATTAAGTATGGCTAAACATGAAATAATACTTTGTTATTATACGATTTCGATGTGAATTATTAGTGTATATTTACAAGGAGAGTTTCACTGAATAATTCAAGAAAAAATTATCATTATGAATCATTATAAAAAATTAATTTTCTTAATTTTTATTATTTTACTTTATTGTAAGCATTCATTATAATTTCAAGTGCATTATTAAATACAAATTATTGTTTAAAAAATTTAAACAAAACAGTGACCAGAAATCTGCAAAATTCTAAAATCTGCATAACCTTTTGTTTTAAGCTTTGCTGATTTAAGGGAGTCTACTGTATATACACACACGTACAAGTGCCCTCCTGTGCAAAATTGTTGCTGGGCTTGGTGATAATTGGCAAAATATCACCAAATTTGGTGACAAAAATAAGTTACCATAAACATGTCCGAATTGCTGATTACTGGCCAATTCAATGTTATTCCCAATCAAATCAGATTTTGAGTATAACTAAGAATATTTCATAGTTGGGGTCCATGTCAAAGTAACACATTTTTTATTTCAGTGTTTGTATTGATATGTATTCACATACATACACATGAGCGTCTTCCTGCACTAAGTTGTCTCCAAACCTGGGGATATTTAGTGAAAATTGCCAAATTTTGCAACAAAAATAAATTGTTGTAAATATGTCCATGTAAGAACAGTTTCTAAAATGTTCAAAATTTAAAAGTGTGAAATTTTTAGAAAATGTTCTAAATTATGATTTATATGGAAATGTTAAGGATAGGAAAATTTAAATTTGACGTGACTTTTACTTTTAAGATGTAAATGCTTGCACAGAATATATTAAAAAATTAAAATGGGTGCAGGCACAAAAGGCGTTGTAAAATTGTGATACTTCTGAGACTAGAAACTTAGAATGACTATTTCTTTTAAGGTATAAATGCTCACTGAGAGCAGTTTCTAAAAAATTTGAAATTTAAAAGAGTGAAATGAGACAATAACACTCTAAAATCGTTCTAAATTGCTATTTATTTAGAATTGTTAGGGATAGAAACTTGACCTGGCTTTTACTTTTAAGATGTAAATACTCGCACAGAACAGTTTAAAAAAATCAAAATTAAAAAAGATGCAGGAGTAAAAAACATTCTAAAATTTCTGCTATACTATTCGGGCTTAAAAACTTTAAATTTGGCATGGGGGTTACTTTTAAAATGTAAATGCTCACTGAGTACGGTTTCTAAAAAATTTGAAATTTAAAAAGGTGAAATGAGCGAAAACTTTCTAAATTACAATTTATTTGGAAATGTTGGGATAGAAATTCAAAATTTGACATGTACTTTTAAGACATAAATGCTTGCACAGAAGTTTATAAAATTTCAAAATGGTAAAATAAGCAGAAAACATTCTAAAATAACTATTACTTTGGTACTACTCTGCTGGTTTAAAAAATACTTTCATGATAATATTGTAACAGTGACAGTCTGTGCTTAAAAATGAGGTGTTCTTACCTTTGTGCAACTGCCCTAAAGGGATGCAAGAGTGATAAATGTTTCAAAATTATTATTTCTTTGGATATGTTGAGGCTAGAAACACGAAATTTGACATAGTGGTTACCTTTAAGATGTAAATGCTCCCTAAGAAAAGTTTTAGAACAGTTAGGGCTAGAAATGTGAAATTTGGTATGGTAGTTACTTTTATGACAAGCATGCTCTCAGTCAGAGCAATTTCTAAAATTTCAAAATTTAACCTTTTTAGGGACAAAATAATTCTGTTGCTGAAATGATTGAATGACACCAGAAGTTATGAACAAATTTATTTTAAAATACGTAAAAGCTTTTCTTCATGTACATTATAAAAGCAAAATTTTATTACAAAATTCTGGTGTGATTGTGGTATGTAGGGATTAAAATTAAGTGGTATAAATAATATCCCATTGTCCTTCAAAGTGATAAAAGAAAATGCAATAACTACCATAATGAATTAAAATGACAGTACTAAAGAAATATGATTGGCAACTCTTTAAGAAAGTACTGGATATTGTTGCACAAAAGTGACGGTTAAATATGCTAACTAAACCAATGTTTTCCAACTCATTACTTAATGGCATTTTAATTTTTATGTTATTCAAGTTATACCAATACTGTAATAAAGAAACAGTTGTTTGTTTGTAAGAAATAGATTCTGAGGCTACTGAACCAATTAAAAACATTCTTTCACTATATGATAACAAAGTTCCCAAGTAGAGACTGCATTGTATCTGTTGTTTGGAAAGGGGCTGGCTTTAAATGTGTTGGAATAAAAATTTTCTCATTAATTGAAGTATGTTCACCTAATGCAGTACAAGAATGAGGTTTCCTCAAAATGTTACTTAATTAGCAATTATAAAGTAATTCATCGCAGTATAATTTCCCCTAATGTAAATAGTCACACAAATACCATTTGGCATTTTAAACAACCACATGTGCAAAGCCGCAGGTTTTGCTAATAATATGCTAGTATGTGTACTGTCATACAATAATATATACATTAAACTTTTTTCTTGTCATGAATAAATTCATTTATTGAAAATTAAATTATCAGGAATCAATACAGAGTTTTTTTTTGTTTTCCTTGGGCCTATTTTGTGAAATGTAAAAGTCATTTTTGGGGAAATTATTATATTTTTGTGAAAAAAAGAACATTTTGTAAGAAAGATGAAGTCCAGTTACTCATTTGCACCAACCAATTTGTTACTAACTTCTTTAAGTCCTTCTGTTAAAGGTTTTCTTTCTGATGAAGTTGTTTTGTTTGCAAATTACACATTTTAAAATTTAAAAAAAAAAAAAAAAAAATGAAGGGTATGTTTTTATGGAATGGAATTTTGTGAATGGGTCTGTTTTATTAAAAGGAATTTGTAAAGGGGCCTGTTTTATTAAGAAAAGAAGTTGTGAAGGATCATGTTTTAATAAATGGATTTTTGTGAAGGGATCTAAATAAACCTCAAGTTTTGTCTGGATTGACTCCTGTTTGATTCTTTGTAAAATTTCTCTCTAAACAAAATGCAGTTATTTATCCCTCAAAATAAGTATTTTTAAACCATTAATATTAGAATGTTTTACACAAGTATAATAAAGAAAAAAGTGATTATTTTATAAAGAGAAAATGTCTTAAAATAATGTTACTTTTTTAATAGGAGATGTAAGATTTGCTGAATTGAAAGGGAATGGAAATGCCCTTGTGAGATTTGGATCTGTACAAGATGCCCAGCGTGCAGTCGGTATCCTTTTCTGCTGAAATGTTAATTTTTTATATTTTAAAAATTGTATGGATAAATCACTATTTCACTTTTAAACTCTATCATTTCTATAATTCCTATTTTAAATGCTAATATTATAAAAATTGGAAAACAATTGGATTTAGTTTTTTTCCCTTCCTTTGTAATAATAATGTGTTATGCATGTGAAATGTTACTTTTTTTGTGTTGGAAACCAGGGCTCAACAAATTGGATAAAAATTTAGTAGAAAGAAAAAATTCTAGTCAGCAGTAAAAAAAAAACATTTATCCTCCCTGCCCCCCTGTCTTTAATTGATAGTAGTATATTTTGATTTGCCTTAAACCTTCAACTTAATTAATAGATTAAATGTAATATAAATTAATTTTTTCAGTGAAACATCAAAATTGCAGTATTTACTTATGCATTTTGTACTCTTTTTTTTCACTATTTATTCAATTGTAAAAATAAGGGTTGCGAAAAATATTTTTTTTAAAGGTATAAAATATAGCAATATCATACAAGAAAAGCAATTGTTTTTTTACTTCAGTTTTTTTTTCCCCAAGAAATTATATTGGCAAAACACTGACCAATATCCTTAAACACTCAGTTTTAGGGCACTTTACGTTTACTTTAGATAACAAAAATAAACAAATAACACAGTTCATTTTCCCAGAGTTATTTCTTCATTTTAAAAGTAATTTTACCCAATTAAATTATTAATATAAACTCTATAACAAGTTACTTAATAAGAAACTTATTACCAATTGGAATTTACATGCAAATTTGCAACTTCTGCAGAGTTTTACTGAACACATTTTCTCACATAGGTCTTTAAAATTTGTATTTTTCTAATTTTACTTTTTAGCTACGGCCATCTGCCACACGTGCCTTCATATATTTTTGGATATTTTGTTTTCCAAAAATTTGGTCACCAATGGTGATCTGGCAACAATTAATAGCAAAAAAGTCTTCAAATTAGTAGCAAAAATGTTTTTTAAGTAAAAAAACCTTTAGCTGTGAGTTTTTTTAGCTAATGCATTTATTTAAAAATTGCATTTATGATCCAACCTTCTATAATCGCCTTTTCTTTGTATTCTAAGAAGTTACTCCAGATTAATCCTTGGAATTGCTATTGGCTAAACTACTATTCTACCCTCACCTTAATATCATCATATACAGTTTTCCTAATTTTGAGTAAACTTGGGTTTTATTTCTTGATTGATGAACTTTACAAATATAAATCTAAACTTTAACTATCAGATAGTAGGCAGCAGCCCAGTAGGCAACAACACTTTTTAAAGTGATATTGTACAAGCTGATTTTCAAATATATATTTGATTTTACTTAATCACAAAAACAAACATCATCTGTCACGACCACAGTGGATGCTGCCTTAGGAGATTCAACATTGCACAGTCAAAGCAAAATTAAGCAGTATCTTGATTATAGATGACTGCCAGTGTAGTTGTAGCAACATCCATAATCAGGATATACAATTTTGATTTGACTATGCAATGATGCAGCTTTCACCGTGATTGCAACATCTGACATCTGTTTTCGTAATTAAGATCAATTTTTACATATTTGAAAATCAACTTGCATGAAATCACTTAAAAATGTGCTGCTGTCTCATAAGCATTTTTTTTAATCCTAATCATCTCACTGAATAATATTTGATTGAAGAAAGTGTCAAAGTGCAATTCTTTTACGAAGAGGAAAATTTTGCCATTTGATTGAAACAGTGCCGAAACTAGCCTTTTTGGCGCCTGGGGCAAACATGGATTTTGGCCCCCCCCCCTCCGAAAAGAAAATTTACAAAGCGAATTTTTTCTATGTTTCTAAAATTTAAAGTATATAATCAGATAATCTGTGTAATACTGAACTAAGTAATCAGCTTTGTCAAATACTGATTCATTAAAACCTTGAAAATGGAATCGAAAGGAACCGAAAAATATTCCGCTTTATACAGGTTTTCATCTTAGGAAGTGTAATTATTGATATTCTCAGGGGCGGATTTAAGGGTTCGCGATGGTCTTAATCGCGAGGGGGCCCGCAAAATCCTCTTTTGAGTTTGAGAAAAATTATTTTTTGATCAAAGGATTTTCTTAGCACTTTTTTTTAATTAGTATTACTACATAATTTTCATGTAATTTAAATAGAGTATTTTTTATACCATTTGCTATTCCCAGAAATGCTTCAGTTATGTTTAAATCTTTTTCCTTGTCTTCTTTTCTATTAGCAATTATCAGAACTGTGAACGGTTGTGGAGGGTTGGGGTGAGACTCAAACTTGGATCTGACCTGAAAGGAACCATGTTACTGTTAGAGATTTTTATGACGATTTAATTACACAGATTCAGAGTCTAATTAAATCAGATCTGATAAATCTAAATCTGGATCGTGATACTGGGGCCCAAGATTTAGGGGTCCCCCCACACTTGGTATGCTGTTTACATAAAGCTGATATTTAGAATGCATTTGACTTTGTTACTGATTATAATCGATATTTTGCATTTTTAAAGTAGGATAAGATTAAAAGCAAAAATAAATTGAGCTTGACTATTACAGGGGCACACGATGTATTTGCCCCAGAAATTTACATCTGGATTTAAAAAATAATTACAGCAAAAGAATGGGGCGGCAAAACACGTAAGAATGGGAAAAAGTCGATTTTTTTTTTTTTTTTTTTTTTTTTTTTTTTTTGGCAAAGATAAAGGCAGAGACGACTTTATTAGCCATGGCACCCTGTACGAGGTTCTTTTCTGCGTCTCTACAAATGCTATATTCTTAAAAAAGAAAAAAGGGGAGGAGAGGTTACTATTTTATCTTGCATATGTTTCTCATCCCCTTAGTTTTTAGTGTCGTTAGCAATAGCCAACCTCGCGCCCTTTATAGCCGGATCTGTATGTAAAAAAGTAATTGTAACAAATGGTATGGCGGCATTTTCCATTTATCTGGAAATGGCCAGAGGACGAGAAAATAATTTGGAAGGATAAAGGCAGGGACGGCTGCAGTTTTATTAGTCATAGCAACTTGGGTATGTTTTTCTCCCTGCACCCCTACAAATGACATTTTTTTTTTTTTTCAAAAAAAGTTTTAACAAAGAGTTTTATTTTGCGTATTTTTCAAATTATCCTTTCAAATATTATTTGTTTTTAGTATTCCAGGCAGTCGCCCAACCTCGCCCCCTCTAATAATACTAGATTGGATCTGGATAAAAAAAATAATTTCAGCAAAAGTAACAGGCCGGCATATTCTAGTTGCCGCCAAGGGCGGCAAAACGCTTAAAAAACTTTCACAAAAAGAGGAGTAAACAACTTTTTGGAAGATAAAGCCAGGGGCGGTTCCGGCTTTACTAGCCATTTTTTACTGTACCTCTATAAATGCTATACTTAAAAGAAAAAGATTTTACTGAGAATTTTACTTTGGGCATTCATCCCCCAATTTGTGTTTATTGTCCAGGGCAGTCACCCCTTGCTCATGATAAAATGGAAAAAGAAAAAAGCTCCACGTTGTGAGAAAAGGGGAAAAATAGAACAGCCTTCATGGAATATTTTATCTAATAGAAAAGTCAAAGTGAGGGAATCGTTTGCCAATTATCCATGCTGGACAGTGCAGTACCGTATCCAGATGACGTTGAACACTGTCATACACAAACATGAGTAGGGACTGACCTTGAAAAATGTTAGTGATTATCCTAAGCCACAGGAAGAGATTTAAATGATGGACGACATAGACATGATACATTTGGAATGGGAGAAAGAAAATAGCCTAAGAGAACAGTTCGTTTTTTATTCATTTGCTATCTTGTATTGTAGACGAATCTTTTTATCTATTTGTCAATTTTAATGCATTTGGTTGTTTTTCTTTTGGATTTTCCGGCTGCGAGTCTTTTTATACAAATTTCTTATATATATACATTTATCAAACAACAAACAAAACCTGCATTTGGCTTCACCTTCTGTTTTGTTGGCACCCGGGGCACGTGCCACCTCTGCCCCCCCCCCCCCCCCTTAGTTTCGGCTCTGGATTGAAATATTTTTATCTTTTTAATATCCAATATGTAAGTGATTGTGAAGTACAAATTTGTGTTCAGTCATCTCTTTACTAGAAAATATTTTTTTTTTAGCCTTTTTCACTTTTTTTTTTCCTTTTGATTTTAAATAGTGATATTTATTTATGTATTTCAATTAAATGTACACAACTTTATTACAATTCTATTTTATTATGCCGATTTTCTACTACAGCCAAATAAACTGATATGGTTCCTTAGGTAAGATAATTCTGTGTATACAAAGATAGTAATATGTTGAACAATTTAAATCTGTTTATATGTATTCTTTAGTTTATCTGCCTTGACTTGAATTTTAGATTTGATGAATGGTTTTAGAATGGATGGGAGATCTATTCAAGTTCGGCTTTACTGAAGTGATGGTTAAAAATTGTCGCTCTTTACTACACTTAACACTGTATCAACAACATTGTATCACACAGCTTCTTCTGACATTGCTCCATAAATCATTGTGGGATTGAATATAATTTCATATTCAGTATCTAGATGTATTTTATCTTGTTTGTACATGTTCTTTTATATCTACCAAAAAAGAAAAAAAAAACCACCTTGCATTGGATGAATTAATGCATAGAATACTAGTTAATTCATAGACATTATAGGTTTTAATGATCCTAGTCGTCAAATCACATTTTATTTGTTTAAAATTGGAAGACATTCCATTCTTTTGGAACAAATATTTGTTTTCATGTTATCACTTAAGGAAGTATTTATTGATATATTTAGGCATTAAAACCATATTTTTCTTTCTTTTATAAACCTGTTAAATGTTCCTTTATTAAAAGGAAAAAAAAACATCTTTTGTTCTACCCTTTTGGATGCATTAGAAGATTTTAATAGAAAAAAAATTTTGTTAATATTTTAAAAAACTGACTGTATTGTACTTTCAATAAAATGTCTTTATCCTCAATTAATGTTTTCATACTTAATTCAATTAATGTTTTCATACTTAATTCAATTAATGTTTTCATACTTAATTCAATTAATGTTTTCATACTTAATGTTACATGGTATGGTAGTATTCATCTTCAAGTGGATTTTTAACATGTTGACTGCATAGGATGTGGATCCGTGTCTAGTCATTCATTAGCGGGGTGCGGCGGAGATAGATTCACATCCTGTCCAGACTTGCATGCAATGCATTAGTTTAGCTACAGCATTTACATTGAGCATACAAAATTTTGTCTGCATATAAATAAAGTATCTTAATTGACATGTTTGTCAGCATTTTGTGTGTGTGAGAGTGAGTGAGATCCTGGTATCAATGGTATTTCCCAACCCTTTAGTTCTTTTTGTTGATCAGTATTTTTGTTTTTTATAGATCAAAGTATATATAATATGATCTAATATTCGAAATATTTTTAGCTTTGCTGAATAAAAGAATAAACACAAATCAAATCTGCATCATTTTTTTTTCCTTTCAGACACTAGTGAAGGCAAATCCGTATCTGTTAGTCTTGAAAATGAACATTTCATTCAATTGTAGTGCTAATGATGCAGATCTGCATCCAAGTAGTAAGATACGTGAAAATGAGTTAACGTGCCATCTGTGTGATAGTAATAAAATTTTTATAGCCATATGGACTTTTTCTGGATTGAAAACCAGACTGCATCTAGTCCGCGACTACAGATAATGTTTTGCAGTCAAGGTGTTAAAACATACATTATATACTTCATTAATTCCTTAAAAAAGTTTAAATGTAAAAAGAGTGAAAAGCTTATACAGTGGGTGATCAGTTAACGAACACTTTCGCGAGAGATTTTTATGTTCGGTTAACGAACACTTCACAAAACAAAGCCAAGAAGAAGCAATGCTGTGTTTCAGATTTGCAGAACTGTATTTACTTGTCTCTATTATCGACTTAGACAACTTTTTAACAGTTGTATACTTATGGCCTAATTCATGGACTACAGGGGGTTCAAGTCCTACATTTTAGGGCTACCAAATTATTAGAATGATCAGATTAAAAACATTAATTTTTATATTCTGTGTACCTTTTTAAGGAAATATTTTTAATTGCAAATTAATTATTTTAATTGAATTTTAACTCCTAAATTATTAACAGGCTTTTGGCTCCACATCAGGCCTTGCAGCAAATAAGATCTCTTAGAGAACTAAAGGAGTTTTTGATAGGTCAAAGTGATAAACTGGTATGATTTAATGCTGTAGTCAATGAATGTGATCTTAAAAGTTTAAGTCCATTTTTTTTTAAGTACGCAACGACATGGACAAAGCCATCAAAATACGATCTGTCCATATTAAATATGGAAAAATTTGGTATAATTTATATTAATTTTTATATACTACTAGCTAATTCGCCCGGCGTTGCCCGTACCCGAAATATTAATAATCTGTTCTATACGAATATGACTGAAATCTGTAAAGCCATCGAAATCAAGTCGAATGAAGCAAACTTCGTCATAATCGGGCTCATAAAACCCAAGATCGGAAAGCGCATCCTGGCGGTCGAAAGTGCAGCTAAAATATTTAAGGCTATAGATATCAAGTCGAATGAGCCTAACCCCGTCGTATTCGGGTCCATAGAACCAGATATACTCCTATAGTTCTACTTTCCACCACCAGGGGGCGCAGTCTGTTCTGGAAGAGGCTTTTTCAGAACACTTGACCCAACCAAATTTCCTAGTAGAATTGAAATTTAACTACGGGTAAACATTGCCAAAATAGCGGAAATCGCGAAAGTGGGTTATGTAATCGATCGGTTTCTAAAGGGTTAATGTAGATATTTTTTAAAACCCAACAATGCATTTTGAAGAAAATGAACGTGTCTATGATCTGGAGTCTACTGTTTGTCCGTACTTGCATTTCCCGAGTCGATGCCGATTTTTAAATCTGGACCAAAAAAAGGAAATTCGCGTGAGTGAGTTTTGAAAAGGATTTTTTTTTCGGAGGGTTAAAATTAATTTTTTTCAAAACGGATACCAGATTTTAAAAAACAAAGGGATATAGATTAGGCACGGTATTTTTAGTTTTTCGTATCTTGTTTATAAACGCCAAGATATGAGAAATAGTTTAAAAAGCGAAATTGACTTACGGTTAAAAACGTTTTCGAAAGGGTTAACGTGATTTATTTTTTAAACTAAAGGTTTCTGCCCAAACCCGATAGAATGTAGATGTCCTTAGGTGTGTTTGCTTTTTGTTTGGTTATTTTAGAAAGCCGATGCCAGATTTAATATATAGCAGAAAATCTGAATTCGCAAAAGAGAGTCCTGTGCACGAATTTTTTTTTTGAAGGGTTAATATTCGTATTTTTCAAAAACAAATACATATGTCGAAAAAGGAATAAATGTAGATATTGTCTGGTATTTTTAGTTTTTCGTACCTGTCTCTGAATCGCCGATGCGAAATTTTAAAAATTACCAAAATCGCAAAAATCACAAAACGGCATACAGAAAATATACTTTTTCGAAGGGTTAATTTTTGTATTTTTTAAAACCAAAAGTGGCTTTGAAAAGGACAAAAACAGTTCTTTAATTTGGTGACCTTCGTTTTTCCGTATATTTTGTATTCCGGTAGATGCAAGGCTCGGAAAACGGGAGAAAATAAAAAACACGAATTCGATTCTTTTTGATTATTTTTTTTGAAAGGGTTAAATGTAAAATTTTTTCAAACCAATCAGATAGTTTGAGACGTAAAAGTATGTTCTTTTAGAATATGTAGACGGTTTTTCCGTATTTTTAGCCCTTTTTCCATGGCGAATTTAGAAATACTTTAAACAAAAACGGAATGTCTTCTGCTTTCTTTCTTCTGTTCTGGAAGATACGGAAATTGGTTTCTGCACATGTGCCAGCTTGCTTCAGAATAATGACTTTTTTATTTGTGATCTTTGATCAGTTTTTAATTGATAACTACTTTAATTTTCAAAATTTTAAAATTCTGAGGCTCAGGTATACCAGGAGTGTGTTTGGACTACCTAAATCTAAATTTACAGACTTCTAGGTGCGCTAAATTTACCTAGCCATAGCCAACAGACACACACACACACACACACACAGAGCGAAACTTTCTTTTATTAGTATAGATTGTTTTTAAGAACGAATTAATCGAATTCCCATACAAATCTATACTAAATCTATGATTGGTTAACGAACAATTCAGTTAGCGAACATTGTTTTGGAACGGATTAAGTTCGTTAACCAATCACCCACTATATATATATAAACTGTCTACATGCTTTACCAAAGCTTTTTTTTCAAGATGACAAGAATTTTCTGTAAAGGTACTTCTAGTTTTCTAAAAGTTTTTATTTAACACCTTTATAGCAATTAATGAAGTCATTATCTAGGTGTTCGGATTTACTTTATATTTGCTTAAATTATTTTATTGGATATTGTGTAGATGGATATTTTTTTTAATATGGAGCATTCAAACACCATTTCGTTAAGCAGGCTGGCTACAAACCAGGAAATCCAGAAAGCATCAAACTTTTTGGGCAGCAGATTATTTTTAGAATAAATTTGCTTTATATTTGTGCCAGGGAAAAATTAAGGAACTTTTCTTCTCAATTTCTGTAACCATCCTGTTCGCAGGGTTGTGCTCCAGATAAAATAAATAAAAAGTGAATGGAATTAAAGTTTGAACTTATTGTTACTCTCTCCAACAATATAAGATCTGCTTTAATGCAAATAGTTTGGTTTATTCAACTTTGGAAGAAATATTATATATAGCCCAGTTTTGATAGGTGATGTTAAATCTATTGTCCATGTTTTATTTATTTCCTTTTTTTATCCTCTCATCTTTTATTCTCGTGATGCATATTTTGTAATATGTAACGTGAATTAGAAATTGTTTACTACTGTTTTAAATATTTTCATGGAATAAGGTAGAAATTTCTACTGCTGAATAAAATTATGAGTATTTTGAAAGCTTAAGAAGTTAATTTACTTTTTTCTGTATGCTTTAAGTTATTAATTGGCGTCCGCATTATCTTTTAGAAAGCTGAGGTGTTAAAATAACATCTTTTTGAACGCTTTAACTAACATTTTGGCGTCCGCGACAGTACTAGATTTATTGAAGCAAGATGTTTCGAGCCGTAAAAGGTTTTAAAAAAGCCGATTTAAAATTTGTAGTAGAAGAACTTGGTGAAACAATTCCGCAAGATTATACGATTGGAACCCTAAAAGAAATAATTTTGAATAGTAAGGAATATAAACAGGATCCTGATTTTGTACAAGAAATTTTATCAACAGCCATTGCTGAAAGAAAAGAAAAGATGTTGAGAAGAAGTTAGAGAATGAAAAGAAGTTACAATTAGAAAAGGAGAAAGAGAAGTTGGATCAAGAAATACAGTTGAAAAAATTGGAATTAGACTATCAATTAGAATTAGCAAAAATCCAATCACAAGGGCAAATTCAAGGTGAGTACATTTCAACTGTTAATGAAACTATTGATTCTAAACGAAAATTTACGTTACCTAGGTTAGAATTTCGTCAATTTGATGGAGATTTAAAAGAGTGGCTACCATTTTGGAGTCAATTTGAACAGATTCATACGGATGAGAATATTGTGCCCGAAAATAAATTCCAGTATTTGATTCAAGCAACTGTAGCTGGATCTAGAGCGAGAGAAGTTGTAGATAGTTTTCCGCCAACTGGCGCTAACTATGCCAAAGCTATAGAGAGTCTTCAGGCTCGTTTTGGTCGGGAAGATCTTTTAGTTGAAGTATATGTTAGAGAATTATTGAAATTAATTATATCAGTACAGTCAAAAGAAAAGTTTTCTCTTACATCCTTGTATGTTAAACTTGAATCGTATTTAAGAGCTCTTGAGACATTGGGAGTCACAACAGATAAATGCGCCTCAATATTATATCCAATGGTAGAATCTTGTTTTACTGCAGAATTTTTAAAAGCGTGGAACAGAACCTATACGTCTTCTGCTATTTCCGATCCGAAAGAACGCCTAGATAATTTAATGAAGTTTATTAAAAGTGAAGTTGAAGGCGGTGAAAGAATAAATTTGGCAGTAGCAGGTTTTGGCTTCGTGAAAAAAGATGATGATAGAAACTTTAGAAAAAGGAAAGGTTACACCGATGTTTCTAAACATTTACCAACTGCTGCTACTCTATTAACAACTTCTTCAAAGCAAGACTTAAGAAAAAATTGCGTTTTTTGTAACAGAAGACATCTGAGTTCAGAATGTTTCTCAGCACGGAAGATGAGTTTTAGTGAGAAGCAGAATATATTGAAAGACAAAAGGTGTTGTTTTTTATGTTTGACGTCAGGCCACACAACGAAACAATGTAAAGCTATCTTGAAGTGTTTCATTTGTGAAAAAAAACATGCATCTGTAATGTGTCAAATGCTCGATAAAAACAAATTAAATGAAAGGAAAGGGGAAGAAGAATCGTCTGTAAATGAAGTAAATATGGCTAATGTCAGTAGAAATCCCAAGGTCTTTCTTCAGACACTCAAAGCAAAAATCACTTCAGATAACAAAAAGAAAGTTGTTCGACTGATTTTAGACTCAGGTTCACAGAGATCGTATATTTTAAAACATTTAGCCGAAGAAATGAAGTATTTACCTCTTTGAGAAGAAAAAGTCGCTCATTCCCTTTTTGGCAGAGTCATAACAAAAGAATTTAATCATAACTACTACAAGATAAGATTAAGCGATTTGAAAGAAAATTTTAAATGCAATTTTGAGGTTTTGGATCAAAACATCTGCGAAAATGTTATGCCTGTAGGGAAAGGATCCTGGTATAAAGAATTATCGGAAAAAGGCATCACTCTGACGGATATTCATGAGACTCCTGAATCTATTAAAGTATTGATTGGAGCCGATGTAATTGGAAAATAGGTCGTAGAGAAATGTTGTCGTCTGGACTAGTAGCACTGGAAACACATTTAGGATGGACCTTAATGGGAAAATTGCCTCAAGATAATGTATCTAAAGAAAACTTAGCTTTAACAGTTACATCTATGTTCGTGAATGAAACAGAAATTAGCGATTTATGGAAACTAGATTTACTTGGAATAAATTATCCAATTGAAAAACAATCTAAAATGGAGATTGATCATCAGGTAAAAGAGCATTTTTTACAGACAGTAAATATGAATGAAGATAATCGTTATGAAATTTCTTTGCCATGGGTGGAAGACATACCACCTTTACCTGATAATTTCAGTTTAGCCAAGAAAAGATTAATTAATGTTACAAACAAGTTGCTTACCAATAACTTTTATCAAAAATATGAACAAGTGCTTTTAGGCTGGCTTGATAATAAAATTATTGAGGAAATTCCCGAGTCGGAAATGAATCTTTACGGAAACTATTTGCCTCATCGACCAGTAATAAAAGAAAGCAGTACAACTCCCATTCGTCCAGTGTTCGACGCATCAGCTAGAATACAGAACCATCCATCTCTGAATCAGTGTTTACATTCTGGACCAAATCTCACTGAATTAATTCCTGACATTCTCTTGCGTTTTAGAGAAAAGAAATTTGGCGTTGTAGCTGATATCAGGAAAGCATTTTTACAAATCGCTGTACGGAAAGAAGATCACGACTTTTTGCGTTTCTTGTGGTGGAACGATCCAGAAGAGAGAAATATTAAAATGTTTCGACATGCTAGAGTCGTGTTTGGAGTAAAAAGTTCCCCGTTTCTTCTTGCTTCCGTCATAGAATATCACATAAAAAACGATGAAGAATACGATCCGCATCTTAAACAGCAATTACTGAGAAGCTTTTATGTTGACAATGTCGTTGCTAGTGTCCATACGCAAAAAGAATTAGAAAAGTTTATTGCTGATTCTAAGTGTCTTATGGCTAAAGGTGGATTTGATTTGAGAGGATGGGAACATCAGAAGAAAGAAAAAATGGCGAAGAAACTGCTGTACTGGGATTACAATGGAACAGATTTCTAGACGTTTTGAAGGTTAATGTAAGCTGGACGAAAGATATAAATTTAGAAAAAATAACTAAACGAATCATGCTATCAGTTGCACATAAAGTTTTTGATCCTATTGGTTTTACGTCTCCTGTTATGATTTGTCCCAAGATGATGTTGCAGAAAACATGGAAAGAAGGTATCGCCTGGGATGAAGAAATTGCAAGTGATCTAAAATATGAGTTTATTGAATATTTTACAAGAAATTCAGATTCCAAGATATATCCAGTTCACCCCGGATAATGTAAAAGACTGTACTCTTCACACATTTTGTGATGCAAGTCAGTATGCGTATGCTGCTGTTATATTTTTGAGGATAGCAAGTGAAGATCATGTTGAATTATTCCTTCTTGCTTTGAAATCCCGCATAGGTCCTTTAAAATGTGCAACAATACCTAGAATGGAACTTTTAGCTGCTTTGATTGGTGCCAGATTGGCTAAATTAGTAACTGACGCATTGGGCTGGGAAGAAATGGAAAGCTATTTTTGGAGCGATTCCACGACGGTTCTTGCATGGATATCTCGAAAAGAGAACTGGTCTGTCTTTGTTAGAAACAGAGTTCAAGAAATCAAAAATTTGAGTGATCCTGTTTTATGGAAACATATACCTGGTGAAATGAATCCAGCAGATCTGCCATCTAGAGGCTGTAAAGCAAAGAAGCTGGTATTTCTCAAATGGTGGGAGGGTCAATCTTGGCTTCGAAATCCTGAAGAATATTATAAATATATGAATTTCAAATGTCAAAACATAAATGAAGAAGAAATTGAAAAAGAGAAATTGAAGTCTACAAAATTACTGGTTAATGTTGATAAAAGTCCAGAGAAAACCTGGTACTACCGGTATTTTTCCAGTTATGAAAAAATTGTGCGTCTTGTTGGTTGGATACTATGTTTCAGACATAATTCTTCTAATCCAAAAGAACAAATTAGAGGAGAATTGACAAGTCATGAATTTAAGAAAGCAGAAACGAAGATAATTTGGATGATACAACAGGAATGTTTTTCCCATGAAAGCGATGAGAGATTGAAAACTCTTGAGACGTTTAAAGATCAACAAGAAATAATACGTGTAAAGACTCAAATTATGTATAGACAAGACAATATGGATTTCCTCACACCTATGGTTGTTCCTTCAAATCATGAAGTTACCAAACGATTAATTTTACATTTTCACCTCAAAAATTGTCATGCAGGTCCTCAGATTCTTTTAAATTTGCTTAGAGAAAAATACTGGATTCTGAATGGAAGAAGAACTGTTACTTCTGTTTTATCCAAATGCACCATTTGTAAAAGATTTAATTCTAAGAATTTGGAATCTTCTCCTGTTTCTCTACCAGAAAATCGAGTAAAAGATGCAGCAGTATTTCAAATTATTGGTCTTGATATGGCTGGCCCTCTATTTCTTAAAAATAATCAAAAGAGTTGGGTTATCATATTTACATGCGCTATCTACAGAGCTGTGCATTTTGAACTTGTTACTTCAGCATCTACAGAGGCTTTTTTGATAGCTTTAAGAAGATTTGTATCACGCAGAGGAAGATGTCCTATTATATATTGCGACCATGGTCCGAATTTTATTGGTGCAGCTAATTTTTTGAAAAGATTGAATTGGAGTCGCATAGTGAAGTATGGAGCAACCAATTCAATTGAATGGAAATTCAACCCACCGACTGCTGCATGGTGGGGCGGATGGTGGGAGAGACTGATTAGAGTGGTGAAAGATCTATTAAAAAGAGTCTTAGAACAAGCCTGTTTGAACTATGAAGAGATGATAACTGTATTGGCTGATTGTGAAAGTATTATAAATTCTCAACCACTAACTTACATGTCAGAGAAAGAATCTATCAAACCCATATCTCCAGATATGTTTTTGAAAGACATTCATGAGTGTGATTTACCAAACGTTGATGCAATCGAGGAAAACTCTCTCACTAGAAGACTTAAATATAGGCAAGAACTGCAAAAGGATCTAAGAAATCGATTTAGATCAGAATATTTAGGTCTACTTATCCAACAGCCGATCGGGAGACGATTCCAACGTTCAGTGGCTGTAGGAGATATAGTCTTGGGGGGAGCAGATAACAAGAAAAGAATTAACTGGCCATTAGGACTTGTTATAGAGGTGTAAGATGGAAAAGTTCGTCTTTTAAAGTTACAAACGTCTCAATCGCAGATACTTCGGCCTGTTCAAAGAATTTATCCTCTAGAAGTGTCATCGAGTGATTGTACCAAAATTAATTTTCCTAAACCAACTTTGAATGAAACTCAGGTTAAGCTTTCAAAGAACGAATCTCAAGTTAAAAAGACTAGATCTGGTAGATTGATAAAAATGCCAGAGAGACTTGATTTATAATGTTCATGTAAATGTATTTATTTAATGTGAAGTTTTGATTATACGACATAATTAAAAGGTGGGAGGATGTTAAATCTATTGTCCATGTTTTATTTATTTCCTTTTTTTATCCTCTCATCTTTTATTCTCATGATGCATTTTTTGTAATATGTAACGTGAATTAGAAATTGTTTACTACTGTTTTAAATATTTTCATGGAATAAGGTAGAAATTTCTACTGCTGAATAAAATTGAGTATTTTGAAAGCTTAAGAGGTTAATTGACTTCTTTCTGTATGCTTTAAGTTATTAATTGGCGTCCGCATTATCTTTTAGAAAGCTGAGGTGTTAAAATAACATCTTTTTGAATGCTTTAACTAACAGGTATCACATGTCTAGCCCTCTGAGGGCTTTTCTGCATTTTCGCATAAATGCTTATAAAATTAATATTAATTGAAATTTTCTTTCACGGTTTGTTCTAAAATACACTTCCCATCTTTTTATCATACATATACCTTAAAGTACAATTCTATTACAAATATTTATGTCTGCAGCTGATTTAAGTTGTTTTTGGGAAACAGAAAAATACGAGCAAAACGCTTAGAGGGCTAGGCAATTGTTGAGAATTTTAAAGTTTTAAAATATAATTTTATTGCAGGATTACGTAGCTGCCCACCTCAAAATAAAAAAATTCAGAGCATGAAGGAAAAAAATAGGAGTAAGATTTACAATACAAAACTCTCGCTACTAAATTTTCAAGGCTTTTATATATATTTTGTTTTAATGGACCCCATCCTTCTAAATGGGAAAAATTCACTTACCTGAAAAACTGTGACTTTCAATTTTCAAGATTATCCTGAAACTTATCTAAACATTCTTTAAAAGAAACTAAAAAAAAAAACATTTCATTGCTTAAGAAAAGAGTCAAGGCATTTACTTTCACAATGACAACCATGTTATCACACCATACTTATATAATGTTACAGAAAAAAACATTCTAAAGTTAAAAAAAATTTTCAATGTATTTTTTCGTTTTATTCTTTTGTTTAAATAATAAACATCAACTAAAAATTCATCGAAAGAAATAGACTGTGTAAAAATACTCTTGAAAATGAAAAAAACAAAATCTTGAAAAATTAAGATTTTTCTGGGAAATATCAGATTTTTAGAGTACGGTGAAAATATTTGGGAAACTCAGGTTTTTCTTTTTGCGCATTTGCCAACTGTAAGGATACATCACAATTGTTTAGATATCTCTTTACTTTACAATGTTTTACTATCTACCCCTTCTTTTTCTCCAAAACATTACTTCTACCTTCTAAACACCAGTAAAACTTGTAAGACCTAAAGGTGCATTAGGCCTTAGGGACTGCCATAGAAGTTGATTCTAAAAAGGGCTCTGCAGGTCAAGGTCAAGAACCACTGTGATAAGAATAAATTTAAAAAAAACAATAGTAAATTGAGTGACAGAAGGAAAGGCATATTTTTAATGTGATATTTTTTCAAGTAAAAGTCAGTGTACAAAATACTAAAACAAACCATCTCTATTCTCCTATGATACAGAACTAATTTATAAACGGCACTGTCGTGGTTGAAGTGGATTGTAGAGACGTATATTCCTTTTAATAGTTTTCATTGACACTTAACCAGCGCATGGACACGCAAACATAAATTTTGCATCTGATTAACATCATAATGATTACAATTGATTTGATTAATATACACCACACATTGGGTGGAGTCTGAGAATAGTGTGCGGATGCTTAGTCAATCCGACAGCTTAATGACTTTTTTTTTTTTTTTACTGAATGCTCACTAAATGGAGCTAATGTTTTTACAGATTGCTCGCTAGGTGGCCAATATACTTCCGGAACGAACCAGGCAGTCTGACTCTGTTTGAATAGCAGTTTAAATAGAATTCAACTTAAATTTATGAAACTTGTATACACATAACCCACATAAAATGGAAATATTTGAAAAAAAAAAAATTAATTTGGCAGTCATTTTTTATGCAATGTATACATTGCTATAGATATGAGAATAATTTAATTAGAGTAATGTAAAAAAAAAAAAAAAAAAACACATAACAAAGACAAGTAAACAAAAACAGAAGCGTAGCTTTCCTTTTTTCAGTAAAATGTGATTAAATGATTCAAATGTGTTCATTTACATACAGTCTGCTGAAATAAATTCATACATCCATATCTATCGCAACAGCAACCTCTCCGTTTGAATACGCGCACGAAAGTGGAATAAACTTTGTTACATAGAATATGTTTTTCGTAATATGGAGACTAATTTACATGTTAATGATGTTCAAAGTCAAGGTTCTGAAGAAAATTTCGTTAAAGGGAAGTTCCACTGTATGTATGAAAAGACTTCCTCAAAAAACTTGTTGAAAGATGGATCTGTGGCATTTTTATTGACATATAATGACATCTTACTTGAAACAAAATACAGTGAAACCTGTGCATAACGATACTATAGGGACCTAGATAAAATATCGTTATAGACAGGTTGGACATACAAAATTATATATTTTAACTGTAAATAAGTAATAAGTAAATAAAAATATACATAAAAAGATAAGAGCATAAGTTTATTTGGTAAGAAAATTGCAGAAACAAAAATTATTAAAAAAAAAAAAAATCTTAATTTTGTTTGCTTACTTTTTGATGCAAATGACATCTGCATGCATGTATGTGTTTCAGCCCGTTTAACGAGTTCAGATGAACGTCTGAAACATTTGGTACTGTTGATACTGATCAATTTCCAAAATGATTTTGAACTTTTCTTCAAATGACAATGCTCTATGCTGAGCCATCACTTAAAATGAATAATGAAAAATATGAGCACATAAAAATTAATTGCAATGAAAATGCAATCAGTCTGAAGTGAATGGCATCTAACTTAGGAATGAAAAGATTCGTCAGTGACTAATTGAACTCTGATAAAGAGGTAACACTCTTCACAATCCCCTATCTGCAAAAGTTGGACAATGATCATGAAGATAGAGAGAAGGAGAACAACGATAATGTTTCTACTTATGGAACTAAAAGCGGTACCTAGTATGGCGGCATTTCTGTTTTTTTAAGCCTTTGGGGAGTGTAGCGCCCTCTATTTCCAGTTTCGACTGACAACCAGAGGCGGATTACCAAATAGGCTGAGTAGGCCGAAGCCTAGGGGCCCGGCATATGTATATGTGCGCGTGTGTATGTTTGTATATATATGTGTGTTGTATATCAATGTATATACATATAGAGCAGGAGGGGGGCCCCCAATGTGTTAAGCCTAGGGGCCCGGTAGGTGGTTAATCCGCCTCTGCTGACAACTCTTTACTATGCTTGAAACCAAAATGCAGGAAGAGCAGACGACCATTTGTCATGTTTGACAGGTCATATGACCGGCCTTTGGGAGCACCAGCGCCACGAACCGGGTACTAATTTCCAGTCCATGTTCTGATCTTGAAAGCCTATCTTCACTGTTCTTCTTATTTCTATCTCCATGGACCTTACACATGCAGCAAAGTGCCCCCCCCCCCCCCCCCAAATCTCTCCTGATTCCTTCTACAAAAGGGTCAAAATGAAGAAAGATTTAGAAAGTCGTATTCCAAGAAAAAATCGAGAACCATCAGTTTTCGAAAGAGGAAAAATTATCGTTGTAGGCAGGTGCAGCTAAAAATTGATTATCATTGATTACACAAGTTCAAAATACATTGAATAAATAGGAATTTCACTGGGAACAAAGGGAAATATCATTATAGACAGGTTTATGGTTATAGACAGTATTGTTATACACAGGTTTCACTGTACTCCTTAAAAACTTCTTAAATTATTGCGAAGTATAATTTAGCATTGAACAATGATTCAATTGAAATATACAAGAGTAGAAAATGAAAACATATAGTACATTGTGAATAATACTGTTAAAGCATGTATGGCTTGGAAGATATTTAAAGGAAGTAAAATAGAAATCTTCTCATGTTTACAAAGGTAAAGTTACTGCTAGGGTTGGATTATTTATTGATATATCGGTCAAATATTGATATTTTAAAAGTGAATCACAGTAACGATAGCTAAGTTCTGACTCTGACGATATATCCCAATAACAATATCTAAGCTCCGACTGTACCGATATATCCCAATAACTTTTTTTTTAATCTCCCCTCAACTTCAAATCCAGAGAAAAAGCTCTGAATATTCCGAACTTATATCGTAATTGCAATATCTTGCTTTTACCCCATCCTTGCACCATGCATTTATTTATTCGCTGCCCGTTACATATTCAAACTGTAATATTATCCCCTCCAGCAATTATCTCTCTTTCGTTTCTATCCCAATATGTTTCTTTTTATTTTCACAAATCACGGATTTCTACGTCCGTTCATTACTGACTGTTATCCTCTATAGTTTAATTCCGCTGCTATTGGTCTTGATAAATTGCAATATATCATGACCTACATCAGTTAAATTATGTGATGATTATTGTGGAACATTTCCCTAGAGCTTAGCAGCTGGGAAGCTCGGTTCGCGAACAACCAATCGGAGTCCGTTCATGGTAAAGAAAATGACCTTTCGCTTTTTGTCACATTCACGAAGCCCAAGGTCAGCCTTTCTGCTCGTTCCTGTGATTTGTTACTTTTAAGCCAAGTTTCCCAGCTACTAACGTGTAGTATTGCCGATGCTGTGCTTATTTGCTGATTCATACTATATTCTCTGTTCATCATCGGTAGAGTTAAGTTTTCCCGAGTAAATTTAATATATCCTGTCTTGATATTTCAGCTTAAAATGAATATTTCTCAAACTAAATTTTAATTAGTATACAACTATTTCCAAATGTGATTTGAATATTTATATTCAAAAAAGGTTTCAATGTTGTATTTATGTAGTATATTATAAATACAGTGATTTTTTTTTCTATTAAGAATGCATTAATACCTTAGAGAAAAGTATATTATAAATACAGTGATTTTTTTTTCTATTAATATTTCAGCTTAAAATAAATATTTCTCAAACTAAATTTTAATTAGTATACAACTATTTCCAAATGTGATTTGAATATTTATATTCTAAAAAAGGTTTCAATGTTGTATTTATGTAGTATATTATAAATAGAGTGATTTTTTTTTTTCTATTAAGAATGCATTCACCTTAGAGAAAGATTGAAAAACAACATTTTTGCCGCATCTGTTATCCATTGAAACCTATTTAATTACAAGTATATTAGTATGACATCTGGTATTAAATCAATTTCAGTTTTTGCTTTTCACTTATTTTAATCATAGTAAAATTAGCACTTTAAGGCAGTTTTCGCGATATATCACCAATATCAATATTAACTCGTTGATATATTGCGATATTAAATTTCTGATATTGTTCCTAGTTACTGCCATTCTTTTTTCTTTTTAAGTAACTGTAGTTTTTGTGAATGTTGTGAGGTTTTTCCCCTTCAAAATTTACTTTTAAAATCTAGGTGCATGTGATACATAATGAGTATTTGAGATTTGGCTATCCTCTGAATGTATAGCTATTGGTCACTGCATAAAATAGTTCCACTGACAATTTTGCATTTAAATTAACAAAACCAAGTGACCAATGCATTGTGAATACTTTGTAATTTTAGTACTAGCAATTAGATTTTAATAGAATAAAATTCCATTTTCTCTCTAAATGTATATTAAAAAATAGGGTGGGTGTGCAGTGCATGTTACACGAGGGTGCGGCATACATGAAAAAAAATTGGATTTTTTCCTGTCAAGTCTGTATGAACCCTGTTTAAAGCAACAGATTGTGATAGAATGATAAGGTCAATACATAATCGACTGTAAATTATCTCGATAAAAAACAGCAAGCAGTTTACTTCTAAAGCATTTTTTATTAGAAGATTCACACCTATATGCTTAGCAGGAAGACTCTCCGTACAAGAAAAAACTAGTTCACTTCAACAAATAAAAGTATTTGGAAACACCATTATTACCAAAAATCAAAAGTTGGCAATAAGGACTTATACTAAAGCTGTGCAAAAATATTTATAATTTGAATTTTCGATACTTCTTTGTTATAGCAGCACCCCACAATTACGTTTATGCCAAGTTGAAATCAATTTCGCCAAGCTCGGGAAATGCACATACATGATATAATAGATATATAAAAATAAATACTATTCCATTAAATAATATAATATTTAATGTTAATAAGAATATATTGCAATGTTTCATAATAAATTCCATCATTTAGAGGTATTCACGAGCAACTAAACCAATTTCCAACATTTGCATCTCTATACAGCTTCATCATTAGTAACATACAGTTTCATATCATATCCATTTTCACATGGTTATTTGTTGGGTAAAAGCGTTTGCTTTTGAAAAAATGAGATTGCATCCATCTCAGTACTTGATAAATCAAAGCTTGTTTCCATATTTATAAAAAATAAATACAGGTGATTAAAGTAAAAAACAATACAACATGTAAATAATAATAAAAAAAACCCATACAAAATGTTCTGGAACATCAACGAAAAATCAATATGACGATAGCATAAATACGTGCTGTTTCTTTAGAACAGCCAAACATTTGACGAGGTTTTACAGCTGAACTTGGTAATATATCTCTGTCATTTGGCAATTCATCCTTGCGGGCCGCTATAACAAAAAAGTATTGAATTTTCTGTATCTCAAAGCAATTTTGAATTTTCCTTGTAAAGGAAAAAAAAAAGATAATTTATTTTAGCCTTAATGTTTTGAAAAAACAAAATTTGATTGCAGTTTCATTCATTTATATTACTATTTGTTTATATCCCAATATTTTGAGCAGTTAACAATACACAATAGAAATTCGTGTGCACATACAGTACGCTATACAGCATTTATATTTTCCTTCAAAAAAAAATTCTCTAGTTTAACAAAATAAACAAAGAGCAAGAATCTAATGTAATATAGATTCTTCATTTTTCAAGCAAAACTGTTGTATTTTGTGACAAAAGAACATATTTATTTTTTAAATAGATTTCCTTAGGATAATATATATTCATTTATTTATTTTTTATCAAATCAGTGATAAAAGAACAAAACTGGAACTTCCTAATGTAAATTTGCAACCTTTATATTGACCTAAAATCTCTCTCATCTTGAATGAACAAAGGTGATCCACAGGTGGAAAAAAAAAAAAAACTGCATATACTTGTGTTCGATTTAAGCCAAATGCATTTCAGATATACTTTTTATTTTCTGAAGAAGATTATAAACAAGCTATTTGCAAGGTTTTATTTCACTGCTGTGTGTATATATATATATATACAGAGTTTCCCTCAGACAGTTTCAGAAAGGTGCTGCGCTCTGGATTCCAAAATAGCACCCTTCTTGCCCCTCATAAAAGAATTAGCACCCTTCTTGCTCCCTCCAGTAAAATAATTAGCACCCTTCTTGCCCTCAGTAAAAAAAGTGCCCTTTCCCCTTTTTGAAATTAAAAATTTGCTTTCATAGTAAAAACTGACACAATGTTGTTTAAAAAAGAGTGTTTTGACTTTGAAATATCAAAAGGGGCTTTAAGAACCAAAAGAATACCTTTAACAATTAAAAATAGTGCCCTTAAGAATCTGAAAAGTGCACTCAAAAATCCAAAAAGTGCCCTTTTCTCACCAGCAGCACCCTGCCCTTTTTTAAACCTGGGGGAAACTCTGTATGTGTATATATATGTAACGAATTATCCGAGGACGACTTGGGAGAAATAAGTTGGTGACATATAAATAAGTTTGACTCGGGACCTCTCTTGCGGATCTAACTCGTTTATTGAAGCATTTCTTCGTACAGACATCTTCGCGCGTTCAGTCGGAGGTCCCGCGAGCCATTTTCGTTAAGTTGTGAGATCTACATGGCCAAGGGTTTGGCTGACCGCTCAAATGTGCCAAAAATCTGTCTTCTTCGTCCTTGCATGTGGTTTTAATCAGAATTTAGGATATTTTCCAGCAGAGGGGGAAGGAGTCAAATTGGGAGGATCATTTATTTTAATTGGTCATTGAGCTTTTGACGGATGTCTGGGGTCTTATGCCGACACCAAGGCTTGGCCGGGCCTGGGAACCGCACGCCACAGACTGCTGCAAGGAATGCAAACTCATCACGTTTAAAACTTAAAGAGATGTCGAAATTGATAGATGAAAGTAATATTTGTGAGGCTGAGAAACAAAGATCACAGGGGCAGATTAGATTTATAAGTTAGAAAAAATGTTTTGGGATTTTAAATTTAAATTTTGTATTTTAAAAAGGGTTTATTTTTATCCTTTCACATATATATATATATATATAATAATTCTGAATCACTTTCCATTGATCCTCATCCAGTGGGGAAGGACTATGGATTTTCTGCACTGATAAATTTTTTTTTTTTACTTGATAAGATTCCTCAACAAAGTTATTTTATGCTTTATAACTGTCTGTATAAGATTTCAAGAGTAATTCACAAATGAAAAAAGAAATGTTTAATTATAATGGTTTATTTGAATAATGCAGAATTATACAAAAGAAGTTATTTCTTTTTATGATGATGAAAATTATGAAAAGGTAATAAAGGAAAAAGAAATTTACAAATGTATCAGTCCTCAATCTCTCCATCTTCTAAATCAGAGAGATTTTCTGGCAATTTTCTATCAGTAGCAGGCACAGGAGGAACATTAATATCTGAACTTTGTATATCAGTTTTCTCATCAATTATTGGTTCAGCATCCATAGGTGCAAACAGCATCCTTACATCTGAAACAGCATCCATAGCTGCTGTTTCATCAGGTTCCATTGGCTCAATACCAGCTTCAGCCGCTCCTTTAGAAGCTTCTAAAATAACAATAATTTACTAACTTTTTAAAACAATTTTGACATTTTTTGACATTTACAATACAAATTGTTAAAATTTATACTTACAAAAATAGAATTGAAAATAATTTGAAACATTAAGTTATATTTATAACAAAACATATACACACAGTTATAATAACATCAATTTCCCAAATTAAGAATTTATTAAAACTAAATGAACCACAATATTCATACTTTAACCAGTCAAATGATTGGTTTTTAAATAAAACTTTATTTCTCTTCTAATTAAATACAGATATAAATATTGATTTTTGTTGACACCCCCCCCCCCCTCTCATATTTGTTGAACTGACTTCAAATATAGCTAGTAGTAGAGTGTCTTAAAATTCTTAAAAAGCAGACAAAATAATTAAAGACAACTTTTTATTGATGGTACTTTACAACAGCACTATCTCCATACAGTACCAGAAGTGTCAAGCTACCAATAATCCTCTGCTATATGTGCATTATTTGGACCCAGATTTAATATGTTTCGCACCAGAAATTTTTTTAAGAAATGAAATTAAATAATTTCGACGTAGAAACCTGAGATTAAATAAAAATTCATCAAATAAATTTTCTGGTTTTTAATGTTGTTAAACTGGGTCTAATTGATCCATATATTATGGAAGTATAGTAGGAGCTTGGCACCTTTGCAGTACATACACTTAAATAGACATAAAAAAAAAAAAAAAAAAAAAAAAGAATTATTTTAAATTATATTACATTTTTCAGCATCTAGCCTAATGCCACTAAGAATACCAACACCAATTTCTTAGCAAAAAGAAAAAAAAATCTTTACATAAAAGAAACCAACACATCATATACTTTGATTTTCAGCCAACGTCTCAAATAGTATCTACTGCAGTATAGAATCTATTATTCAACTAGAACCCAAAATTCAGAAAAAAAATCTTCTGAATTAGTAAATTTTTACTAAAACTTTGTAGATACATGAAATTTTTACAGATTCCTAATTTTTAAGTCAATTATTTCAATGTGTTAACCACTAAAATAATGTTAGCTCAGTGGCATAGGCAGGGGACCATCACACCTCCCGAAATTAGAAAAATATTTTTTCTGACAAATTTTAGTTAAAAATTAATTTATATAATGTTACGTTTAAAAAAAAGTTAGAAATTCCACCCGCTTCCGAAAAAATTTCCTGGCTATGCCACTGTGTTACTTGAATGCACATAGAATAACAGAGTTCTATTTATTCCTTTGTGCCCTCCCTTCTCATGCATTCCAGAACAATCTAACCATGGTTTCCAGGTTTTTTTCAGCAGAATTCGCAAAAATGGGTAAAAACTGCCATGGGAAAATTTTCAATTGGTCACGGAACTCCCCTGCCTACAAATTTAGTTAAATCAAATGGTTGCAAAAAAAAAAAATAAATAAAAAAAAAAAAATAAATAAATAAAAATTAATAATAATAATTTGGGAATTTTGTCAAACGATTGTAGAAAATTATTGCGAATTTAAAAAAACGATCACGGAAACAAATTGCGAATTTCATGAAGAGGTCGCAGACCCCCCTCAAATTTCATCAACTGGTTGCGGAAGAAAAAATCTTAATTTTCGTAAATTGGTTGCGGATAAAATCATGAATTTCATCAAAAAATTGAGAATTAAGTTGGACAACTGCAGAAAATTAATCGCGAATTGCATGAAGCGTCTTGGAATAAAATCGCAAATTTTGTCAATCGGTGGAAGAAACAATCGTGGAAATAATAGTGAATTTCGACCAAGAGGTCGTGTAAAAAAAAAAAAAAAAAAAAAAATCATGAAATTCAGGGGAGGGAGAGGGGATTCTGAATTTCGGGAGGACCAAAAATACGGAAAATCTTTGGTCCGAGGTCTCCGGACAATGGGTCCTGTACTGTATTTACATATGCATCAATACTGTATCAATTTGACAAAACAGGAATTGCCAAAAACTACATGGCAAAATTAAAGACAAAAACTATTGGCCGAACACTGATCACATCGAGATGTCAAATTTTAATGAAAAGACAGTACTGTTCGATAGTCTTATCCGACATCTCTGCTATGATGTCATATCATTGTCTTACAACAATAGAGTTACTATGGTTTCTCGAGCTTAGGTACATTATTAATACTGTTCCAACAGTTGTTTATATGCAAGTGAAATTAGAAAAACAAAATAGCCAGATGATGGAATGAAATGAAAATTAATATTTAAAGTTAACTTAGTAAGTTTATTTAAATTCTGATAACGTCTGAAAAATATTTTAAATTTAATTAATATTTATTTTCTTTTAAAATGCCAATAACTTTAATAAAAAAATAGTACAAAAAGCAACTTTAAAATAATTTAACAAAACATTATCTTGCCCATTTCAATGGAAAAAGAAAATCAACAGATATAATTAAAAGAAAATTTTTATTCATTACCTTTGCATTTTTTATAAATACAATGTACATACTCAAATGTACATTTTCATATGTCAAGTGGTACGTGACATAATGATACAAATTATTTTATTTTGTAAAAATATAGTAATTTAAATTATTTCTTAATAATAATAATAATTTTTGTTGATTTTTCTAAATCCATTCTATTCTTAATTTAGATTGTACAAGTCTAAATGATGAGTGCAATCCTTCATCACTTTTAGTAGATGGCATTTTTTTTTTCTAAATTATGATGATTAATTTAAATAATCTTTAAATTTTGCTATTTTACTTTTATATCTTCTTCTCCATTCATCTGGTTTATTCACTTACAAATACATGTTTAAGAAAGAGAACTTTACTGCTTCAAATTTCACTAATAGGAGCATAAATGATTTTTGGGATATTTTTACTTAGCTAAATTTTATCTTTCATTTTTTTCCTGTTTCATGGGCTAGCATACCATATGGGGGATGCAATAGATGCTAAACACCTGGGCCTCGCAAATATAGAAAGTGCCAACAAAAGTAATAAAATAAAATAAAAGACCTTTTATGTAAAAGATAAATGTTTAATATATTAGCCCATTTACTCGTGTAACACCAATAAGGCTTAATAACATTCTTTAAAAATGAAAAAAAAAAATGGTCTTAAATTTTTTTTTGTTGCACCTATTGGCCGTGCAGCAATCCTGGAAAAGAAGCTTAGAAACAGACTTCCGTTGCAACTTTCAGGGGGCAACTTAATTTTAAACTTTTATGTTATAAAAAGTTCTTAAACAGTGAAATTGTCAAAGTTCTGGATGCAAAAGTTGCACATTAATTAGAAATCGATAAAAATATATCACACTATTTTCTCATAACATCTAACAACCGATTGGCTCAATCTCCCCCTTCTCTCACGTTTTAGCCAATCGGAAGCGTACGTTTATGAATTCGCCGTGGATAGCGTAAAAAACTAGCGAAATTTTCCCTTTTCTGTTTAAAACAAACTTACTATTCTCCAAAATGAATTATTTTGTGATCATATGCTATAGCATATTTGCAACTTTAAAAGTATACCAAGGATAATTTTATTAACATTTAACTATAGATTTCCATCTCACTTTTATTTATTGTGACTTTTTTAATTACTAATATTAATGAAAACAGCCAGATTTCCATTTTTGCTAACCGAACATCTGGTCTATTACGTATTATACTTCATAATAGTGTAGAAAAAATATATTCTTGTATAAAAACATATTTTTTCCCCTTTTCATTTTTTTTCTTCATTTTACAAATCTTTAATATTTGTTGAATAATTTTATTCAACCAAATTGCCATAAAGACATTACTCAAGTAAGCCCTATTCTAATGCCCCCTAACTTTATTATAGTTTTAAATACAGGTGCAGATTAACAAAATCTGAAATAAGGAACCATTGACTCCTAATTCTCAAAAATCTAGTGACCACAATAAAAAAAAAAAAAAAAAGGCCATAAAGAATGCTGTGAAATAATGCATGCATAAAAACAATCCTGTAAATATATTCAAATTTTTTCATTTTTAGATATTTCTCAGTTAAACGTTTAAAAACCATTGTACACTTAAGTGATATATACATGCAGTTACTTCTTAACTTGTACTGTAATTATTTATTCATACATATTTGTGTGTGTTTTTGTTTAGGAAAAATCATTTTAAAAGTAGAAATATTCTTCAAAGAAAATACATAGGTCCCAAAAAAAAAAAAAAAAAAAAAAAAAAGCATTTGGCACATTTATTAAAAATATAAATTTTATTTTACTTGACATACATTTTAAAAAAACTTTCAACACACTTTTTTATTATTGACCAATATTTTATAAGTTGTTCAAAAGCTTTTCATCATAAATTTTTTAACTTAAACAGATTACAGTAAATTACTTCATATGCAAAAAGCATAATTAAATAGATGTTATATGAAATGAATGGATATTTCTTTCAATTGCAAAATATTTATTAGAAATTGAATTCTAGCTTAAATATACTTTTAAAAGACTATTGTCAAACAATTATTTTATCAGGTTTTTGTACAGACATACATTGTTTTATTTTTTTAATATATACTGAAAATGTGTATTCTATTTTAATGTTTAGTAGCAGATAATCTCAAAAACAGTTTTTTTTTTTATTATTTATATAAATAGCTAAGGATCAGGACACAAAAGTTTTATCATCAAAATAAGGATGTTCATGATAGACATTTATATCTATAATTCGCTTAATATTTCAAACCTAAATATTTTGCTTTTGCAAAAAGAAGTTTTATTTTATTTTAAACTAGCTTTATCGTTGTTATTGTTTACGTTTCCTATTGTCAGATGGCGCCAAAACAATTCCAAGGCTTTAGCTGGATGGAAAAAAATTGAAAATAATTTATTTTGCTTTGATTAGGGTGGTTACTCACTTGATATTTTCTGGACAATATGACCATTACATTACCAAAGCATGCAGCTGGTATAATAAGGATCTATAAAGCTTTTTTTTTTTATATAGTTTGTTTACATTCTGCCACCGTCAAAACGTTTTAAAGGCCTGTTTTTATTGGCTCTTGAGTGTAAAAATGTGCCAATCGGAGGTAGGTTTATAAAACCTATTAAAAAAGAGTTCCACTTTTTTATTATAATTATTAATTAATATGCAACTTTCGAATCCAGAACTTTGATGATTTCTAAAGTATTAAAGATCATTATACTAATCCTGCAGGAATAGAGTTGCCCCTCAAATGTTGCAACGAAGTTGAACGATAATGCCAGTGGCCCCACGGCCTACTAGGCCATTTGAATGAGAAGGCTGACCCTGCCTGTTCCAATAATCCTATGTCTTCTCCTTTTCTGCTTAACATGTGTGCTAAGAAATGCGCAGTTTGAGCAATTTTATTTTGTGAATTAAAGAAAGTGTGATTATTATTTAAGTGAAAATTAAAGAAAGTGTTGAATTCAGGGGGTGGGGGGTGAGACATTACCCTCGAAGCATTGAAATGTCAATCCCAGAAAATTTCAGATTGTAGGATTTTAATGGTTAAAAAATGCATTTTCCCTTTGGAACACTATAATGCCCCCCCCTCCCCCCCCCAGAGCCACAGAAATCCTTCCTGGAGAAAAATGTCTGAATTCAACACTGTTTCTTTCATAACATTTTTGTAAGAATTTTCCAAACACATTTACAGTGTCTGCACTGCTGCAGCACTGTTGCATTTTTATCTAGGGCAATAGCAATTGACTGAATATTTTTCAAAGCATTTCTTTTTTTCAAAGCTAAATTACACACACTTTGAATAACTTTATCAATATTTTGTCTATTACCATCATAAATTTTAAGTAAAATTTGGCAGTTCTTAACATATTGAATCTGTTTTAGAATTCCATAGAGTATCACAAGGGAGTTCTAATTTTACAGCACTTGCTTGTGATTGAAAACACACATTAGCAAAGTGATTGTTACAAAAATACTTAATAATTTTTAATAATTGATCTGAAACTACATGGTAATGAATATCATATGCTGAACAATCATATCTAATAAAATTCGCTGTTATAGATAATTCGCATATTGTAGTAACAATAACTGTTACAGACATAACCATTAACAGTTAATCTCAAATGATTAATTCTTAAAGGAAGCTTAATGTTTTCATCAGATTTAATTAAAAGTAATATATATATATATATATATATATATATATATATATATATATATATATAAGGCATGTTCAAATGAAAGTGATTCGAAGTATCACATGCGAACCCAGTAGCAGAAAGTGCACGACACACGTCACAGATTTATTTTAGACATTGCAGATAAATTTACCAACTTGAAAAAGAAAAAAAAAAAATTTTTTTTTTTTTTTTGTACGTGACAGGACGAAAAATACAAAAAAAATTCTAGTCTTCAGATTATTATATTTTTTCTTCTTTTCCCAGTAAATGTTCACCCCAACTGTAAGAATGAAAGATTCCTTACCTTTCACGTACACAAAACTGTCAATCATCAATATCACGACGATACTGACACACCCTTTCATTTCCACTGGAATGTGTTTTGCACTTTCAGTGGTCTACTTAATACTAGACTAGGAGGTGCATAACCTTTTTAAGCGAAGGGCCACTTACAAAAATGACTGGGTTGTCGAGGGCCACCATCAGTAGCACAGAGAGAATTTTGTTTTGAGAAGGTGTGGCGGTGGGGGTAGGGGGAATCTAAGTCTACAATCAGATTTTAAAAAAAAATCAATTTTGGAAGGGTAGTTTTAGCCCGCTAGGTTCCTTCCTTCCTAGTCAACATATTCAATTCTGTTGGCAAGGATATATCAACAGTTTACATTTGTATTTATAAAAGAGATATAGCTAAGATTATTTTCAAAGAGTGAAAATACTCTTTGACTTTATTTGAAGGAGTAAATTTAACTTTAAAGGTTGCCAGTGCCGAAAAAAAAATTGTGTTCTCATGAATGAAGGTGGAAGGAGGAGAAAAATATTATTCTAAATTGTACTTCTTAACATATTCAGTCATAAAATGTGGATATGAAGTTGGAGTGCACAACATTTATAAGAGGTGAGCCAGTCACAAAAATGACTGGATTGTCAAGAGCCAACATCCATAGTGTGTTTTTGTTTTGGGGGAGGATCGGCCTAAAAGTTCATAAAAATGCTAATTTTAAAAGGTGAGTTAGCCTCCTACACTCAACCACCTCCTTAGTCAACATAACCCAATTCAGTTGGCAAGGATGGAAAAAATTTGATTTTTTTTTCCACGCGTAATTGACAAAATTCATGATTTTTATGCACCCGTTAGACAAAATTTATGATTTTTTTTTCGCGCCCGATCGGCAGAATTTGTGATTTTTTCACACCCGATCAGCAAAATTTGTTATTTTTTCGCACCTGATCAGCAAAATTTGTTATTTTTTCACACCCGATTGGCGAAATTTACGATTTATACGCACCCGATCAACAAAATTCACGATTTTTACATGTTCGATCGACAAAATTTACGCTTTTACGCATCTGATCGGCGAAATTTATAATTTATACGCACCCGATGGATAAGATTCATAATTTTTACGCTCCCAATCGGCGAAATTTGAGATTTTTAAGCACACTATCAGCGAAATTAACGATTTATACGCACCCAATCGGCAATATTTGTGATTTTGACGAGCCCAATCGGCAAAATTCTCGATTTTTATGCACCCGATCGTCAAAATTCGCGATATTTATGCGTCCGATCAGCGAAATTTGACAAATTTTTCGATTCTTACGTGTTTGATCGCCAAAATGTATGATTTTACGCATCTGATCGGCAAAATTTATAATTTATACGCACCCGATGGATAAGATTCATGATTTTTACGCTCCCAATCGACAAAATTCGAGATTTTTACGCACATAATTGATAAACTTAATAAAATGTTCTTCTTACCACTGCCTATTTATGCTTATTTATTCCTTATCTATATGTATATTTTACTTTCCACCTTTCCTGTTTTACAGTCACCTTTATTTAAAGTAGCTACATTTACGTATTAATTACAGGGTATTAGTAAACAGTATTAGTAACAAGGTGTCAAGGTATTTTATTAGAGGATTCTACATCTTATACCCTGTTCACATCGGACATTTAAGATATCTTCAACCGCCATTTTTGAGGTGGTACCTCCCTGGAATTGAATACCTGTCCACACCGCCAAACGCATTTAAGATAACTCACTCAACATCACCGTGTCCAGTGCGCATGCGCATATGTTAAAAGCAAACTCAACAGCCAATCGGCCTCCAGAGCCAATCAGAGTGAGCGGTACTGACTGTATCTAGCAATGGAAAGTTCGAACTCACTAAGTGAGTTTCTGGAACTCACTCAGTGAGTTCAGCGGTCTAAGTTATCTTAACTATCCGATCTGAACGTAGTATTACTTCCTTTTTTATATTCGATCATTCTCTCCTCCAAACTCTCCTCTCTGCCTTGACTAATATCTACAGTACATCATCTAGCATCCATAATAGTTTTATATGTCTATAATCACCTCCAATATCTTTAATAGCCACATTGAATTTTCTACTCTTTATACATTTTGTTTAAAAGTTATTGTAGTCAGTTTACTTTAGTTTACAAGCATATCGTTAATTCGTTATTCCATTTATAATTTATCTCGTTTTGTTTACGTTCAGCCGCACTTCCCTTCACGTCTTTCCTGCAACACACATGTAGACTCATTCCTTCACCGAAAGGTGGCGTCGTTCGATCGTGAAAAATGTCACGTGTTTGACGTCACGATCTCACTCCTACCTGCTCCTTGCATTGCGTAATGAGCAGTTTCGTTACAGGTGTTCAGTATAAAGCACATGCTCTTTCAGTCTCAGTTCTCTTTTTCTTTTGATCTAATAGCTGGCATGTAGCTCGTGGCTGGTGTTTTCACCGAGCAAGCATTAGCTATTTTTTAGTTCGATGATTTACGTGAACGAGTTGTTTTCACGATTACATTACTTAACAATGCAGTAAAGTCAATCAAATTGTAATGGTTTCGTAACTAAATGTTCTTTCATCCGGAGTTTACAATATGGGTTTAATGCTTCCTTGGAGTCTTTTAGCAATCTCCCTTTAAAAACCTGCTTTTACTTTAGCCATTTATGGTGTCACCTGGAGCCCAGCCATTGCATCTTTATCACCGCTAATTTACGGCAAATGTTTTGATACTTCTTGTCATAAGGAAAGAAGTAATCCTCGTGCCATCTTATGAAGGACTTTATTGTGCAATGTTTAGCTGAAAGTTTAGAGTTATTTTTGATGCTCAGGTTCCACATAAATGGAAATCAAAAGCCTTTTCATTTTAAAGGATCATCGCTCGTCTGTCAAGAATGTTTAATTAGTCCTGCTGCTTTTGGATATCTAGTTGATTCACTGAACGTGGCCATGAAATCTCAAGGGGGAAATTCTTTTATTAAAGCATAGTTAATTTACTTTTTATTGCTTTGTTCAAATATATTTATACTGTTTCTCTATTAGATGTTACTTGTGCTTAGTTACTATTTAATATAATCTGATTCATAAATAAATATAATTTGTTTTTAACTCACGTGTTCTCATTTTGTCACCACACGGTTTAGTTCATTTATTTAATAGTTTAAGATTATCTTTCAGGTTTTTGCTTAAGGTTAATTGTTATTGAATTCTGATAAATTTAATAGTACTTTACTCTTTAATATATTTGGAACTACAGCTACGTTTTACTGCATTTAATTTTACTCTGCTTAGATATTTAATTTAAACGTAACTTATATCTAATATTTATTACACCACGGTCATCACGGTTATGGGCCTAAAATGTTCCCTGACCTGGGGTACCATTTAATAGTAATTGTTTAAAACAAATAAAGTATAGTTTTAAAAATTTTCTGCCGTTAGTTGACCCTGACAGGTCTGGCATTTTCTTCTGTTATTGTGGTGACTTTTTTTTACCCCTCATCGCATTCATTAACAGACGTTAGCCGATGGGGGGGGGGGGGGGGGGGGGGCAGTTATTTTAAATTTAAAGTGTTTTATCATTCTATATTTTTTTTAAATGTCTTTATAAAAATTGTTTTTTTAAATTGTGTCATTAAATATTGTTATTTCTATCTGTCTCATTTCTGTCCCTATGCATCTTATGGATATACACTTTGAATCACTTTCATTTGAACACCCCACACACACACACACACACACACACACACACACACACACACACACACACACATATATATATATATATATTGTTTAAGTAAGGGAAATCTGGAATAATAATAAATACATGCATGATTCTTTAGAAAAAAAAAAACATTTGTTTTTACCAGCTTAAATCCCTTTATGATAAGTGCCCTTAACAGAATTTCTTAATCTTTTATCACCAGTGTGGTAGCGTGAGACGTTGTATATATAATTAATAAATTCCATTTATCGTTTGAAACGAAAAAACTTTATTTTAAATTAACACATTAAAAAAAGAAAACAAAAGTAAAAATGAAAAAAATATGATTATTCATATTCATGCTGTGAAATTACAATTTCAGAAAATCCTAAGATTCTGAAGTCTGCTCAAAGACAAGCTCACTCTAGCTTATTTCACCACCAACTGATCCAACATTCAACTCCTTCCACCTTCAACTGCCGTCAGCAATTTCCCTTCCCAGGGGCTTTCCTTGCATTCCAGGAATTTCCCAGAAAACATTGCATTTCGTAGGGGTCCAGTTCTTTGTATCCACAAGAACAATACTTTACAATTCTTATCTACTCATTCAGATAACATACCATTCAATACAAAGCATGTATTGCAGCTTGGCTTATCTCAAAGTGAAAATGAAATTCACACTATTGATAGAATTTTTGTCAATAGAGATCAATCTGTCAGATTATTTTCATTCCAGAGAGATTATCCTTTTTCCACAAATAAGGGAGGAGTTGAAACATGTCAACTCATCACAACACCTCCCCCTAAGAAAAAATTTCTAGAAGAAATTTGGCATATATATTAATAGAATAAGCTCCTTCAATCAATTTCTAAAGAGGTCTTCAAAGCACAAAGGAATTTTGAATAACACATGAAAAATCCCTATAGAATACAAACACATTCCCATACTCAGTATCTGATAGACTACACTGTCAATAGGATTTACTATAATCTCTCACCTACAATACCTAAGTATAATTTCAGGAATAATTTTATACAAATGATGCCCTAAGAAACAATTTTGAAATATTTCACATACATATAATACCAAATACAGATTACACTTTACATGATTCTAACAAAAAAAAAAAAATAATAAAAAGAGGAAAGAATAAATCTATATACAACACAATGCCCAAAACAATTCTCTTAAAAACTTGCCTAAAAGCCTAAATTTTAGACACTCCTAACAAACAAAAAGAAAGCATACTAAATTATGCAATTATTAAATTAATGAAGTTTTACTATTACGAAAATAATATTAAGCATTAAATGATAAATAAACACAATACAGATATTACAATAATGAGTACTCCCAAATTTAGAATAAACTTAATTTAGAGAATTCTCCCAAAAACCAATATCTAAATTAATTCTATCAGAAAATCTTTTCGACAATAAATTTCGCTTTACAACTTCATGATCACAATTTTTCTTTTCAAAAACTTGTTTGATTTTAATAAATCTTTCTTTATGATCCGTTTTAAAAGCAGAATGCTCCATTCTTTTCAACTTTGAATTCTTTGAATCTCCATATCCACTTTCTTGGCATTTAACCCCACAATTTACTCTATTATTATCTTTCATCCCAGAGTAAATTTTTCTGGCCACAGTCATAGGTGAACTCAATTTCTTTCTAATTCTATTTCTAACATGTATAAATCCCATACTACCAACAAAATACCTGGGTATATTTACATCATGCTCAGAATTCTTTTCCCGAAATTGACCTCCTTTACCTGACCTTTTATCACTATCCGTTCGAGATGCATCATCTTTTGGATCGAACAATTTAGACCCTTTTTCCAAATTCCTATCAGTCCCGTCTCCCGATGAATTTATCTCTATCTCATTAACAGACTGATTATCCTTTTCACAGATTTCATTTACAACCATTTTTCTAACAAATTTTTGCTCATCATCGCTAGACAATCTGAAGGTTCCCTGCCCATTGAATTCTCTTTGATTTTCCACCTGTTTACACACTGAATTTTGCTTATCCATATTTCCTAACTTTAATAATTCATAAACAGCTGGTGTTATAAGGGGCGGAGAATTTAGTTTTCTCACAACTGCAACCACCACATTTTTTTCAACATACTCTTTTTCACCTTCCATCAAAGCAACCGGCACTGACACCAAATCCGCTTTTTGTCTATTTCCGAGGGCCGGTATAAGAAAGACATTTCCCACTTTCTTAGCACTCCACGGAATGTCATTAGCATCAAAAACCGCAATTTGCACACCTGTGTCCTTAATCGCTTTTACTTTCTTACCATTCACGCATAAATCAACCATAGGTAATTCGGTTTCCACACCTTCCCTATTATTTTCACTTTTCCCATCACTAGTAATGATCCAAGCTATGCTTTTATCCTCATAATTAGTTTTACTTTTTAACAATTCCGGACAATTTGGACGGATGTGGCCCACTGCCAAACAATTATAACATTGGACTTGTCTTTGCTTTTCGAAAGCATTGTCCCTCTTAAATTGGTCAGTTTTCCCACTCTCTTTCGTATTCTCAAATTCCGATTTTGATTTAATTTCCTTTCTACTTTTAGAATTAAAGCTGTCTTTTTGCTTATCCTGAAAAGATTTATTTTCCCACGGTTTTCTATCCGACCTGTTAAATTCTCTTCTTATACTCTCAAATTTATCCGATTTTTCCACGAGTTTAGAAGCAATCTTTATTTCCTCCCAATCATCCATAAATTTTTCTTTTATCTCAAAAGGGACATGTTTTTTCAATTGTTCCGTGAGCATTAGTTCTTTTAAGGATTCAAAATCTCTCACTTCTAATGACTCTAACCAATTATCCAGATAACCCCTTAACTCATAAATCAGATCTACCCATAATTCACCAGATTTTCTTTGATGAGTTTCAAATTTCTGTTTTAAGGCGCCTGTACTTAGCCTAAACCTATCTAACAAAACTTTCTTTATATGTTGAAAATCATCACATTTGTCTGACGGTTGTTTAACTATAATTTCGGCAATGTCAGAAGGTAATAAAGGAATTAATTGACTGACCAAATCTTCCTGAGAAATTTTAGCTTTCTCGGCTTGCCTTTCAAAAATCATAAAGAAAAGAGTTATATCAATTAATTTAGAATCAAAGCGCGGAACTAAATCCTTTAAATTTACTTTAGGAGTTATATGAAAATCTACATTTGATTCATTAGATGAAACACTAACAACATCCGCAGAATTTTGAATACGCAATTTTTCTAATTCAAATTGCTGTTGTTTCTCAAGTTTTTGTAATTCAAGTTGTTTTTCAAGTTGTTTTTCGAGTTTATCTGCCTCAAGTTGTTTCTCAAGTTTATCTAATTCAAGTTGTTTTTCGAGTTTATCTGCCTCAAGTTGTTTCTCAAGTTTATCTAACTCAAATTTCCTAAGTTTATCTTTTTCCTCTTGTGCAATCCTATCTAATTCAATTTGCCTCTCTCTTTCTTTACGATCTTTTTCAATTTGTTTTTCCTGTTCTTTCCGCTCTGCCTCCTGTTCAAGAATATATTGCAAGCGAAGTTTTGCGTAACTTTCTTTATAATCCTCAGCATTAACTATAGCCTGAATTATAGCTTGATTTTTACATGTTTTTGACACACTGGTCTCAAATTCCTCTGCTAATTGTTGGCCGTACCAATAAAAAACTGTGTTTCATGTGACATGTGGAAGACTTAAAAAGTAACAGCTCCTTTAAAATCATAGTAGTTTATTATGAACATGATGACATACAATAAGACAGCATAACTTCGCTGTTAAATAAACGAACTGAAGAAAAATAATATGCAGCTACATTTTATATTACAACCAGCATTACAAGCTGGAGGAAGGAAAAGTGAAGGCAAAGCATCCTGGAAAGTCCAGCCTTTTAAACACACCATCGGCGAATGTTTTGCATAAACACGTTGCCATTTAGAGGTACACAAATTCGCATCTGAAACGCCATTGGCTACGAATACTCGCAAGTCGCGAATAGCAGACTACGGTGACTAGCGCGATCCTGACATCACCGGTTACTTACTGTTACCGAGTAACGTATTTTGAACTGGAAGATCGTGAATGAAAACATTAGCGCTGGCCGTTTCAGATACGTGAGTATGTTTATTCAAGAGATGTTGAAAAACTGAAATGCATCAATGTAAAACTAAATACCTTTACTTATATTTAAAGAAAGCTTTAAGCCAAGGATTTATAAAGATGCATAACAATCGGCCTCCTTTTTCATCATCTCTAGAATATTACAAAAGCATGAAAAATTTGCATAAACATGAAAAAGTTCAAAAAATTTACAAAAAAATTACACTTGAAAAATTCAAAAACTAACAATCTGATCAATGTCAGGTCACATAAGACTTTATTGGCAGGACATTGACCAGAGTGAACAACATTGTAAGAAAAATTATAACCCCCCCACATAAAGATTTAAATATCAAAAATTCTTTTACAAAAATTCAACAGCTGCTCTTTCACTTGTGGCTTAGTAAAGCTATCTGCAAGATTAAGTTTACTAGGAATGTATTTAAGTTTAAACATTTTATCAAAAACAAGATTTCTTAAAAAATGATACTTTATATGAATATGTTTTGTTTTCTGGTTTTCAAAAGGGGAATTAGAAAAAGCTATGGCGGCTTGGTTATCACAGAATAAAGTGCAATCTCTCAAATTTAAGTTAAGTATTTTATTTTGTAAGACATTTTTTATCCAGATTAATTCCTTAGCAGCTTCAGTTAAACTAACATATTCGGCCTCCATGGTTGAAAGACTTACACATTGTTGTTTAAATGTCTTCCATGAAATAGGAGTTTCATCCAAAAACAAAATATATCCACCTATGGAAACACGATCGTCTCTGTTTGCTGCAAAATCTGAATCAGAATAACATGAGAGATTTAAATCATTAACTCTAGATAACTCAAGTTTGAAATTTTTAGTATATTTTAAATAACCTAACAATTTTAATAAACAATTCCAATGAGCAATGCCAGGATTGGTTTGAAATTGAGATAATAAATTTACTGCATACATAATATCAGGTCTGGTCCTTCCCGCTATATAAGATAAACATCCTATAAGATTTCTATAAGGAAAACTAGACATTTTATCAAATTCTTCCTTAGTGGAAGGGGAATCTTGCTTTGACAACACTAAACCCTTAGGAATAGGTAAAGAGCTAATTGGAAATTTAAAGTTTGAATACATTTCACAAACTTTCTCAATATAAGCTGTTTGGTGTATGTAAAGTCTATTTCCAACCTCTTCAAACTCTATGCCTAATAGCTTTCTGGTTGCACCCAAAATTTTTAAGTTAAAATGTTTTTGCAGCAAATCTATCCCAAAATTCAAATCATCTTTAGTTTTGCCAAAAAGAACAATGTCATCAACATAAAGCAAAAGAACCAATCTGTCTTGAAACATATATACACAATTGCACCAATCTAGTTTGCAAAAATTTAATTTGGATAAAGCATCATCCATTTCAAAAAACCACTGTCTGCCACTTTGATGCAGACCATAAATGGCTTTATTTAACTTACAAACTTTATTTTTTTCTTTTTCAAAACCCTCAGGTTGGTGCATGTATATAGTTTCATCAAGACCAGCATAAAGATATGCATTGTTGACGTCTACCTGGACATTAACCCATTTTAACAGACATGAAAATATGGCAAAGAACAACCGAATTATTGAAAAACTAACAACTGGACTGAAAACTTCATCGTAACTTTCTCCTTTAACCTGATTAAACCCCTTTGCAACTAACCTAGCCTTATACCTTACAATCTCATTATTTTCATTTCTTTTTAAGGTATACACCCAACGATTACCAAGTATTTTTGTATCCTTTGGAGGTATCACAAGATCCCATACGTTACGTTCATACATAACATTCATTTCCTGGTTCATTGCGTCCCTCCAACTAGATGCTTCTGGGGTTTTTATGGCTTGATTGTAAGTTTTGGGGATTTTAACCTCGGTCAAGTTTGCTTCATCTATTTTTAAAAAATTAGAAATTTTACCAGATTCTTTATTTTTACTGCTGAAGTCAAAAAGGTTTTTATCACATTCTATTTTATTTAATTTACAATATTCTAACAATTCATTAAAAGATCTTATTCTAGTATTGGTTCCTTCGATGCCATAGTAAATGTCCGTTTTATTTCCAATTTTTCGAGGTACTGCTTTACGTATCCAAGGAATAGTTGCACAAGTCTTTAAACTACTCTGTTCTAAACTTTGGTTAGAATCTGATGCCCCTCCCAATTCAGATGTAATCTCTGGTTCTACATCAAAAATATTTCCGTCCTCTGGGAAATCAAAAAGTGAAAAATTTAATTTAGGTTCTTTAATTTTTGAAGCTATATCTACCCCCCTTTTAGTTTCATCAAAACGAACATTAATGGTTTCTACAATTTTCTGTTCATCTATTAACCAAATTCTGTAGCCTTTAGTTGCCTGAGCATACCCGCACATAATCCCTAGTTTAGCTCGCATATCAAGCTTCCTTCGGACTTGTTTGGGCACTCCAACATAAGCTAAACAGCCAAATGTTTTTAAATGAGAAACTGAAGGTTTTATACCAGAGTACATCTCAAAAGGGGTTCTTTTTTGTTTGTGACAGATCCTATTCCAGGTGTAAGAAAAACACATTAAGGCCTCAGCCCAAAATTTTTGTGATAAGCCACTTGAATTAAGGAGAGCTTTAACACCATCAAGAGCAGTTAAATTAAAACGCTCTGCGACACCGTTCATTTCTGGACTGTACGGGTTCGTTTTCTCATGTAAAATTCCCTGCTTCTCTAAAAATTTCTCAAATTCGTTGTTGCAGAATTCTAAACCCCCATCAGTTCTAGTAGAAATTACTTTCTTACTTAAATACCTTTCAGCCCTATTCTGAAATTTTAAGAATGTCTGAAAAACGTCTGATTTATTTCTGATGGTATATACTGCAACATTACGAGAAAAATCATCAATGATGGTGAAAAAGTATCTATTCCCTCCATGTGATGCTACAGGTAAAGGGCCACACAAATCCATGTGTAAAAGTTCTAGAGCAGTTTTTGATCTAACATTTCCTATTGATTTAAATGGCACTCTCTTCGATTTTGCAAGTTTACAGGAGATGCAATCCTCGGTTAACTTTGACAGCTCTGGCAAACCTCTAACACTTTCATTTTTACTAGTATTAACCAAATATTCACTATTTACGTGACAAAATCTCTCATGCCACAAGTTACTCAAATTTAAATTTTCAATTTGGTTAGCTGAAATGTCAACCGAGTTGCTTTCTCCTTTACAAGTTTTATAGCTGAAAGGTTTAACAAAATACAAATCATTTTTCCTTACTGCATAAAATAACCATTGCCAGTCCTTGTCATACACAATTAGTTTGCCTTTACTGCCAACAAAATTTATGCCTAGTTTTTCAAGTTTACTACCAGACAAGAGATTTCTACGTAAATGAGGATTATACAAAACATCTTTAAGAATTATTTGATTGAAACTTCCATCTTTACATTTAATAAAAAAATGTATTGTACCCTTTCCCTGAACAGGACTTTCTTTTTCTCCAACAGCAAGTGACATCTGCATATTTGAAACTGACTCATAATTCAAAAAAAGATTTTTGTTATTACAAAAATGAGCAGTAGCAGCTGTATCAAACACCCAGCTACTATTTTGGCCAAAATCAGATGAATTTGCCTCAAGAAAATTACTTTTAAAATTACTTTGAGCTACTTCAATCAAACTAGTCTCATGTTCAGAGAAGGTACATTTTACATTACCATTACTTTTTTCATTACTACATTTAACATTACTATTGTTTTTTTCATTACTACATTTAACATTACTCTTTAACTCTGCGTTACTAGATTCTTTAAATTTACTATTTGACTGATATTTCTTAGTTTGAAAATTTTTAGACTGAAAATTTTTAGATTGATTTTTCAATTTACAGTTAGCAATTAAATGACCATAAGATTTACAAAGAAAACAAGGACCTATTAATTTACTTTGATTAACATTATAATTCTTAAATTTACCTGTTTTACACTTTACCATTTCTCCAGAAAAAGCAACACTAGAACTAGAAATGTCCTTTTTGGCCAGTTTCAATCTATTCTCCTCCAGTAGCAATTCAGCCTCAATCTTGTCCGGTACAAACTCTGCATCTGGCCACCTGTAAATCGCTTGGACTGTAGACTGGAACTCCTCGGGTAAACTTCTAATCATCTGGTAACCCATATACAAGGGCTGAAGGGTATGTCCTACATCACGCAGACGCTCTGCTGCTTGCTTGACACGACACAAAAATAGTCCCAAATTTTCTCCAGGAAAATAACGGACACCAAAAAAATCATCTAGCAGTTGTATAACACGAGCTCTTGTGGTAGGTTCAAAATGCTCTTTAAGGATCTTCCAGGCTTCAGCTCCATTCGTTGTATGCGAAATTAATGGCCTAAACTCAGATGACAAGGTCTGGTAGATAATGGCATAGGACCGGGCTTTTCTTAAATTCACCTCACTCTGCTCTTTCCATGTCAGCTTGTCTGTCACAGGAACTGTTTTTGCCGATGTCTCACCGCTTTCACTCTTGACGTTCTCGATATATTCCCAAGCACCATAATGCATTAGCAGAACTTTTACTTCTATCTTCCACGTCTCCCAGTTTGACGAGGTCAAAAGAGCAACATTCTGAAACTCCATTTTCTATACGGCCTCCGTCAAATAAGTAGGAAAAACACTTTAATACCCATGAGAAAAAGCAAAAGTCTCTTTAAAAGCGCACTCCAGGGAAAAAAACATCAGCTGTAAACATCGGCGACACGTCAGCAGAAAAACAACATCGCAACGACTTAGAGAAACACATCGGCGACGACGTCTTCACTTCCACAAAACAAACTTTAAACTGCTTTAAAAAACACAACCGCGCAACTCTGCTACCACTTGTTGGCCGTACCAATAAAAAACTGTGTTTCATGTGACATGTGGAAGACTTAAAAAGTAACAGCTCCTTTAAAATCATAGTAGTTTATTATGAACATGATGACATACAATAAGACAGCATAACTTCGCTGTTAAATAAACGAACTGAAGAAAAATAATATGCAGCTACATTTTATATTACAACCAGCATTACAAGCTGGAGGAAGGAAAAGTGAAGGCAAAGCATCCTGGAAAGTCCAGCCTTTTAAACACACCATCGGCGAATGTTTTGCATAAACACGTTGCCATTTAGAGGTACACAAATTCGCATCTGAAACGCCATTGGCTACGAATACTCGCAAGTCGCGAATAGCAGACTACGGTGACTAGCGCGATCCTGACATCACCGGTTACTTACTGTTACCGAGTAACGTATTTTGAACTGGAAGATCGTGAATGAAAACATTAGCGCTGGCCGTTTCAGATACGTGAGTATGTTTATTCAAGAGATGTTGAAAAACTGAAATGCATCAATGTAAAACTAAATACCTTTACTTATATTTAAAGAAAGCTTTAAGCCAAGGATTTATAAAGATGCATAACACTAATAATAGCAAGACGCTTTTATTATATTTTACTAAATAGTCTGCCATATTTTTCCCCAAAATATAATAAATTTCAAAATAACAGATATATTCAATTTACAATAATACAATGAATACAGAAATAGAATTTTCTTCACTATATGTATAATAATGTATTTAAAAACGACACAATTTCAATATAGCAAATTCTCATGCAACAGTGACGTCTTTCAAACTGAGTATATCCCCCAAAATAAATTTTATACCCAACAGTACAGTATAACATCAATTTATTTTGAAACATTAATCATAATCATCCACAGTATACCCATAAAATTAAGCAATAACTTTATTACTGTAATAAATAAAATGTATATAAACAAAACTCTTATTTCCAAAAGTTTTATACAAAATTATGATTAAAATACCCTGATTAATAATCTCAATTAATCAATAACAATTTACTATACCCCAAGTAAATTTTAACATATACATAAGTATATAATTTTCTTAACCCAATATTATACCTAACAGATACCAGAAAATCAACAAACATAAAAATTCTAACTAAAAATTTAAGTACCAAATTAATAGCTTCCCTAGAATTCTTAAATTTCACATAGAGTTTTGTTCCCCAAAATTAAAATTTATACACAAAATTTAATTTAAAACAGACCTCTATAGAAGATTTCATAAAAGAGCTTACCTCCAGATGCAGATATTTCCTCCACACTGATACCAGGCTTCCAAGCACTTTTAAAGATGACACACACAGATGTTTGAAGATTTGAAGATATTAATTTCACTGATGAGGTACTAATTTCAACTTAGATCCATATGTAGGAAACTCAGATGGTACACCGCCTATCTTCATTCCACTGATATATTTTGAAGCACACACAAATAGCACCAAGTCTATAGTTGACTGTTCATACACCTCCCAGCTTTAGTCGATAAAGTTCCTTTACCATTTCTCTACTTGCTAGAACTCCCGAGAACAAACACGACTCCAATTATACTTCAAAACTACACAATTCTGCTTATCCGTTTTCCACTGGCTCTTCATCTGTCTAATCAGGTTCACATAGATCCGTAATCTAATTTACTTTAGATTACATATCCCACCGCTGCCACCAATTAATTATATATACTATTGCTGTGGTAGCGTGAGACGTTGTATATATAATTAATAAATTCCATTTATCGTTTGAAACGAAAAAACTTTATTTTAAATTAACACATTAAAAAAAGAAAACAAAAGTAAAAATGAAAAAAATATGATTATTCATATTCATGCTGTGAAATTACAATTTCAGAAAATCCTAAGATTCTGAAGTCTGCTCAAAGACAAGCTCACTCTAGCTTATTTCACCACCAACTGATCCAACATTCAACTCCTTCCACCTTCAACTGCCGTCAGCAATTTCCCTTCCCAGGGGCTTTCCTTGCATTCCAGGAATTTCCCAGAAAACATTGCATTTCGTAGGGGTCCAGTTCTTTGTATCCACAAGAACAATACTTTACAATTCTTATCTACTCATTCAGATAACATACCATTCAATACAAAGCATGTATTGCAGCTTGGCTTATCTCAAAGTGAAAATGAAATTCACACTATTGATAGAATTTTTGTCAATAGAGATCAATCTGTCAGATTATTTTCATTCCAGAGAGATTATCCTTTTTCCACAAATAAGGGAGGAGTTGAAACATGTCAACTCATCACACCAGTTATAAACATTAGAAACTTTTGCCTAATTTAATCACAGAAATGCTTTGAATAAATAAGTCAAAATTTTAAAATAAAAATTACTGGTAGGAATAATCAAGGGTTTTGAGCACTTTATGTGACACATATACACGGCACTTGTTGTGCAGGGATTAATCTGATTAAAACACTTGAAATTAAGTATAACAAAAATATGAGTGATACATTTTGGAAAAGAGAAAAAATTAATGAATATTAAATCTGTGGCATGCTCTTTTCAACCTGAAAAGTAATACAGATGCATGTTATGATAAGCCAAAACAAATATATTAAAAAACTAGTAAGATGTGCCAATCCCAAAACTTTCTTCTATCTCACACAGGTTTCACATACACTAAAAATGAATCAGCACCAATTTATATCAAGGTCTAACTGAATCTAAAGTTTTATTAAATTCCGTGCATTAGCTCTTCACATATGACTATCGCTAAAATCATTTAAATCCTGAAAAATGCAGCATAGCAGTGCCACCTGTTGGGAGATTTAGACCAAAACCTAATCAACAACAACTTATGTTAACATCTAACTGAATCTGAAGTTTGATAAAATTCCGTGCATTAATTCTTGAGATACAGCTATCGTGAAAATCATGAAAAAAGTAGCATAGCAGTGCCACCTGTTGGGATATCTACAAAAATTGTAATCCGCTTCTATTTATGTCAAGGTCTAACTGAATCTGAAGTTTCATGAAAATAAATGCATTAGTTCTTGAGATAGAACTATTGCGGAAATCGCGAAAAATGCAGCATAGTAGCACCACCTGCTGGGCGATTTTCACCAAAAACTAATCAGCACCAATTTATATCAGGGACTAACTGAATGTAAAGTCTTATTAAATTTCGTTCATTAGTTCTTGAGATAGAGCACCCACAAAATTTTTGTCACATTCAGACAGACAGACATTCTCTAAAAACAGTCTAATCTTGTTCAGGACCTTCTAAAACGTATAAATCCGTTAAAAACCAGAAGTCGGAAATTTTCATGAATCCAATATTTTCTTGTAAAGATAGAAGAAAGTAATTATTGCCTATAAGTGGAAGAAAATGCCTATGACAAAACAAAACAAAAAAAATCATCCGGCAAATTTTATATATTTATCCTTTTTTTAAGTAGAAAAAGTAAAAAATACCTTTAGAATTGTACTTAAAGCTTTTCTTCTGTTTGTTCTTTCTTTTACTTTCAAAATATTTTTTCATTTCGTGGCCTGACATTTCACCTTCAAATATTTTGTCTAGCATTTCTCGAGTTACATCTTTATCTTCTTTAAGCATCAGCAGATAAACACCACCAGGGGTTCTCCTTCTGGCATTGCTCTGTAATAGTTTAGTAAAAATGAAACACCATGAGAAAATAGTAATTGTTGCAACACATTAATAATTTCATTAATGTTATAATATACTTATGGAGAAATTATATTTTTATAAGGAACAGATACAAAATTTATTGTTTTTTAAACTTCAACAATCTTTTCTTAAATGAATGGTTTAGGGTGAGTGTAGGGGGGGGGGGGGACCTGCTGCTAAAAAGTAATGCAATCATATGATGACGATTCAATAATAATGAGAAAAAAAAGAAAATAGAAAAGTTTAGGACTTTTTTTTTTCACAATTGAATGAAATTTTATAAATGCAACTTTGTGTACTAATTATTTAAAAAAAAAACTGCTCAATTTTTTAGAAAAAAATCATTTTAAAGAAATGGAAATGCTGTTACTATTTGCAGGAATCATATTCCAGTCTTTCAGTAAAAGATTAATAAAAAAAAAAAAGCAATAATTTTGTACAAAATGGCAGACATGTAATACGAAAAATTAGACTTTTGATGGTGAAAAGAATAAGCATTTTATGTGCCAAACCTACCATGCTCGTTAAAATAGGCCAGCTGTAAAAAAAATAGCAATGAAATATTTTAAACACTAAAAAGTAGAAAAAAAATATAAAAAAAAATAATAATAAAGAGCGTAATAATTATAAAAAATATATATGTTTTTATCAATTAATAGTTTAATATTAATTAAATTTAGATTATTGAGAAAACTATTTAGAAATCCCGAATAGATAGTTTACATAATTTTTATTTCTGTTGCCATATCAGAAAAAAGAAACTGCAAAAATTATGTATATACAGTCGAACCTCGTTAACACGAAATTGAAGGGACTGAGAATTTTTTTCGTGTTATCCGAAATTTCGTGTTAACCGTCATAGTAGTCTGGCCATCTATGTTAGATATAAAAACTAAATAAATTAACCTACAAATATATCCCCTGCTCACAAAATCATAAATTAATAAGAAATAGAAATTTTCATTAGCAAATGAATCATCAGTCATAATTTTTTAGGCAATAATAAATTTATTTTCTTGCTAATATATATATATTTTTTCCGTTATAGACTTTTTCTTCAATTTTTGTAGAGTGGTTCTTTTAGGAACGTATGGACCTCATCTAATTTGTTCAAATTTCGTGAAGCATCCTTTGTTCCATAAGACGTTGTACAGTTTTCAATGCTGTGGTACATTCATTTAATGACACTAAACTTTTCCGTTCTGTGTAAATTTCTTCATCCTCGTCCGACACTTCAGTGGTGTCATTTTTTTTTCAGCAATTATTTCTTCGTCTTTCGTCACATCCGAAGTCAGCACATCTTCATCTATGCTAAGAATTTTCCATTTTTTGGCTACATATCTCTTTGTAGACAATTCTATGACGCTCTTTAAATCTTGTCAGTCATTCGTTAGAACATATGAAATCGCTCTCACCGAGAGCAACAGCAAAAGCTATTGCTTTCTCTTGCAAAACTGCAAAAGTCAAAACAATATTCTGACTTCTTGCCTCTTTTATCCACCGCAAGAGAGTAATTTCAATTTATTCATTCTTTCTTCTACACATTCGTTTTCTTACTGGTTTGAATTGATTAACAGCATAAGCCGATTCAATCTTTTTACGAGCCTTTAAAATTGTAGAGAGGACCAATTGTAGAAGAATTGTAGGTATCCCATACTTTGCTGCATTTTCTGATATTTTCAGCATTTTATCGCTAGCCTCGTTTAAAATTTTTTGCTTTGTGTCTAGAGATATAACTTGCGGTTTTCGATTTATCTTTCACAGAATTCTACAGAGCAACTGCGAACAGAGTGTCATGTTGTGACATATTGTCTTTCCTTTCCACCCCATCGTAATATTCTCATATTTTATTTATCTTTCAAGTTCATCCAATTTAGTTATTTATTTAACTGTTCATTAATTTTGATCCTTTTTAACCTGTGTTTACATTTCATTTTATCGATCGTCCTGTCTGCGTTATGTTAATTTTAAAATCTACCGATCTCGTTTCCCTTTTGGCCCATGGCCAAAGTGCGCAGACATGCATCCTCTTTCTTCATTTGTGACCATAAGCCAACGTGTTTCATTGAAGCGGATCGATAGTTCCTTCGCCTAAGCAGCCGGTTCTCACCGCGCATGCGCGTAAGGTCTCGCTTCCGTCTTCTATTTGGCGCGACGTTTAGGCGAGCGCATTTTCCACTTGGCGCGGTCTTGGCGTTCTTTTAACTTCCGTTGTTTTCGGCAACCGTGTGTTGCCCCGTTTTGTCAGTCAGTGGAGAAACCAGCCTGAGAGATGTGAGGTGTCTCTCAAAAGAACTGTGCACGGGTTTTCCCGGCACGCAATAATACTGGGAGTGCATGAAGCGTGTAGCAGGAAAGATGAGAAATTAGACAGAGTAGAAGTTTAGTGCTTCTGAAGACTTGTATTAAAGACAAGCATCTACGTACATTGCGTGAGACGATCCAGATGTCAATCAGGGAATCCCAAATTTCCCTTCGAAAGATCCTAAATAAAGAGTAATTAATTCCATGCAACTTTGTGTCTTCTCTGATCTACTTACTGAAGGTATGTCGTTACTAATATTTATTATCCTCTCTGTTCAAGACACACGAACCTGAAAATCTCCCACAATTTTTTAATAGTAATATACGATCACTTAAGAGCACGCTTGTGCCGCAGTTATTAAGTTCAGCAAGAAATAACTTTACGATAAATATGGTGCTCGTGCCATGTGCACAGTTAGTGCTACGTGTCTTGAACTAAATAAATAATTGATGTATTTCATCAAGATCATTTTAATTTTAACAGAAAGTTCTGTTCAAGTGACTGGAAAATATTGCTGCGGAACCACGTGCTGCAAGCGCACTTCCGTCAGTTTTCCATGTCAAAAAGATATAATATATAAATTAATGAAAATATGATGTTTTGATAACAAATTCATTTAAAGTAATGGAAGAAATTCTAGATGAATAAGATTTAATTTGTGAAAACGTGCCACTACAATAGTTTTTTTAAAAGTGATACTAAAATTTTTGTATACTCCAGTATTTCAAATTTAATGTGAAAAATTTTATTATATATATGAAAATACCAACTTCAAATGCCTCTTCTGCAAAATTTCACAATATTTCTATGATTAATGTTATAGATGAAGATGGATTGAAGTTTGGTGTATTTTCAATACAAGGTATTCCTGTTGAGGAAAAATTACCTTGTTCACAGCTTATTCTATTTTAGAATATACCAAAATAATTTTACAATTTATCAGAAAATGGATACATTTTTTGCATTTTTCTATTATTGTGGTTTTGAATGATAAATACAAAATGATATTCATCCTGTAGTCAGCTACACATGCAGGACAGAGTATCAATAATTGCTTATGCTGGCATACGCAAATTGTTATATCAATGAAGTTACCACATACATCCACATTTAAAGAAGAAAGAATTAAGTTAAAACAACATTGTTTAAAAAAAAAAAAATGCAAATATATCTCAAATTTAAAGTTAATGTTTTTCCAGTTTGTGTGAAAATATGCAAATTTTTAAAATGAAGCATTCATCTAATGTATTGGAAGAAGCTTCTATATTTTATGAACAAATCATCGTTTGTTCACTCAAATCGTTCTTCACAAATTTTTCTTCACGACAGTCTGTCATCTAGTTTGGATTTTTTGTCGCTCACCTTGATATTGGCCACTTCTCAACTCAGCTACACCAGCGCTCAAGCATCTTCTCCATTCACAATCACAATGATTGTGTACATAAAGTCATTTACATAAATTCTTACCTAAGTGCAGAAACCAAAAAAATGCAACAAACATGTGAAGCATCATTGTGTCTACAACTTTTATAAAAGTGTTCCAGAAATTTTATCTCAAGTAGTGTGCCTAATAATATGTGCTAATTTCTTATATATAGTTTTACATGTGTGATTACCGAAAATTTGTGTTTAAAGATGCAAGATTCTCATTGTAGTGATGACAAAATTGTCATATTTTTTTACTCATGTATATAGACTAACTTTTGGTGACATCCTTCAAAAAGAAAACTTTCAGTGTACGAACATTTTTGTGCTAATCACCAATATTTTGGATAGTAGGACACTTTATTCGTCCAAAATTTGTCAAGTGCTTCAAAGTTTACTCGTATAATTTTTCTTCTGTTTTTGTGCACATCATGAATCACAAACACACATTTGTTGGTTGTTTTGGAGTTGCAGCCATTCATACAGTGTTTTTTTTTTCTACAGTGTATGATCTGAGATGTGGGGTAATCTCAGTGACAACACTTATGTATTTAATTCATGCATGTCACGCATTAGGTGCTCATCGTAATATAATTTTTCTTTTCAGTGTTTTTTTTATAAGTGTGTATATATTCATGTATATTTTTTATTGTATAATTATTTTCTTTGCATCTTTTGGTATCATCACATGCTATAGTTTTACAAACATAGTGTTTTTTTAATTTATTGCATTACATTTTAAAATTTTAATTGCTTTTCCGTATTGTTTTACTGTACTCAATATTTCTCAGTTTTCAATTCATATTAACTTAGTGGTGACTTTAGGTCACATGATAGTCATTAAGAGTGTAGTACTCAGGGTTGTCAAACATAATTTTGTGATGTTCTAATGTAATGTTTTTCAAAATTTTTAAACTCATCTTGAAAATGACTGTCATATTTCATTGTATCATATCCATGATACATAATTATTCGAAGGAATTTTCCTTTTATATTTTATTTACATTTCTTTTCATTTTCAAAAATCACACTTTAAAATTTTCTCACTATTAAATTAGTGATTGACAAAGCATTGATGAATTTTCAGAAATTCTCTTTGTGAACTACAAAAAATTTCTCACACTATATATTTTTGTAACTCCAATGTTCTTCTCATGTATCTAAGATAATCTAGTATGACAAAATATTTAAAAAAAAAAAAAAAAAAAAATCTTGCACTTAGGATTACTTAACTTACTTTCAGAATTTACCTATTCAATAATTACCTTTTTAAATCACAAATATTTTCCATTAATTACACATTTGTAATTTAATAATTTTTTAATGGTATACCTTTCTTTTGAATGAAATATTGTCTTATAAGCATGCTAGCAAAAATTCAAATAAAGCAAAATGAAAACAATAGAATAATAAGTGTCATATAGACATATTTATGATTAATAGTAATGAATTTTTGCAAAAGGTTAACCTTATGATATCTTATTTTTGTACGTACATAATTGTGAGCTCACACTTTATTCATTAATAATCACTTTTTATGTTGTATATGTATGTTTAAATTTTTGTTTGGAATTATGCATTTCTATTTTGTTACAGGATTATACTTGTAAGTATAAGGGTTTTTTAGTAATCAGTACTAATGTATGATATGCTTTTTCTAGTATTCCCTATTTTTTTGTGGTACCACACACCCCTTTTAAATTTTCCCTTTATTTTAATTCACCTTTTCCTTCAATATAAAATATTTAAAATGATGTAATTTTATCCTGTATATCTGCATGTTGTACTAATAATTTTACTTAGCTACCCACTTGTCGGGTATCGTTTGTACCCCCTGTAATCCTGATGGCATCTGGTGATCTCTGGTATCCTCACGCTACACGTCCTCATTTACAGTACTTTTACGTTTTAAATATTTGGCAGTAATTTGTTTTCATCTCAGTTTTGGTAAGTTTTTTTCAATTTTTCTAGTCTTGTTTTTCTTGAATTTGTTTCATGTATTCCATTTTACTTTGAGATTAATTTCTGTGTTTCCATTTTTTTCTATCGCATTTTTCTTATATTTAATTGTTACAATAGTCCAGTGGTGACTTTATGTCACAATGTTGTCTTTTAAGATATGACATTCTATTTTGGGAAGCATAGTTTTGTTTGTACTTTTTATATTCTTTTATAGCAGGTTCAAGGATGTCCAAATTATATTAATTTTTCTCAAATTCTATATTGCATTTGACCTTTGTGTCATATTTTTGAGTATCGTATCAATGATACATATTTTATAAAAGAAATGTTCTTTTATTTGCCACATTTTTCTCCATTTTTTTTTTCAATAGTGTCAGTTTCCTTTTGCGAGTTTGCTGTTTCAGGTGACTGCATCCTGAATTAGTATCAGGATACAGAATGGTGAAAATTATTTTAGGAAACATTCTCATTTTTTTTCCTCAGTATATATTTTGTTTTAAATTAATTTTTCCATTGATATTTTAAACTTGTTTGTTTTGGTTCTGAATGTTGTGTTGTGTCACAGCACCATCTATTCCACCCTTTTCCTCCTTGTTATGGATTTTGGGTCTTTTTCTTTCCCCGCGTTACCCGCCATCCCGTTCTGCGATGACCTGGCGGACACACACACTCGGTACCATATGGTATTTGTAGGTTCGTTGGCAGTCACGTCTTCTTCTGTAGTATTAGCTCAGTTGGAGGGGATTGTTCACTGTACAAAATTGTGCTGGACAGTCAGCAATCGCATAGGAGATGAGGTTTGGAATCGTATGATAGAATCAATCTAGGTTTCAATATCACAGTTAATGCGTTATAATTCCATGCATTATCCCATTCTTTCGAATTTCTTTTGTATTCGTGGGGGAGTATATGTCATGTTGTGACATATTGTCTTTCCTTTCCACCCCATCGTAATATTCTCATATTTTATTTATCTTTCAAGTTCATCCAATTTAGTTATTTATTTAACTGTTCATTAATTTTGATCCTTTTTAACCTGTGTTTACATTTCATTTTATCGATCGTCCTGTCTGCGTTAAGTTAATTTTAAAATCTACCGATCTCGTTTCCCTTTTGGCCCATGGCCAAAGTGCGCAGACATGCATCCTCTTTCTTCATTTGTGACCATAAGCCAACGTGTTTCATTGAAGTGGATCGATAGTTCCTTAGCCTAAGCAGCCGGTTCTCGCCGCGCATGTGCGTAAGGTCTCGCTTCCGTCTTCTATTTGGCGCGACGTTTAGGCGAGCGCATTTTCCACTTGGCGCGGTCTTGGCGTTCTTTTAACTTCCGTTATTTTCGGCAACCGCGTGTTGCCCCGTTTTGTCAGTCAGTGGAGAAACCAGCCTGAGAGATGTGAGGTGTCTCTCAAAAGAACTGTGCACGGGTTTTCCCGGCACGCAATAATACTGGGAGTGCATGAAGCGTGTAGCAGGAAAGATGAGAAATTAGACAGAGTAGAAGTTTAGTGCTTCTGAAGACTTGTATTAAAGACAAGCATCTACGTACATTGCGTGAGACGATCCAGATGTCAATCAGGGAATCCCAAATTTCCCTTCGAAAGATCCTAAATAAAGAGTAATTAATTCCATGCAACTTTGTGTCTTCTCTGATCTACTTACTGAAGGTATGTCGTTACTAATATTTATTATCCTCTCTGTTCAAGACACACGAACCTGAAAATCTTCCACAATTTTTTAATAGTAATATACGATCACTTAAGAGCACGCTTGTGCCGCAGTTATTAAGTTCACCAAAAAATAACTTTACGATACAGAGTTTCAATCATGTTAGTCAGGTAGTGAAGTACGGATTGTCACTTCTTTCACTAACAGGTAGGGGAATTCGGAAACCGGGTTTATGTCACTGTCAATACAGTCAACCGGGTAATGGAAGAAGGAATTCGGTAATTCACGATTTTCTGAAAACCTTTTCCACTTTATCTTTTTTAAACCATGAGAAAATTCCATTTTTAATAAGAGGATGAAATGTAAGTTTAAAATAGCAGAAACATTGCATTTTTTTTATAATTAATTAATCAATTAATTAATTTATTTATTTTTTTACTCTGGAGCAAAAAAAAAAAAAAAAAATTCGCCTTAAGCGGGATTTTTCGAAATTCTATTTCGTGTTAAACGAATTAATTAACATTGATTTTCAGACTCATCTGACGGGACCTCAGTATTATTTCGTGTTAAGCGAAATTTCGTGTTAAGCGATTTCGTGTTAATAAGGTTCGACTGTATATATATATTAAATTCACTAGTCTGTGTTTTCTACAAAGCATAAATATATTCCATACCGAATTTATATAATGTAACAAAATGTTTTTGGGACAACATGAATTGTAGTCTTGAAATCGGGCATGATTTTAAGATAAACACTGAAGGTTTTTTTAAAGCTACTTTTTATTTAGTTAAAAACTCTTATTTATTTTGTTTTGGGGTTGTACATAGATAACGTTATCAACTTTTTGGTAATTTAGAACTTTCCCTTCCCGTTACGATATTATACGTTAACATCCCTCGAACCTTCCGGCTTGCATCGGCAAATTTTCAAAGCTATTGAATATATTTAAGACTCCCATATATCGAAAATTTAACATCCATAATTTTACGTTTAAATCCATTATTCAAATATACGACTTTCATTTCTGTTAAAAATAAAATTTGAAAATAGTTTGCATTCCCATAGGAAAGCATTACAACCTAAACAGAAATGTTCTATATTTTTCTATTCTATATACAAACAGCAAAAACTTTTCTCGTCTCCACAGTGAACCTTCACCGACATTTCGGCAATTAGATGATACTAGTTTTTTCCATTTAAAACAATCAGCAATTATGTTAGACATGATTAATTTAAACAGCATTTACTATCTTAAAGTTACAAAATGTAAAATGCACCAATGAAATAACATAAAACTAATGTTATATTTAATCAAATTGTTTTAAAAAAGATGAGACAAACTTTAAAGGGTGGAAAAATAGACTACAGAAAATAATTTTTCTGTCTGCAAACCAGGGCTGTAATCTGTTTTTTCAATCAAAAGCACAAAATGTTTCACTTCCAGCCGAACATGAATTTTTGATCATAAATTTAACAATAATGAAACTATCTTAATGAAATTTTCAATAGACTTAGCTTGCTTTATGTCAAATGCAATGATATAACAAGAATTGGTAGAAGTGATCATAATCTGCATTCAAAAAGCGAGAACTACAAAATTCCATATTTCAAAATGAATGCAGGGGCTGCGCTTGTCATTCGCTTATGCGCCAAATACAAATACATCATGAAATTGGCAAACAAAAAATTATTATAGCGAAAAGACTGGCGAATGATTTATCGGGAGCTTTTCGTTGTTGTAACCTGTTTTGAAACGTGGATGAATATTTTAAGTTTGTAGCGAAAAATATGTATTCTATGCCCACAAAAGTAACAATAATAAAATGGTACTAAGTTTAAAGTTAATAATCAGTAGTTTTTTTTTTTTTTTAGTTGGCAACGGAATAATTTTAATCTTTACTTAAAAAAAAAAAAAGAGCGTAATAATTATAAAAAATATATATGCTTTTATCAATTAATAGTTTAATATTAATTAAATTTAGATTATTGAGAAAACTATTTAGAAATCCCGAATAGATAGTTTACATAATTTTTTTTTTTCTGTTGCCATATCAGAAAAAAGAAACTGGCAAAAATTTTAAGGCACAACTACCAACTCTTCCAATTTTTGGATACCACAAAAATTTAATAGAAAATTTTGCCTTATTTAACCACAGCACTTCGACGATTAAATAAGGCAAAAGTTTCTATTAAATTTTAGTGGTATGCAAAAATTGGAACAGTTGGCAGCCATGTTTTAAGGTAACACTTTTATTTTTGGATGGAGTATAACTAAAAAAAAATTTAAAAAGAAAAAAATGGGCACAATTTTTGGACACACAGCAAATGTAATACAGTGAGAAAATGCTTTTTTACCCATTCAATAAAGTCAGGGCTGAAAGAGTTAATGATATAAAATGTATTATATACTTTTGGCTAATTATAGATAAATTTGGATAAAAATATTTTAATTTGGCTGATTTACTGGCTAGCATTTTGAAAATCTCAGTGCCTCTCCTGGAATGCAAGTTTAAATACAATACAATGTCACTGATCGAATTACTGTGTATTTCCAGCACTTTTCTGATATATATAATATTTTGCATAAAGCAAGGTGATGTGATTGAAAAATTCATTAAAATATTACCATTAATGTAAAATCTCTGCATAAATATCAAGGTTTGGCTTGAAGTAGATAAACTTTATTTTTGTTTAAGTAAATGGACTGCGACCCTTGTATCCTATGCAAAAACTGTTAGTTCTACATTTCTTACAACTTGTTTCATATTTTTTTAAACAATATGTAAGTCATAAATATTTTTATTTTTTCCCTTAGAAAAAATAAAATAAGGCACTTCTCTATTATCCCGTCGACCACTTTTCATAACAAAAATCTATCGCGAAACTGTAACGCCAAATAAACGGGAGAACGTTGCCATTAGAATATCAAAATAAATAAATAAATAAAATATAAGAATTTAAGGACACAATTGTTATTTTAATTAATGAAATAACTAATAAATCAGTAAAACATAATGAAAAATACACGAAAATGTTGAATTAAAAACCACTTGATGACATAACGAACACATATAATGCTTCTGACATCAAGTAAATGAGACTGCATTTTTGGCGTTTAATCTTACAGTTTCAGGGATCATTCTAGAACATAAAAAAGGGCAGGGCACACATCACATAATAAGGGCAATTTTGTTGAAAAGGGCACATCATTTCATAAAAAGGGCATTTTTGTAATAAGTGCATATACCAATATACTGGTAGGAAGGGAAGTCTGGCAACATCTCAAAGTACTCCTTAATTTAAAAAATCCAATAGCATTTCTAATTTCTATAACTTTACCGTTTGAAAAATATTAAAAATAGCAGCTAAATTTAAACTTGTTCTCAATTTTTATTGTAAAATTGTTTACTATATGCACGGTCATTTTCCCCTTTTCCTACGATATTCAAGAACCTCTCTCACTCTAAAACTTTTATTCACCAGATAACTTTTTCCCGGTTTTAGCAAAACTGGTTTTAAAAAAAGTACAAAATAAAAGTTATAAAGCTACTTTTCAAATTTTTATAGAACTTACGTAAGTTATCATGCGGTCAAAAAGGCCAGAATGCCTGATCTACTGCTATATTTTACTAGACAAGGGAAAATTAATCAATGACGCTTAGTTACCCTTTATGTCTTGTTCAATGGAAAAAATGATAAATGGAAAGAGGAAACACTCAAAGTCAAAGATTAGACATACCAGGGCACTTCACACAGAAATAAAGAAGGAAAGAAGAGTACTCCCTGATGTACCATACTAACATTCTAAAAATAAAAGATAGGTAAATCATTTTTGAAAGTACAAGGCAGGATTGTATCCAGGAATAAAAGGAAGGTAGAAATCTACCTGGAAAAAGGGCAAGGAGGGTAGAATTGTACCTGGAAAAAGGACAAGGAGGGTGGGATTTTATCTAAAAAGGGCATGAGGGCGGGCCGCCCTTCTTTAACTCTCTAGAGTGATCCCTGCAGTTTGGTGATAGTTTTTTGTTATGAAAAGTGGTCGACGAGATAATAGAGAAGTACTTAAATATTAATAAATAAGTAATAATTAAAATATTAGTAAATAAGTTGATGCCTGCAAAGAAGGAAGTTCAAGCCCAGCACAGGCTGAATCTGCAGAAGAAAAAAAAATAATAATAAACCTGGATTTTGTTAGCAAGAGTCTAATAAAATAAAATTGGCCTGAACTCATGTAGACCACTGCTACACTGTTAGAGTTAGACACATTGCAAAGAACATTAAACTTAATAATAAGAAAACACTGATATCACACACAGAAAAATATATAAAAGAAGTTGTAGGATAAACTCACTCTTATCATCAACCCCCCATTGTCTTCTATTTTTTTTGTCTGTTCTAAATAATCCATAGCCTTTTCTATTCCAACAAATTTTACAATTCTTTCTAAAATATAATGTAGAAAAAAATTGCATAATGAATAGTAATAATAAAACATGGTAATGCATAAAATCTATCAATATCCATTAAGAAAAACAAAATTCAAACTATTAAATTACCAATGAAAAGATAACAAGATGCAAGATATCTTTTATGAAACAATAACAAACTATTTGTAGAGGATTTGAAAATTAAGGGGAGGTTTACTATCTTTCGTCAAAAAATAGCATGTTTTTTGAGATTTTCTTTTCTGTAACCAAGATAAAGATATCAACTCAGGGATTTTTGTACTATATATATTTATTGAAATTTGTACAAGCTTTGTGAAATTTTTAAATCAGAAATATTTGAAACTTTGTTTCATATTGTCCAAGTGTTTTCAAACAGGACAGTCAATTTTCTATAAAACTACTCAGCCAATTTTTTTTTTAATGAAAAAGGGTATGATGTTCCTACCAACAATATGAATCACTTTTAATAATTCATGTTTAATAATACATACATCTCTTTATGAATTTAAACTTCAACAATTAAATAGTTTATTATTTTTTCTATAAGTTTATATAATATATATATATATATATATATATATATATACAAGTTAACTATTGCTGAAGTTATTTAATTTTATATGGTTTCGCCAGCTGGATAAGTTTTTAAGTGTATTTTAACAGTAACTGTCTGATTAAGAACTCTCTCATTATATATTTTAATTTTGAATAACTTGTTTCCATGGCAACAAAACTTATCTCTTGTTGCCTCCGACACTAACAATATGGAAGTCAAATTGACAGTGCCCAGAATCGGGCATTAATTTTTAGTTTGAAGCATTTTGAATCAATTTAAATTTTGTTCTAAACCCTAGAATACGATTGTTAATTTTCTTTAGATATACATATAAATGTATATGGCAAAACCATAGTTATAAGAGTGTATTTATGTAAGTTAAACTTACTTAAACTAGTTCAGTGTAAAGAGTAGAAAACATTTTTTCTAAAATAGTATTTATCCTAAATGCGTATTCTTTTTTTTTTATTTCACTGTGTCGCCAACCAGCAAACAATTGCCAAAATCACGAAATTTTCATAATTTTTTTACAGACGTTATAGCGAGGTCCCACGACAATTTTTTTAATAAATGTATATATCCTCATTCGAAGAATATTCTGCAATTTTTTCAAAATTTTCTGAGCATGCACTTATGGAGACCTTCCTTGTAAGAAACAACACTTCAAATTTTAACTAAAGCTAAACCACATGTCTATACTGATGTGATAACAACATGATGGAAAATCATACACAAATTTCATTTTAATCAAAATGTGTAAAAAGGTCATTAGACTATTCAGAGTGTTTTTAGCTAAAATATTGCATACATATGATAAAACAAATAGTTAATTAATTTACAACAAAGTTCAGTCAAAAAAAAAAAAAAAAGTGAATAAAACAGAAAATTTAACTTACGTATTAAATAATACTTCTTTTCATTCAGTACTTTATTAATCTTTCGAGCAGCCTCAAGCTGTGCACTATCGAGCTTTACAAACTTCTTGAATTTCTTCTTGTGGCCAGGAAAAGAACGTTTCTTATTAAATTTTTGTTTTTTAGAATTAGCACCAGAATTGCCATTCAAACTACAACCAGACATTTCACTCTCAGAAGAATCATCCTTTCTGCCATCAGCATAAGCATTTGTATAATCATAGCTCTCTTTTCCCCGACTTCCATAATTACGAGGTTTGTTTTTGAGCAAACAGTCTTCAAAATCCTCTGATATTAGTTGATCTTGTAAAACATCACACCATATTGTGTTCCTTTTCCTTTTTTGGCCAGGTTTTGGCTGTTCAGGAGGAGGCTGCTGAGGTTGTTCAATTTGTTCTTTTTCATTATTAGTAGAACTAAGGGGTTCATCATTCATTTCATTATTTTGTAAATGTTCGTTGTTATCTGTCTTTTTCTTTGTTGCTCTTTTCCATACTGCACATTCATTATCATCACTATTTTCTGAGTCATCGTCAGATGATGACGAATTATGATTTTCACGATATCTATTTAGAATATCCATCTGCAATACATTAAAAAATTAAACTAACAATTTTAAATAATGACTTAAAATTAAATTAACAATTTTAAAACAAAAAAATAAATAAATAAAGAGTTTGTGCTGGAGAAGGAGAGAAAACAAAAGAGGGAGAAATTTAGGCAATTGACTATGTATTTACTAGAGATGCACCGAATAGTCAGTATTCGGCCATATTACCGAATATTCGGTTAGGCCGAATATCAAAATATTCAGTCAAGCCAAATACTTAAAAAAACTTTTTTTTTAAATATTTTTTAAAACCCACAATTTTTACTTTTAACTAACTGTCAATTAATAAATATATTCAAAATAATTAGAAATAAAATCATATTTCAATGAAAGAGAATGCTTTTACATTATTTATTCGCTGTTTGAAATGTTTCACTTAAGAAAATTAACCATTAATGATAACCTTCATAGGAATTAATGATGTACAAATAAATGCAAGTTCCTGAATATTGTCCAGTAAATAATCAGTTTCTTGCTTTTTTGCAAACATCGTGTTTATTCTAAACAAAATGGAAAAAAACTCTCAGAGATGATAATAGACATCAAGACAGACAATTTTTGTCCAGGAAACCAGAATCGCAACACACTAATTCAATCAAAAATAAAGTGCATCTCACTCCAGGTCAAATTTGAATTTGAATTTTTAACTTTAATAATATTGAAGATATTGTAACTATATTTTCAACGTAGTTACTTTGATTTCTGTGAATCATGATAAGTACTGGAAATTTCCACCATTCATATCTAAACAACACTAAGCTAGTTATTCCTTTATTCAGAGTGCAGCTGACAGTATATACTTATACTGTGTCACTGGCCAAAATTAGCCACTTCCAATAGTATCATCATATATTCTACAATCAAAATTAATACGATGCAAATATCGCTAAAATATCTTCATTGTTGTTAAGTTATAAACAAAAATTCAGTTCCAGCTTGCGGTGACTCACTCTGTGTCTTTGATTGAATGTATTGTATTTTTGATGGAATAAGTGGATTGAGATAATATTTCTTGCTCAAAAAATGTTTGACTTGACTATCTACACAGAAAGTTTGTTCCAAGATGTATGAACATGCTGTATGTTTACAACCTCTGAATATGATTGCCCATTCCAGACACCTACTCTCTGGTTTATTTAAAAACTTTGTTGCTAAATCAAAAGGAGCAGGAAAGTTATTCTTGCTGATTTGCCAGCCTTTTTTACACTTTAGTCCCTTCCTGACAAAAATGTTTCTTCTAATTCATTCAAAAAATTGCTTTGATTTTAAAGTATTTGTTATAGATATAAGAACATTTTATAAATTTATTTTAATTCACAGAAGAAACCACGAAGTTTAAAGCTTTATTAATTAAAAAAATTTTAAGGCTATCCTCTTTTTAAGTTATAACTCAAAGCACAGATTTTTTTTTTTATGTAAAGGTTTCTTGTAAAAAGGTCTAGTTTATAAAATGGTAGTACAGTAGAAAGCCACTAATCCGCAAAGCTTGGTTCCAAGTGTTGTGCGGATTGGAGGCTTTTTGCAGATTACAGGCCATGTCTAATTAATCTTTGTTTACATTTTTTTTAATTCATATTTTGGACAAATTTAGATTGCTAATACTAAAAAATAAATAAATTACACATTTTAATATATAGTTAAAGTAATAACTATGTAAAAAACATTTTATTATTTTTAAATTTCTTAAATATGGCATCAATTGTTGTCTGTTTTAAGACATTTGGTTTATAGTATTGAATTTTATCTTTAAGTAAGAGTTCAAAAGCAATATATATGTATTTTTTTGTGCGTTTTTCAATTTTATAATTACGATTTAATGAAAAAATAAATAAATTATAAAATATATTGTCTAAATAAAGATTTTTTACCATTAAAAAAAAAAAAAAAAAATCACAAAAGCTCAAATTGTATTTTACAAGTATTGTATGAAGAAATGAATATATAAAATAATATACAGTATGGGATCCATTATCCAGAATGCTTGGGGCCTGGGGCATTCTGGATAAGAGGTTTTTCCGTAATTCAGAACACTTTTTTATAAGTATAAAAAATGTATGAAATAATTTCATAAAATAGTGATAAATATGAATAATATATGTAAATACATTACTTATAAATTTGTTCATTTAATACATTATTTGCACAAATTAAAAAAAAAACATTCTAAATTACAAAAAATAAATAAAATTTCATTTTGGGAGTTGGGAGCAGAATCTTTTGATTTGGAGATAATGACAGCATCAACTGCCGTCATTTATCCAGTTTGTTTAAAATTTATACAAGTACACTAGATTGAAGCTAAAGATCATCTGCTGGAGTTAATTGCAGCTTTGCATACTGGAGTGTGACGCCATTTGTATAAAATTTACTGGAAGTATATTCTAAAAAAGAATTTTAGTTTTTTATTCAGAGAAAATCCCTCTGACTGAAAAATTTTTCAAATCTAAATTTACAAATTATCAAGTAACTATTATTTTATGTATAAAAATCCCTGACGGCTCGGCCTACAGGCACAGGTAGATTTCGAAGACGCAGACCGTGGAGTGCCTGTTTGTCGGGAATTGCTACTTCGAAACCAAACTTGTTTGCAGGCGGAGCCAGCAAGGATTTTTTTTTTTTTTTTTGCTATAAGAGTTAGTCCTATAAAACCCATGCCAATATAAAAGTTTTAGATAATATTAAGAGGATTTATAATAAATTTAAGCGGATTTGAAATCTTGGGAATTGACGAAGTTAGGAATTTTTTTTCTTCAAAAACCTCCCCCCCCCCCCCCCTTAAGGCAATTTTTAATTATATCAAAAATCTGTCATACATAAATTTTCGGCCCTTCTCCTAGAAGTAATAATAACTTCAAACGGATTCGATATGTATCATAATTAAGAAATTATGGTTTTTTTTCTGTTTTCACAAAAAGTCCCCCCCCCCCCCCTGGTTCGATTTTGCCCATTAATGCACTTGACCGAGATTTTATGCCCCTTGATTTTATGTATCAGTTTCGAAAAGAAGCGGGAGTTGGAACTGCCTACTTCGAAAAATAACTTGTTTGCAGGCGGAGCCGGCAGGGATTTTTTTGTTTTTAATTTTTTTTGCTATAACAGTTGGTCCTATAAAAAACTTGTCAATATAAAAGTTTTAGATAATATTAAGAGGATTTATAATAAATTTAAGTGGATTTGAAATCTTGGAAATGGACGAAGTTCTGATCTTTTTTCTTCTAAAACCCCCCTTCCCTCCCCCCCTTAAGGCAATTTTTAATTATATCAAAAATCTATCATACATAAATTTTTGCCCCTGTTCCTAGAAGTAATAATAACTTTAAACGGATTCGATACGTATCATAATTAAGAAATTGTTTTTTTTTCTGTTTTCACAAAAAGCCTTGACCGAGATTTTATGCCCCTTGATTTTATGTATCAGTTTCGAAAAGATGCGGGAGTTGGAACCGCCTACTTCGAAAAATAACTTGTTTGCAGGCGGAGCCGGCAGGGATTTTTTTGTTTTTAATTTTTTTTGCTACAACGGTTGGTCCTATAAAAAACTTGTCAATATAAAAGTTTTAGATAATACTAAGAGGATTAATAATAAATTTACGCGGATTTGATATCTTGTGAATTGACGAAGCTATGATTTTTTTTCTTCTAAAACCCCTCTTGGGGCCATTTTTAATTATATCAAAAATCTGTCATACATAAATTTTCGGCCCTTTTCCTAGAAGTAATAATAATTTTAAACGGATTCGATACGTATCATAATTAAGAAATTATGTTTTTTTTCTGTTTTCACAAAAAGCCCCCCCATCCCCCCCCCCTGGTTCGATTTTGCCCATTGACAAACTTGACCGAGATTTTATGCCCCTTGATTTTATGTATCAGTTTCGAAAAGATGCGGGAGTTGGAACCACCTACTTCGAAAAATAACTTGTTTGCAGGCAGAGCCGGCGGGGATTTTTTTTGTTTTTAATTTGTTTTTGCTATAACGGTTGGTCCTATAAAAAACTTGTCAATATAAAAGTTTTAGATAATACTAAGAGGATTAATAATAAATTTACGCGGATTTGATATCTTGTGAATTGACGAAGCTATGATTTTTTTTCTTCTAAAACCCCCCTTTTTTCCCCCCCTTGGGGCCATTTTTAATTATATCAAAAATCTGTCATACATAAATTTTCGGCCCTTTTCCTAGAAGTAATAATAACTTTAAACGGTTTCGATACGTATAAAAATAAAGAAATTATGAGGGTTTTTCTGTTTTCACAAAAAGCCCCCCCCCCCCCCCCTTGGTTCGATTTTACCCATTAACGAACTTGACCGAGATTTTATGACCCTTGATTTTATGTATCAGTTTGGAAGAGATTTATGCAGAATTTTTCCAGTTATCGTGGTCAGAAAAAAGTGACATAGATAGATAGATAGATGAACTGGGGGTGGTTTTGGGTTCTGGGAGTCATGATCGGTGTAGATCTGCAAAAATTTTTCAAAATTTCCAACTTAGGTGAGAATGTAATAGGTAGTATTTCTTACAAAATCTACCTAAAAAGGAAATGTTAAAATCAATGCATAATCTGGCAACTTTCCATAACCTGTTATTATTGATGCTGATCACAATGGCGGATTCGGCGATTCTTAGCATAGAAATAATTTTTCTAGGCTCAATTTTACATAACAAAAAAGAAATGTTAGTCAGTTTTTTGCTCAACATATTTCTCCGGAATAACACCATGGCATTAAACTACGTTTAACTTTTTTAATGAAACTTGTAACAAAATAAAATTTGTACACAGACATGTTTTATTTTTCTAATGTAATTTTTTTTAATTTTTTCTTATTGTAATGTTTTTCATATCATATTTTTTTTATATTTATTTATTGAATTTATAGATTAATGAATGAAAACAATATCATTTTGTTATTTTTTCTTTTGCTGACACTTTAATTTTTACTTTAATTTTTTTTTTTTAGTGTTTTGCATTCCGGTTTTCGGAGCGTTCCAGATACCGGATCCTATACTGTACTAATTAAATGTGCTTTCATTTTAAACTATAAAGAAGAATGTTATATGATATGTAATACTATATATAAAGATAAGAAAAATGTTAAAATTGGTGAAAAAAAATTTCAAAATTCGAAATTTTGTCACCATTGAAGCATTTTTCAAGAATTAAATTTCTTTGTTTACATTCATAAATTGATTGCGGATTAGAGCGGGGCCTCCGAGATGTCGCTGTGTGTCCTTCACCGGGCCTGCTACAAGTATTAGTGACGTCACAGTAGTGATCCACTTTGGTCAATGTATCGCAGCAGAAAGATGTAATAAAAAGAGCATTTCCGCTCTTATAATTTGTGATTACATAAATAATATTAAATTTCATAATCGTGAAATAAAAGGGAATCAATACACTTGTTTTATTAAAGGAAATTAAAAGTTTTAAATTAAAAAAAAATGCTAAGATTAATAAATCAGATTGAACCCATTGACTTACCTTTTCCTAAACACATTATTTTACAATAAATATACGTACAAAAATATAATAAATCTACCAAAAACTTTACAAAATCAATCCCATTCCTCTCTTTTACAACTACATACCATAATTTAACCACCAAAACAAAATAAATGTCAATTTAAATAGAGAAATCGACATTTTTTAACTATAGAGACCTTGGCACTTTTTTTTAACGCTTTGGCGTAATCCCGGCTTCAGAAAGTTAGATATGTTTTTAAATTATATACACAATTATGAAAACAAACCTAATGAACTTTTATGTTTATTTATATATATAAAATTATTTATATATACAATTCTGTTCTACCTGCATATAAAAAGAGATATATGGCTTCTTTATATTAAATAAATTATATAAATATTGAAAAAAAAAATACTTATTTATATGAAACTACGAATAGGTTGCCAGAAAATATGTTGCCAACTTTCCTTCTCTCGCCATAAGCCTTTTTCGGTACTTTTCGGTTAGCCGGGCGCCAGTGATACATGTACATATATAAATATATATATATATTAATTCATACATATATGTGTGTGTAGATATGTGTATATATATATATATGTGTGTGTGTGTGTGTGTATATGTATATCACTGGCGCCCGGCTAACCGAAAAGTACCCAATTTTCTATCTTAACTTTGTAACTGACTTGTAATATTTTAATAATTGTCTATTTATTGTACTTGGGTGTAGGACCTAATAACCACTCAAATTAACTTATCAAAAGTTTTATTTTCATAATATATTTGTACACTTAATTTAGCTAAAATGTTAAATGGAACTACGTAAGAACTACTAAGTTGTGTAAATCAGTTGCTTTTAATTTTATAAACAAAGCACACTCACTTCTAACTAAATGTATCCAGATTTCATTCAATTTATTACAGTATTTCTTTCAAAATCATCTTTTAAACTGTTTATCGTCTGCTTCTTTTATTATTATTTTTTTTCTGAAGATCATTTGACTCTTTTTGATTTGGAAGTACAAATTCATTCAAATATGCCGGAATATTTCCATTACAGTACTATGGACATTCGTTGTTAGGGTTATTTTTTTTTCTCAGCACAGCAAGTTCAATACCATCATATTAATTCTAGCTTCACGAATTATGAAACGTATATCGAAACATTTAATGCAGAGCACTTCTGTTGAAATGTAAAAATAATTATCACAAGGTAATTTTCGTAGCTAAAATTTCTTCTTTTCATTATCAGTAGCGAATTTGAAGACTTAGATAAGAAACTAGGAGCACAACATTTTCTTCTCATTATTTTATAGATATAATCTACACTTTCTTTAATAATTATAATCAATAATTATTGATAGCATTATAATCTAAATACACTGAAAAATATTATTAATTACTATATAAAACAATAAATAAAATCAAAATACTATCGTAAACAATACGTACAAACGAACAAAGTACATGAAAATTTTTAAGTTATTATGGATCACTGTTTTGACGTCAGCAGGTTGTGACGTCACTTGTAGCAGGCCCGGTGAAGGACACACAGCGACATCTCGGAGGCCCCGATTAGAGGCCTTTGCGGATTACAGGTTTGCGGCGCTCTACTGTATCTGTGTTAAATATTATGTAAAATTGTTTTATAATTTAACATTTACTACTTTTAAACTCTGAAATATAAAAATATTCGGCCAGCCGAATATTCGGTATTCGGTTTACTTGTAGGCTGAATATTCGGTATTCGGCCAAAATCACTATTTGGTGCATCCCTAGTATTTACTTTACAAGAAAGTAAATTAAGAAGCATTTTCTTTTTTTTTTTTTTTTAAGTAAAGAGTTTTAAAGATATTAAACTTTGCATACCTGCAACTTTTAAAAATGGCAAAGGGTAAAATGATCATGATGTGTGAAGAGTAATTCACACAATTCTTTTTTTTTCCATAAGAACACATATATATATGACCCAGGTAAACCATTTTTTTTTAATAACACATAAACAACATTTTTAGGCCTTTTCGTAAGTACATAATAAAAATAGATGAATATTGTTAAATAATACACCGATGATATATAAAGATATTTTGATACAAATAGTATTAAAAAAAATATCATAAAGCATATTAAGAAGCTGATTTAAGACAGATACATAGCTGTTGAAGTTACACCCCTTTTTTAATAAAAAAAATGCCCCAAAATAGTTTTTTGAAAACTTTTTAATGAAATAAGCTGCACAGAACTCTGTTTCAATGAAAGTTTACTTTATTCTGAACAAAAAAAAAAATTGAAGGCTCTAGCAGGGGTGGAAAATCGAAAATCCATTTTTGTAGCAGGTTTGGAGCAGGTCAAATTGCAATTTTGGAGCAGTAAATGCCAGTTTTTGAGCACGTCAATTACAGTTTTGGAGCAGTAAATGCCACTTTTGGAGCACGTCAATTACAATTTTGGAGTGGGTTAATTACATTTTGTAGCAGCTCCAAATTAAAAGCAAATATGCTTTGTTAATGAACTTTTCTTTAACATAGTGCATATATACAATTTCAACAGTATAAAATGTAATAAATGTTAAAACAAGAAAAAAAATTATATACTTAGAGAGTTTCAAAATTTGTAGTAATATGACTATAACACATGAATTAACTTTCCACATTCCAATAATACATAATAAATATACCATATTCTAACAAATATTTTACACCCTTTTAGAAATAAAAAAATAATTCGACTTATCTAACACTTCAGGAAAAGATTTAAAAAAACTTTTAAGAAAGCATTTAAATTAAAAACAGAATGTAACAAGTTAAATATGTTTACTTACAATAGTTATTGCATATTTTTGGCAAATGACAAACATTTGATAGTAAATTTAAATAACTCAAGTGATACCTGTAACTGTGAGTAATCACTAGACTGCACAGTGGTTTTCTTTTGAAAAAGTAGTACATGTCAATAAGACACATTTTAAAATCGTGGCCAAATGCATTATGGACTTTGTGAAGAGTGCATGCTTCTATATCAACAGTATTATTGTTGATTCCATGCAATTTGTTTTTTACAATCTTCGTGACATTCAGTCCACTGCTAAAGAACGACAGCAACCAATCTTTTGGCTAATTGGCTAAAGCACACTTTATAATAATAACAAATCTTCTGATTTGGAGTCTCATAATACAGGAGTAGAAAATAAAAAAATTGTTTTGTATCAGAATAAATTGCAGTTCTGTATCAGAATTTAATGGTTTTGTACTAGAACAAACTTATGTTTTAGCATTGAAATCAAATAGCATTTTCTATTTTTCAATAAAAACAAAGATTGTTTTTATAATGTTATGAAAGTGGGCATTTTTAACTCAATTTTAGGACGCTACAGTTCTGTAAAGGTCTTTATGCCTCAAAAATCACTTATAGCATAAGATGTGACATTTAACAAAAACTGCTATTCAATTTCAAATTACTTCAGCAGTCATGCCTTACCAATTTCATGCTTTTACATCTAAAAATAGTTTGTAGATTTGTCGGAAATTTCTGCATTGTTGAGGGGGTAAAAATATTTTGTTTCAGAGCAGTCTTAATGCTGCATATCTTTTCAATAATGCTTACTTTTGATAGATGGTACATCAGCTGTGTTTTGGAGTAATCATCCTCTTTGGATTAAGATATGTTATATTATAAAAACTGAAATGTAAGACAATGATTATGTAGTATAATCCATTATTCAGTTAGAGATAATTTTTAAACTTAAATGATGCTGTATATCTTAGCTACATGCATCATAGCAGTGTGTTGCCAAACCTATACAAAGTTAATGAAGTTTTTTTTTAATTCTAATTTTTTAGATTAAGAAATTTCTATTTTTGGAGCAGAATTTTAAAAAATTGCTATTTTTGGAGCAGAATGTAGCAGGAAATCAAAATTGGAGCAGTTCGGAGCAATTGGAGCAGATTTTCCACCCCTGCTCTAGGTTAAACCTGTAAGGAGTTATAAACTTTTATGTCGTCACACGTGTTATTCAAAATGGCGGCAAATCGGCCATCTTGAAAGATATTTAAAAGTTCATAACTCTTAAACTGTTTGATCAATTTCAATATGATTGATATTTTTGGAATCAGCATTAAAAGTTCTACAAATACACCAAATTTTATCAAAATTGGAGATGGTGGGTGCCATGCTCTAGTAAAGGTGAAAATAAGCACTCGCCAGTTAAATTTGAAACACTGGCGATTAAAAATATGGCAAGAACCAGCCAAATACAGGATTTTCCGATTTCCTTTTTTTCCCCCTAAAGTTCGCGATTTTTTCGCACACGTTCGACGAAATTCATGATTTTTCCGCACCCGATCGACAATATTCAGGAATTTTCTGCACCCGATCGACGATATTTAGGAATTTTCTATACCTGATCAACGGTATTCATAATTTTTCTGCGCCCGTTCGACGATAGTTATAATTTTTACCTGCCAGTTCGATGAAGTTCATGATTTTTATGCGCCCGATCGATGAAGTTCATGATTTTTACGCACTTGACTGACGATATTAATGATTTTTACGTGCCCGTTTGACAAAATTCATGATTTTTACACACCATACCGACGATATTAATGATTCTTCCGCACCCGTTTGACGAAATTCATGATTTTTATGTGCCCGATCGACAAATTTTATCATTTTTATGCACCCGATCGACGAAATACATGAATTTTATGCTTCCAAATGACAAAATTTGCAATTTTTTTCCGAAATATACACAATTCCTACATTTCTGGAGATGTTGGCCACTTTTAGCCCCTAAGCCATAGGTTATACATATACATGTGTAATGTATATCATGTTGTGGGTTAGCATTTAGTGTATACAAATATCTATTATTGTCAGATCTTAGTTCTAGACAAATAATTTTTTTTAAAAAGGTATTTATGTAGTTATCTACGCAAGTACCTAAGCTTAATGAGACTTATGTAGTTAGCTACATAAGCATGTTGTGTATAACTTTGCTGTTAACTTATTTTAAAATTTAAAATAGATTGGAAATTAATATCTCAAGTTTATTCAAAACAATATAAATTAAAATATTTTTATTTAGTACATAAATTACTTGCTTACTTTACAATCATTATATATTTTTTAAATTATTAAATATTCAGTGACATAAATGTGCTTACTGAGTACTAAACAAATTGTTCTCACTAGCCCGTAACTGGCTACTAAAAAAATCAACCTACCGGCCAGTGGCTACTAAGCAAAATTCCTTATTTTCACCTTTATGCTCTAGGTGATTTGACATGGAATGACCCAAGTATGACACTGTATGCTGGAGGGGGGAAATTGAGAGAAATGGAAATTTAGAGAAGTGAGGAAATGTTTATTGTTACAACAGAGTAGGATTCTAAAGATCTAAAAATTATAAGTTCTATAATTCAATTCTAAAAATTAAAAAAGTGTTAAAGATTTTAAATTTTACATACTCAGATTTGTGTATTATGCATATGGGAGAGGGAAAGGAAAGTTGTACCCTTTTGGAGGGCTAAGAGGAAATTGAGATTTAAATGAGTTATTCATACAATGAAGTTATTATTTATAGGGTAATTGAAGAGTTTTAAATATATTTTTAACTTTGGTTAGGCAAAGGAGGAAGCAAAATTTTTTTGTAAAGAGTGTGGGATTTAATAATGTAAAAAAAAAAAACCCGGAAATCTACCAAAATTCAGAAAATTTTTATCCTTGTTTCAGCAACGTAAGTTAGCAATTTAAATATTTTTTTCTAAACTAAATTGAATTTAATAAGAAAGCTGATTTAATTAATGAAAGGTAAAGGCTTTGAATTGTCTTAACCCACTCCAGACGGCTGGGTGGTATACAGCAAAGCTCCATTTTCAAAACCACAAAATCTAAAAACCTAAACCCAAAAAATCCAGTGGCCAAATTGTGAAATAAATGGGTACTTACGTATTATCCGTGCCAGGAGATTTATCGCCAAAACTTGTTGCCAAATAAAGGGTTGTAGTGGGCAGCTGCCCGCCCGGGGTGGGTTTAAAAAAAAAAAAAAAAAAAAAAAAAAAACAGGCTTTTTCAAAATTTTATTTCTGGAAAGGAACAAATGATGTATTTGTTAACAGTTTATGGTTATTTTGTTTTATTTATTCTCTTTTTTGAATCTTAGAAAATATATTTGTACTAATTTATTTGCAATTTTAGATTGGGAATCCTGTAATTTTAAAACGTTTTAGATTTTAATTAAAAATGTAAATTTAGCTTTTCAGTTAGCTTCAAGAGTATTATATTTACTAAACTTAGTATATTTATTAAATTAATTAGCAATATGCAAAGAAAATATTTTATTCATAGTTATAAAAATAAAATTTAGTTATAGAAAATATTTTATTCATAGTTATAATTAAAAAAAAAATAGTTATAGGAGTTATATAGTTATAGTTTGAAATTTTAAATGCAAGTAATAACAATGAGCAGTGATGATAATCCTTCTACAGTACAGATTGCATCATTTTTTAGTTGTTTTTTATTGAATAGTGAAGGCAAAATGTAAATGTTTAAAACTAAACTTAACAAATGATCATTTGCAATATTTAGTCTTATTGCATCAGCCTATTAAAAATTAAAGTAATCTACTTTGTGTTTGTGATATATATACATATATATATCATATTTATAATTATTTATAATGGATATACTAATTTTTTTAATTAAAATAAGAATAGCCTATTAAGGATAGTTGTGCACAGCTACTGTTTTAATTAAAAAAGAAATGCATTAGACTAAGGCAAAATGACGTCACATGGTAATATTAGGTGAAGTTTTTGAATAGGAATAATTTCTTCTAAATGAATTGTATTAAAAATTAAAAATTTAACCATATATGAATAGATTATACATACATATAAGAAAATTTTTTGTTGTGAGATATTTTCTTTTATCAACATTTGCTAATCGTATCATAATTTCAAAGGAGTAAGTTTTTTTAAAGTTATATTTATATTTTATTATTAAATAACATGCAATTGATAGCTTTGCAATTTAAAATTTGTTTGTTATTTAAATTAAAGGGATCATATATGTATTTTAAGAAATATAATGTTTATTTTAAGAAATACTTAAGAAAAATATTGAGATCATTATTAAGACTATGAAGTCATTCCCATCTATTAGACTATGAAGTGTTCACAAAGAGTGTATTTGAGATCAGCATTGCTACTTATTTCGACAATCAAATTCCTTCCACTTTCCTGAGCAAAAAATTTAATTTGCCCTGAATAATTCCTCTGAGAATTTTCAAAATTTCAATGGATAAATTTTGCATACCAAAATTTAGTAAAACTCTTTGTTTTTTAATACTCATTTTTAAATTCCCTCAGTTTTTCCAGTTTTCCCTATATAGTGTAGCAACCCTGAAGATTATTATTTGTGAGGAAGGTAGAATCATAGTCCACATTTTGGCATTTTAACCCAATTTACCTGGGGAAAATTGCCCATTTAACCTGGGTTTTTTAATAAAACCTGCCCGGGCTGTTTTTTTTTTTTTATAAAAAACCCGGGTTTTTTACAACCCTGTCGTTGCCAGTCATGTTTTCAAATGCAGTAATTTAACATTATCAAATAACATAGTTAAAAATGGTAATTAATATAAAATAAATAAAATGTAATATATGTTTATTAAATTTATAACATTGTTAAAAATAGTAAATAACATTATTTTAGTAAAATTAATAAGTGGTAAATAGCATAGTAAATAAGAAAGAATAATATTATAGATTATTATTCCCAGGCATGTACCATGTAGCAAGAAAAAATATAGAAGGTTTACTATAATTAGTAATATTGACTCCATGCCTAGCGCAGTTGGCTTAAAACTGGCATGGATAATACGTAAGTACCAATAAATGCATAAAATCATTATTGTTTATATGGGAAAAAAACTAAACAAAAACTCAAGAATTCAAAGAGAAAAATTATTTATTTAATATATACATGTGTACAAAAACAGACTAATTACAGACAATGTGTACATTTAATTTAATCATAAAATTCTTTAAATTTGAATATTAAGTATTAAATAAATATAAAACTATGTAGATTGAGATGATAAAGTTGGGCAAGATAGAGTTTTAAAAAAAAAGAAGGTATAAGCTAAGCAATCATGGTAGTGGAGAATATTAGCATTAGCAAAATATTATTTTTATTTATAGGTTATTTAGGAATTTCTTATTTTGATTCTGTCATACAAAAGTACATATAAAAAAATTGGGAATGTGCGAGATTATTTTGCATGCATCATAAAAATCAAGACACACATCAAACATTTGCTTTTCTATATGAAAAATTATCTTTACAAAAAAAAAAATCAGCTATGAAGTCATACACTCACACACAGTTTTTTTTTTTTTTTAAATCGGGTATAAAAAGGAAAAAAGTCGCCAAATTTAGGGAATTTTTTCCTTTAATGGCAACCTAGCAATTGTATTAAGTTTTTGGTTTGGCGCAGGCTTGAAAATCGCGCCAACCAAAAAATCGCCAAACAATGCTGCGTGAGCGCAAAGCATCTGTTCCAAAAAATCTTATCACAGACTATGTACAATTATCAGAGTCAAACTGTTACAAAGAACACTGCTACTCAAATATATTTAAAGCAAAATTTAAACAGATCATTCTGAAATATTATTAAAAAATAATAATAATAAAGTTTGTTATGTGTTTTGGTCTTAATCTTTGGGATAATTGATTAGTGTGATCAAAGTGGCTTATAGACAAAAACTTGTATGAAAGGCATTTTTTCAGTTGGAATCTTGTGTCAACTCCAATGACCAACACGAATCCAAGAAGATAAACGTGTTGGAAGCCCTACATTTGATATTGTTGGCATGGGAAAAGGTTACAAGAGACTGCATCTCCCACAGATTCAAGAAAGGTGTATTTCCGACCCGGGCCTCATCGGAACCGCCTGCTTTTGATCACATACGGAATAGCGATTCCACTGATGTTGATTCAGCAGAACTTGATAGGGATTTCATTGAATATGCAGAATGTGACACCGAAGTATTGACTTGCAAAATAAAAGCATTGCCGAGTTGATGGAACAGTCTTCGGATGAAAGCAATTTATGATAAGGACTGTGCAGTTATTAAATCAATGCCCTCTGTCAATGAAGCCCAAGCTATTTTGCAAAAATTGAGACTTTCTTTCAAGGACATGAATCCCAAGAAAAAGAATAAGAATTGGATGCAATTTTAATGCTGGAGACGTCCTTGTGCGTTTTGCAATCTAAAACAAATATCCAAACCAAAATCTCAGATTTCTTTATGGTAAAATAAGTTTTGATTTCTTTTTAAAGTTACAAAATGTGTTAGTTACATACAAATGCTTTATTTTAGGTTTTGTGTTTCATTTAGTAATTAATTTAAACTTAATTTTATCATTTCAGTGATGTTTTAAATAACATAGTGCTTTCTGATAACCTTAATTTAATGTTTTCTTGCTTTTTACAACAGTTTTGAGCAGTCCCGTGAACATCGTTAAATCGAGATTCCACTGTAGTTATATTTATTGTGCTGTCCTCTAAAAAAAAAAACCCACAGTTAAATGTTTCCTAAAAAAAAAAAAAAAAAACCCTCTAGTACTAGAACCAAATTTTCACTAAAGTCACTTTTTTTCCGCTTTTATGCACCAATTAAAATAATAAAAATAGTTAAAAATATCTAAGGAGTGCTAATTTAATTAAAAAATAATTTAAACTAACAATTGCAGAATTTTGGCAAACATGAGCTTCATTTTTACAGATTTTCTTGTTATAATAGAAATTTAGAATGATCTACATAAATTTATATAATTTTTTTATGTTAAACAATTAATATGAATAAAATGCTTCATTTTCAGCTGACTATGTCAGGTGTTTTTCAGGTAACATAGGTTATTTTTCGGAAAAGTGTTTTTTTTTTAATTCTCCCTTAATTGGCTGCTATCCATCTATTTAAAGCAGTTTGGTAATTTTGTCAAATTTCCATCGAATTTCGACCGAGTACGCATGCGTCAAAAAAGGACCGGCCAATGAGGCGAAGGTCTATTCCTGTCTCCAAACGTATTTGGGATCAAGATGAAATCAACTCCTGTTGTTTTATGGCTTCTTCCACGTTGCGTTAAACCTAGGAAGATATTTATATAAAAATCTGTGGAGTGTTTAGAAGGTATTTATTTTATTTATTGTTGGATTTATTGTAATTTGTATGAATACTTAGGTATCCATTTCGGATTTACTGTGTAACATGAATTTAGGTTCATTTAACGTTCGCGAAATCAAATCATTTTGTTTATATAGTACAGAAAATAATTATTCAATCGTAAATAAAAATATAGTAGAACATGTAATACAAAATTGGACCACTTATATTCCGTTTATGATCGGGTATGAATCTTATGGTGTTCCGATTGCTAATGAAAACTATTATGTAAATATAATGTCAAAAGACAGTACGCACGGTAGTAATATTTTTATTATTATGTGTTCGAAAAAAGCGAATCTGAGCGTCTGAATATAAATTATAAAATATTATTTCTGTATTTAGCAACTACATATTTAATAAATATGCAGGAATGTGACTAGCTTTATGTGAATGTATAATATATATAAGTCTGAACTTTAGCATTATTTTTTAACAGAAATATATTATCTCTATTCGATTTAAAAGTTTTGTCATTACATAAGTGTGCTATTTTATTTGTAAAGAGTATGTATGCATTATATTGGTTGTATGTATACAAATCTTTAGAATGTTTTGATTTGCAAACTCTTAATATTTGAATAATGTTTACATTATATTTGTTTGTATGTATACAAACAATATATGTATACAAAGAAGTATATATACAAACAATGTATCATGTAACAATATTAATATTTACATTGTATTGTTTGTATGCATACAAATCTTGAATGTTTTAATTTATTACATTCATTTTTTACCAGTTTTCATGTTCATTCATGGGCGATTCATATGAAACTCATAATTTGTCACAAGTTGGTGATTTTATTGATTTAGTGCTTTGCCCAGGAATGTGGAAAAAAAACTATTTTTGACATCGGGTGAAATGAATGAGGTTATTTTGTATATAAAAAATGTTACATGTAAAAAAATCCTGGTCATTAATCACATTGTTTTTTGTATATTTAACCCTTTAAGCGGTTAATGCTAGTTCAAAATTATCCCCCAAAAAATTCTCACGGCTAGCAAAAATTCCATTCAAAAAAAGCATTCTCGGATCTTCAAATGCACGTTAAAAATTTCAAAGGCGAGGTTTCTTTCCCCCATCTCTAGTGAAAGATAAGCTTTTCCTTATTGTCCTGTAGGCGGGTCAACAAAATAAAACCCTTTTGTATAGCAAATGCTTTCCACCTTTCCTGAGGGGGAAATTTTTCTTTTGACATACTAAGACATCAACTTGTACCTGGAAATTTAGAAGGATAGAGTACAGAAATACTGTCGTATTTCATTTTTTGTAAGAATGAGTAGCCAAAGCAAATTAATAATTTTTTTTGTTTTAATTTCCTCTGTTTACTTTTATTGGTAGTTTTACATTTACAAAATTTTTTAATATTCTCGTTACATGTACGATGATTAATACAAACTTTATTTTCATTTGTTTATATATTTTTTTTAATTTTGAAATAAAAATAAATTATGTTTTAAAAGTTGTAGTATGTTCTGATACAAAGTTCAAAAAGTAAATTGTCATTTTAATAGTTTCATGTTAAACCCCCCACCCCTCCCTTTTTTTTAAGAGGACGCAAATTGCAATATTTCTAAAATTGAGATGTCATTAAATAATTGAACAGCTGAACCACTTATAGTGAGAATGAATCCGTAACCAGCATTTGCTCGCTATAATAAAACTGTTTCAAAAGGTTTCTGGATTATAAAACATAATTATAAAATATAATTAATCATAATGTAATATAAGTATTACAAAACATAAGAACTAATTTTGTCGGATTCAGTTAAATCGTTAAATATTTTTTTTTTCATTTTTAATCATTTAAATAAATAAATTCTGTCTTAAAAAAAACTGTAGTCTGACCTCAGACAACAAATAAAGAACTTTTCCAGATATTTCATTCAGTTTCCCTAAAAGTGTTACTATAATTAAATATAACATTTTCTTCTTTTAATTTTTCTCTTTTATCTTTAATAATTCCTGATAGACGAGATGGATGGACAGAAAAGAAACCTAATGTTTCAAATAAGCAAATAAAGAGAACATTTTCATTTTTCTGTTTCTGTCATATACATACATATATAAAAATTGTTTTTGGCTTTAATTATATTTTATTATGATTTATAGCAATGTGTGGTTATAAACAGGGCCATTTGGGGAGGGGGGGGGGGGGTCAGCAAAATCAGGGGCCCAGTAGTGAGCTTTATTACAAACCTTTGAGCCGAATAATAAAGTTTGTTAACTTTTAAAATTATTACTTTTTTAAATATTTTTTAATAATATTATATTTTATTTTTATTCATTTTTTTTTTTTAATCAAAGATCAAAAATTGATCAAATTTTGAAAATGTAGGGATTGGGAAAATCTGTCAGGTATTTCTAAAACGTCTTTTTCAGAAAGTTATGAAAGTTTTCCTTTTATCGATGTAGCAGTGTGCAATAGGTTTATCAACACTTTAGCTCTTATATTTCCTATAATCCTTATTGCTTTCCATGAGATTTCTTATGGGTGGTTTAAATGGAAATTTCTTAAGGCTGTTCTGAAATCCAAACAAAGTACTTTCTGACACATTTTTTAATTCAATTTTATTTGCAAACGCATGATATTGGCAACTGTTTTTATTTAGAAACTATGTAATCGAAACACGTTTTCCATTTTTTGGTAAAGGTAGATGATTTATCAAAAAAGACTGCAAAGTCGAAGTTTTAAACCGAATTCCCGACGCGGCAGCACGAGAAGAGCGAAAAAAGTGTCATCACGTCATCACAATCTATTTACTAAAGAATGGAAAACTCATTTCGATTCCATATCACTTCCATAGTCAGGCCTGCAAATTTTATGTCTTTGCGTTTAAAAATGAGTCAGAAATTGTGTCAAAAGGTTTCGTGTTGTTGAGCAGAGGTTATTTGAGAACCACCTTAAGTCTGTTCTCAAATTGGCTACTCTATGATATAATTTTTAATTCATTTCTGTTCAAAAAACGCATGAAACTGATAGGTGTTCTTATTCAGAGACTTTATAATCGAAAGACGTTTTCCATTTTTTGGTAAAAACAAAAGATTTTTCAGAACATACTGTGAAAGTCTACGTATTGAACTGAATTTCTGACGCCGCAGCGCAAAAAAGGAGAAAAACTGGTCATCACATTGCATGAATAGCTTATAACTCGGTAAGTAAATTATTTATCAAAAAATGGAAAACCCGATTTGCTTCCAAATCGCTTCAATAATCAGGTCTGCCAATTTTATGCATTTGTGTCTAAAAATGAGCGAGAAAACGTCTCAGGATGTTGGGGGTTGTTGATCAGATCATACGCTTCTCATGTGCTTAATAAAATGCTTTTATTTTCCTTATCATAATTTTATAATTCAATGGTATAAAAATGTTTTATTTCACAATATAATAATATAATAAATTATAACACCTTGTAAAATAGTATATTACTTTTAAATGCTAAAGGTGTAAAATTAACAACATAATATAAATTAAAATAATTTTAATTATTTGTTTTACATGTTTCGACTCTTTCCGAGTCATTTTCAAAAACAAAATGAGAATATTCTAAAGCTGCACGGGCTTTGAAGTTATTATTTTCATGTACTTTTTTAAAAAGTACGCACGTTATCTATTATTTTTTACTTGATTGTTTATTTTCATATCTTTGACCATGGAGTAACTCTAGCCACAGTTTCGGTAAATTAAAAGATGCCGCATTGTTACATATTGTATTTTTGCGCGTGAGTATCTCTATGGTTTCTCTTATTATGGATGGATAGTATAGACTGGAGGGAAATATTATTTTACTTTCATTGAAATTTATTTGGATGGTTTCTTCTTGATAATCTTGACAGGGCTGTAGTTTTTCTATTGTATTTAATATCAGCTATATGCTCTTTTTTTCTGCAATTAAATTCCTGCTGGTCATGCCTATTTTATTTCATTTAAATTTCGAACATCCCATTAAATGTTAAAGATTTTATTACCCATGAGATAGCAAAGAAATTTACTGAAACAACCTGAAAAAAAAAATCATTAAAATCTCTTTACTTTCAATATGCCGTTCGTTAATCGACAAAAAAAATTAAACAATTGCGAAAATATTTTTTTTGGCATTTTGTGAAAAGTAACGGTTATTTCTGTGAAATTGGTTATATTTTCGTAAAAAATAGCATTTTGTAACGAAAGTTGAAGTCCAGTTTGTAAAATTTGAACCAAGCATTCATTAGCAAAAATTTTTTAAAAACCTTTTGCTGAATTTTTTCTCTTTGCTAAATTTGTTTGTTTGCAAATTACACACTTTAAAACGCTACAAGATAATAAATAAATAATAAATAGTTGCTTTTATGAAATAGAATTTTGTGAAAGGGCCGATTTTATTAAAAGAAATTTTGTGAAGGGACTTGTTTTATTATAAGAATTGTATGAAGGGTTCCATTTTATCAAACTGATTTTTGTGAAGGGTCCCATTTTATTAAATTAATTTTTATTAAGGGGGCTGTTTTATTAACTAGAATTTTGTGAGAAATTTTCCGTAAGAAAATTAAAACTGCATCCATAAATATATAGAAAAGAATAAAGCACGAATTTAACAAATATGTAACAGAATAATTTCAATTTTTACATTGCCAAATGATGAAAAAATAAAAAAAAATTTCAAGTATATTTTGTTTGAAAACTGCATCTCACTTTACTTGTCGTTTATGGTTTTTAAAATAATTTTCAAGCATGTCTTATTTTAAAAACTATTTCTATGGTTTGCAGCCCGATTACAAAAGATTAATTATATGCACTTAAAACAATATAAATAGTTTACCATTTGTATACGGCTAATATTCTAGATCGAACTTAAAACTTCATGAATGAACATATAAATAAAACACAAATTTAACTAACATGCAATTGAATTACGGGCGTAAACCGCTGAAATTATAACAATGAAAAATGCTGCAATATGTAGTGAGATCTTTGAATTCCTGGCATGCGGCTAATACGAAAGTATAGCTTTTAATAAATTTCTGGACTTTTATTTAAATACATTATTGATATTTTGATACAAAAAAGCCCTTTTTTTATTAATGGGAAATTTAAAAAATATATTAAATAGATAAAATATATTAGAGTTAGAAGTAAATGTTTTTCATCTGTGTACGGAACTCGGGAAGTTGGATTCTTAGTTACATTAAAATAGTAACAATTAAATCTCAAAATCCTTTTATAAATTATCACAAGGCACTTATTCCTTACTATCCCGTTAATAATTTTACTATATATATTTATGTATTTATTTCTTTATTACAAAGTGCGAAATGTTACATTTGACAGCAAAAGTATTATAAGAAAAAACTGATGCTGTGTATGCTTTCGTTTTTTAAGGTACCCTTTCTGTGGATCAAAACATGAAAAATAAAATGTTACTTAAAATATACTATCTTCTATATTATTTTTTAACATACATGCATATCAAGAAAAAATCCATTCACCCTTAATGGACAGTATGTTACAATTTTTAAATAACATTATTTTGAATATTCTATTATTATTCGTTTTCAAAAATATAACTATTTGAAGATCTTTTAAAATTTCGTTCTATTATTTTATATTAGAAAAACATTAAAGAAAAATGAATTTTAGATCTCAACTAGTTAATATAAATAAAAAAGTATTAAAAATTTTAGTTATACGTTTCTGAAGTACTTGTTTTCTAATTGTATAATTACAAAATTATTAATTTTTAAATTAGTATGTAAAAACTGAAATTATTTAAAGAGAAATTACAAAAACATTATTACAATATTTAAATTCAAACATAATTTAAAACAAATATTTCATGATATTACATGGTTTTTACAAACATTGTAGTTCTAATTACTTCTGTTTATTTGAAACGTATTATTTCTCTGTAAAAATTTAATTTTATTCTATTCTGAACGCGACAAAAGTTTTTTCTTCTTCTAATGCACAGCATTGTATATAACCGGACGATATATTTAATCTTTTGCAACAACATCTCCCATCTGAAGATAAACAAATTCCCACTTAAAAGTTTTACTTATTGTACATTAATCCTTTAGTGTACAAGCAAAGTGACAAGTACCCTACGCCTTTAACCGCCTCCATTGTCAACATGTCTTCTGCTCGGGGGGGAAGGATATGGAGAAAAAACACAGCTTGACCGATTTACGAGACGTATTTGGAGTGTGGAAAAACCCGCCTGGGCCTCTTTTGAAAGCAAAAAGTTGTGGCAGGAAAACCCGGCTTCGACGATTTTCGTGTTTCTTTCTAAAGACGGAAAAACCTGGTTGCGACGCTTAAAGGGTTAAAGACGATTACTTATTCTTTGTAATTCTTTTTTTGTTGGGGGTTTTTGAGCAAAATAATATTACTTCATAGCTAGAACCAGTTCCGCTTAATCATTAATATTTACTTAATCCTTTGACCGCTGAGCAAATGGGCAAATTTGTAATGTTTTTTTCTGTTATTTTTTTTAAATGTCAAAAAAAGATAAATTTTCAAACTTGGTATAAAAAACTTAGGTACTTCTCTATTATCCCATCGTCTACTTTTCATAACAAAATACTATCGCCAAACTGTATGATTAAATGCCAAAAATGCAGTCCCATTTACTTGATGTCGGAAGCATTATACGTGTTTGTTATGTCGTCAAGTGGTTTTTAATTCAACATTTGCGCGTATTAATGACAACGTTCTCCCGTTTATTTGGCGTTACAGTTTGGATGATAGTTTTTTGTTATGAAAAGTGGTCGATGAGATAATAGAGAAGTACCAAAACGTAATTACGTATATGAGTAGATTCCTTGACAGTATTAATCATTAATCAATATTTTAAAACTGCATCATATTTGTAGAATTATATTAATTTAAACAATGCTTCTATTGAAGTGTGAAGAAGCACATACTTCTATGAAGAACCATATATTTACATAATTGTTTTCATTAGCAATCGGAACACCATAAGATTCATCCCGATAATAAACGGACTATAAGTGGTCCAATTTTGTATTACGTGTTCTACGATATTTTTACGTACGTTTGAATAATTATTTTCTGTACTATATATACAAAATGATAGAGATCTAAAAACACAATTTCCATCGGATTGATTTCGCGAATGTTAAATGAGCCTAAATTCATTTTTAAACAGTAAATCCGAAATGGACACCTAAGTATACATACAAAATATAATAAATAAAATAAATACCTTCTAAACACTCCACAGTGAGTTCTATATACAGTGTCTCACATAAGTGATGGGACACTTGTGCTTTACAAAAGGAAACTAATCAAATAAATTAAAAAAAACATGTACACATTTTTTTGTGGGTGTGTTTCATACTTAAATTTAGTAAAGATTATTACATAACATACATTTTGTCAAAATATTAAAATATTAATTTAATAAAAATACAAATGTTTAGAACGGAGCAAAAAATAGCTCACATAAGTGATGGGACACCATTATATATGCAACAAAAATCATCTGAAATAAGCAATAAAAATATTTTTTGGGGTTTTATTTTTACTTAAAAGCAATTGGCAATAATTTATAAAATCGTCTGCAGTATTTCTCTCCAGTTTGTTTTGGAATTTTTGTGTTTTTTAGCTCTGTGTAGCTATGAATGCTAAACGAAAAGAAACTTCGCCTGAAATTCGAAAATTAGTTATTAATTTGCATATTGAACGTGGAAAATCTATTAGAAAAACTGCTGAAACAGTTAACTTGAGTCGTTCAACAGTTTTCAATATCATTAAACGATATAAAAAGAATCATATGATTCAGGATAAAAGAAGACCTGGCCGACCATCAAAGCTATCCAATGGAATAAAGCGAATTATCGTTCGAAATATTAAAAAAAATCCAAGAATTAGTGCTTCAAAAGTTGCTGCTGATTTACAAGCATTATATGGAATAATTGTTAATCCTGAGACTGTTAGAAGGGTAATTCGATCTGCTGGATATCACGGTAGAGTAGCCAGAAAAAAATTCTTCGTAAGTGAAAAGAATAGAAAACTCAGACTAGCTTTCGCAAAATCCAACATAAATAAGAATTCTGATTACTGGAATAAAGTTATATTTGCTGATGAGAGTAAATTTAATATATTTGGTTCTGACGGTAGAATCTTGGTGTGGAGAAAACCCAGGGAAGAATTTCGCAAACAGAACTTGGTACCAACAGTAAAACATGGTGGAGGAGGAGTTATGGTATGGGGGTGTATGTCGTCCGCAGGAGTTGGTAATCTTGTTTTTATTGACAGTATAATGGATCAGTACAAGTATATTGATATTTTAAAGCAAAATTTGAAATCTTCAGCACGAAAATTGAACCTTCATAACGATTTTAAATTCTACCAGGACAATGACCCCAAGCACACTGCTCTGAACGTTAGACTCTGGCTGCTATATAACTGTCCTGAAATAATAAAAACACCACCACAATTTCCAGACTTAAATCCCATAGAGAATATTTGGCAAGAATTGGAATCAAGAATTCGCAAACACACCATTTCTTCAAAACAACAACTAAAATCGGTGCTTCAAGAAGAATGGGGTAAAATCACTCCAGAAATCACAAAAAAATTAGTCGAATCCATCCCAAAAAGATTAAATCATGTTTTAAAAGTAAAAGGAAATGCAACAAAATATTAAAACCTTTTAAAAAGTAAAATTTTTGGATAAATATTTGATGGAAAAGTAAGTGTCCCATCACTTATGTGAGCCATTTTTTGCTCCGTTCTGAACAATTGTATTTTTACTAAATTAATATTTTAATATTTTGACAAAATGTATGTTATGTAATAATTGTTACTAACTTTAAATATGAAACACACCCAAAAAATTTTTGCACATGTTTGTTTATTTATTTTATTGCAGTTTCTTTTTATAAAGCACAAGTGTCCCATCACTTTTGTGAGACACTGTAAATACCTTCCTAGGTTTAATGCAATGTGCAAGAAAAAAAAAAAAAAAAACAGGAGATGATCCCAAACACGTTTCTAGAGACAGTAATAGACCCTCACCTCATTGGCTGGTGATTTTTTTGACGCATGCGTATTGGGTCGAATATTGTTGAAAAATTATTTTGAAGAAAAAATCGCGAAATTCACAAAATGGTTTCGGGAAAAACTTCACCAAATGGTTTCAAAATTCTTTGAGTGACAGCGGGAAAAAAATTTCATTTTACATTCAATCATCGCAATTGGCGAGTGTGACTATTAAGTTTAGCCAGTACTGGCAATAACATCAATTACCAATTTTCAGTATTACTCGCCGATTGGTGAGTGTTAATTTTGTCTTATATCACAAACTGTATTTACATATACTACTAGATATAATGATTATGAACCATGATTTTTCTATTATTGGGCGAGATTCATGTTTTTTCAGCAATTCTTTGACGAAATTCGTGTTTTTTTCAGCGATCCTTTGAAGAATTTCGCATTTTTCTCGTGATCCTTAACGAAATTCGCATTTTCCAGTGATTCTTTGATAAAATACATTTTATTCTGCAATTTTTAGACGAAATTTAGTAAAAAAGCGTGATCTTTTGGTGAACTTTCCTTTTTTGCGATTCTTTGACAAAATTTGCTTATCTTTCACGATCCTTTTGCATAATTAATGTTTTTTCTGTTTGACAAAATTCGTGTTTTTTCAGCGATCCTTTGAAGAAATTCGCATTTTTCTCGTGATTCTTAACGAAATTCACATTTTCCAGCGATTCTTTGATAAAATACATTTTATTCCGCAATTTTTAGACGAAATTTAGTAAAAAAGCGTGATCTTTTGGTGAACTTTCCTTTTTTGCGATTCTTTGACAAAATTTGCTTATCTTTCACGATCCTTTTGCATAATTAATGTTTTTTCTGTTGTCTTTTAACGAAAGTCATGTTTCCCCATGATCCTTTGATGAATTTAGTGTTTTTTCCTCAATCATTTGACGAAATCTATGATTCCCCCCCCCCGCAAAGATTGGTTAGATGTTTTTAGTCTGCAGGTGCCCTAAAAAGTCTGTGACGCCCGTTGCTGCATTGCACACGTTCTTCCATGTGGCATCGAACGAAGGAAATTCATCCTAAAGAATCATTGTTTCATTCTTGACATTTCTGGAAAGAAACAACGTTCAACTCATTGGCTGAATTGTGTCAAACATTAGCGGAAAGAAAGTGCGCAATTTGTTCGTTCATGGATAAAATCATGAAATTCATTAATCGATAGCGGAAAAATCACAAAATTCATTAATCAACAGTGGAAAAATCGCAAAATTCATCAACTGGTTTCGGGGGGGAAAGTTTTCGAATATCGTCGAATGGCTTCGAGAAAAAAAATCACAATCCGTCAATTTCGGGGAAAAAATCGTGAAATTCGCCAAATGGTTTCGAAATTTGTCGAGCGACAGCAGAGAAAAAAATCTTTTTCCATTCAATCATCGCAATTGGTGAGTGTGACTATTATGTTTGACCAGTGGTGGCAATAAAGTCCATTGCCAAATTTTCAGCATTACTCGCTGTTTGGCAAGTGTTAATTTTGTCCTATACTTCAAAATCCTTTTGATCATATCATCAGTGTGCAGGACAATTTTTTTACGGGAGACCATTTGATGAATTTTGTGATTTTTCCATTATCGATTGACCAATTTTACTGCTATCGATTGTTGAATTTTATAATTTATCAACTATTGATTAGCGAATTTCATGATTTTTTCCATGAACATTTGACGAATTACGCAAAAAAATTAAGAAAATCGTTAAATTGTCTTGGGTAAAAAAAATTTAATATTGTCAAATGCCTTCGAGAAAAAAGTTGCAAGTTGAAACGCCTGTGACCTCTTTTTCATGATATGCATCTCGGGTCTATCCCCCCACTCCCCCCCCCCCAGTGGGACACTTTTCTAAATTTTGCAGACACCTCTCATGTGATATATCGCTGGAAAAGTCTTTGACCGCTTATTCATGTTATGCATCTCCGGGGTCCATCCCGCCACCCCCCTTCCCCCCCCCTAAGGGAGGCACTTTTATAAATTTTGTTGACACCCCTCATGTCATATATTGCTGGAAAGGTCTGTGACTGCTTAATCATATTATGCATCTCCGATGTCCATCTCCCCGCTTTGCCCCCCCCCAAAGGGTACTTTATAAATTTTGCACTTTTATAAATTTTGTTGACACCCCTCATGTCATATATTGTTGGAAAGGTCTGTGACTGCTTAATCATATTATGCATCTCCGATGTCCATCTCCCCACTTTGCCCCCCCCCCAAAGGGTACTTTATAAATTTTGCACACAACCCTCATGTTATATATCATTGGAAAGGTCTGTGACCACTTAGTCATATTATGCATCTCCGATGTCCATCTTCCCACTTTGCCCCCCTCCCCCCCAAAGGGTACTTTCTAAATTTTGCACACAACCCTCATGTTATATATCATTGGAAAGGTCTGTGACCACTTAATCATATTATGCATCTCCAATGTCCATCTCCCCACTTTACACCTCCCCCAAGGGATACTTTTCTAAATTTTGTTGACACCCCTCATGTCATATATTGTTGGAAAGGTCTGTGACTGCTTAATCATATTATGCATCTCCGATGTCCAACTCCCCACTTTGCCCCCCCCCCCCCAAAGGGTACTTTCCAAATTTTGCACACAACCCTCATGTTATATATCATTGGAAAGGTCTGTGACCACTTAATCATATTATGCATCTCCAATGTCCATCTCCCCACTTTACACCTCCCCCCCCCAAGGGATACTTTTCTAAATTTTGTTGACACCCCTCATGTCATATATTGTTGGAAAGGTCTGTGACTGCTTAATCATATTATGCATCTCCGATGTCCAACTCCCCACTTTGCCCCCCCCCCCCCCCAAGGGTACTTTATAAATTTTGCACACAACCCTCATGTTATATATCATTGGAAAGGTCTGTGACCACTTAATCATATTATGCATCTCCAATGTCCATCTCCCCACTTTGCCCCCCCACCCCCCCAAAGGATACTTTTCTAAATTTTGTTCACACCCCTCATGTTATATATTGTTGGAAAGGTCTGTAACTGCTTAATCATATTATGCATCTCCGATGTCCAACTCCCCACTTTGCCCCCCCAAGGGGTACTTTCTAAATTTTGCACACAACCCTTATGTTATATATCATTGGAAAGGTCTGTGACCACTTAATCATATTATGCATCTCCCATGTCCATCCCCCATTTTGACCCCCCCCAAGGGGGTACTTTTCTAAACTTTGCACACACCCCTCATGTGATATATCAATGGAAAGGTCAGTGACCGCTTAATCATATTATGCTCCCCACTATGAAATTTGTCAAGTTAAAGCAACTATAAATTTTATTTTTATGGTACTATCAAGTTGTTTGCCGTCAAATTTTGACGGGTTCCATCTAGTTTTGTAATAAAATGATAAAATGAAAAATGCTCAACATTAAAATTTTGGGGAAAAAAATTTCAAAAAATGGGTTTTTTTAGAGGACAGCACAAAACTGACTAATACTCAGTGCTATATGATCTTCATGGTACAGATGTCGCATAAGTTTCTTTTTGGTGACAAAATGGCGATTTTTTGCTTGGCATGGCAACCCAGTTGAACACATTGTGAGTGTTTCATATTAAATTAAACATGTGTTTATAATAAAAAAAATTTTGTAGTTTTGTAATAAAATTGTGTGTTTTTTAATAATAAAATAAACTGTTTCATGAAATAAAACTAACATGCTGTTTTTGCAAGCTAGGTCTAACAGGTATTCGAAAACAGGGTTTTCCTACCAAAATGGCGAAAAAAAAAAAAAAAAAAAAAAGGAGTCATCCCCAGTGTTTTATATTTATAGTAGTATTAAACAAATTTTTGTAATTGCTTACACATAAAATTTCGTATATTGCAACTAATAATTTGATATCTCTAGAAATTCAATGGCAAATTATGTATTCTTTAATAAAGAACAAAGGAATTTTATGTTGAAGCAATAAAGTAACTACGTAGTACGTACATCCAATTATCAATATATATATAAGTAAAGAATAAAAGTTATTAAAAATTCTTAGTGAATGCAGGAGCAAAAAAACCTACTATTAACATATAGAAATCACTTTAGTCATATTTTCAGACAATTATAATGCGTATGTCATAAAATAAAATGCATAAAGTTAGTTTCGCTAATACATCAATCTACGGAGAGGATAAATAACATGTGTCATTAAATCAGCGCAAAAAAAAAAGGCCAGAAAAGCACAAACCTTAAAAAATGAAAGTCATTTACGAAAATTCGATAGAACTTGAAGCTCAACACACCAAAAAGTTTGTAAACAAAGTGCACAGCGCGCCCTTGATTCGGATTTCGCCGGCATGATTCGATTCTTGATTCTTTTCTTCTGAACCCAACACCTCAAAGTTCCACTACTCACAACTTTTGAGTTGCTGTTGAAATTTCTTCAGGACTAAAAAATCTATCTAAATATTTTTCATTTGAAATAGAAAGTAAATATTAATGTAAAGTAAATATTAATATGTATTTTTAAAAGTATTTTTTTTTTAAACCGTCGTGCGCATGCCCAATGTCACTTCTTCCTCCGACTTGTGTCAGATTTTAGACATTCATCTACACCGAAATCAATCAATGCTGTTTGTTTTTATTTCCTTTATTTTCTTCATCGTGGCGTCAAAGGTGGGGATCCTCAGACTTCTTATATACTAGGTGAAGCCTGTATTGTTCTTGAATAGGTAATGTTTCTTTCAATTAGAACTTCTCATCGATAGATTTTTTTTTTTTTTTTAAATAGTTCATATGCTCAATCTACAGACAATACAAATGAGGGGATCCGGGCAAAAAAGTACGAAGCCACATTTTTAGTGAAATAAATCTAACACTGTAATCTGTTGCTTAATATTGTAAATTATAACGTCCAACATATAATTTGTGGCTATGATGTCATACACTCACACACAGTTGTTTTTTTTTTTTTAATCGGTTATAAAAAGAGAAAAAATCGCCAAATTTAGGGGATTTTTTCCTTTAATGACAACTTATAGTCTGTTCAGGGAAAGGAGATAACGAAAGTAAACAAACGAGTTGCAGAAAAATCGCCAAGGAGCCACACATTTGGCACAAATCCCTAGGTTGGTGAATTTTATTTTTTATTTCGATTTGTTAATTTTTTAAACATTTATTTTGATAACTATATGAAAACAACACAAGTTGCTAACTGACTTACATCGAGATTTTAAACAAAAATGTAAAAGTTTAAGACGTCAAAATATAAATTATTCTCTATTTATTTTAAACAGCGTTGAATTCAGACATATTTTTTCCTGGTGGGATTTCTGTACCTCCAGGCGAGACATTATATAGTTTCTGGGGGGGGGGGATTATACTTTTTGACTATTAAAAGTATAAAATCTGAAATATTCCGGGAGGGGACATTTTAATGCCCCGAACGGAATTTCCTCCCGGGGCAAACCTTCTGAATTCAACATTGTTATAAACCATCATCAGGAGTTAATTTTGTTAAATACAAAATAGTACAAAACTATTTATATCTTACATTATTATTGAAGCCCACTTACCTCATAAATCATTCAGAAGATGAAGTTGAAGACTATTAGAATCTAGATTGATTACCATAGCATTATCTAAATCCCACATTTGTTTTTCCACTGTATTTGTTACATGTTGAATGCATCTTTTCCATTCTTCAGTGCCAATTTTGTTGATACTTTGAGAGAATATATCTTTTACATGAGGCATTTTGAATGTTTTGTTTTCTTTCGCAACAAAGTTCTTTATTTGTGCCCAAATCAGTTCAATAGGATTAAGCTCGCAATGATAGGGGGGTAATCGTAAGACAGTTTTATTTTGTGCTTTTGCCATTTCATCGACAGCGTACTTGTCATATTTAGTTTTATTTGGCTTCACTATATAGGTGCAGACTCACAGTCGCCACATGGCGACTAAATTTTTTGCTGTGGCCACTAACTTTTGGTGTTTAAGTCGCCATGTGATTTAAAAGTAATCAATTTCTGGTATTCCTGGACCCATCGTGAAATGTTGATAATTTTTTTTAAAGATTAAGACCAAATCACATAACAAACATTATTATCTTCTTTTAATAGCATTTCAGAATGATCTGTTTAACACAGCAAACTATTAAATATATTCGAATAGCAATGTTATTCATAACAGTTTTGATAATTTTACATTGACTGTGATTTAAATATATAGATATATATATAAACAAATATTTGAAGTGTGTTTTGATTTTTATAGTTCAAAATAATCTGACAAATTCAGATTTTCTTATGCACTTTTGTCTGGCAAAATCAAAATAAGAAATATTGTTTTTCTGATATCCCTCGCTATCATGATTGCTTAGCTTATACATATTTTTTTTTAAACCGTATCTTACCCAACTTTATCTTCTGATTGTACATGATTTAAGATTTAATTAATATTCAAATTTTGTTGTACATGTGTTTATATTAAATAAATTACTTTACACTTTGAATTCCTGAGTTTTTTTTTTTTTTTTAAGTTTTTTACCCCATATAAACACTATTGTTTTTATGCGTTTGTTTTACAATTGTGGCCACTGGATTTTTTGGGTTTAGGAGCCAGTGACTCCTTCCAAATTTTGGGAATCTGCACCTATACTTCACTAACTGCAACAGTTCCGCTTTTAACATTCCGTCCTCAAAAGGGATATTTTTTTGTTAAAAGCCAATCAGCAGTTTTTTGTTTTCTCCACGAAGTATTCGGTATTTTTTCTGATTTTCGGGAATGATAAGGAGCATTGTCCATTACTATCACACAGTTATCTTCCAGTCGAAATAAGATATCACCAAACCACTTTTCAAAATGTTCTGAATTCATGTCTTCGTGATAATCTTTATTTTTATTTGATTCGAATAAGTCAAGCCCTCCATCCACGAAACCAGAATCGCTACCAATATGGGTAATTATCATCCGTTTTCCTTTTCCGGAAGGAGATTTTAATCCAGAAGACCAGACAAAAATGCTTGTTTTGATGATTTTACTGAGGTATCTTTCCAAACTTTACTAACTGTATGGCCTGCATTCAACCAAGTTTCATCCATATAATATATCTTGTGCCCTTCTCAGAAAAATTTGATTTGCCTTAAATATTTTCTTCGCCACACAATTATTTCGTTTTTATCAATGAGAGTATTGTCTCGTCCTCTCCGTGAATATCTAAAGTTTAATTCTTTCAGGAGATGATAAAATGTTGTCCTTTTAAAGGTTGGCAAATCAGGGTCATCATTTACAACTTCCAAAACTTTATTTATAGTGGGCAATTCATTCCTCAAAAAGAACTCGTGGATTTTTCTCCTAATAGCATTCCTATCAAAATCATCTATATTTTCTAAAACACGTTTACGTAATTTTATTTTCTTCGGCGAGTTTAACACACCACATTTTTTATACTCTCTTAACACTCGAAAAACAAAAGCTTTACCTACGCCAGTTATACGAGCAGTATTATCTCCTATATGAGAAATCGGAAGTTCAGGATTCGATTCAAGTTCCGTTTTATATACATTTAAAATCATATCTTTCGCCACCTTACTCAAAGCTTTTCTTTTTACACTCTTCTTAGGTGGGCTCAAAGAAGAATTTTCACATTTGTGTATATAAAATACCAAATCAATCGAAAAAAATCATCAATATTAAAAGTGAAAGACAAAAAACAAACAGCCGTTTGGAGCTCAAACAATTCAGACAGTTTGGCGCTTCTGGCACAGCGCCAGGTTTAAGCATCGCCAATCCGCATGTGCATTTGTTTACTTTCGTTATCTCATTTCAGCGAACGGAGTATAGCTATTGTATTAAGTTCTGGGTTTGGCGCGGGCTTGAAAATTGCGCCAACCAAAAAGTCGCCAAACATCTATGATGATCTTTACTTGCTACTTAAATATTTTCAGAACAGTTTAAGCATTTTTAAGAATAATATACCTCTTTAAGAAATTTAGTATTGTCTTATAATTATTGAAAATGCAATTATTTAAAGCACTATCATCTAAATTTAAATTTTTATAAATTACATTTTGATTTTTTAGTGCTTCTGGAAATGTTTTTTTTTTCCTTGTTTGTCAATTAAAATATAATTATAAAAATATATAAATTACTGAGTTATTATTTTCCTGCTAAAAAAAAAAAAAAAAAAAAAAAAAAATGTTGGATAACTTTTTTATTTAAAAAAAAAAAAAAATGTATTTTTCAAGTGTTTCCCACAAAAGTCCCATAAATGTTTTACTCATGCTCATAAAAAAATAATAATAATGATTAGAGTTTTTTTAAGTGTGTTAAAAAAAAAAAAGTAAAAATTCATGGTTTAATGCGTATATGTTTCTCAATTTGTTTCCGACTTATTGTTCTTAGCTAGGCAAGTAATCAATATGCCTTTCCCTTAATACTTATTTATTTTTTAATTATATATATTAATAATTGCATTTCAATTTACAAATTTCATTGTTTAACAAATTTTTTAAAAAAATAAATGAATGTTTTCTTTTTTTTTTTCATTTGATTTAAATTGTTTTCTTATAGATTTCTTTTTATCTGTCACCCCCTTTAAATTGCTTATTTTTCACGTGAAGTGCAATTTTTTGGATGGATTTTAAAGTAGTATTTAAAAAATCCCTTTGCGAGTTGGTGCTTAGTTTTTTGAATGAGATTTAAGCCAACAAGATGTAATAAAGCACTATGCATGTACGATTTAATTAATGTCTTATGTCACTCTGGTCTCTTGGCAAAAAATCAGAAAAGCTACAATGTTTCTCTCATATTTCTGCACTTATGAGACATGAGTCACTAGAGGCCTGCATGGGTCCGTGCCTGGCCTGAAGCTCAGCTCCGGCCAGGCTAAAGGGCAAAACTGGGGAATTTCGTTAGTGACCAGTGGCCAGTAGTAGCAGTTTTATAAGTGCCCACTTTCTTTAAACTAGTGTCTACTTTTTTATTTAAAAGTTCTAAACAGTAAACATTTGTTAAAATTTCATTTAGTATTCCTTTAAAATTAAATAGCCCAAATAAATATGTTAATATAACCATATTTCAACTAGTAAAAGTAGAATCCTTGATGAAATGCAAAAAAAATTTATCCTTCCTTGTAGGAAAGTGGCCATAGACAGACAATTTTTTAATAGCCATTTTTTTTTTCGTTTAGTGGCCCTGTGACCAATGGCTAGTGCTAATTTTGCCCTTTAGGCCGGGATAGGTCTAGTCATTAGTGGTGTACCGAGTAGTGCTTTGGCCGAGTACCGAATGATTGTGTTTAAGAAAGAATCACTGATGCAAACATGAAGTGTGCTTAGTGGTAACACAAGGGTGATTCTGGTCCGAAAATTCCGAAAAATTAAGGCAATGATTTCCGAAAATTAAAAAAAATATCGGTCATAAATCCGAAAATTAAAAAAAATATATCAGTCATAAATCCGAAAATTCGAACATAAAATGTATCGGTATTTCAGCAAATGATCGCCGAAAAAAATCAATCTCGTCATTCGTTCGAAGAAATGTCGGCAATTTTGTCAAAGGATAGCGGGAAAAACGTGACTTTCGTCAGAGAATCGCGAAAAAACGGCAAATTTTGTCAACAGATCGCGGGAAAAACGTGTCTTTCGTCAGAGAATCGCAAAAAAGGCAAATTTCACCAAAAACATTGCGACAAAACGGTAAACTTCGTTAAAAGATTGCGAAAAAACGGCAAATTTCGTCAAAAATATTGCAAAAAACGGCAAATTTTGTCAAAAGATCACGAAAAAACGGCAAATTTTGTCAACAGATCGCGGGAAAAACATGACTTTCATCAGAGAATCGCAAAAAAAGGCAAATTTCACCAAAAGCATTGTGAAAAACGGCAAATTTCGTCAAAAGATAGAGAAAAAACGGCAAATTTTGTCAACAGATGACAGGAAAAACGTTTCTTTCGTCAGAGAATCGCAAAAAAACAGCAAATTTCACCAAAAACATTGCAAAAAACGGTAAATTTCGTTAAAAGATTGCAAAAAACCAGCAAATTTTGTAAAAAATATTGCAAAAAACGGTAAATTTTGTCAAAAGATCGCGAAAAAACGGCAAATTTTGTCAACAGATTGCAGGAAAAATGTGACTTTCGTCAGAAAATCGCAAAAAAACGGCAAATTTCACCAAAAACATTGCAAAAAACAGCAAATTTCATTAAAAGATCGTGAAAAGACGGCAAATTTTGTCAACAGATCGCAGGGAAAAATGCGACTTTCGTCAGAGAATCACAAAAAAAAAAAGGCAAATTTCGCCAAAAACATTGTGAGAAAAGGTAAATTTCGTTAAAAGATCGCAAAAAAAGGGCAAATTTTGTCAACAGTTGAGAACAGAAAAAAATGGCGGGAGTGGACACCCCCCCACATGACTTTCGTCAGAGAATCGCAAAAAAACGGCAAATTTCACCAAAAACATTGCGAAAAACTGCAAATTTTATCAAAAGATCGCGAAAAACGGCAAATTTCACTAAAAACATTGCGAAAAACGGTAAATTTCGTTAAAAGATTGCAAAAAAAACGGCAAATTTTGTCAAAAATATTGCAAAAAACGATAAATTTTGTCAAAAGATCGCGAAAAAATGGCAAATTTTGTCAACAGATCGCGGGAAAAACGTGACTTTCGTCAGAAAATCGCAAAAAAACGACAAATTTCACCAAAAACATTGCAAAAAACAGCAAATTTCATTAAAAGATCGTGAAAAGACGGCAAATTTTGTCAACAGATCGCGGGAAAAATGCAACTTTCGTCAGAGAATCACAAAAAAAACTGGCAAATTTCGCCAAAAACATTGTGAGAAACTGTAAATTTCGTTAAAAGATAGCAAAAAAAGGGCAAATTTTGTCAACAGTTGAGAACAGAAAAAAATGGCGGGAGTGGACCCCCCCCCCCCCCCCCCCCCCCCCCCCCCCCCCCGTAGTTAATATATATGTATGATATGATGCCCAAAAGAATTTGGGCACTTAAATCACTATCAACACATATAAAACATGTGTGAAGCTAACAAAGGCATTGGTCAAACTACAAAGGAAAAAATTCTCATTTGGGGAGAGGTTTCTTTAAAAAATTGAAATTATGTACATATGGAAAATATGAAGTTGAATAAGGAGATATTTAACAAATATATATGCCAGTTATAACATTTGGATAATACCAGTTCATTTTCTTTCTTATTTGCTGAATCTAATTGCTACAGTTATCACAAAACAAAAAAGAATATACGCCTGTTCCTTAACCTCAGATACTGAGATTTAGTATAAAACAAGTTCACAATTCTGAAAATATTGCCTTGAAGATAAATTAATTTATGAATGTAAAGTTTTGGTCAGGTGAAAACGAAAACATTAAAATGTGCAGTGAACTAGTTTATTGCAAAATGTTTCTGTAGACAAGGTAGAGGATTTTTTTTATTTATGTGGCCTTGGAACTAGTTCTCTAATTTTTTACATGCCTAAATGATTTCCAAATATTGAATCATAAACTAATTTCAAAACCTTATTTCTACAGCTGTCAAATAACACAAGCTGATAAATTTTACATCCATAAAATTGTTTCTTTGTGAAATGATAAACCATCTCACATTAAGAAATTGTTTTTCTTTAAACTAGTGTACTTGAAAGAGCACTTTAAAAAGTTGAACACTTCTTTTGAGTAATATGAAATGTATTGTTCTCTGCTCTGGCAAAATTCATCATAATTACTTTTTTTTTTTTTCTTCCAGAAATGAAATAAACATTGGAATGTAATAATAATAACCTACATTCATTATTCATTATTTGATGACCTTATTATTAATCTCTGATTCCAGTTGGTTGCCCTCTTCTTTCTTTCCCAAAATGCAATAAACATTTAAATCTGATGATTCATATTTATTCATCTCATCAACATTTTGATTCTGCATTGCAAATTATCAATAGAAAGATTGTTGACCTTATTTTCTACTTAGAGGCTTCACTCAAGGAGTTATTTATAGGCTGCTGATTATGAAGTTGTGTAAATGATTGACTGTTTTAGTCATCAAGTTATTGTTTTGAAGTTTTTATTAGATTTCTATAAACATCTGGGGAATTAAAAGAAGGATGTTTAGTTTTTTAGTTAGGGCAAAAAGTGAATTTATGTTTATTTTTGTTATACCTATTTGTAATGTTCATTGTTATAAATTTCCTCTCATGCATTATCAAACATTAATTTTTATTTATTTTATTTTTTCTAGATTTGATGAAGTTTTAATATCAGAGCATATATAAACTGAATATCAACATATTTGCAAGTTAAAATGTGGTGCCATCTGTGCATGGTAGATTTCACAGACTTTCAGTCCTTCAAAATTCATATTATTGAGAAACATCGAAAAGGTTCTGAACTTGAAAGTTCTGAAAGTGAAGAATCTGAACATGAGATTACTGAGAGTGAAGAATCTGAAATTTCGGATGATGAAAAGGCTGCATCCAATATACCTCAAGTTAATTACTATGATTTAGATCCTAGCATGACTGCTAAAAATGAATCTGATGACAATACTACTGCTGCAAATATGTCACAAGAGAATGGATATGATTCAGATAATAGCATAGCTGCAGCAAATAAATCGGATGACACAGCTACTTCAGACTCATCACCAGAAAAATGTTATGATTCTGATCACAATGTGGCTGCAGAAAGTAATTCAGTTCATAAAACAGATGCTTTAGTTAATTCAGATGAAGATACATCTGTTTTAAATACTTCACCCAAAAAACGCAATCCACGCAGTAAAAATACAGCAAAGAAATCAGGTGTTAATGCAAGTGTTTCAAATAAATCACGAAATAAACCCAAATTATCATCCTTTTTAAAGAAGCGCATTCCAAAAAAGAAAAAGAAAGTAGTATTTAGTAAACAAGTATTACCTAAGCGTAGAATGTCTGCTGTTAAATATCAAGAAGACCGCCCTGAACATTCAGATAGTAATGATGAAGATCATTCTAAGAACTCATTTAATGGAAGTATTAATCATGTTAACCCTCAATTCGTACCCAGTAATAGCATTGTTGACCCTGAACCTATGCTTGTTAACAACTATGTTAACTCTCAGCCTATATCTAATAATAACCCAGTTTTGCTTGTTAATCCATATGTTGGTCAAGGTGTAAATAATTATGTTATGGGAAATCAAGCAATTCAGCCACCTGTTTATGTTATAAATACAGTTGTTCCAAATTCCACCACATCTAAGACTGGAAAGGATTTTGATTTCTGTTCAAGTAATATTCTCAAGTGGCTTACCAAGCACAAAGAATTGTGTAAAAACGTACCATATCCCTTACCACCATCAATGTACGACCAGGTTACAGCTGTTCATAAAGCAATTTTTGACCATTACTGGAAAGGTTCCAGTTGTGAAGCAGCAGAAGCTCTTTTAAAGGTATATGAAGAATTGGATTGTATGATTCACAAACATGTCAATTCCATCAGTGATACATTTGGTAATTCATAAATGTTACCATTTACATCATAAAAACATTTATATATGTATTAAAAAAGCAAAAAAAAAACCTGTGTTTTAACCAAAAGTGTGTTTTAATCAAAAGTGTGTTTTAACCAAGAGTTATGTTTTAAAAACAAATACTTCATAATACAATTCAAATTATTCGAATAATATTGGCTTCCCAGTAGCAAAATTATTTTAGACCATGCATGTTAATCTAACTGCTTAAAAAATCTTTAAGCCTCTAGATTTATTATATTTTATATATTTTTATTATATTTTCTTTATAAATGCAAATTTTGCTTATTTCATGGAGAATTATACTATTATTTTTTTTTTTTATAGTAATCATTGTACAGATTTGGTGTGGTGGAGATTGACACTGAAAATTCTGCTATTGGGATTGGCTGTAAAATGTAAAAACAAAAAATAATTCTCACTTTAATGTAACGATCACTACTGAAAATCTGGCAATTTACTTGTGAAGTTTACATTCTTTTTCTATTGTTAGTGATCAAATTCATAAATATATAAACATAATCTAAAACTTGAAGCAGTTCATTTATCTTCGATTTGGATTGTATTATGATATTTCTCTCTCACTTTTGAAATAACACTATATGAAAATTAAATTGTATGTATTCTTTTTTTTATGTGTCTTTCTAATATGAAAATATATATTAAAAAATTTTATTGCTGTAAAAAGCTATTTTTTGCTTTAAATAGTTTACTTTTCAGGCAGTTTATAGGATATGATCTGAATACAGTAAACTCCAGTCCAGCAGATCAATATCATTAAATAAAACATTACATTTAACCTGAACAGTATGCATATGTACCAGCAACATTTTGCCACTGACTGGCAGCGGCAGCTTATTTTTTTTATTTGATTTGTACCACTTTCTATAAATAAAAAATTTTAACATGTTTATTCACAACATGTACAAGAACAAGTAATATCAGAGTTTCCCCCAGACAGTTTCAGAAGGGTGCTGCACCCTGCCTGCCCTTTGGTTTACAAAATAGCACCCTTCTTGCCCCTCATAAAAATAATTAGCACCCTTCTTGCCCTCAGTAAAAAAAGTGCCCTTTCTCCTTTTTGCATTAAAAAATTTGCTTTCATAGTAAAAACTGACTCAATGTTGTCTTAAAAAGAGTGTTTTGACTTTGAAATATTAAAAGTGGCTTTAAAAACCAATAGAATACCTTGAACAATTAAAAAAAGTGCCCTTAAGAATAAAAAAAGTGCCCTTTTCTCACCAGCAGCACCCTGCCCTTTTTTATACCTGGGGGAAGCTCTGGTAATATAAAAACAATTTTTTAAGTCAATTCCTACTTTTTAATCATAAATATATAAAATAAACCCGTGCAGCATTAATGTCCCACGTTATCTTTATTGAACATTATTTTATAATCAACGTTGCGGTATTTTATTTTTCGTTGGCATCACAAATTTGAGATAAATCTTTCATTTCATTTATGAAACAATGGGAGAAGTTTTTTTCTTCCATGTAAAAATTAAAATTAATTAATTAAATTTACTGAATGAATTAATATTTGGAAAAACTGTATTAACTTCAATTGCCATCCAGTACAAGTTTAAAAAAATTTATTTGAACTTGAATGGATCAATAGAAAATATTTTATTAACGATTGAAAATTCCAACAAGATATATATAGAGAGAGTGTGAGCTAATAGTAGGAATTTAAAAATCAGAACAGCTGTCACAGACGCACCAGGATTGGCGTGATTTCTGTTTTGTGTCATTTTGGCGAGAAAACCCTGTTTTCGGGTACCTGTTAGGCCTAGCTTGCTAAAATATAGCATGTTAGTTTTATTATATTATTAAACAGTTTATTTTATTATAAAACACGCAATTTTTATTATAGACACAGACAAATTATTTTATTATAAAACATACATAATGATTAATTTATTATAAAACACACAATATTTAATTTAATTAAAACACATGGAATTTGCTCTACCAAGTTGCCATACAAACCAAAATTTCGCCAAAATCGTCGGGTTGCTCAGGCATTAAATCACCATTTTGATGCGAAAAAGATACCCCAGTGCATCTGCGACAGCTGTACCGAGAAATCTACCACAAACTTTACCTACTGAAAGTAATGGTACAAATGGAATATATAATAATCTTGAGAGAGGGGATGTTCAAGTGTCCTTTAGAAAATGACTAATTAGGAGGACCACTATGCATCTTTAAAAACTTGTTTGTTTGGTTAAGCTAGGAACTTAATCACAAATTTGGCTTAAGCTATTATTCAGAAATAGTGGTAAATGCTGCGCATAAATTTACATTAATGCTATAGAGGGTGACTATTAAATTAATTAGAATGTTTGGAATCACTTGCGTTGAAATCAGAAAGATAGTAACTGAGATATGGAAACGAGGCATACTTAGAGAAAAAACCTTTGAGGGGCCGGCAGGGGAGCAGATGTTCAAATGCCCTTCAGCAAATAACTAATTAGGAGGACCACTATGAATCTTTAAAAATTGATTCATTTGGTTAAGCTAGGAACTTAATTTAAAATTTGGTTTAGACTATTATTCGGAAATACTGGTAACTGCTTTCTAGAAATACACTTTGAAGCTATGAATGCTCATTTTTACGATAATTCAGCAAAATGGAACTGGTTTGGAGAAGTTCGGAACATTATTAGTTGAGATTTAAAATAGCAGTATTCTCTATATAAAAGAGCAATTAAACGCTACGGGTGAAGCTAAAAATGTTAAATATAATTAGCTATGTTGAAGCCAGAGCAGTAGATTTGGATTTATTAATAAAGGGGGGGGGGTCAATTAAGGAAAAAACCACCGCCGGGTGAAACGCGGTCAAGTAAAATAAATGTGATATTTAATAAAAAGTTATTTATCCTGTTAAATAAAGTTTTCTGTATTAATAATCTCTGTCATAATAATATGTGTCATGTAAAAAAAAAAACCTTTAACCCTCTAAGCGTGTGGAACGTAATATTCCGTTCACTAAGCGCCAGGTTTCACTGCAATATATGCAGTGTTTAAGATAATATAATTCTATAGATTTAATGAATTTTCAAAACATTGAAGAATGATTAATACTCTCAAGGGTTACATTCATATTTGTAATTAAGTTTTATTTATAATGCTGAAAGAATCATCTTTTTTTAGCATTTAAAAAAAATGCAGAGAAAACATTACAATTTTACCCTTTTTCAAAACGCTCAGAGGGTTATACCCAGCTAATTATCATGAAGAAAAATGTTTCAAACGAGTGGCATCTGTGTAATTTGTTGTGTGCAGGTGGCACTGCATTAGCACGGCTGTACAGCGGTAATTGCACTCCATATTAACACTATTTCGTTAGAAGTCCTTATCTTAGCATCACTACTCTGGTTTATTTAATTACTTCTGTAAAGACTATACAGCCAATCAACTGAAAAAAAAAATGTATTTTTGATGAAAGTTCTTTGTGGATTTTAATTAATATTTCAGTAAATAATTAAAATATTAAAATTATGAGTCCCAGGTGCATCAGGAGAGCGCTTGGACTACCTAAATCAGGAGTGATACCTTAATTCAGGTATTTTTTTCATTTTCAGTACCAAAATTTTGGTTTTTCTGAGCGTTAAATTCATAATATAAGACTAAAATATCAATTTCATGTTATTGCTAAACATAATTAAAATTCATATTATTCATAATTTGACCTCCCTGTAATAAATTAAATGTTCCCTCTCCCCCCCCCCCCCCTTTCTCTCCGACGGAAATGTTTTCTCACTAAAATTTCAGGTATTTTTTCATGAACCCACAATCACTCCTGCTAAATCTAAATTTTCAGGCTTCTAGGTGCGCTAGATTTAGCTAGCCATCGCCGACAGATACACAGAGCAAAACTTTCTTTTATTAGTATAGATTATACAAAAATAACTAATAAAAATATCAAAAAAGCATGCAAATAAAGATTTTGTGACGAATAAAATAAACCCCCTCACAAATGTTCTGCGAGGGAACACTAAACTTTCTCTACTAAATCAAATAACAAAAAGAAGTGGAAGATTACCTGTAGGGCAAAGTAAAGTAATTCAAAATGTATTTATGTAGAAATTAAATAAACATATTAGTAAGAAATCACATCTGCAAAAAATGTCCTCTTCGCTTCATAATCTGCACTGGTGTGTTATATTGATACATTAGAGAAAAAAAAGTTATATAATAATAATCTGAAATTTTCAAACCACCTCTTCCCTTATTTTTCCTAATTAGTCAATTTCCATTAATGGACATCCGATGTGATAATTATTATAAGTGTAATTTCAGTAATGGTCATAGTCCATAAAATCTTTAGATTTAACTGAAAAGGTAGGTAGTAATCAAATTTAATTTTTAAGTTCTTCTTAAATCAGAATGTAATAAGAACAAAATTCTCATAAATAACTGTTTTTAATAAATTTAATGTGATTAATAAAATTTTTAATATTAAACTACATTATTATTATAAAAATAGCAAATGAAACCTTTGTGCAAGAATATTAAAAGGCAGAAAACTAACGTTAAAAATGTACAAATAATCAGCAAACAGTTGTTTCGAATCCAGAGGTGAGATTCTTCTTCAGTGCGACAAAGAGTAAAGCACAGCGTGCTAGAAAAAGCAAGACCGGGCAAAACAACAGAGACAGTGGCTTACATACTCATTGCGGGTAGAGAGCGCACCAAAAAATAACCAATGAGAAGAAAGCAACATGAAACAGCTGAGTGGACAAGTAAAGACATCTACACATTATTTTTTTAAAACTCGCCTTGCATATTTTATAATATAGCAATTAATCAAACTAATCCGGAAGCAGGGAATAATGTCCAAGGGCATAGGGAAAGGAGTGGTTCATGGGGCTCAAGCCCTCCTTAAACGTACAGCATTTTTTAAGTCATACCAGTTAAAAATCTATTGCTTTCTGTTTGATTATTCATATCTGTATATAAAAGAATACTATAAATATTAATTTCATTTATTGTAATAATGAAACTAGCAAATCTTCAAGTCGGGGCCTCAAACGTCATTCTGAAATTTCATTTTTAAATCCTTTTAGTATTTAAAACATCAGTGGCGCAGCCAAGGGGGGGGTTTGGGTGTTAATCAAATGTGCAAAAAAGCATGCAATAAAGATTTTTGTGACGAATAAAATAAACCCCCTCACAAATGTTCTGCGAGGGAACACTAAACTTTCTCTACTAAATCAAATAACAAAAAGAAAGTGGAAGATTACCTGTAGGGCAAAGTAAAGTAATTCAAAATGTATTTATGTAGAAATTAAATAAACATATTAGTAAGAAATCACATCTGCAAAAAATGTCCTCTTCGCTTCATAATCTGCACTGGTGTGTTATATTGATACATTAGAGAAAAAAAAGTTATATAATAATAATCTGAAATTTTCAAACCACCTCTTCCCTTATTTTTCCTAATTAGTCAATTTCCATTAATGGACATCCGATGTGATAATTATTATAAGTGTAATTTCAGTAATGGTCATAGTCCATAAAATTGCATATTTTATAATATAGCAATTAATCAAACTAATCCGGAAGCAGGGAATAATGTCCAAGGGCATAGGGAAAGGAGTGGTTCATGGGGCTCAAGCCCTCCTTAAACGTACAGCATTTTTTAAGTCATACCAGTTAAAAATCTATTGCTTTCTGTTTGATTATTCATATCTGTATATAAAAGAATACTATAAATATTAATTTCATTTATTGTAATAATGAAACTAGCAAATCTTCAAGTCGGGGCCTCAAACGTCATTCTGAAATTTCATTTTTAAATCCTTTTAGTATTTAAAACATCAGTGGCGCAGCCAAGGGGGGGGTTTGGGTGTTAAACCCCCCCCCCCCCCCCCCCCCCCCCCCCAGAGCTAAAAAAAATTACTATAATTGCCGTTTACGTGAATCAAAACTAAAGTTAAAATTAAATTTTTTGGTCTTTCCGCCTTGGCGGAATCCGCCGCTTTGTTAAATCAAATTCTATTCAACAATGTGATTCAATTAAACGGCGAAAATTCTACTTAAAACTGTGAAGGAGCATATTACAAGCATCGGTTAAGTCAAAGTCAAAACTGGTTATTTGGACTGCGTCACTTTGTCAAGACCGGAGCTGGGCAGTATCGAAAATACATTTTGAAATACATTTTCAAAATACATTTGTATTTTGTATTTTAAACAGATAAAACTAAAGTATTTTGGTAATGTATTTTGAAATTATTTTTCCATGTATTTTGTATTTTGAAAATAATCAAAATACATTTCTCGATTATTCAAACTTCGTACCAGACTTGAAGCTGGTATAAAGTTCAAAACACTACTTGTGTTTTAACCGCAAATTACTGATTCACAACAGGAAATACATGCTTGTCTGTTTTGTATAGTCTTTGAATTCGTTTCTAGAAGTTAATATGAACATTTTTTTTTTTTTAATTTGGCATAATAAGGATTTTTATCTTTGGCTGAAACATTTTTGCTGAATGGTTTTGCTAATGCTTTTTAATTCTTAATGTTGCTATGCGAAAAAAAAATAAATTGTCGTGTGATAAACAAGTAGGATCGTTCAGACTTTTCCTGAGTATTGCATTTTTAAAGTATGTTAGCAGTGTAATGCAGTTAGTTGTTGCATAGACGCGTGAAAAGATTGATAATACATACCCAAGAACTCCTAATGAACGGAAATTAATTATTTGTGATACATCACGCTACGCGATAGACATAAGTATACTCGAATTCAAAATATTTTTTGATGACAGTTAGTGCAAGACACTATTTTCAGGTCGAAATCAACTGAGTCTGGTCATCACTCTTTTATGATCGGACCGGGTGTGGGCTTTACTTTTTCCTGCAGACTCAGACCGGGCAGGGGCAGATTAATTTTTTCCGGACCGGGACATTCTTCCTAGAGGTCTAGACGGGAAGAAATTTCCAGGCCCGGTCTCGACCCAGATCGTAAAAAGTCACTGGCCTGGCCTGGCCCGTGCAGATATCAGTAGAATTTGATCTGGTTTAACATTCTTCGCAAAAAATGCATATATTTTCAAATCGTTATTATTCTCCAATTAAAAATTTAAATTTATACTTTTTGAAGAATAGCACATACTCGTATATTTCTGGGCAATAAAATTAAAGTGCACGAAAACATGTGAAAAGAAACCTGTCTATGATGGAATACTGTCTTAAACGGAAAAGTGTGTTAATTCATACAAAATGAATATAATAATACGTGTGAAAAGAATATAATGCATTTAGAACAAGTGATGTAACAGCTAAGATGGGAACTTGTCTATAATTGATTTTTAGCTCACAGGCTATCAAAGCCTGAGAGCTAATGTGCCCGCCCGTTCTGTATGTATGTACGTAACGCGATAACTCGACAGAAATAACCGTTTTGCTTCCAATTTTGTTTATAGGTTCCTTGTGATAAGGCGCTTCCCTGATTAGTTTTGGGGATTGATTGGTTAACGATAAAGGGGGAGAACGGGGGGCTAACCCCCTTAATTTAGATAAATGTTTTTTTCATGCAGAATTATCCAATTTTCTTCAAATTTTGCATATAGGTTCATTCTGATAAGGTTATTTTTTGATTAGTTTTGGGGGTTCATAAGTTAAGTATGAGGGGCTAATCCTCCCCCTTAATTTAGATAAATGAATTTTTCATGCAGAGTTATCCGATTTTCTTCAAATTTTGTATATGGGCTCATTGTGGTAAGGGGCTTCCCTGATTAGTTTTGGGGGTTCATTGGTGAAGTGAAAAGGAGGGAAACGGGGGCTAACCCCCCCCCCCCCCCTCCTTAATTTTGATAAATGGGTTTTTCATGCAGAATTATCCGATTTACTTCAAATTTTGTATATAGGCTCATTGTGGTAAGGCACTTCCCTGATTAGTTTTGGGGGTTCACTGGTTAAGTATAAAGGGGGGGGGGGAGTGGGGGGGACTAACCCCCTTAATATAGATAAATGGGTTTTCCAAGCAGAATTATCTGATTTTCTTCAAATTTTATATATATGTTCATTGTGATAAGGCGCTTCCCTGATTAGTTTTGGGGGTTCATTGGTTAAGTATAAGGAGAAACGGGGGGATGGTCCCCCCCTTAATATATTGCTGATTTCTTCATTTTTCGAGGGCTTATTTCAAATTGTTTGAAATAAGAATATAATTTACAGTTAGTGTGAATAGCCTGTGAGCTCAATGCCGTCAGTTTAACTGGGCAGTTTTCTTTTATTTTAGCTCCTACGTGATTTCGTCTTAGAAGATTTTTCTGTATCGAATTTTTCAGATTTATAAGTCTCTAAGCCATGGAATATGGTTTAATGACATTAATAATAACTCAGACATTTGCGTACAAATAGAGAATCATAAAAAAAAATAAACATAGTTTGCATGGGCACAGGCAGAAATAAATCTAGGGAGGGCAGCATTTTGGAACGAGTGTGCCTCTACTTCGCAGCTCTGGGCGCTTTTTAAAAGATGAAGAATATAAACATGAAAAATAGGTAAAATAAAAAAAAAATTGTCAGAATACCTCATACAAGAAAATTTTTAACCACATTGGCTTAAAAATTTATCTTTTGTAGAAATTCACTCGTGCCAATTAAGTTTTTGTAGGGCTAGGCTCGAACCAAAATTTTAGCATTTAAACCAGGCCAATAAATTTTTTGTATGAGCTGGTCCAGACTCGGACCGAACTTTTAGCTTTTATACCGGGTCGGGCCATAGATTTTTTTGTACGGACACGGCCGGGCCTTGGGCCGAACTTTTAATTTTTATACCGGGTCGGGTCCCAATTTTTTTTCTACGGGTTCGGGTCTGGAAATTTCAGCCCGTGCAGACCTCTTTTTTTGGTTACGAACATGTTTATATACAGTAGGTAAAAATTTATAACATGGCATTGCATTAAAACATTTTTGCGTAGTGCAAGATAATTAAAATTATAATTAATGTATTTTGTATTTTGAATGTATTTTGTATTTTGAATGTATTTAAAAAATACATGTATTTTGTATTTTGACATTTGAAATTTTGAAAAGAATTTTGTATTTTGTATTTTAGACCCTAAAACCAATGTATTTTGTGTTTTGTATCGAAAATGGTTTTTCGATGTATTTTGCCCACCTCAAGACGTTTTATAGTAAAAGAGGGGTCATATACAAAGGGTTATAGGAAAGTTTTGCAATATGGATTTATTTATCAAACTTTTTCAAAGTAATTTCCGATACAAGCAATACAGTTCTCCATCCTCCGAAACCAGTCCTTAAACCAGCTCTGCCAAGTTTCACTAGGAAGTAAGGCATACTCGTTGTCCCACGCCCTCAAAAGTGTCTCATCACTGGAAAACCGAATCCCTTTCAGCTTCATTTTCACATGCGGGAACAGTGAGAAGTTACAGAGGGCAAGATCTGGACTGTAAGGAGGGTGTTCAAGAAGTTTCAGTCCTGTAGTGGCCAAATATTCAGTGCAGGCTTTGGCCCGGTGAATGGAGCTTTGTCATGATGGAGGAACCAGGTGTTCATTCGTGACTTTGGTCGCAGGTTCTTCAAAGATTCCATGACATTAGGGAGGCACTGTTCAGTGTACCACTTAGCTGTAACTGTCTTCTGTGTGTCCAAAACGATACGCTCAACAATTCCACTCGATTTGAAAAATAGTAATACAGCTATAATTTTTTTTTGACAAATCGGGATTTTCTGACAGCTACCGGTGTGTCCTCATCATCAAAGACCCAAACTTTGTTTTGAGACTTAGTCGGCACATCATAATAGTTTAGCCAAGTTTCGTCACCACTGCCACACGTACGCTTTAAGTTATATAGTATACAGTGGGCCATTTCTTAATTGCATTTCTGTCTTTGTTCCATGTTCGAAACAATAACAGGCCATCGAATTCCAGGGAAAAAATAAAACATACACTTTGTAAGTCTCTCTCAGTTTCAAACGGCTCTTTTTTGCATTTTTTTGGTCTCAGTTACTAAGACCAAGTTATGTGCGAACCCAGGAAAAAATCTTTGCAAAAGTAAGAATTAATAAAAAGTACTTTAAAGTTATAAAAAGCTATTTTTCGATTGTGAACAGATTTTTGCAATCAGTGTTTCTTTCGAATCATTTGTTTCGTAGGGGGTCTGTACACAAATTTAAAGACTATACTTCATTTGTGAAACTATTCAAACTCTTTATGCCGAGAATTTGCATCTTAAAAGTAATCTCTATACTAAATTTCAAGTTTCTAACACTAATAGTTTCAACTAAATCATAATTTAGAACGCGTTTAGAAAGTTTTCCGTCATTTCATCCTTTTAAATTTTGAATAAAAAAAAATGTTCTAAGGAAGCATTTACTACATAAAATTAATCATCATGCAAAATTCCAAGTTTCCATACCAATTGTATCACATAAATCGCAATTTTAGAATGCAGAATGTAAAAATTATTTGCTGTACTGTGCTCTTCCATCTTAAAGTTTGCTCCTCATCATTTTTAAACACTTTATAAATCTAATCAATTTTTGTGTTATTTCATTGGTGCATTTTATAGTTTGTCACTCTAATATTGTAAACACTGTTTAAAGGAACCGTAACCAACGTAATTGCAGAGATAAGCATTATGATTTCATTCATTTAAAAGACTGATTCCATTAACCGGTGATTCATATAACCGGCGACCACCTTTATCAGAAACTCAAAACCCCCCCTAGAACCGAATTCTGGCTGCGCCACTGTAAAACATTCAAGCCACTGTTTCATTCCTTTCACATTTGTATTATCAGTTGCTATAAGTAATTTTAATTTAATTCACTACTTTAGTATTTTGCATTAATCTTTTTAAAACTTGCTCATAGTTTTTTATCTATTTTATAGTGTTAATCAATATATATCATTTTATAGTGTTAATAAATATTTTCACTCCATAAACATTGTTTGTGTTATTTTTTTATGGTAAAATTTGTCTTTTTTCGGAGGTATCCGCTATTCAGAGATAAAAACATAGAAATATGTAGGTGTTGGGGATTGAAAAAGGTGTTTGCTATTCAGGAGTATCTGTTAAGATTTTACTGCATTATGTAGATAGGTACAATACATTTAAAATTTTCTTTCAAATTGTAGTGCTAACAGATGAAAGTTAGAAAAATTATTTAATAATTAGGGTTGTAGAATAATTTTAGAAGGGCAAATTTTTATGGAATAAATTAAATGAAGTGCAGACATTTAAATTTTGTAAAATATATGTGTACATATATATACAGGGTGTTTTCATTGTTATTCACTTAAAACAACTTAACTATTTTTAGTACCAGAAAGCTTATCAAATTCAAAGTATAACTCAGTAAATTTTGATTGTACAAGAATGGAGCGGTACTTCTCTATTATCCCGTTGACCACTTTTCATAACAAGAAACTATCGCTAAACTGTAACGCCAAAATAATGAGAGAACGTTACCATTGGAATATCAAAATAAATAAAATAAAAGAATTTAAGGATACAATTGTTATTTTAATTAATGAAATAACTAATAAATCAGTAAAACATTATGAAAAATACACGCATGTCGAATTAAAAACCACTTAATGACATAACAAACACGTATAATGCTTCTGACATCAAGTAAATGGGACTGCATTTTTGTAGTTTTTTGTTATAAAAAGTGATCGACGGAATAATAGAGAAGTACCAATGGAACTTTTACTGAAATTATTTTTGATATAATGAAGAACAATATTTAAAACATTTTTTCAATTTGAACCGTGCCTCTAAAACTAATGGTTTAGAAATTGGTTATTGGATAATGATAAGTGGGAACTAGAATTGTCAGATTGTATGTGTTCTCCATAAGTTGTATGCTTTTCAGGCTTATTGTACAGTGTGTGCTTAAATCTTTCCAGCACGACAATTTATTTCATTTTCTAACAAAAAATTGTCTGACTCATAATTTCAAGAATTTTTATCCATTTAGCTTTTCAATTTGCTTCAAAACTTTCATTTTTAATGTACTTTTTACAATAAAAATGTGACTGACTTAATTAAACAGTGTTATTAGAATAATGTAATAGAAATACAGTTGGAAAATAACAATGAATGATTTATTTTTAAGAAATATTCTTTAAAGAAAGGAGTTCAGCATAATGTGAAAAATGACAGTAGTTTGATAAAACAAACGAGAAATCTGGTGACCCTAGTCAGGACACTCTATGGATAAATCAGTATTGTGTATGTTTATTTTGAAATTAACAATTTCACTTCATTGAGTTAGAAAAAGTATATTTATATATCTACAATCGCAGAAGTGTTACAAATATCATTAGGTAATAAAAACCTTTATTACAAATATCAATAGATTATAAATTACATTTCTTAACAAAAATATTTGAACAATATGATAAAATTAATAAATCTATAGAAGTTTTAAATTTTGAGTATTTCTGCTTCAATGAAATTTATAATGGATCCTGTGTGGTCTTTTTCTGGACGCTTAATTTTTATCCTGGAAAATGTACCACCAGTCACACGTTTTGTGAGTCTCTCTGGATTAATGCAACAGCAACCATTGATATCCTAAAAAAAAAAAAAAAATCATGAAAATTTTAAATATAGTTTCTGAGAAAGAAAGGATAGAAAAAAAAAAGTGTACATAACTTCCACCAATCCTAAGGAAGAAAGAAAATATTGTGACAATTTAATTTATTAATAAGAAACATAGCAGCCAACCTTCTGATTTTTTTTTTTTTTTTTTCAAATAAACATAATTGGACAGAAAAAAATATTTAATGAAATATTTCTTGTTTCAATGCCCAGTAACAAAAACCATACAGCATCACATCAGTTGCTGCAGATTATTTTAATAGCTTAAAACAAAAGTTCAGATAACTTCTTACCATTCTTTTAGTAAGAGTAAAAGTAAGAAATGTTATAAAATATTTTAAAAGATTCAGTGGTGTTTAAGTTATTTTTCTTAACTTGATGTATGACCTTTTTGCTTCTTCAATATATTGTATATAATTACAAATTCAACTTTGAACTGCAACAATTTTTTCTTTGTACTGATTACAACATCTGTCAGATATTTGTAAATGCATAGTTTGCTTATGTGGGTTAGTATAATTTTGTGTGAAAGTAACATAGGTCCAATATTGTTGAGGTCGCAGACTGGTATAGAAAATTTTATTTCTGGGTTTCAATGTAGTTATTAATTAATTTTTATTTAATACAATTTCTGGCTTTGTTTGATTTGAAAGAAAAAAATCTGAAGGTTGGCAGCTATGGGTAAACTAGCAACTTTTGAGCAAAATTTAGTCTGGAAAATGTACATTCACAAAGGGGATATCCAAGTAGGCGGTCATAATCCGCACCCCTTACAAAAAAAATTTCGATTAAAAAAAAATAATAATATATGAAAATTCCCAGGGGAATTTCCTTCTAGGTCATTAACCCAATAGAACTCCTGTAAAGGAACAATTTAGTTCCCTAAATGAAGAGGGCTTTCTCTTCTTGGTCACTTCTTGAATTCATCATTGTAGCCACTGCCTCTTTAAGCTCATGATAGTTTTGTAGTCTTTTTTTTTAACTGTTGACTGAAAAAACTATGGACACTCCAAAGGCATTAGCAAGAAAATCTATCTTTATTTTGATATCTCCATGTATGGAAATCTCCAAAATGAAAGAGGCAAACACAAAAATTCTAAGAAATATAGAAAACCAGAGTTCCAAAAAAAGTAAAAAAAAAAAAAAAAAAAAAAAAAAACCTGTATTTCAAGACAAGTATGGAAAAACATGTAAGATTTTCACCTCTGTTTCCACGTAATAATGTTACATAGCTCAAAAAAGTAGGGGTGGGAATCAATTAAAAGTAGAGATCGACCGAAACAGGTTTTAAGACCGAAACCGAAACCTAAACCGGATTTCGGTGATCTTCCCACTTTCGGCCGAAACCGAAACCGAAAGTGTTAAAAAATTTAAAAACTGATTAATACATACATAACTTCATATAATTATTAATTATTTAATTAATTAATAACAAATAATTAATAATTACTTAATAATAACTAATTACGTTACTAATTATTTTATTCATTATACGTGCATTGAACCACATTTCTAACAAACAAATGTACATATATATGTGTGTGTGTATAGGTTTCAAACAAAAATTAAACATGAGTAATACAACTTTTATATTTTATTATTTTATAACAACCAATAATTATAGGGATTTATCAATAATTAATTAACAATGTAGTTAAATAATGTAAAACAAATTCCATAATGAATATTTAATTTTTAAATATATTCATATTTTCTGTTTGTTAATATTTTGCATTTAAATTGTTTATCCCGTTACTACACGCGCAGGATAAATTTTACCCCAATGGGTTTTCTTGTGTCAATTTCCTCCCGATTTGATTATAAACAAAAATTTATATTTTGAAATAGACTGTAAATCAATAAAGAACATAATTTAACTTAAAATAAGAAGTTCTTTTATATTTAAAGCAAAAAAAAAAAAAAAAAATCTAGCATTAAGATTTTTTTCTGCATATCATTACATACAGAGCTTTTACAATCCAAATTCATCCATGAAAATGCAAAAAAGTATAAAACTGATATATAGAAATTGTATGTGCAAGAGTTGTTAACGTTTAAAAGAAAAAAAATTATTATTTGGACACTATATTTTTTACATAAACATTTGCATTAACATTTTCCTATCATTATGGGTTACGTTATAACACGCGTGGGGTAAATTTCCTCCCACATGACATTTTTATAATAAAAGAATGGAAAATCCACAACCGGAGGTAAATTCCTTTTGGCCACATCTTGTTATCTTTCAGCTTGAAAGGTACTATAAAGCTCAGAACGATCACGAACGATTTTCGCATAGTTTTAAGTAATGGTTGTGAGCTGGGGTAGATTTTATCCCAGAGCGTGTGCTGACGGGTTAAGTATAGAGTTAAGTATTGGTTAAGTAGAAGTAATTGTTTAAGTATAAGTATAAGTAAAGGGCACAGAAGCTAAATTAATTTGTTTAATTTGACTAAAAAAGGAAAATTAGCATTAAGACAACATTTTAAGCCTAGAAATTATTAAACATAAACTTTATTTTCCATTTCAATATTCTCAAAGTGAGACATGTTTAACACCATTTTGTACTTTAGCTAATTTTAAATATATATATATAAGGATAAAAATGTAACAGTTGTCAATTTTCTTTTAGGATGTGCACAATAAGATCAAAATAAATCTTTGCTCACTCACCTCCCCCCCCCCCCCCTCTCAAAAAAAAGCTTTGCCATTCCCTACCTCCCTAAGAAAGTATTGAAATGGCACCCCTGTTTGAAAATTTTATCTCCGGTGCCAAGTTGACTCTCTGTACCTCTATCCAAAAATATTTTTTGTTCATATAAAATAAAACGCAATTATTTTAGCAATAAGACAGAAATGATTTCCAATTATACGAATTTCATCTAATAAAAAATTATTTTAAGTATACATACCTCGATATATCTTTTATAATAAATTTCGTAAATCTTTATATGTTTTAACAGCACCCTTCTCATAAAGCATTCGAAACAATCCGGAGTTATAAAGTAAAAAAATTCTATTACTGTTACATTTTCAGCTTTTAAAGATCAAGTGATAAGCGTCTTTTAAGTTTAGTCATATATGTTTTGCTTGCTTTATAATTTACACTCGCATCATGGATCAGTCATGACCGATAATGATAAACAGTGGAGTTCGCAGCAATAAACAGAGTCTCATTTGAGCCGATACAACTCATATCAATGGGTAAAGTTGAAAATTTCCGAAAGAAGGAACGAGATTTTGAAATGCAGATAGTTTCGGTCAAGTTTCGGTCAGGCCGAAATTTTGGCAGCAGTTTCGCCGAAAACGAATATTCGGCGAAACTCCGATTTTGCGCCGAAACCGAAACCGAAACTTCGGTCGATCTCTAATTAAAAGTTTTAACTGGGTCAATCAGATTTTCTTAAACAATTAATCAGATTTTTAATCAGTTTCTATTTTGTTTTACATGATTTAAATTTTCATTTAATTAACATTGTAACAAAAAAATAAAAGTACTATTTTATAATAAACATATAAACCAAATTAAAGTTAGTAATTAAACTTACTAAATATCCTTTTTACTGGTGCAGATGTTATAGTCATACATAACATTTATTTTGTATAACTTTAGTTTATTGTCAGGAGGGCACAAAATTTCATGAATTTTTACATACATATGACTGTGCAAAGAGTCAAAACATAGTTTTCTTTCTTTGGCTTGGTTATCATTAACGGATTAGTGCATTTTGAAACGGAGTAGCAATTCCATATTGTTTTATCTTCAGTAAAACATTTTCTCAAATAATACATTTTCACTCCGAGGGCATGCAATTAAAAGACTTGGATTGAGAGCTGTAGAAATTTTGTACTTATCAAAATAAGACAAAATGTATTGAAATTTTTTAACTTCATTAGATGAAAGAATATTTTTGGGGGAAATATTGGAGGAAAATTATTGTGAAGACAGAATTGCAGTTTTAAATTTTATCTTTGTTTTTAAATTTTAAAAAATTAATTGAATTTTGGAAAATTTTAACAGAATTAGTCGAATTGATTAACTTAGTAAAAAAAAATATCATGACCAAGCATTGATTGAGTAATTGGCAAAGCCTTATTCAAAAATAAAAAGCATTGATAATATTTTTAGAATTAAATTTAAAAAAAAAAGGATTTTTTAATTAATTATCTTTAGGACACTTGCCTTAATAAAATGACGCAAATCTGATGGTATAATTAGAATATGTGGCATTACTGGAATTCCCGCAGAGTGCTCAAAGTGGAGATAATCAATATTTATTTCTTCATTTGGTGGATACAATGGATAAAAGCTGAAATAAAAGAAAATATTTATTAAAATAAAGAATACCAATTTAATATGATGATTAGATTCTATAAGAACAAATTAAGTATTGAACTAAAAATGAATTACTTCTTTTGGGTTAGAATGTGACTGCATAATCTTCCTAATCTATCTGGTAATTGTGGGCTGAAAGATATAGAATATAATTTCTAAATATATTATTATATACTTATTACTTAATATATTAAGTAAAATAATAAAGTTTCAATTATAATAAAATCAGGAATGTTTGTGAGACTTCATCAAATTCCTTGGAATCGCAGAATTAAAATAATAATACATAAATAATAATTTTAAATAAAACATTTTATAACAAAGAAGAAAAATTAAAAATAATTACCACATTCACTGCCAGAAAGTTGTGGTGACGTGACTCAACAGTTGAATCATTGGCAGTGAATGTATTAAAGATAAACATAATACCTATCACTATACTATAAATGAAATTTATCAAGATATTAGAGATAGCCATATAACACATTTCTATATTTTTAATGTCTTTCATAAAATTTAAAGTATCATAATATAGTAAGTTTTGGCCATGCAAAAATGAAATTTGTATTGTTTTATTTGTTAGAGCAGAGAAAAGTTTTTCTATAGATTATATAAGAATCCGGAATCATATAAAAATTGAATTTTGTTACATTTACAGAAATAACTATTTTTGATGTAAATAGCTTCTAAGAAGATTATTAACAACATTTGAAATATTATTTTCAATATAACTCTAAAGCTAGTTGTCTAGACCTCGACATTAACTATGGGGCAGTGATAAGAGGGTACACACTATATAATATATTTGTTTTCAAGTAGTACATAATGGTTTAACTATCAAATATGCTTACATTTAATGAAATTTAAATAAAACTGGAAATGGTAAGTGTAGTTTATTAAAAATTATAAGTGCATATTTGAATTTTAACATCATATTTGAAGTTTTCTTAGTGCATATTTTGTCAATTTTTAAGTGCATATCATATATATTATTTCTGTTGACAACATCCCTTTTCTATGTCTACAAAACGCGCAAAAATGAATGAGGTATCATTCAAAAGGCTTTTGAACCAGCTTCTGACATAGTACACTCACATTTTGTTAAAACATGTTTTCTGATTAAAAATTGCAGTTAATTAAAAATTAAATCAGCATTGTTTTCATAACTGAAATGAAAGGTTTTTCTCAAATCAATGATGCCCCAAAATATCAGGCTCAGAAATAATTATAAAAAGAAAATAGTACAAAAAAATAAATAAATAAAGTGTGATGTATCCACAGGTTTATTTTATATTTGTGGTTAAAAAGCAAAATTGAAATGTTGAGAAGAAAAAAGCACCATCAATTGATCAAAGCAGAGGTATTTCATGTGTAGCTTAAAAGGTATGCTTTGTTATATGAGATTAAATTGTATCTTATATGTATTCAATTTAATTTCTTAGTCCTATCTTTTTCAGAAGCAGATGACGCCATCCTCTAATACAGTTAAAATATGATTGTTATTTTTTTCTCTCTCACATGCTTTTTGCTATCTTTGATCAGTTTTTACTGTAACTTTAATGGAATAAATGAGATGATACTCTGGCTTGACTGATGTTGTTTGCAGATATTTTTATCCTTAATTTTTCTTTAGAAGTTTAAAAATGCTTCTAGAAAATATTAGATAGAGCTAAAAAATATTAGACTGCAGTGCAAAATTTTCGCAGGGGTCCACTGATAATCCAGCGTTATCGGTTAGTTTATTAGTTTTTAAAAATTAGACATCCTATTGAATGCACTTGAGGAGGGGAATGAGACATTCCTTCTGTTATTATTTTGCATTACTACTATTTCCATGCATTTACACATTTAAAACACTAACTGAAGTTAATACAACTCTTTTAGATTTATTTATAATTATTTTGATTGTGCCTTCAATATGTAAAAAGTAAAGAAAGGCTTATTAATTAAAATAAACTAATGTAAACTATTAGAGATGTAATTTTCCCAACTGGGTGAAAAAGTCCGGTCCAGAATTCAAACCCAGGATCTCTTGGCTGAAGCTGTCAATGCTCTACCAACTGAGCAATCCCAGACAAATATGGCAGAACTAATTCACCCAGTTAACCTTATTGATCATAGCATCTGGTCTGATATCTGAATCAGCTCAACAGAATAAATCACAGGTAATGGGACCTCCAGTATATGCTGGAAATGTTGCTGCACTAGATTAATTTTGATAGAATTATTCAAATTGGTGAAATCGTTAGAGATGTAATTTTCTTAACTGGGCAAAAAATTAGTTCTGAAACATTTGTCCGGGATTGTTCAATTGCCAGAGCATTGGCAGCTTCAGCCAAGATATCCCAGGTTCGAATCCTGCTCCGGACTTTTTTGTCCAGTTGGAAAAATTACATCTCTAATGATTTCTTTACCAATTTCAATAATTGTTTCAAAATTAATCTAGTGTAATGTAAAATAATAAACAAAATCAAATAACAACTAATTTACATGCATCTAAAGAAAATACAATTGTATTTAATCTAGAATAAATAATACAAAACTTACTGGGATATCTCTTCTTTTCCAAGATGGAATAAAATATCTGTTGATGTTATGCCAAACAAAACACCTTCAATATTTAATATACATGGATCTGAAGCAAAGTACAGCCTCTATATTTGAGAAGAAGAAAAAAAAAATGCTTTTTTCAACTGAAAGCTTTAATTTTTTATTTAATTAGACACACTGAATTTTAAATGTAAAAAAGCATTTTTTTAAAAATTACATTACGTTCTAAAACATTTATTATTTTTAAGCACCAAGTGAAATGAAACGGGTATTATTGTAATTGTAAGAGAAGAAAAAAAAAACAATATTTTCGCTATAATTATTTGGAAATACTTATGCAAGACAAATTCCAATTCATACAAGGTAAACAATTTAAAGTTCTTGTTAAGAACAACATTGATCCTCTAATTGTAAACAAATTTTCATATCCCCTATTTCACATCATCACAGATTTTATTTAGGATTTTTATGATAATATAAATTACTTAAAAGGAGAGTTTCAGCAAGGAATACACAATTAATAACAACACCAAGTTTAATAAAATATGCAAACAAACAACTACAACTTAATAAACTAATTACATTTGATGAATATATTTGTTATCATATCTTTTCACCAGTATGGAAACAGATTTTTTTTTTTTTTTTTCAAGCGTTGAACAGGATGGACTAAAGTTTCGCTGTTTAACCAATAAAGATGCCTAGGAAAGGAGGTGGGGGGAAATATTTCATGTTCCCGTTCTGTAAGTTTTAAGCAGATTTAGTTTCAGACTTGAGGAATAGTCATGAGGTTCTGTATGGGTCATTCAGTAATAAATTTGTCAATTGATTTCCGTGAAAGGGGACTGGTAACATTACTTAAAAATTAAATTCTTATGATAGTGTCGAGGAAGGGGGGGGGGGCTTATAGCCAATAGTCATGATATGGAGGAGGTGAAAATTAGAGATGATTTCGGGTTCTGAAAAAAGAGCCCAAACCTAAAGATTTGAAATCAGACTCCAAAAATTTTTATGTCATCAGAGCCTAAACCCTATACTGAAATTACACAGTAGAAAATTGTTAATAAAAAAAAAATTTCAAGATACCGTAAAATCCCGTTAATCCGCCCCCCTAAATGCGACGGAAAATCGTAAAATATTCACGGGGGGGGGGGGGGGGGGGGGGGGGGGAAGATGCTAATGGCCGATCGTTGCAAAGTATGCATTATTTTAATAAAGTGACGAAAGAAAAACATTTTGAAAAAATATATATATACAAAATAGAAAAATATTATAACTTCATGATTAATGGCGATTATAGAAAATTCTGGATATCAGAAGTGTTATGATTTAAAAATTTAACTCTTAATTTATTCAGTATTTTACATTTAACTTTAATTTATTCTTCAATTTAATTAAATTCATTTAAATTAATTAAGCTAAATTTCATTTTTGCATTTTAAATCTAACATTCTTTCTAAATTGTTTACTTTTGGTGAAAATATAAATTAATTTCAGAATCTTTCCATTACATATGTTTTAGGATATTTATTCATTCAATTTAATTTACATTTTATTCACTTTGCAATATTAATTAAACTTCACTTCAAATTATCTAAAATAGAAATATTTATAACTTACTTTTTCTAACTTTTAAATAATATACAGTCTAAAATAAATTATTCCAAAATATAGTGTATTTCCCTTTTAATAATATTGATTAAAAAATTGGTTAATTGTTAATTTTATTCTTTTCAGAAAGTTCAAATTCATTTATTTTAATTCAGGCAAATTCTTTCAGAATCGCGAACTTTTCCATATTTCATTTCAAAATTTCTAAGTCCAATAATCATTTTTCAAAATTTCTTAATTTAAATATTTTACTTTCAAAAACATATCTGGTGGAAAGAAATTTTAATTTTATTTAGATTGCTAAAATTTCATTTGTTTTCATTCATTAGTTTGGCAATTATAGATTTTTAATTACTTTCGTTTTTTCTGTTTTGAATTTCGTCGAGATTTGCGATCAGACGCCATTGATGAGTATTTGGATGTTTCGGGTAAACAAGCAGGCATTATTTCTTAGTTCCCGCGCATTTGTATCTGGGTCAGTGACTCACGAGAGGCAAGGTCATTATCAGTCCGATTCAAGGTGACAGATAGAAGCTCATAGAACATTCGCAATGACGTGTCGTCTACAGTTAATATTTGACTTTGACCGTGTGGGTGAGCTTCTTCAAAAAATCCATCAGGTGGTGTCACGAGCGCGACAGTTAGATTCGGAACCGTTAGGAGATGCTCTTTTTTGATTGGCGGAGATTTCAAATCTCAGAGAGAGATCGTACTTTGAGTATGGAAGGAGAATCACTTCGCCAGATTCGTTTGATCGACTAACAACGTTTTTTTAGGCTGTCGGGCCTCTGGCCTGGCGGCAGTTGAGCTTGTTCCAGCACTGGATGAAGTTATTCACTTAGTGGGTGGAAATGTGTTATGATTTTCTCGAGAGATAGAGATACTTAGATTTTTAGATGCTACGGAGCAGTGTTACCATCTCTTTTCGACATCTTGAGCTATTTATTAGCTATCGCTAATTTATTGAAGAGTATTTACGATGTATTAAATTGAACCAGCAGAATTAGATGCTAGCCAATCTACTTTGACATCTAGACCCACCTACATTCTTCAGCGTGTTCGGAGAGCCACTCCGTGAATTTTCGTACATCCCTGAGTGATTTCTCATCAGATAGATGCAAGCGTGATAGAAGAAAAACGTTCATATTCTTTATGTTCCTATTCCAACAATGAACTCCATTTCTTGAATTTATCCATATATAACAATAGCATTTCACTTCAAGTATAAATAATTATGTTCATCGACAACTGAGAGCACCGTGTAAAAGAATCTGCCATTTTTCTGAGAGACTTTTTTTTTAATCTTCAAGAACATCCTTAATGACGAACATTAAATTTTGAAACAATAAACTTATTTAAACGAATAACATTTTAAATTAATCTAAAAGGACTGAACATCATACATTTTGAATGTATTCTCATGATTTAAAATTATTTAAAATTATCTGGTAAGAATTATTGTGAAAGAAGAAAGAATGTGAATTAATATAATCAAATGAAGTTCTTTGCATATTAATATTTTGTGAGTGCTCTTTCTGCTTCAAATAAATCTATGTGTGTCATCTATTTGGTGAGTTATTTATTTTCTTAATTTACATTTCACCGATTTCAGATGGATCAACTTTGGTAAAAATGTTTATCACTCTTAAATTTTACAATTAAGCTTTCAACTTATATTCTAATATTCCAACATTAAATTTTAACCTTTTTAACTTAACTTATTTCACAACGCAATGTTACTGTCACTTGAGATTACGCCATATAGAGAGATTTTGGGATAGTTAACTTGTACTATTTTCAAAATTGAATTTTCAGGTTTGGATTCAATCGGAGTATTTTTCGAGAGAATCATCACTTCATTAAATTTTCCTGGTATAAGTTCTCCGATCCCTAAATCTCGCTATAAGAAGTTCTGAAACTGGAATGCAATTAGATAAATAATAACACTAATATCTGTCATAAGATAACTAACAACACCAATATCTGTCATTAATATGGTAGCAGAAAAATAAAATGAACTTAATAATTTAAAATAATTAAAAAACACTGAGAAATTGCAGTTGAAAATGTCCTGAAGTACTTCCTAGAATTAGTAACATTTTATATGGTGTCGCCATCTGTTGTACATTAGGGATATTAAATAATCGTTTTTTTTTTTAATCATGATTTCTTATCTATAAATGCTAAATAAATAATACAAATCACAAAAATTGAGAACATAAAGGACGAATTGGTAGTGTTGCCAGATTTTTAAAACGAAAAGCATTGCTACCACAAAGATAGACGAAATACGCTACAAATTCGACTGTGGCGCCATCTACTGATCAATCAATCGATTCATTTTTTGTGTTGGGTTTTCATAATAACGTTGAATATGGCTATAAATTCTTTGATAAAATAAATAGATTCTTTTTTAATCAAAATATTTCACACACAGCATCAAATACACATTTTTTAAATTATTTCATGAGAAACTTTCACTATCGATTTTTTTAGTATCTTCATATCGCTATGGAGATAAATTTACAGCAAAACTAATGTTTGGTTATACTGCTGTATGTTACTTTTGTGTTCGTACACGTTTGCGATATATCCAAAAATCGTCATGCCTTTCTGATCCGTCAGGAAAAAACACTCGTGAGATAAAATTTTTGGTGTTGATCTTGACGTGCGCGGCGAAATTTCCTTTGGGGGGAGGGCGCTTTCTCGGGATTTTTTGAATTTTCCAATTTGTTTACAAAGTGGGAGGGGGGCAAAAAGATGAGGGGTTGTATCCAAATACAGTAGTACGTGCAATATTGTGTACGCTATCTTGGCACTAATCAACATATATTTGATACAACCCCTCATCTTTTTGCTTCTTTTTGGAAACAACGGATTTCAAGCTTATTCTATCAACGATAATTTTCAGAATTTTCAAGCTATGATTTCGAGACTTTCACAAAAGTTGCTCTATATACTTAGCTAATATATTATGCATATTATATTTTGATTGCATTCTCGCATGCACAATGAAACATTTTTTAGTAAACCTGCTCATTTTTCATCCAATTTTTATTATTTTTTAATTCTGATTGTAGAGTATCATGTACAATGTTGTTTGACATATTTTCTCAAAATAACTTTTTTTTATATTAAGAACTCTGCAAATTATAAGCAAAAAACTTGGTGAAATTTGGGACTGTTTTTATAAAAACCTTAATTTTTCTTCGAGTATACATGCTATCCTCATGAAAAGGAACACAGTATATTACAATAAGCCACTTATTAATAATCTCGAGTTTGAACGGTTTTGTTAGTTGTTACATTAGGTTTTACAGGGTAATCCAAAAGATATTCGTTCTTTTTCAATTTGTTGACAGTCCCCTATGGGGTTTCGTGAAAAAATCTTCGCCGAAATATATAACCTGTACTATATTGTTTACACACCTGCAGTTTCAGGTTAATTCCTCATGTATTTTTCTAGATAATTAACAAAACGTCTAAAATCGCAAGTGACCGGTCACCTTTAGCAATATAGTGTATATACATGTATATATTTTTTTTCTTTTTTTTACAATAACCTAAGATTTGAACAGGCACACATTTTGCTTATGATTATTTAAACATATTTTAAATAAAGTAGTGAAACAAGACAAGCAAAACTTTGCATACAATTAAAATACAAAAAATATCTTCATTTTTCTTACCTTAGTTGAATGTCTAACTTTAAAAGGTGGAGTAGGATACACGGGGAAATGATGAGCATCTCTTGTAGATGGCACAATAACTACTTTAGTACTTAGGCTAAAAAAGGAGCAAAATTACAGTTAAATATTGAACTAGAATAAATAAGTGACACATTAGAAAGTATATTAGATAAAACTTCTTGAATCAATAAAGATTTTCATAACTTAGTAAATATAAATATATGTTGAGATCTTGGGAGGGAGGCATTTAACTTCTTTTGGGGGAGGGAAAGGAGAGAAATGACTTTTACTATAAAATGAGTGTTTCAAACAAACATTAAGTTAAATTTGTGGATTGTTGTATACATACATATATATATATATATATATATATATATATATATATACAACGTTGTCATATATATATGAATCTATTGAGTGTTATTGGTTTTCAAATATCTACTTCAGAAATTTCAAAGATAGTATAAATGCGCAGTAATTTTCAGTTCTATTAATGAACAACAAGAGATTTACTGTTGTCAGTCCATTACAAAACAAAAAAAAATATACAATTATACAAATTTCCACCAAAAACCAAACCTGTTTTGTGAAACAAATGTAACTGAATTCGAAAAACATTCAATCAGGAAATGAGATTTTCAATTATCTAAAGCATTTTGCAAGCTGTTTAGTGATTTACATGTAAAGAAACAGTTAACATTGAATTTAAATATATAATTTAACTTTATTCTTCATTTCATAATGAAATGTATCCAAAATGAAATTTGTAAAATATATTCTAGCTGCAGGATTATAAGGTAAGTGTTAAGTTAATTGGGACTATACCATAGCTTATAATGATGCTATTGCAGAGTAATTCATGATACATAATTAGCAGTTTGCCTTAAAAAAAAAAAAAAAAAAAAAAAAAAAAAAAAAAAAGAGTTCCAGTCATACATTTATCTATAATATATAGCTGATTAAGAAATCCCAGACAACATATTTGCATTAGCAACAACAGTTTAATTATTGTAGCTGCATTTTTTTTTCTTTAAAATCAATATAAATTCGCAGTAATCCAAAATTTTAAATTAACTTCCAATTTCAGGTTAAAATTTTACAAATATGTTGTGGTTCCCTACGTATATTATGAACAACAAAAAGTTAAAGGCTTTAATTATTTCTTTTAACATACAATAATTTCAAGTGCATTTAACATTCCAAGTTTAATCTATTACTTTCCTTCTATTTTTAAATTCCTACTATTAGCTCACACTCTCTGTATATATATCTGGTTCAAATTTACAATCGTTAACAAAATATTTTCTATTCATCCACTCAAGTTCAAATAAATTTTTTTATACTTGTAGTGGATGACACTTTATGTTAATACAGTTTTTTCAAATATTAATTCATTAATTAAATTTAATTAATTAATTTTAGTTTTAAATGGGAGAAAAAAATTCCTCCCATTGTTTTCATAAATGAAATGAAAGATTTATCTCAAATTAGTGATGCCGCAGAAATAAAATACCGCAACGATGATTATAAAATAATGTTGAATAAAGATAACGTGGGACATTAATGCTGCACAGGTTTATTTTATATATTTGATTAAAAAGTAGGAATTGACTTAAATTTTTTTTTTTATATTACTTGCTTAATGTACAACTACTGAAGCAATAGTCAATCAATTGTAAAAATGAAAAAAAAAAAAAAAAAAAAAAAAAACCCATCGAGTAAAATCCTACGATTAAAAAAATATTCTAAAATGAATATACTTTTTTAATTTATAAAATATGTCAATGATATAGCTGATTAAGAAATCCCAGACAACATATTTGCATTAGCAACAACAGTTTAATTATTGTAGCTGCATTTTTTTCTTCTTTAAAATGAATATAAATTTGCAGTAATCCAAAATTTTAAATTGACTTCCGATATCAGATTAAAATTTTACAAATATGTAGTGGTTCCCTACGTATATTATGAACAACAAAAGGTTAAAGGCTTTAATTATTTCTTTTAACATACAATAATTTCAAGTACATTTAGCACTCCAAGTTTAATCTATTACTTTCCTTCTATTTTTAAATTCCTACTATTAGCTCACACTCTCTCTATATATATCTTGTTCAAATTTTCAATCGTTAATAAAATATTTTCTATTCATCCACTCAAGTTCAAATATATTTTTGTAAACTTGTAGTGGATGACACTTTATGTTAATACAGTTTTTTCAAATATTAATTCATTAATTAAATTAAATTAATTAATTTTAGTTTTAAATGGGAGAAAAAAAATCCTCCCATTGTTTTCATAAATAAAATGAAAGATTTATCTCAAATTAGTGATGCCACAGAAATAAAATACAGCAACGATGATTATAAAATAATGTTCAATAAAGATAACGTGGGACATTAATGCTGCACGGGTTTATTTTATATATTTGATAAAAAAGTAGGAACTGACTTAATTTTTTTTTTTTTTATATTACTTGCTTAATGTACAACTACTGAAGCAATAGTCAATCAATTGTAAAAATGAAAAAAAAAAAACATTGAGTAAAATCTTACGATTAAAAAAATATTCTAAAATGAATATACTTTTTTAATTCATAAAATATGTCAATGATATTTAATAATTATTAAATTATTTTGTATTTGAAGACTGGTAAATTAAAAATTGCTATTGCAAAAAGCATGGCTTACTTATCAATTTGTGAAATGATTTTATTTACTAAACCTTGAAATATATCTTCATAAGTCTCTGATAATTCTTCATTCTATAAGAAGGAAGAAAAATGTTGGGATAAATAAAAACATGCAATTTTTATTGTTTCAAAAATGAAAGATTAATTTTTTAACATTCTATTACCTCAATCACTTGGTTCTTTATGTCAACAAATGGGCCTACCTAGAAATAAACAATAAATGTTTATGCTCATCATTAGAAAAGTAATATTTACAATTTAAAAATGAAATAATTACTGTTTTAAAATTTCTCAAAAAACACTTAAATTATTAAAGTTAAATAATTGTACAAATAAATATACACTTAATTTTCAGATTTATTCAAATTTGAATGTGTTAAAATAAAGATCACATGCTATATTTTATCATTATTTAAACTTATATACTTGAATATTATATTAATTTAGTTTATAATTATTTCAAATTTATTGCTTTCAATGTTATTAATTTCTTTTTTTTTTTTTCGTTTTAGTTGAATACCTTTTTTAATCCTGAAAAGTAAACAAATTACTCTTAAATACTTTAATAACAATAAACAACTCTTTTCTGTTAATTTAAATGACTGTACACCGAAACACTTTATTTTTCCCATACATCTGTATGAAAACAATGTTAAAATAAAGTTACAATTTTCTTAAAGATGTAGATATTTACGAGAATTATTCATTAGCAAATATAAATTTGATTAAATAATACATAATTTAGTCAAACATCAAGTTCACATAATTTGCCAGAGTTAGAATGTTAGGTTATGAATCATTAGAACAGTTTATATTCAATTCATTAAAACTTAACGAAATGAATTGAGCAAAAAGATGGCTAATTTTATATGTGTCATAATAATGTCAGTGTTTTGGGCAGAAAATTATAGCATACTGAAATTTTCCTTTATGGGAGATTACATGACACCAACATTACAATCACTTAAGTGCATCCTTCAAATAGTAGATAAAAATAAGTACTTGTAATTTTTTTATTAGTTTAAAAATTTTCACATACACTTGTTCATTATACTGGTATTATAATCACTATAGATAACTTACTATATTAACGATACATACAAAGTTGCCCAAAAGTTATTACAGAAAAACAAATAAAAAAGAAAGCATAAATTCACAATTGCATAAAGCAGCGGTTCCCAAACAATGGGTTGCGAGCGCTATTTTGGTGTCTTGCAGAATGACGAATAAGTTGTTCAAAGATTTATTATTAATTTTATTTCTGTAAAAATATGTTGAATTTAATATGTTGTATCTTTAAAGAGAATAATCATGAAGAAATATAGGTAAGCAACTTCTACAAATGACAGTGTTTTATTAAACTTTATATAGAGAGCGAAAAGTATGTAATTAATATCTGTCAATCATCTTATAGACAGGACATGATTATCACAAGGACAAACAGAGCAGCTGTTTTGGGTTCCACTTCTAAACTGTCCCCTTAATTTAAAAAAATAAGTTCATTTTGTTCTCAAAATTAATACAAACTTACCTCCCAGTTGAATTTTTGCCCAAGGGGATTAGTCTATCCCTGCTTATAGACAATTTCATTGGTGAAAAACAAGGTTATAAATTGCATAAAATTTTTAACTGCATATATTTTTTATACTACAATTATTAATAAATGTAATTTTACATGTTTAATAAAAGAAGATTGTGATTTGTGATTATAGCACATTATTATTATTGTGATTTTTAGGAATACCTATTACTGTTTTCATATATATGCTTTGTATGAAAGTTCACCTTTTTTCTAGGATACATTATACAAAAGCCTCTATATACTTGCACATTAAATTGGTAGTGAAAAACTTTCATAAAGTTTAAGAACCGCTGATATAAAGTACATATGCTAATCAATGATTGTTTTACAACTTTATATATAAAAGAAGAGACAGCCATTCTAGCCACAACAATGCTAATTTCTCAACATCATAAGAAAGAGGCAAAATAAAGAAAATTTTAGTTGGAGTACACGTGATTTCTAGTATATAGAAACATAGATAGATATTTGAAAGATTTTTTTATTTCCAATGCAGCAGGCGAACAGACATTATCCTTACATCGTACAAAGATCACGAAAAAAAACAGAAATATAAGTAAAAAGATAACACCAAACGCAGGAACAAAGTAAAGGGTAATTAACATGAGAACCACATAAAATCAAGAAGTTAAAATGTGTAAAGAGTCTCTGGTCTCACAGTAACGGGAGTAAATGCAGTTCTTCGTGAGTGCTGAACAATCAGAGAGGTGATCAGCAGTCATCGCCGCACCACTGCGGCAGAGGAGGCAGGACTATCCACTATCTGGAGATGGAAAAGATGAGCATATAAACAATCATGCTTTGTCGCGAAACAAAAGGTAGCCACAGCACAGCTTCTTGGACAATCGGGGAGGTTAGAGATGGTATTTCTCCACAATTTTTCTTTTGTTCGTTCCTTTAGTAGTGATATATGTGATGCCTTAATTATTTGATTAACCACTGAAGAGGTAGACTTATAGTTAATTAAGTTACATGAAGCCTGATTAACAGAACAACCATTTTTGGCCAATTCATCCGCCTTTTCGTTACCGGGAATACCATAGTGTGAGGGGATCCATTGTAAGACAATTGTCTTATGTTTTTCATGCATTTCTCTTATTAAAGATCTGCACTGCACCACAGACATAGAGCAAGGGGCTTGAGAGCAGTTGGCAACCGCCAGAATCGCAGCTTGTGAATCTGAGAAAATGACAGCCTGATTGAAAATTGAGCAACGAGCATTTAGTTGAACCAGGGTTACTGATATTTGAAAGAGGCGTTCCTTAAATGAAAATATGTTATGGAGATGATGGTTAGGATAATATGATGCAATATTTTTCACTGCTAATCAAATAATTTCATAAAAAGTTAAAAATAACACAGACTGATTGGCCAACAAAACTGCGGAAACTAAACCTGGTTGAAGATTGTAATTGAATAAAAGGTTACAACTTACCAGCTATGCACATTGCTTAGATAAATATTTTCTACAGCAACACTGACAATTTATGTCACTGTAATTAATTCCAAATCTTCTTTGATAGCATGAAACATTATTTGAACATAAGAGTTTAAAAAATATATTAACTGCAATAACTGACCAGAAGTGTCTTTTTCTAAATCTCATTGACAATTGCTTTTCTTTCCCTGTTTTTAAGCATTTAGTTTATTCAACAAGTTAAATAATAAATATATTTTTTAATTATCAAATATTACCCACAATTTTTATAACTTTTTAACAATATACTCTCAATATCTCTTCCAATATCTAATTTCTAAAACATTAGTTGAAGATGTATAGTTTAAAAAAAAAAAAATCATAATATTACACATATTTCACAATTTTAATAAATCAGAAAGGATATTTACATAAAAATGTTTATTTTTGTAAAATTTTCAAAATTAAAATTTTATACAGTAGCTGGGTCTTTGGAAAAACTTTCTGCAAGTATAACAATAAAAAATTCATTTTTGTATGACCAAAACTTACTGAGTTATGATTGTTTGAATTTCATGAGTTTTCAGGGTTTTCTGGTACAAAAAATTAAAAAAAACGTAATTTCAGAAAACGCTGAAAATTCATAAAGTTCAAACGATCATAACTTAGTAAGTTTTGGTCATAAAAAAGGAAAATTTTATTGTTTTGTTGTTAGAGTATAGAGAAAGTTTTTCTAAATATAATTTATGGGACTTGGAGATGATATAAAATTTTTAATATTGTAACTTTTACAAAAAATAGCTTGTTTGACGTAAATGGATTTTGATATGAAGAATAAAATTTGTACATTTTTACAATTGGAACTATGTCTTAAATAGGTCTTTTAGAAATTATATATTCAACAACAATACGGGAAGACACTATGTATACCAATTATTTCTCCTAATTGGTTGATTATAAAAGAAAATATACTTATTCTTAACTTTTTAGACACCAATATATTACTTTAGTATATAGCAAGCAAAATATAAATCATGTACACAAAGTAGATAAAATTTCTTACGAGTGATTATAAGTCAAAAATTTGCTAAAAAATAGCATGAACAAGATAAAAAAAAATATATCTCATATCAATAACACTATATAACGGCTACTTACTAAAATCAGAACATGTGGCATATGTTGATTTACATATTTCAACAGATCTTGCAGAGGTTCATAAGAAAGATTATCTGAAGTAGCAAATGGTCCTGCAGCAACAACTACACCTAGTGAATCTTGAAAAGGAAAAACTTAAATCATGTTTTTGTTTAGTACAGAATACATATAATCTAAAACCAGGGTTCTGTTTAAGAGTCTGGAAGACCATTTCATATATGTATATATATATATATTTATTTATTTATCTTAAAAAGGGATCCTTCACAAAATTTTTCATCTTAAAACAGGATCCTTGACAAAATTCTTTGTCTTAAAAAAAGACCTTTCACAAAACTTTTTCATATTAAAAACAGACTTTTTTATGAGTTTTAAACCAATTTTTACACTGATTTTAGAAACTAACAGGTACAACTTGTGCAATTTGTGTTTTTAAAAATAACTAACCAACAGTGTAGTGTCCAAATAGATTTATATTTTTACTTATAAAAAAACTTTCAAAACTTTCATAAAAACAGGACCTTGTGAGAAAAGTCTGGAAAGACTTCCCGGGTGGATTTTCTTTTATATTTATAAAGTAGCAAAACTGTAATTTGTCTACCAAACCAGTGATACTTATTTTAGATTAATAAAACAATATCAATATAATAAACAATATCATAGTAGAAATTACAACAACAAAAAATCACAATATAAAGAGAATAAGAAATTATTTTAAAATTCATTTACAGATTTGTGATAAACAAGATAATTCATGTTTGTCAGCCACATAATGAATAAAATAAAGAATAAAAAATTTTTGAAAGGGGAGAAAATCTTTTTAATCATTAATCTGAAGGTCAAAACAAAATCATAAAAGCATGAAGCAGTGATAGAGATGAGGAAATTTAAGACACAATAAATATCAAAAGACAGAAAATTCCAAAACATTCATTAAAACTAAAATACAGTCAAAATAGTCTTTCTCAAATCCTTCAGCAAGAAAAAGAATTTTAGATACACAGGCTTCGAGATATAAAAGTTTCTTAAACAGAGATCAGGAATTTTTCTATGTTCCAAATAATTAAATCTAATCAGAGACATTGTAAATTTAAACTCAACAATAATTATCTTATGAAATTTCATCTGTTAGGAATTTTTAAAGCATAGCTTTTTAAGAATTAACATTTCTTTTCTTTCGGTTTTGTAAAAGCAATGTTAGTAATTTTCTGTAATTTACTGACTAATTGGTATACTTTTCCTTTTCTAAATTAAATTAAATTAAATTTTCTTCCCTTTTTTTCCGATAATTAAAAATACAACAATAATTTATTCAAACTTCTCCAGATGTAAAGAGTGAAGCTTAACAGTTAAGATGTAGGTGAAAAATTCAAGATTTTTAATTTTTATAACATTCCATATACATTTTAATATATAATTCTGGTTAATAACTGAACTCATGCTTTATCATTAAGGAAGTATAAATTCATTTCTAAAAAATAAAAAATAAATAAAAGTAGTGCGGATGTCAGTGGCGATCGTGTATTTATGTTTTAATCAAGCTTTTTCTTTGTTATGTTCGGCTAAGCATGAAATAAAAATTTGTTATTTTAGGATTTTTATGTAAATTATCAGTGTAACTTTATGAGATGAGTTTCATTGAATAATTCTACAAAAATTTATTTCATCATTATTATGTATATTTAGTCATGTATTATTATTTACTTACTTGACTTTTCCTTTCGATATTTTCATCATCTTTTAAAATCTCTTAGTTTTTATTATTTTACTTAATTATTTAAACATTTTACTTTATTGTAAGCATTCATTATAATTTTGAGTGCATTATTACATTCAAATTACTGTTTTAAAAAAATCTAAACGAAACAGTGACCAGAAATCTGCAAAATTCTAAAATCTGCACAAGGTCCTAAGCTATGCAGATTTGAGAGAGTCTACTGTATACAAACAAAGAAGGAGATAGAAAAGAATTGAGATTGTTATAGTTATTTTCAAACTAATTTACCATAACAATTAGGCAGATCTGGAATTTCTTCACAAAACGGAGGGTATATCCCCTAGAAAAATAAAATATATATGTAAGAACAAATATGGCTACTAAAAGAAAGCTACAGTACTGTTTGATATCAACAAGTTTAAAGATATTTAAAAGATACACTATTAAACAAAGAAATACCAAAATAAAGCTGTATAACATTTTATAATATAAATGACACTATATAGTAGTTATGATGATCTTTAATTCCCGTGACCCGATAAATAAAATTACTTTAACTCAGTAAAACTCTCTGCATTAATCAAGGCTTTTAACTCGGTTTATTTATTCTTTTCTGGGACAACGGGAACACAAAACAGTCTCATACTCAAAAAATCTACTTAATACACAACCATTTCTCTCAGCTTAGACCAGTTCTCAAAACTGAAACATAACTTCTACAAAATATAGTCTAATCGTGATACACCAAATTTCTTTACATTTATCTATGCTGACATGTGGCGACATCTGTTATTATAATATGAAAGTAAAACACTTTATCAAACAGATGATTTAAAGATCTTATAAGATTGAAATTAACATTATTTTTAAACTTTATAGAAATTGCTTTATGAGATTTTATCATTAAAATGAAAACAAGTAATATAAAAAAAATTTTTTAAGTCAATTCCTACTTTTTAATCATAAATATATAAAATAAACTCGTGCAGCATTAATGTCCCACATTATCTCTATTGAACATTATTTTATAATCACCGTTGCAGTATTTTATTTCTGTGGCATCACTAATTTGAGATAAATCTTTCATTTCATTTATGAAAACAATGGGAGGAATTTTTTTTCTCCCATTTAAAACTAAAATTAAGTAATTAAATTTAATTAATGAATTAATATTTGAAAAAACTGTATTAACATAAAGTCTGTAGTGTCATCCACTACAAGTTTTAAAAAATTTATTTGAACTTGAGTGGATGAATAGAAAATATTTTATTAACGATTGAAAATTTGAACAAGATATATATCTTCGAGAGAGTGTGAGCTAATAGTAGGAATTTAAATTTTTTTTTTTTTTAAATTACATTCTATTGTTTAGATTTATATAACTTGCACAAAAAAAAAAGACAATAAAAAAATTACAAATAATTTTCAAAGAAATAACACATATCTACTGAGTATTAGTTCATATTTTAAGTTTCTGATAAGATCCCACAATGTGCAATTTAAAAATAACCTTCGGAATCTCTTTTAAAATTTATATAACATAGAATACTAATAATTACACAGCGTGATTTTTATAAAAGTATAAAATGGTTAAATATCTATTGAATAATATATATATTCATATAAATTTACTAAAACACGGTTGTGTGCAATGCAATTATATACCATATCATGTCTAATCAAGAAACAGTTTTTATTAAAACAATAATTTTCATTCAGTTTTTAGCAGAGGATGTTCCATTATTCTATTAAAAATAAAATTTTGGGTGCTTTAAAAAAAATTAATAAATGCAAAGCAGAAAAGTTGAGAAATCTAAATCCTTCCCCACAAAAATAAATAAATAAATAAATAAATAAATACAAAAAAAAAAAAAAAAATCATTTTTGTTAATGATTAAATATTAAAAGTTTATTTAAACTGAAAATCTTCATGAATTTAATAAAGGTAGCAATATTATGAATTAAAGAAAGAAAAACTTACTTCATAGATCTTTTCTAATACTAATTTTTTACCAGTGGTATTGACACCAAGCCCAGCAATTATCTATCGAAATAAGAAGTGAACAGTTAAGTTATTTGTTTATTGAATGACCGATTTTAAACAATTTTAGAAAAACAGTTACGGATGAATTACCTGTCCGGGAAAGAAAGAAAAGTGCTCTAAACGGCTAACATCGAGGCAGACATTTTGACCTGAAGATATTTCTTGGGATCCTTCAAGGAAAATGGAAGATGCATTTAATCTACCAGTATTGTCTGCACAAATGCGGCCAACAACTGGAATGGTTTCCTGAAAGAAATTAAAGGAGAAAGTTTTAAAAGTAAAATAAAAAGTACAGGTAGAATAAATAAATAAAAATGTACAAAAGAAAAATTTTTAATTTAAATTTAAAACAAAAATTAGCAGACATTTTAATAACTTTCATTTATGCAACACTGAAAATTTATCATGCTGATGCCAGCATGGCAAAAGACTACTATTCTGTTTTTTTTTTTGTTTTTTTTTTTTTTTTGACAGAATTACATGCTTTCCAATGATATAAGAACAACATTCAGAAGATATTTGAAAGAATTTCAGATTTTTTTTTTTTTTTTTGAGAAATCCATAAAATTGAAAGTAATAAGGAGAAAAGAGAAAGAAATAAATTAACTGGAACAGAAGAAGAAAAAACAAATATTATTTTGATAACATATTCATAAGGCCTTGTCTTTTTAAAATGGAAATAGAGAATATTGTCCCATAACATTTATTACTCTCTTTTATTCCCTTTAAACATTAATTGTAAATTTTTCTCATTCAATTTCATCAAATATTGATAAAATTTAATTCTACACTGCCTGAAATATCATGGAATACTGAGCAGGCTTTCAAGGGCTGCTATTTTTTCATCTGCACTAACCAAAGTCTGCATTTAACAATATAAAAAATTCAATGGTGAAAAAAAAAAAAAAATTCTTGCATTGAATTAACTGAATCCAGTTTTTGATGCAAATTAAATAGGTTACCAACTTTATGCTAAAAGAAACATTTTCTTCCACTTAGTAATTTTAGTAACACAATGAAGTTAATGACATTTTGTTAATTTATAAGAGTTAAATACTCAAGACAAACAAAATATGCAAAGAAATTGCTGTATATATGTAACTTTATTTAAAGTAATCTCTCACTTTTTTTTTGCAGTAGTTGAACAAATGATTCTTTTAGTACATTATATTCCAATTTTGAGACACACTGAAAAATTTTATCTGTTACATCTCATTTTGATTCGTAATACAGTATAGGACACATTATCCAGAATTCCAAAGTTTGGAAAAACCCAAAAATCTTGAAAAAATTTCTGAATTTGTAAATTTTTACTAAAATTTTGCAGATACCTGAAAATTTTCAAAAATTTTACGGATTCCTAATTTTTTAAGTCTATTGATTCAATGTGTTAACCACTAAAATAATATGTTACTTTAGTGATGTAGGCGGGGGACTTCCTCTCCCCCCCCCCCCCCCCCCAAAAAAAAACAAATTGTCAAACAATTGTAGAAAAAAATAGCAAATTTTAAAAAACGATCGAGAAACAAATTGTGAATTTAAAAAAACAACGATTGCAGAAAAAAATCGAGAATTTCGAAGAACGATTGTGGAAAAAAATAGCGAATTTTGTCAATTACTTCCAGAAGAAAATCGCAATTTTTGAGATATCGAGAATTTTGTCAAACCAGTGCAGAAAAAAAACTCATGAATTTCGTCAATCGCTCGCTAATTTCATAAATGAGTCAGGGATGAAATTGTGACTCATTTATGAAATGACATTTTAACAATCGCAATTTTCATCCAACGGTTGCAGAAAAAGAATTGCGAGTTTTATCGAACAATCACAGAAAAAGTAGAATTTTGTCAAGAGTAAAAATACTCGTGAAATTTGGGAAGAGAGGGAATTCCAAATTTTAGAAGGATCCAAAGTCCGAAAAGCTTTTGGTCATAAGGATTCCAGATAACGGGTCCTGTACTGTATTGGCGAATAACCAACAGCATTGTTTGAACCTCTCCTTTTTTTTATGGTAAAATGTTTTCTTTCACTTTATTACTGTCAGTGACAATTTCTTGCACTTCTCATTAACCAAAGTTATACCAAAGATGCTTTTGAGGAAATATAGTACGAAACCAATTTCTATCTTGTTCAGTTACTGTGTGAAAAATTCGTCTGCATTATTTGCTGACTACTACACATTAAGCAATATCTTTATCACAACATCGATTGACAACCAAAATTGATGGGGAAAATGAAATTGCCCTCATTAATCAGAAATTAAATCTTAAGCAGAGACAAATTAACGAGAGTCCACTGTAACTGTGAATGTCTAATGTTTAAAAACATGCTCTCATGCATCATGTACTGAATTTAATTTATGTTTTTCTAATAAAATCAAACTTGAAGGTTCATTTATGTTGCATAATTAGGTGATCATGCAAATAGATTTGATGTGATATGACATCAACAAATACAATAGTGTAAAAATTGTCTGTTTGGGAGAAGGAGGGGGTGGAGAAGATTGATGAAGGATTACTTTTATAAAACTTGTACATAATAAATAAATTCCTGTTGCAAAATTGGTACCCATTTTTCACAAAATTAATGCCCTTTTTTTGAAAGATGTGTCCTTTTATATTCTCTAAAATCTAAATGTGTTCCTTTTATAAGCTGCACCCTGTCCCTTTTATTCCCTAGGATAAACTCTGTAATGATAAATCTATCAAAGGTTAGCTTGCAGTATAGTATATGCATCAATGATACTTTTATTTATAAGACTACAATTATATTAATAAGTCGTTATATATATGCTTCGGAATACGGGTAAATAATTATTGTAGTATTATATAAATTTTCTTTATCTTCCTTTTTATTTATTTATTTATTTTCTCCCCTCTTATTCAAATTGTTAGTATGATTTATAATATTCCATTTTCAAAGGTATCCTTGTTTTTCAATCTTGTTCCAATGATTGTTCGACACGGATTTAACACAATTTTTGGCATTAAGCTGGTGTCATTTACAGAAAACAATCATTATTTGCTTATAATGTGGTTTCCCTGCCCTTGAAAAAGTGAATTACATTATAAGCATCCATATGTGTTTATACTCTTGTTTCTTTTTTTTTTTCCATTTGAATAAACAATACTTCATATATTAGGACTATTTATTATAATTTGTAATTTGACACTGCTATATGGTATAGTAATTTCATTGTATATGGTCAGTTTCTTCTGTTTCAATGGTTAATTTTTACAATAAGTTTATATATATATATATATATATATATATATAATTATAATATCTATGAATTTCAAAAAACATATCAAGTTCTATTATCATTCTACTTAAATCTCCAAAGAGATAATTAATGATATTGTGTATACAGAATACCACATAGCTAATAATTAACATGTGCAAACATAATATTACCATAGCTTGTGCTTCAATGGTAATTGGCCAAATTTTACTCATACCTAAAGAATATTGAAAAAAGAAAAAAGAAATAGAGAGAAAGGGAAAAAAAAAAAATAAATAAATTGGAGTTGCAAATAAATCAAATAAATGTAAATATAACATTTTGCCTTTCAGAAATAACACTGTAGTTGTGTACATTAAATTAAAAATGAAAATGAAAGATAATAGAGAAATACAAGGAAATGTTGCATTAACTAAAAGCTGATCACATAAAATTTAATAAGTAGGGTAAAACTTCTTTTATCTGTCACTTTTTTACCAGGCACTTTTTTATTCTGCCATTAGAAATAACTATTTGTACAAAAACTGATTATTAATTGTTTTGCCTCAAAGTTTGTAAACTGGAAAATAATGCTGTAAACATATCAGGGGAAGATGTTCATTCTGTTATACAAAGAAATTAATTAGAATAGAATCAATAAGAGAATTAAAACAAAGGAAAATGATAGATTTTTTTTCAAATTGTGATTTATTAAAATCATGCTATTTCAAAAAAAAAAAATTATTTTTTTTTATTTTGAATGACTGCTAGCACTATTATATCTACACTATCTACAGCTATAATGTTCTGGATAGTTAGTTTTTCTAATTTTTTATTTAAATTACAATGCATTATTTTTTTACTATGCTTAATTTACTGTAATTTCTGGCCTATAATACGTGGATCAAACAATTATGTTTTGACCCAGAAATTTTATTTTATATAATGTAACTTACTAGATCACCATAAATATTTGACTTCAATTTTTAAAAGAAATTTCTGGGTCGAAACATAATTGTTTGATCTGCGGATCATAGGCCAGAAACTATGGTACTAGTTTGAGAGCTAAATAGCTATAATAATATATTCAATTTCCTGTCTTGTGCATCTTTTCTTCGATTATTGGTGCGAGTAACAGGGAGGTTGTGAGTTGTGGTAATGATAGTCTTGTGACTGACAGATAATTGAAGTTTTACTGTACTGCATAAGTAACATCCACACTTTTTTTTTAAAGTCCTTTTACTGTACTGCATAAGTAACATCCACACTTTTTTTTTAAAGTCCTTTTACTGTACTGCATAAGTAACATCCACACTTTTTTTTTAAAGTCCTTTTACTGTACTGCATAAGTAACATCCACACTTTTTTTTTAAAGTCCTTTTACTGTACTGCATAAGTAACATCCACACTTTTTTTTTTTAAGTCCTAACATTATGTGAAATACACACTAGATTAAAGTATTAGAAAATTTAGTACATACTTACCACCGATGGCAATTGAATTTGACCCCAGTCTTCAATTTCATATTTATCTTTGAAAATTTGGGCAGCATCCTGTATCATGTCATTTAAAATAGAAGCAAGTTCTCTGAGCTTCTCATTCATAAAACTATAAACGTCTTTGACAATTGTTGTATTACTAAATGATGCCACACTAACAGAAAATTCATCTGAATGTTTCCATTCAACATTTGTCAGATTTCCAAATGAACACATAACATCCCCGGCACCTTTTCTTGAAGTGTATCTCATTGAGGGAGTAAAACTTGAAAAATAAAATTAAATAAATAAAATAAAAACTAGTGAACAAGAATACAAATAAAAAACTATGGGTACTTATATATTAACCACACCAGGCAGATACACCACACTAACAATGACACCGTTAATACAACTTATAGTAACCCTTATTATTACTTATCCATCATACGTAGTATAGGGTAAGTCTTGTAATCTTTTTAAAAATCAGAAAAAAAATTTTGACGGATTTACACTTTTCAAACACTGGAGATTCCGAAAAATATATTTTAAGAAAACAAAAATTTGCCGTCCGTCTCTCTGTGTGTCTGTAAATGCTCTATCTCCCAAACAAATTGAGATAGAGACTTGAAATTTGGTGTGTACTTAGTATGTAATACTGGGAAGAAGCTTATTGAATTTCAGTAACCTCCATTATCCGGAACTATTTTTTTCAGACTCTCGAAATATTTGTTCTGATAAAAGGTAGATAAACATTTTTGAAGTTGTTTATTTTAAGGAGAAAATATAAAAGACAATAAAAAACATAAATTTTGTATAAAGAATGAAGTTGATTGGATAATGAGTTGCTGAGATATTTGTAATCGTATTTTCCACACTCTTCGATTTTTCATGACCTTGTATTTCATTCAAATTTCAATTCAAAGATATATTTTAATTGGAAATGAGATGCTTAATCCAACGCAGTAAACTGTTAGTTATTATGACTGTCATTTTTGGAGTTATAAGGATGTTTCTTTTACGTAATTCAGTAATACAGCATTTAAAGTTTATGATGTCATCAAACCACGATTTTATTCAAATTGCAATGCATTTTATAAATAGAGTTTACACATGTTTTATTTTCATATTTTATATTACGTATATCCATGATGGGTATGTATTACGGTGGCCCCCAACGACTAGTTTTTCTTACAGTATAACTAAATAGTTAATATTATGTAGTTGCCATATTAAAGGCAATTGCAAAAGTATTTATACATAACTATATCATATAATATGGTATGATATAAATATAAATATGTACATTATATTCATAGATATAATATGTGCAAAGAATATACATATTTTATTCATTTGAGTGGGCATAATATCTTACCAGAAATAAAACTACCACGATAAGTATCTGTTATCACTTAAACCTGCCAACCTGATACTATGTATTTAATAAATGTGCACTAAATTTTGTTTTGTATTTTTTTTTTTTAGTTTGCTTTTATATTATTTAAAATTTTTAGAATGATGTCATGTATTTAATAAATGTATATTAAATTACTGTTTTGAAAACAATTAGTTGCTGACAACCAGTTTTGGCAACCTATCTTCTTGTCACAATAATACTTAAATAACAAAATACAGTCACCTCTCACTTATGCGCGTTTGAAGGGACTGACTTAAAATCGCGCATAACTGAGAGCCGCGCATAACTGAGAGGACGTTGTATGTAGTAATTCCTTATACACATTATACACATTATTCGAAAGAAAAACATATTGAAATATAAGAATTATGATTAATGATATTTTATAAAATAAATGGGGTGTAATATTAGTATAGTGTACTAAAATATATATATATATATATATATATATATATATATCCTTACACTTTCACTATAAAATTGTTTCAAAAAATACAATAAAGTAATTTTTTTTCATTTGACATAGAAGATGATATACTTACATAAAAAAAAAATGTCAATTAGTCCTCTTTTAAGAAGTCATCAATGGTAGTTTGTTTTTGCTTAGGCCGCGTTTGTACAACGACCTTTTCTAATGCATTAAAGTGCGTCATTGTATTTGATGCTATATCAGCATTTTGTAGGTAACATCTCAAAGTGTCCAGGGCTCCTAAAGCAGTAGCATAAGATGGGACAATTACAGTATCAGTTTCATCATTATCATCATCATCTCCTTCTCTTTCAGCTGTCACATCATCAAACACAGTTTCAATATCTCTAATTGCCGTTGATGTTAAGTTTTCATCAACACTGACGAAATCTTGAAAAGAAAGAGAATCTTGGCTTATTCTATTCCATTCTTCTTCGTCTATGTTAAAATCATTGCTGTTGTTTTCATTTTCCTGTAATGGAATAACTTCAGCATTATTTGAATGAAAAATACCCGCTTTCCTAAAGCAGTTAGAAATTGTCATGGCTGTTACGTTATTCCAAGAGGAAACCAACATATGCATGGCATCCAGAATCGAAATTTTCTTGAATTCCTTTTTCTGCTCTAGTGATATAAACATTCTTCGCACCAAATCTTTCCTATACTGCGCTTTAACTGACCTTATTATACCGAGATCTAAGGGCTGGAGTCTGCTAGTACAGTTAGCAGGGAAAAATATAACTCGTGCATGTGTCAGCAATGGGAGATATGAAGGATGGGCGGGACACTGATCCATAAATAACAAAACTTTCTTTTTTTTTTAGCCATCTTCATATCGAATTCCTTCAAAAAGTCTAAAAAAATTTTCGATGTCATCCAGGCTTTGGTGCTATTTGCGTAAGACCATGGCAATTTCTTGACATTTTTTAAACACCGTGGATTCTTGGATTTACCAATCACTATTGGCGGTAACTTTTCTGATCCGTCCCCATTGCAACATAAAAGCACAGTCAGTCTTTCTTTGCTGTGTTTGCCACCATGGCCTGTTTCTCCCTTAAAATCCATTGTTTTGTTTGGTAAAAGACGATAAAATAAGCCTGTTTCATCACAGTTAAAAACGTTCTTAAGATCAAAGTTTTGAATTAAATTTGGAAGGTCTACGATCCATTCATTAGCAGTTGAATCTGAAACGGCTGCGCTTTCACCACTCAGACAATGATTTGTTCAACCGTGTCTTTTTTTAAGTTTTTCTAACCATCCCGAAGAAGCTGAAAAATTTTCGATTCCTTTTTTGGATGACAAAGTGAGTGCATTTTCTTTAAATAACTCACCGCTAATGGGTAAATTAGAAGCTCTCATTTCTCTGAACCACTGAATTAAAGTGGTTTCTAAAATCTTAAATTTTCCATTCTGAATTCTTGATCGTTTCTTCGCTTGTGCAGAATATTCACTATTAATTTTTTTGATCGAGTCCTTGTTCTTTAAAATCCCTCTGAGTGATGATTCTGGCAAATCGAATTTTCGAGCTAAATTTATTGTTCACAGTCTAGGATCATTTTCTGCTGCTTTTATAACTTCTATTTTGAACGAAATTGTTAACTTTCTTTTGCTCATTTTTATTGCAAAAAAAAAAAAAAAGAAAGAAAGAATCTAGATGCTACCGTAAAGGCAAGGACGAAATGTAACACGCAGGTGACTTGATAAAATTAAAACAGAAAGAAAAGAAGCAACCATTAGAACTGAGGGGGTGAGTGTAAAGTCGAACTGTAACATCCTCTCCACCCTCTCCACCCCGCTTTTCGGTATGGTCTTTTGACCTTGACAGGTGCAGAAAATTATTTATCGATTTAAAAAAAAAAGTGAATTGCGTTGTCATTTCCGCGCATAACTGAGAGAGAAAATTCAAAGTGGCGCTTATAAGTGAGAGATCTATAGCATTATTTTCCTATTCCTCGTGCCGGGACCTTACGAAATTCGCGTATAACTGAGAGACGCGTATAACTGAGACGCGCATAAGTGAGAGATGACTGTATACAATTATAGAAAGGTTTGAATCAAGGACACAATTCATAAAATATTGACATCAACAGTTTAAGTAAATTTGTTGTTTATTTTATGAAGTGAATTTCTAAAGTTCACTTCATAATATTTCACTTATTTTAAGATGGATAGGTAACGATTTGCATGAGATTAAAGGTAATTCTGATGTATATATATATATATGATGTATAGATGGAAGTGTCAATAGTTGAATTTTATTGTTTTCTGAAATCTCTGAAAATAAAGCAAATAGTTCTTAATAGGAATTTTTTTTTCCGATTTTCTTCATGATTTTCCCTCTTTTCTGCCTTCTAGGTAATTTTCTTCAGTGATAGGCTGATGCCTTTCTGCTTTCCTATTGGCTGTTTCCTTAACTTGTCCCTCTTTCCTTCCATTTCCTTTCAGTCTTGCTCCTGGCTTCAAAGTAGTTGCACGTCTTCTTTGCGCCTGACGAAGAAAGACAAAGTTCTTTCGAAAGGCCGAGTGCATTCCTTATTTTATGGTGTTATCGTGTTGATATATTTTGTTTTGAATTTCCCTAATTCACATCTGTATTTCAATATTTTAAATCCCTATTCTTAATTATTCAATCTTTAATTGTAACATATTATATTTAATTAATCTTACGTTTTCCCTCTTTTTACGTTCATTATTTTAAGTTTAATCAAGCGATCATCTTTCATTTCTCATTCATATTGTAAGTCTCTCTTTTTCCATTCATTTCTCCATCCCGTTTCGCCCTTGGCCGCGTGCCAGCTTGTTTCGTAGCCTTCCTCCTCGGATCATGAGCTTTTGCGGCTAGGCAGCCGGCACTCTGTGCGCATGTGCGTACGGCCGCGGAACGGCAGCGTTTCGCTGTTTCTCCTTCGTGCGTAAACTCTTCATTGAGTCTACCAGTTTGGCGCATTCATCTCCGCGCGGCGAGTTTTTGAGACGTGCTTTTACGCACGTTCGCCATGGTCGCGCGCTGTTCAAATTTCAGTGCTAGTGATTGTAGAGTTCTGAGTAGGTCGCTTGTTCGACCGTTGTTCGTGGTGCGTGTTCTCGCGATGGCCGGACTTGGTGTCCGATCCATTCGTCTTTCTAATTCCAATTTCATATTATTTTATTTAAATAGTAAAGTGACTTACCTTCATTCATTTAATCAGTAGTAATTAACATTTCCCAGCATGACATCCTATTATACAGATATCTGAAGTTTGTAGCGTTTGTGAGCATTCAACACCTGAAAAAAAGACAGCACCTTTTCCCAAGTCCACGGAAGTTTTTCATAATAAAATCATGGAAGTATTCTACAGTATTTTTGCTCATTCTTTATGTCACATCACTCTTGGATTCAAGGTAAACTTCTCTCTTATAATTTAACATTAAAATGACGTATTGAACCTGACAATATATATACGATCACGTTTCTTCTTTGCTTCACCTTCAAAGTATAATCAACCTGTATAACTTAAAGAACAATAGTCATCATTTAAATTAACCTACAAGATCCTCTAAACATTTAGTGAAGCAAAAACCATCTTAACAGGTGTTATTAAGGCTTTTTTTTTTTTTTGCTTTTATCAAATAAATAGTATTTAAATAAAGAGTAAAGCTGTGTATTGCAAATGCATATCAAGTGCAGTAGATTCCACTTAATTCAAACACATTAGTTCTAGTTCTAGCACGAATTGTTCCAATAAAGTGGCTGCCTTAGCTATCAGAAATAAAGTTAGTGGTCTGATTTTCTTCTTGACATTTTGTTCCGATTAAACAGTTGCAGATATGTCTAATATATGTTTTGTATCTGTATATATGATATATATCCTTAATTTGTATCTAGCATTCCACCAAAAATATTTTAACTTTTTAGTGCCGCGTATTGCAATTAGCCTGGAAGCTGGCCTTAAACAAAGTAATATTTTCCTAAATGTTAGTTGTTGGCACTTGTTAATGACAGTATTGATAATATTCGACCAGCACGAGATGGCGGCTCAGAAAGTCGCTTGGGAGAAGAGTTCATTTTCTCACAGGTTCGGACGGTGGAAGAGCAAATATTTAGGGTTGTAACATATTTGAGCGTTCCTGCCTTTGGCGATATACATTTTCCTCTCTGTCTCTTTCTCGTCTGTCCTGTCATTGAGATCCTTTCTTTTGTCCTAGACGGTTGTTATTCTCGCGCTCTTGATTATTATTATCATTATTCACTATTTACACTGTTCTTTTCAGAACAACACAAAATGTCTGATAAAGGGAAAACTTTGCGTTCTGAAGAACGTAACATTGTTAATAATGTGCTTATTTTTTTTTAGGTAGATTTCGTAAGAAATACTACCTATTACATTCTCCCCTAAGTTGGAATTTTTAAAAAATTTTTGCAGATCTACGCCGATCATGACTCCCAGAACCCAAAACCACCCCCAGTTCAAAACTTTATCTATCTATCTACCTATCTATGTCACTTTTTTATGGGCACGATAACTGCAACAATTCTGCACAAATCTCTTCAAAACTGATACATAAAATCAAGGGGCATAAAATGTCGGTCAAGTTCGTTAATTGGCAAAATCGAACCAGGGGGGGGGGGGGAATGGGGGGGCTTTTTGTGAAAACAGAAAAAAACCCATAATTTCTTAATTATGATACGTATCGAATCCGTTTAAAGTTATCATTACTTCTAGGAAAAGGGCCGAAAATTTATATGTTAGAGGTTTCAGAAGAAAAAAAATTCATTTCGTCAATTCCCAAGATATCAAATCCGCTTAAATTTAGTATAAATCTTCTTAATATTATCTACAATTTTTATGCTGACAAGTTTTTGATAGAACCCACTCTTACGGTAAAAAAAAAATAAATAAATAAAAAAAATCCCTGGTGGCTCCGCCTACAGGCAGAGGTATATTTCGAAGTGGGTGGTCCCAACTGCCACATCATGACAAATAGGTCTTTCTTCTGCAATTCCCAATAAACAGGTGCCCCACGGTCTGCGTTTTCGAAATCTACCTGTGCCTGTAGGCCGAGCCGTCAGGGATTTTTTTTTTAAATGAAGCAAAATCTTCGTCTCTTTCCATTCCGATTCAGAGAGCACAAGGACAATTAACATTCTCAACATTTAACTAACAAAATTCCATTTAATAAAACATACCCCTTCACAAAATTCCTCTTGATAAAATAGGTACATTCACAAAATTCCATTTAATAAAACAGGTCCCTTCACAAAATTCCTCTTGATAAAATAGGTACATTCACAAAATTCCATTTCCTTAAAACATATTCTCCCTTAATTATTTTAATTTTGTTGAGTTTTAAAATGTGTAATTTGCAAAGAAAACAAATTCATCAGAAAAGAAAACTTTAGCAGAAGGACTTAAAAAAGTTATTATTATTAAATGCTTGGTTTGAATTTGAGTAGCTGGATTGCATCTTTCGTAACAAAATGTTATTTTTCACAAAAATATAACAAATTTCGCAAAAGATATCAGAAAAATAACATTTACTTTTCCCAAAATAAGCCCCAAGGGAAAAAAAAAAAAAAAAAAAAAAAAACCTACATCGACTCCTGAATTTATATGATTTATGTAAAATGATTTTAAATTAGATTGAAATACAAGTTTTGAGAATGTTTTCAGGTTGGTTGGTTGGTTATTTGTTACGGCCGATTATCTGCGCTAGGGATGTAGGCCGGTGAGGGGAATGTCCTCCGTGAAGGTCTTTCTAAGGGATCCTAACCCATATTTATGCAAGGTTCGAAGAAAACCACGGAAAACTCCAAACGGTTAGGCCGACGAGCGCGACAGGGGTTTGAACCAATCACCTCCCGTCTACCAGCTTTGAGAGCAGAACCTCTCAGCCACTGGTGGGGCAATGTTTCCAGGTACCGCATATTTGTATTTTAATATAAGTGTATATAAAATCTAGTTAAAATATTCTGAGAAAATAATTTATAAAAAGAATTTTTTTTTTTAAATATGATTTAACCGAGAGATCTTACTGACCAAAATATCATGAATATTTTATATAACACCGAAACATTATACAAATATCTCCATCGCAACTTAATATATAATAATAGATAATATTCAATTGCCTTTAATGTTTCGGTGTGTGTGAAAGTTTTCAAACTTTTATTTGAAAAAAAAAAAAATATATATATATATATATATACATATATAAGATATAACATTATGCGAAAAGTATCTTGAATAAGAAAGCACATTTGACTGAAAATTTTTATTTATTGCTTATGGATTAGCTTGTATATTTAATTCACATGGTCTCTCACTCTGTAAAAACTGTCCTTACCTAAAATACCCTAACAAAAAATTTTCTGCACAATGAATTCACCCAATAAAAATTCATTACTTCCTATTTTCCAAACATTTTTCGGCATATCACAATGATAAAGAATTTCGAATTTGTATTTTTGTATAACACATTAGCATGTAATCTTATTTTTATTCTACATCAAAAGGCGCTAACTAGCCAGATATGGTAATCCGAGATCAAATAACTTGGTCCTGAAGTTCCTCCTCTCAATCCTCCTTCTTTCGCTAAATCAGTCAAATAGACCCCTCTGGCACCACGTGACTTTTACGTCATACCCGCCTTCTGCTCGCGGTCGCTCTTTAATAGGCTAATTTTACAAATTATTGTACCTGTCTCCCAAGTTAAGCCTAATTTTATAATAATTTGATCTTGTGCTAGTCTATAATGGCTCTTGGCCAATTATAATGGTAGGCCAAGTCCCAGAGGCACTGAGCGAAATGGGAAAGTTTCCATTTAACGAGCCAAATAGAGAACCCTAATAACTTAGCTTAGCCTCAAGTTTTCCTTCCACAATTTTGATCCTTATCAGAAGAGAATATCCTATCCTGGCTTGGTACCTCTTTCCCATCTACCAACCTCCCAGTGAGAAAACTTTCCACACATCTAATTTTGAGCTGATGCAATTTGAGCATTTTAATGCAAATTCAGAACATTTTAGATAACACACAAAATATTACTAGTAAATCTACAGATCAGGAGCCTCAACGTCAGCTGTGAAAGTCAATGTTTTTAAATCTCACTTTTCAGAATATTTAACATCTTACAATCCACAAATTAAAAATTTTAAATTAGATATTTATATGCATATAAAATAATTCAAAGATTTCAGAAATTAGAAACATTAAATTAAATACGGTTTATGTAATAATATTCTGACATACTTATGAACTTCTTATTCTATTTTTTAGATTAAAAAAATACATCAACCCCCCATAATCCTATTAAATTTATATTCGTGATTTCCTATTGTTTGTGTGAATGATTCCAGTATATCTTGGATTTCCTTCTACACAGTAGTTTTATTAGGATAAGCAAAAATTTCGAAAATACTTTCATCTTATCCTAATACCTAAATAGTAATATTTACTTACCTGCCAACCACGAAACACTCGCATCTGATAGATAAGTTGAATAATATCTCGTGTACAAAAGCAACTTATGGAAATGTAAACTGAATCTGCTATATTTCACTTATATCTATTTCAGAAATTTAGTGTTATTACAATTTTTATTTCGGAAAAATTTTTGATGGTCATTCTATAATATTTATTTTCATAAGTACATCCTGATCTAACTCGATAGCAATAGCATACTAAAATCTCCCTAAAATAGGCTTATTTGGAAACTTTGAAACCTAATTGGTAATCATTCATAACCGTGCCCACTGCCAATTCTCTAAATAGCAACCGTGATTTGGCACTATAAAATATTTTAGGGATAACTTTTTCTGTTCTCAGTTTTCAGTAATTGTGCTATTTCAGGCTGTATGGATGCGCTTTACTACGCTAATTTCTTTAGATTAATAATCTTGTTGTATGAGATATTATATCCTATTTTAAAAATAATACTAATTTTCAACCACGAAAAATCTCCATCTCTTCCAGAAAATGAATAATATCTCATGTAAAAATGTTTCGGTTATCATTCTATAGTAGTTAAAAGGTAACTTGTATCAAAATAAATTCTCATTTATTTCAATAAAATATTAAAATCACCCAAAAATGTTTCATTTTGTGAATAAAATATTGTAGCAAAATAGTCTGAGTTATTCCAATTTTTATTATTTTGATATTCTTTGAAATATAGTTGCTAGGTTACGGTTAAAATAAAGAGGAAAATAAAAATAAATGCATTTTAAAATTTGCAAAAAATGATAAAATAAAATGTATTATATTATTAGAACAGATGTATAAAATTGCACCAGAAATTATACACCTAATTTAAAAAATCTGACGAATGTATTAGCAAAATTCCAAATTAATTTGAATAATTTAAGACCTGACTTGATAAAGTTTAGCCTTGATAACTTACCGTTTGAATACATTGATCAAATGCGCCATTTTATTTTCAACGAATGAAAAATTTCAAAATTGTCTAAATTCCCATAGGAAAGCATTATGACTTAAAAAGAAATGTTCTATATTTTCCGAACGAATGAACGAAATGTAACTAAAAACTATACAGCTAATTCCGGGTACCTCACCAACATACCTACCAAAAATCAAACTAATTGGATCATTTCTGCGGAAGTTATCGCAGAACAGACAGACAGACAGACAGAAACCAAAAACTTTTCGGGTCTCCACAGTGAGCCTCAACTGACGTTTCGGCAACTAGATATCTGTATATCGCTATGCTAAAAACATTACTATATCAAATTGCAGGTCGATAGAGCAAAGAAAATTGATACTTTTTGCCACCTTTGTCGTTTTTGCGAGATCCTTCGACGAAATTTGCCGTTTTTGCGATGCGAGATCTTTCGACGAAATTGGTCATTTTTGCGAGATTCTTCGACGAAATTTGCCGTTTTTGCAAGATCCTTCGACGAAATTTGCCATTTTTGAGAGCTAGTTCAACAAAATTTGCCGTTTCTGCAAGATCCTTCGATGAAATTTGCCATTTTTGCGAGATCCTTCGACGAAATTTGCCTTTTTGCGAGATATTTCAACAAAATTTGCCGTTTTTGAGAGATATTTCAACAAAATTTGCCGTTTTTGCAAGATTCTTCGACGAAATTTGCCGTTTTTGCGAGATCCTTCGACGAAATTTGCCGTTTTTGAGAGATATTTCAACAAAATTTGCATTTTTTGCAAGATCCTTCGACGAAATTTGCCATTTTTGCGAGATACTTCGACGAAATTTGTCGTTTTTGCGAGATACTTCGACGAAATTTGCCGTTTTTTGCGAGATCCTTCGACAAAATTTGTCGTTTTTGCGATATCCTTCGACGAAATTTGCCGTTTTTGAGAGATATTTCAACAAAATTTGCCATTTTTGTGAGATATTTCAACAAAATTTGCCGTTTTTGCAAGATCCTTCAACGAAATTTGCCATTTTTGCGAGATCCTTTGACGAAATTTGCTGTTTTTGCGAGATCCATCGACGAAATTTGCTGTTTTTGCGAGATCCATCGACGAAATTTGCCGTGTTTGCAAGATCATTCGACGAAATTTGCTGTTTTTTCGAGATTTTTTGACGAAATTTGCCGTTTTTGTGAGATCTTTCGACGAAATTGGCCATTTTTTTTTCAGATACTTCGACGAAATTTGCCATTTTTGCGAGATCCTTCGACGAAATTTGCAGTTTTTGTGAGATCCTTCAACAAAATTTGCCATTTTTGCCCGATACTCCGACCAAAATTTGCCGTTTTTGCGAGATCTTTCGACAAAATACGCCGTTTTTACTAGATACTGACGAAATTTTTCCGTTTTTGCGAGATACTTCGACGAAATTTGCTGTTTTTGCGAGATACTTCGACGAAATTTGCGAGATCTTTCGACAAAATTTGCCATTTTTGCGAGATACTTCGACGAAATTAGATGTTTTTGCGAGACACTTCGACGAAATGTTCCGCTCTTTGGTGATTCTTCGACGAAATTTGTCGCGATCCTTCGACAGAATTGGCCGTTTTTTCACGATCCTACGATGAAATTTACCGTTTCTTGATATTTTAAACACATTTTGCAGGGTCTGCCGAGATATTGCAAGGTCTGCAGATACTTTTCAGGGTCTGCACCGCAGACCCGCAGACCCAGAAGTCGGCGCCACTGCTTTCAAGTACTGACCATGCTCAAAACTACTTGACTGCCATTGGCCCACTTGATCACATATTGTTAGTAATTCACACATATAATGTTATCCTTTACAAAAATTTTGGCAAAAACTCACTTACAAAATAATAATAATAATAAATAAATAAATAAAATAAAATAAATTCTTGCAAAAATGAAATTTTGATCAGTACTGAGAACAAATATTTTTTTAGACCAGGATATTCTACCAACATTATGAGGATGATTTAAACAGCAGTTTAATAAGTTTAATACTGTTTAATAAAAATTTAATGATGATTATAAAAAAAAATATTTTACATTGAAATAAGCTGAAGTTTCAAGGAATTTGAAAAATATATTCTAATTTTAAATTTTAACAATCTTACTACAATAACTTATTTATAAATAAATAAACTATAAATCTACATTTTAACTTTAATTCTAATAAATTAGAAAATGTAGAGAGAGAATTACACTCATCACTTAACATATGGATAATAGCAATGTTAAATGGACAATAAATGACTAATATATAAATAGAGTATAAGAGAATTTTTTGAGAGATAATATACTTTCAGTTATATGTTTTATTTTTATGACAGACAGAGAAATATGACAGGAGTATTTTAAGAATTTCTTGCTTAATAATGTACGAATTAAATTATTTTAAAAAAGAAATTTTAAGTCTCTTAAATCTTACATTAAAGTGATAAATTAAATAATTGCTTATCTATTCTTACAAAGTCTCTTAAATCTTACATTAAAGTGATAAATTAAATAATTGCTTATCTAAAATTCCATAACTAGTTGAGTGCCTATACCAAAAACATCATTAAGTAGTTAAAACATTCTTAATTTTTGTATTAATAAATTTTTAGCTAAGCAATTTTAAAATTAGAAGGATTCAGTGTGTAAATTTAAAACATAAACTTAAAAAAATGTAGAAACATTTTAAATTTTAGAAAATTTTGGATGAAATGTTTTAATTTACAACACTCTTATTTAACTCAACCTGTTTTTTTTTTAATTTAAAGATGGAATTTTGCGATTGATTTTTCACTCACTTCGTGATAGACTAAAACTATAATAATCACCTTCACAGATGTGTTTTCGATAACAACACATCTTAATATTTTAGGACTTAATTATAAATTAATGCATTAATTTTAAGGAATTTTTCCATTAGCCTGCCACAGGTGATAAATCGCCAAACATTCGCTTTGTAGCTCATATAATTATATACGAGTTGAAACAACAATTGATTTAATTATGTGCCAATACACACACACACTAAAATATGCCAAATACCTGGGAAACTGCAACAATGAAACATTTTAAAGGTTCAAAATTAGAAAATAAATTATAAATAAAAAAATAAAAAGATTAATATTTAAAAAAATATGCTTTTATCAATTAAAAATTTAATATTAATTAATTTGTGATTATATGTCAAAAATCAATTTAGAAATCCTAAAAAGACAGTTTAAATAATGTTTCAATTTTTTTTCTTTCCTTTTGTGATATCTTAAAAAAGAAACAGAGTAAAAATTATATATTTTTTTAACAAATTCACTTGCTTGCACTTTCTTCCAAGCATAAAAAAAAAGTGAATTTTTCATAAGTTGTCATAACCCATGCCAAATTAATGTATTCTAAAAGCAATTTTATTTTTTTTTTTGAAAAAAAAAAAAAAACCACAAATTGCAGTCATAAAATTAGGTGAGATTTTCCAGATAAAAATTAAATGCTTATAATTTTTTTTTTCTTTTTTTTACTTTTATATTTATTTTCTTGTAATTGTTTTCATTGTTATTGGGTTTTTATACACTACAAAATGGATAAGGAAAGAAAATTTCAGCATCTCCCCTCTCTCTCTCTTTTATATATATATATATATAAATATCATTTATTAAATAAAACAAATTAAAAAAAAATTAACACCTTTTACAAATTTGGCTAAGAGAAAAATTGAAAATAAGCAAACTAAAATGTATACATTAAATTTTGCAAGAGAATTAGACAAATTGAAGACAGACAATCTTTTAAACAATCAAAGACACCCAGCATAATGAAAGGTTTAAATTTAACTTATAAAAGTAAATAAATAGATAAACAACAACAACAAAAGAAAGTAAAAACTGTCATCCTGAAAGAAAGAGGGACATTTTCTTGAAATTAATAACATTAAAAAGATTCATTCAATACTTTAGTAATAAATACTTTTTAAAACACAACTGACTTACCATGCTGGTGAAACAGAATTAGGAGAAAATAATCCAGGACTGCTCACAGCAGTATTAACTTTATCACTCTATAACAGAAAATAATGCTATTCAATACATGTATGCAAAAATAAAAATATATACAAATATTATTTGTAGATTCAAAAATTTAATTTATTAAACAAAGAGCATAAAATAATATACTAATTATAGAATAGGCATGAGAATGGAAAATGGACAAAAAGTCTAAACAGAACAAACTAAACTCAAATTTTACGAAAAAAAAAAAATAATAATAATAAAGTACGTGAAAACCACACTTTGAACAAAAAAAATAAAATTAAATAAAATTAAAATTAAAAGAAATGGAACAGATTGCTTATAAGCCCTCAGGTCCGCCATTTTGTTTTGTTGGCGAAAACCCGTTTATCGGCAACAAGAATTTGTCGCCAAGTGGTCATTTTGGGCTATTTTAGGTTTTATTTTTTATTTAATTTTGCAATATATACAGATTAAAATATATACAGATTAAACATAAAAAAGGGAAATTCAAGAAATTTTCACTGAACACTGAGCAAACGGCAGAGATGTAAATATAGTGATACTTAAAAAAAACGCAAAGATTCATTATTAAACCAACATATCTCTAAAAATAAAGGCATTAAAACGTATATCCTATCGTTTAAAAAACAAACCTCGATACAAAATTTGAAAGAACAAACATCGACAAATAGAAAAATCAAAAATCTGTACATAAATTTCTAAAATACATCTTAATAACAAACCTCCATTAAAAAAAAAAAAAAAAAAAAAAAAAAAAACAGAAATTGAAAAATCCAACCTCCGTACATAAATTGCAAAAATACATCTTTAAACAAACGCAGAAAAAAAAAACACCTGCAGAATTAATTTGAAAAATCAAACATGGATACATCCATTGAAAAATCAAATCTAAAATACTTCACGTTTCTACGAAAATTTCTTGAATTTACCTTATTTATGTTTAATCTGTATGTATTTTAATCTGTATATATTCCAAAATTAAATAAAAAATAAAACTTAAAATAGCGCAAAATGCAATTGCACTCCAAAAATAGGCCTAGGTTTCGCGAAACCTTGAAACTGCCTTTTGCTTTCACAATTTGCTGATATTTCAGCACAACATCACCAACAACTGGTAAACTACCAACAGAAGCCATTATCAATCCAAAAAAATAATCAAACAATAATAATAAGAATAAAAAATTGGAATTATACAACCTGATCAAAGATAACACGTGGGATACTACAGTCCAGAAAAAAATAACACAGCCTTTCACTTGTACGCTCAGAGAAGAAGTAAGGGGAAAAAAAAAAAAAGTCGTCCTAGATTATTTAAGGGCTGCCAGAAGGCAAAAGTCTGCCCGGTAGTCAGATCGGCAAATACATCGTCAAATAATGGCCACGCGATCTGAGGGCTGATAAGCAATCTGTTCCAAAGAAATGTCTGAAACTAAATTGTTGAGGTACTGAACAAAGCAGTTTTTTATGTATAATATAAAGCAAAAACATCCCCTTGAGCAACGCTGACGTCATATTGACAATAAATTTATTTTTCATTATTACTGCAATTTTTTAACTTCTAAACATCGCACAATTTCAAATTTTAGACTGTTGATTAGAAACAAAAAGCATTGCAATGCAATCAAATGCAATTTGTTTGAAAATTTTTTCTCAATTCACTTTTTTTTTTTTTTAATTCAAGCATGAATCTTTTTAAATCTGAGTGCAGCTGAATTACAAATGATTAATCCATTTGCGTTTAAATTTTAAATCGGTGTAAATACAGAGGCAGATACATGGCAGTATTCTGCCCCCAACGGAAGAAGCCGACGCGGAAACAAACGTTAACGTAATTCATAACGAGATTCAAGAGTTTGCAATTCTGCCCTGCGATCGGTAGTCGGGAGTGACCTTCAAACTCACTGCGTTCGAGTTAACATGTTTCGACCAATCAAAGACAAGATCACGCTTGGTTTGTTTATTTACGTGAGATGTGAACGTGTGTTTTACTGTAGTGTTTGCGATGCTATTAAAAAGGAAAAAATAGATTCGTCTCGTTTACTTAATTTGAAAAAAAAAGAAAAATCCTTGGATCAGCAGATAATAAATAGATCTAAGAGAACAAGAATTTGAAATCATGGTTGATTTTATCACCAATCATAGGCAGATAGAGAATAGAAAATTTGCGCCTAGTTATACAATATTTTAATTTTTAGAATTTTTTTTTTCGGGATATTGATCTTTTTTTTTTTAGCTTGGCGGAATGTTTTTTTTTCGAAGTTAAATTTGCGGGAATTATTTAAAAGTCAATGAAAAATTTTATTTATAAATATTAATAAAGAAATAATTTTAAAATGCTAATTACTGATGGGACTTAAAAATTTTTGGAAAAGGATTTAAATATTTTGATGAAATAAAGGAGAATACACCAAATTTTATGAAAATTTTATGCGGTATCTATCTATATTACATAAATACACATTGTTGTTTAAATAAATACTACATATTCTGATGACATGCAGCAAAGGCTTTATTGCTAATTTATAAATTATGCATGGATATTTTTTACTGTTCAGTTAATTTGAATTGTTCTAACCCATTTTTCATTGTGATTCAGGCTTGAAATTGAATAAACATTTTCTATTGAAATTAAATATTCGTATTCCCTCCCCCCCCCCTCTTTTAACTATTCGGTGAATATGAATTGTTCTTGCGCATTTTTATTGTGATTTAGACTTAAAATTAAATAAATATTTTCAATTGAAATGAAATATTCATATTCATATGACACCTTCCCTTCCCCACCCCTCTTTTTTTTTCTCGTGTAATACACCTTTTACATTTCATTTAAAAAATAGAATTACATTATGTATATACTGCAAATAATGTATTTCATTTCCACAATTTGAACTACATTCCGCATAAGTATAGTGCAGTAAATATATTTCAAAATTAACAACATTTTTATGAGATGTTTATCTAAATTCTATAGCTATACAGGGTTGTTTAAATATATATATATATTTTCTTATGAAATGCAACAAAAACTTTCGGGAAGCGAGTTTTTTTTTCTTTTTTTCTAGTGGGTGATTAATAATGATGAGATTTTTAATTGTGTATTAACATGTTTTAAATCTATTATACACAGCCCGGTTGCATTAAAATATCGCCCACCCCTCCTTTTTTTATTATGTTTATTAGTAAATTATCAGGGATCTGTTTAGAAAGAAATTGGGTCCTTTAAAGGACCTTTCACACAATTTTTTTTTTCATAACAGGACCCTTCACACAATTCTTTAATTTCAAAACCGAACTCTTCACACTTTTTTAGGTAGATTTCATAAGAAATACTACCTATTACATTCTCCCCTAAGTTGGAATTTTTTTTTTTTTAATTTCATGACTCCCAGAACCCACCCCCAGTACAAAACTTTATATATATATATATATGTCGCTTTTTTAAGGACACGATAACTTCAATAATTCTGAACAAATCTCTTCCAAACTGATACTTAAAATCAAGGGGCATAAAATCTCGGTCAAGTTTGTTAATGGGCACAATCAAACCAGGGGGGGGGGGGAAATGGGGCTTCTAGTGAAAACAGAAAACGCCCATAGCTTCTTAATTATGATACGTATCGAATCCGTTTAAAGTATAGATGCAGATTCACGGTCGCCAGTCGCCACGTGGCGACTAATTTTTTTACTTTGGCCACTAACTTTCGATGTCTTAGTCGCCAAGTGTTTTGCAGGGATGGCCTTCTCTGCCGAACGGCAGATCTCAGTCTTTTTTTTTTTAATGTAAAATCTGCAGACTGTCCTCCACAATTCCGTGATATTTAGCGCATTTTTTCTCTTTTCTATTATCCATAATCAAAAAATATGATTGAACATGGATGGCACATTTCCGCTACTTTCCTGTTTTCTTCTAAAAATTAAACTGCAATGTCTGCGAAATCAGGGGAAAAAAAGTTGATGTACACCGCAAATGAACTCTGCGATGGCGGCATACTGCAATTAGCCTCGTAACTATGTGATTTTTCACATATGTTCTTACAGTTAGGCATAGATATCGGCATGCGACTTTTCCACGAATTGGCGGAACTCCTCGAATTATTATTATTATTTTAGATTTCGCAAGATCAGTTCGCCAGTTGGTCATGAAAATAAATCAGGAATTACCTCAATCGGTCGCAAGCTTCGTGAAAATGGTCACGGAAAAATTCCACAAATTTCAATGATCGCTCGCCAAATAAAACCACAAATTTCATCAATCACGAAATAAAACCTCAAATTTCGTCAAGTGGTCACGAAATAAAACCGCTAATTTCCTCAATTAGTCCCGAAAAAAAGGCGAATTTCATCAATCGGTACAGAACAAAAAATCAAATTTCATCAGTTCGTCGCCAAAAAATTGTGAAGCTCAACAATCGATTAGAGAAAAAAATTGTTAATTTCACCAATCGGTTGCGAAAAAAAATCGAGTTTCGTCAAACGATCGCGAATTTCATCAATCGTTCGCAGAAAAAAATGCGAATTTCGTGAATTGGTCGCAAAAAAATCTCAAATTTCGTTAATCAGCGAATGAAAAAATACTGAATTTCGTCAATTAGTCGCAAAAAAACGTACATTTCGTCAATCAGTTGCGAAGAAAATCGTGCATTTCGACAATTAGTCACAGAAAGAAATAGCGAATTTCGTCAAGCCGTCGCGATAATAAAATGAGAAAATCAGTGATCGACTACGAAAATTGCAATTTATCGTCTCATAGGCATAAAAAAAATCCTCTTGCCAACAAAAGTTTCAAACGAGGCTTATAGTATTCGATCTTTCTCCATCATCTCTGAATGTCAAAAATTGCGAAATTTATTTTATTATCTAAAACCTAAATTAAATCTTTTCCATATGTTTTTCACATATATATTTTTTAATTTTGATTTTTATAGACATATTTTTTGATGCAAATCCCCCTGGTGAGCCTTTATTTTCAGCTATGAAAAATACTTTGGGAGGAAACGATGTATCTATATAGAACAAAAAACTTTATAGAATCGTTTATTCATAAAATGCTCAACCCTTACATTACAAACATTTATTCCTACAAAATGTGTACAATTATTGTGGGAAGATCCTATAAAATACCGTCGTACAAAGTTAAGGGAGAAAAAATATTGTTTTTGTGTTTCTTTCACAATGTGGCCACTAGATTTTTTGGATTTAGGCGCCACTGGCTCCTTCCAGATTTTGGGAATCTGCACCTATAGTTTAAAGTTATTATTACTTCTAGGAAAAGGGCCGAAAATTTATGTATGACAGATTTTTGATATCATTAAAATTGGCCCCAAGGGATGGGAAAAGGGGAGGGGGGGGGGGGGGGGGGTTAGAAGAAAAAAATGCATAACTTCGTCAATTCACAAGATAGCAAATCCTCTTAAATTTATTATAGGTTATTACTATAACCTATATAATATAGGTTATTATATATTATTCTTCTTAATATTATCTAAAACTTTTATATTGACAAATTTTTTATAGGACCAATCCTTATAGAAAAATAAATAAATAAATAAAAACAAAAATATCCCTGCCGACTCCGCCTGCAAACAAGTTCGATTTCGAAGTGGGCGGTCCCAACTGTGGCATCATGGCAAAAAGGTTATTTCTTCCGCAATTTCCAACAAACAGGTGCCCCATGGTCTGCGTCTTCGAAATCTACCTGTGCCTGTAGGCCGAGCCGTCAGGGATTTTTTTTTTATTTTAAATTAAACACTTCACAAAATTCTTTCATCTCAAAACAGGACCCTTCACAAAACTTTTTGCCTTTAAAACGGACTCTTGACAAAATTCTTTGTCTTTAAAAAAATCTTTCACAAAACTTTTCCTCTACAAACTGAATTTTTCATAAAATTAATAATTTAAAAGTAAAATCTGGCTGTCACTTTTACATATAGAAAGTATTCATATTTTACATACACATATCTTCTTAAAAATATATAAACAAGAACCTGAATATGACGATCCTTTCAAATTCACAAAATTATTACTAGATTTTTCACTAATGTAAAAAGCTGTTCACAATTTACAAAGGCAGGACCCAGGGAGTAAAGTCTGGACAGACCCCTGATTATGCTAATTATGTTATGAGATGTTGGAAAATTTTAATGCTGTTAGTGAAATATTTAATTAAACTATATACATTTTTAATGTTGTTTGTGAAATATGATTTAAACTAAACAATTTTTTAATGTTGAATAAATATTTAATGTTGGTAAAATCTTTCATTAAATGATTTTTTTTTTTTTTTAACGAAATGGATTAATTACATTTTGGAAACTGTTAACAAAATAAGAAGTAATGATTTCCTTTATTAGTTTTCAATAGATAATATGTTTCAATCTTTATATGTATATATTATGACTCAGACACTATATTTCATACATATGCAAGACAGTGCAAAACAAATCAGGTAAATTTCATTAGTATATAATTTCCATCGGTAGTGTAAAACTGTTTTCTCGTAACATGCAAAAATAATTTCGTGAGCAAAAAAAATTTTTTTTTCAATCTTGGGAACTTTTTACTAATTATAATTTAAATAGTACTATTGGATTAGGGCTTTTATTTTTATTTTCCTAACAGGTGTATAATACTGTATTATTTACAATTCAAAATAGTATTAAAATAAATTTTAACTGAAAAATAATTTATGTTTAAAAATTTCGTGTAAACTGTATTCATTAGAAAATGTACCTATTCTAAAACACTGACTTTTAGCCATGTATCCTCATATACAAAAGCACTGCATAACACGCGCCATCTTAAAACGACAAAGGGAAGGCTTTCCGGCTGCCTAAAGCAGTCGGAGAAATTACCACAAAACAACCCCCAAATACGGGAACGAATTCCGAGACGATAGGGGCAGAATGCGAAATTATCACTTTGTCGGCGCATTATGAGAAAGTCTCCCTTTCTGATGAGGGTAGAATACTGCCAACAGTCCTCCATTTAGAGGAGGGCACTTTATTTTATTGTGTATGTGTGTGTTGGGGGTCACATGTCTTCATTAGGAACTTTTATATCTTAGATCAAAATTGGCTATTTTATGACATACTCAAATTAATTTTCACTCTTAAATTCATAAAATTTGTAGGCATATTCGTAGATATATAAAATCTGCATGTTTTATTCAGATACTACAAAATCAGAGCTCCCCCTTTTTTATATTTATATAAATGACAAAGAATCCAATAGAAAATGTTCCCAAAGTTCATATTTTAAGCCGATTTTTGGGACTGTTTGTCAAGGTAAAGGGCAAAATTAGCACTACCCACTGGCCACAGGGCCACTAAATGAAAAAAGTGGCCATTAAAAAATTGTCTGTCAGCAGCCACTTTCCTACAAGGAAAGAGTAATTTTTTTTTGTATTTCATCAAGGATTCTACTTTTGTTGGTTGAAATATGTGTATAATTAACATATTTATTTGGGCTATTTAATTTTAGATTAATACTAATTGAAATTATAACAAAAGTTTACTGTTTAGGACTTTTAAATAAAACAGTGACCACTAGTTTAAAGAAAGTGGCCACTTATAAAACTGCTACTACTGGCCACTGGTGAAATTTCCCAGGTCTGCCCTTTATGTCAAGGACACTATTGTGAGCAAAGATAAGACTTTTTCTTATATATAAAAGAGACTTTTAAATAAAACTAACTAATAAAAAGTTAAAAGTAAAAAACAAAAATTAAAAATAATAATAATAAAAAAATTCCCAAAAATTTACAAAAGGTCTGAATTTTAGATAAAAGTCATAAGAATCTCAACCCTGTATAATTACATTAAGTTAATTTGGTAAGCATATTTCAAATATCAATAGTGACATTTATTACTACAGTAAAGCCTCCCTAAAGCGGCCACACTCCGTTCTATTAAAAATTGGTCATTCTGAGAGGTGATCACTTAATGGAAGTCACGTTTAAATCTAATTTTTAACTGTCAGAAATAAGATAAAAAGTAGTGATATCTTTCACATTAGGAAATAAATAAAAAGAAATTAAATACTGAGATAAAAAATGTAATTTTAAATCATAAGTTAATTACTACAAGGGTTTAAAAAATGTATAAATTTATGTTTTCTTTGATTTCACAGTGGGAGGACTTTAGAATGACTTTTGGGGATGGTTCACATTCCATTCCAGGTGGGGGAACATGTATACATCGGTCAAGCTAAAGGTCAAACGAACAGGAAAAAACAGAATTTCTTTCCATTTTTTCAAGTCAATTGGTTGCTTATGGAGGGAGTTCCACTGAAAATGGTCTCCAAATGGATGTAAAATTAGCATTGAGGGAATAAATTTCATTCCACGGAAAAATGGTCGTTGAGGGAGTTGATCGCTTAATGGAGGTGGTCGCACAGCGAGGTTTCACTGTATATAAGATCATCATAATGAGTTTACGTTGTACAAATTTCTAAAATCTCTGTAAGTAAAAAATAAATATTTCCTCAGTTTAATAAAAGCTTATTTTCATCTTATATACAGTTTAAAGACTTTTTTTTTTCAGAATATTTATTATAAGGTCACTAACTTTTTAAAGAGCCTTAATAGAGCTGTTTGAGAAAATATGGGCACCAAAGTAAATACAGGGTTATTTGTCACTTAGAAGAAAGCAAAACTATGCATGTTGTTTCAAAGTTATTTAAAGACAATGGGTATATGAAGTTAAAATACTAAATTGTCAGTTTTGAAAGGCAACAAGACAAAAGCAATTTATGTAAAATATTGCAAAAAACAAGATACCTGATAAATAAATGACTTATACATGAGTCATCCTAAAAATTATATCAAGACAAAAACAGTCATAAATATTCCTTTTAAAAAGATAGACAAAGCAAAGATTTATTTTTTTAAAAATTAGCTTTAAAAAAATCTTTTAATTAGGAAATTACACAAAATAAAAGAGTTAGAGGTACAAGTTAATTTATGATCAACTCTGATCGTAACCAACAAAATGCACAAAAAGTTCATATAAATTTTAAAAAAAAACAGTTAAATTACTAAAAGTATTTGGAAAATTTACATAATATAAAAATTTTCTATTAACAATCATTGAAAAACAATTAAAATTTTTTCTGAAGTTAGGAACTACATTAAGCAAAATTTCCTCATTTTAAGAAAATTTCTTAAAAAGAAATGGTACTTTTCTATTAGGCAAACATTAGTTGTAATTTTGCACACAAGTGCCAAATGTGGTAAACTGTTCACTTCATGTTGACAAGTGTAGTAACTGATTATTAAACTAATGTAGAAATAGTTTTTTCATTCAAGGACTGTTTTTCTATGAGTTTTTGTTTATTTTTATTTACGATTTAATATGGCCTGCTCAATTCGGCAAATGATGAATACCCCTGTGATTAAATTTTTTTCAAAACAAAGAAAAATAATGGTGATAATTTTTCATAAAATCCTATGATAAAATTATGTAATCTTGATACTGATACACCAAAATGATGCTGCAAACAAAGAAAAAAGGCATATATACAGAAATTTGGAGTTTCAGGCATGGGTGGAAGAAGTCTATCCAAGTCAAGACTGAAAACTTTTCTGAGTATTAAGAATAACCAAATGGAAATGGACTAGAAGTTTTCTATGTCTTGCATTATGGCTAAAAATTGATATCTTGCAGTAAAAGATAGTGATTAAAAGTTCTTGATAGTAAAATTACTATTATTGAGTATATAATAGTACAATTTACTATTAATCAAAAATCTCTCCAGGACTGAAATCAGTCCTGCGACTGAAGACTTGCACCCATGGTTTCAGGACTCCTGTATTCCATTACTAATTGCTCTTTGATTTATTTGCTTCTGAGTCAAGAGCTTACTTCTGTGGAGATCTACAAAAACTCCATGAAACGTACATATTTAATTGATTTCATATGGTTTCAGTTGCATGATGAAAAGCAAATATCTTCAAAAATGCCTCATAAAAAAGTAAATTTTATGCCAATTGGGGAATTTTTTTTTTGCTTCATTTTGTTATAATATAAATATATACATATATTATTATTATTATTATTATTATTATTTTTAAATCAAACTATATGCATATTATTAGCTTACCATCCCCATCTCTAATTAGTTCCTGAATGTCCATTTCCTAATATTTGCACTTAACATCTTAACTTTGTCACCAATATTTGGAATTCATGCGAAGTGGTGTTCGTCTAACAAGAAAGTAATGGAGAAATTACTCATTCCATTCCTTTTTCCGTTTACTTAAATTTTTCAACTAGATTAATTAATGAACTTAAAGAAAGTAAACTATTATTCTGCAACAGGTTAAAATTTCAGATTAGATATATTTTTCTAGGAAAAGGAAAGAAGAAGAAATAGTTTTGGGTGTCAAATTAACCAAAAATTTTCAATATTTAACCTGACCATTTCAGATTTTCATGAAACCTTCAGGAATCATTCTCCCTGATGATACAAATGAGAATATACTTTTATATTTTTTTTTATCTCAGTAAATTTTCATAAAATTAATTTTTTTTATTTCAAAAAATCATCATTTTTTGGTTTCTATACATGTTTTCAATTTTGAATTTCTCGAGTTCTATCAGGCGTAGAGAGTTGTTTGACACCTCATTTTAAAGAGAATTTCATAAGGTTTAATTTGATATGCCATTTGACTAGGCTTGGTTTTAAAAAAGTTAATTTAATTTAATTTAAAAATTTTAAATTAAAAAAAAATTAAATAGTGTTTTTTTTTAAATTTTGAAAAAAATATATGTTTTTTGTAATATTATAATCTTTAAATTCTAAAAGTTTTAGAATGGGATCTCAATGGGATCAGCAGTTATAAAAAAAAATAATGTTTAAAATGAATAAAACAGCACTATCTTTAGCACAATCAAAGTCGGTGAGATTACCAGCCCGAACTGGTGTTTAACATGAGTTTTTTTAACATAACTGCTGATTCCATTGAGATCCCACTTTAAAACTTTTAGAATTTAAAGTTTATAATGTTACAAAAAACATATATTTTTTTCAAAAGTTTTAAAGAACACTATTTAAAAAAAATTTAATTTTAAATTAAATTAAATTTACTTTTTTTTTAATCATGCATAGTCAACTTGCATATCAAATTAAACCTTATGAAAATCTCTTTAAAATGATGGGTTAAACAACTTTCTGTGCCTGACAGAACTTGAGAAATTCAAAATTGAAAACATGTATACAAGCCAAAAAGTGATGATTTTTCAAAATTTAAAAAAATTATTGTATGAAAATTTATTGAGATAAAAAAAATAATAAAAGTATATTCTCATTTATATCATCAGGGAGAATGATTCCTGTAAGTTTTGTCAAAATCTAAAATGGTCAGGTTGAGTCACAAGTTGATTTGACATGGAATGACCCTTTTGTCTATCAAAAACTTGTCAACAGTTACCTGTCTACAAGTAAAAACAAAAGTTGAAAAAGAAATAAAAATGGATGAAGTGGCTCCCAGTTGTATTATAACAATTTTAGATATATAATAAAGATATCTTAACAACTTATAACAATATTGATTGACCTGCTGTTCAATGTTTCTGACAGAAACAAAATAATGTAATGTCCTTACAGAAATGTCCTTATAACCAAAGACCAAATGCATTTGCCAGTTGTCACAATCTATAATTGGCTAAATCTAATCAAAATAAAATAAGTTCTTACCGTATCCATGACTTCAAAATTCTCATCAATGAAATGGAGTCAAGGAAATATGAATGAATAACTGAACATCATAAATAATAATAATAAAAAAGAGTAAATAGTTGAGTATCATAAATTCAATGATAAGCCATAAACCAACATAGCTGTAAACCTTCTCCCACCCCCTCCTTCCACCCAAAGTCAAATAGGCATATTTTGTATAGAAATTTTACTTGATAATTAAAAGTAAATAAATATTACATAAAAATATTTTCTGTGTGGTACTTAATTGATTTTATTTTAAAATTTCTCGTTAAATAAAATTTCTGGTTCAAAAAATGTTTGAATTAAGTCAGACTCTGGAAGAATACTCAAATGTTGGCATCTATGTATAAAACAGTCCTTTGTGTAAAATGCAACATGAAATTCAAGATTTCTTAAGGGGGGGGTGGGGGAGAGAATATCTAATTTAAAAGTAAAAATATTTATAGCAAAATACTGTGACAGCATTTGAACAGTACACTGACCTGTCATTGCTATCTTTGTTGTTCTTGTAGATATTTTCCAAAATATCTTACTGTTTGAAGTCCAGTTTTTCTCACTTCACTATCAATTTTAACAAAGTCATCTGATAAAAATAATAAATATTTTGCTGGTATTAACCATAATCCTCTTTTTATAGCTTGTAAAAAGCAAGAAAATTTTAATATAGTTTAAATGATGAACCATTTTTAGTGTACATATTGCTTGTTTTAAATGTGTTCTCATTTTAGCGAGTTTGACTATAATTCATTAACTATAACAGATAAGAAAATAACAGTACAAAACACATTATCTCAAATTAAAATGTTACTTCTTTAACTTGCATTTATTTGTTCATTGTTCCTACAAATTGCATACTTTTACACTAACACACTAGTTAAAACAGCATCAGAAAATTCCCTGCACTAAACACACGGTTAAAATCTATTTTAGATCAATTAATTCTTATTTCACTTTGTAACAGCATGAATTTTTTAATTATATGCACCTGCAATTTTCATCTACTTGATCATGAAGCATAGTAGCAAATTGTAGAATACTATTTTAATGACTTAGTCATCAAATAATGCTACTTAAATCTATGGAATGGTTGGAGTAATTAACAGGTATGCAACCTTTTATATTTAGAAGAAAACAAAAAACAAAAAAATGAAAATAAACAAATGTAATCAAAAAGAAAAAAAACTTCATAGGTAAAGGGTAAAAGTTAACATTATTTTGCACATAAAATTTTATTTAAAAATTGCTAAACATTAACCAATTAATTAATTAACCATTAAAATTAATAAACTAATTTCATGATAGATAAAAAGGATACATAATATCTATAGTTGAAGAATTGAAAACAGGAGCTGTAACAGAATTTCTTGATTTATCCTTTTTTCCAGCTTTTGGTTTCTTCATCATTTCCTAAAATTATTAAAGAACTAGCATTAAAACAAAATTTTTATAAGAAATTAAAATCATTAAAAGAACACTGTCTTTGGTCTTAGTTTTAAATACTAAATTTTTAGAAAATCATTTATTGATTCAGATAAAAAATACACGAAATATATAACCAAGCATTATAATTTTAACTTACAAATGCTTCAAAAATTTACCCTTCCCCCTTTTTTTTAAACTATATATCTTCTTTCCTATATTTAAGGAACACAGAGATTGTAAGATTGAATCACACTGATGTTTCCAAATGCAAGAGAATAGAGATCCACTGAATATTCAGTATGTTTTCAGTATTCAGCCATACTACCGAATATTCGATTAGGCTGAATATCAAACTATTCGGTTTTCTGAATAGTTAGTATTCGGCCAAATATTCAGTATTGAGTTCACCTGTGTGCTGAATATTCGATATTTGGCCAAAATCACTATTCGGATGTATCCCTATAACAAAAATGCAATAGTAATAAATTGCATTAAATTTATATGAATTAGATGTTCTTAATCTAACAACTTCTTAATTACATATTATATTCGTTAAAAATAGTCATATCAGGATTATAAACGTTTTAATATATGACTCTTTCAAAAATAAATTATCATTTATGAACGAACAAATCCATTAATATTAAACAGTCTATATGTATATTAAAATATAACTGCCTCTAAAATTGTATTGAAACTGGCGTTCTCTCCAGGCATTTTTTTAAGGATGCAGTGCTTTGCCCTTTCGTAAATTGCAAAATGCACCCTGCATTTTTTTAAAGTAGTAAGATTTCTAATAAAAAAATTCTTTATACCACAGTACTTCTAAATCTGTGTGTCCGAGAACTTACAAAAATTATAGAACTCTCTTATTTCTTTAGGAAAAACACAGGAAATATTCAAACATGTTGTAATTTAATTGTATTTTTAATTCCTAAAATCATTCAAAATTAATGCTATTTTATTCATCATACCTAAAAATTGCATATTTTACCACCACCACCACCACCATTTTTATTTTCTCAAGCTAAAGGCAATAATATATTTTGTCTGGCCCTTTTCTACTGAAATAAGTACCCTTTTATTGACTAGCACACTGCCTTTTTTGTTTCTAGAGTGAACACTATTGAAAACTTTCCATCTATTTCTACAAATTACCTTAAAATTAGTCAATAGGAAGTACAATTTTAAAACAATACAAAATGTACAACATTTTTAATATACTGAAATACGACATTATTATTAAAGATATGAACTTTTCCAACAAGCAAATTTAAAAATCTATTCAAAAATATTAAAACAGTGTTTCACTAAATGAGCTGAAAAATCTCAAACTGGATTACAATAAATATCTATAAATTTTACCTCATTTTCCATCTGTTCTAACAATTTTATAGTTGGTGTCATGTCAATCTTTCTTGAAGTAGAAAATGCTATCCAATGGCAAACTATATCTTCAGCATTGCATTTGTACACAAAGCATAATTCTTTCACTGAAAAAAAAATTGTAAAAAGAAAATTAATTTAATAAAAATTATAGCAAATGCAGCATTTTTCAAAAAAGATATAATAGGATAAAAGCAGAGTGATATTTCTAAAAAAAACTTCCTATTGTAATTAGAGATATGTAAAACAAATGTTAATCTGACCAGACATCCGATATTCTGTAGAATTTGGCTATCCAGCTTTTTTTTTCTATTATATACATACATACATACATATACACGGGGGTGGGGAAATACATTATTTTACTCGCCACTGGTGTGTGGATTTTGTGATGGGGCGAGTGAATTTGAAAAACTGCAGGCTTAGAAGATATGCTAAAAACTGTATTTTTCAAAATTAATTAGCTGTATACTTTCTAAATTACTGCGATGTAAACAATGTATTACATTCTATCCTATAATAAGCTTTCTCCTGTTGTATATATTTTTTAATTTTATAGAAAAAAATATGAAAATGTATTGTAGTAATAGTAATTAACTATTTTTGCAGTCGTGTACTTTTGTCAGAGAGATTTTCAACTGTACGTTGCATCTTGCTGGCTGGTAAAATAAATCCTTGGCTGGTAATATTTTCTTAAAAATTTTCACCACTGCATATACCATAAAATACCGTTAATCCGCCCTTCCCGATTAAGCGCCCCCCTCCCACTTTGTAAACAAATTGGAAAATTCAAAAATCCCGAGAAAGTGCCCTCCCCAAAAGAAATTTTGCCGGCACGTCAAGATCAACACCAAAAACTTTAACTCCCGAGTGTTTTTTTTTTTTTTTTTTTTTTCCCGACTGATCAGAAAGGCGTGATGATTCTTTGATATATCTCAAACATGTGCAAACACATTGTCGATCTGAAAAAACAATATAACCAAACATTAGTTTTGCTGTAAATTTATTTCCATGGTGATATGAAGGTAATAAAAATATCGATAGTGAAAGTTTCTCATGAAATAAGTTAAAGAAATGTGTATTTGATACTGTGTGGAAAATATTTTGATTAAAAGATAATCTATTTATTTTATTAAAGAATTTATAGTTGATTTTAACATTATTATGAAAACCAATCACAAAAAAAATATATCGATTGATAGATCAGATCAATCGATTTGTCGATACACAATCGAATTTGTAGCGTAATTTATCCTTTCTTTGTGGTAGTAATGTTTTTTGTTTTAATAATCTGGCAACACTACCAATTCGTTCTATATGTTCTCAATTTTTGTGATTTGTGTTATTTATTTAGCATTTATAGATACATAATCATGATTAAAAAAAACGGTTATTTAATCTTCCTAACTTACAACAGATGGCGACACCACATAAAATGTTACTAGTTCTTGAAATTACTTCAGGATATTTTCAACTGCAATTTCCCAGTGTTTTTTAATTATTTTAAATTATTAAGTTCCTTTTATTTTTCTGTTACCATATTAAAGACAGATATTAGTGTTATTATTTATCTAAATGCATTCCAGTTTCAAAGCTTCTGAAATCCAGAATTTTCTATAATCTGAAATTGCCATTAATCGTGAAGTTATACTGTTTTTCTATTTTGTATATAATTTTTTTAATTCAAAATGTTTTTCTTTTGTCACTTTATTAAAATAATGCATACTCTGCGACGATCGGCCATTAGCATCTCCGCCCCCCCCCCCCCCCGGCCACCACCACCGATAAATATCATATACTACAATTTTAATACCGTGTAAGCGCTCCCCCCGCCTGATTATTTTACGATTTTTCGTCACGTTTAGGGGGGCGGATTAACGGTATTTTACGGTATATATATATATATATATATTTTTTTTTTTAAGAATTTTTTCTTTTTTTATTTAGACGTTAGCTATTACTATTTGTTTATTTTAATAATTACTGATTTTTATGATATTTTCAATTTCAATAATAACATATAATTTAAATGATTAGCTTTCTAACCATTATAATTAGTTTAAAACTATAAAGCCATTATTTTTATGAGAAAAACTAGAAATTGAATAAATTTGTAAAAAAAATACCATTAGAATAATACAACAAAACTTTAATTAGCCAAAACCCAGTCATCCATATCTATAACACAAAATAAACTTTGTGATATGAATTTTATGTATTTATAGAACCATAATTTTCTTGAACTTTCTTTTTAAATCATAGTTTTTTTGTTTACTTTTCGTACCTAATAAAAGTGATCCTATGAAGCCTTTATCTACTATATATATAAAACACAAACGAAAATTTCGTTCCGTTCCTTTATAACTCGAGTTCTACTGAATGGAATTTGTTGGAACTTGCACTGTTGGATAGATAATTTTTCAGGGAAGGTTTTAGTATATAACACATAGTTCTACGTATATTAGTTATATAATTATGATGGAAAGTTCTGTTATTTTGGCCGAAGAGGTTACCATAGGTCATTTTTTTGGCGACCATCATCGTTGGCGAAATAATTGAAACGGCTATATCAGAAAATAATGCAAACACATAGAAAAATAAAAGAAAAATTATGTTATTAATTTTATTTAAAATCCCCCCCCCCCCCCTCCACTCCCCGCAAAAAAAAGAAAAAAAACTATTTTAATGAGGCATAATATTAAATTTAAACCCCAAAGGAATGTTTGTAATGCTTAAAAATATTTGCAATGCATGAGATTGCAACTCAGATTAAGCTAACATTTGGCGATTTATCGTTTGCGTCAGGTTAACAAAGATGCATCTGATAATTTGATTTAATAAAATATGAGTATTTTTTTTCTTTCTGATAATTTTAACTCCACTATTATGTGTCTTACAGGAGGAACTAGAAGATGTAATTGTAAAAATGACTGCACGTATGAGTTACATTTTATTTGTTTATTTACGATTTTGGTTTTACCTTTCACGCCAAACAATGTGATTTTAAGACAAAAATGTATAAGCGTGACACCAGCTTGAGCTTTATTAGCAATAATATTGTTTTTTCGGGTATACAGGATCCTTTTAGGAGTAAATTTTTATATTCAAATGCAAATTAATTATATAAATAGCAGTTATTGTTATGAATATGGGATCAAATATTTAAATTTTAGTGAATGTCTGCTGTTTTAGTGAATAAACACACATTGTAAAATAATTAAATTTTAGACATTTAAAAATTTACTACGGAAACATGCTGGTTTGTTTTTACCAAACATATTATTTTTATAGCCTCGAACTCAGATCAGCAAATATTGTCTATTATTTTATTTTTATTTTATTATTTTTTAATATATCGCCAATTTTACTTATAGAAATATTCACTGTTTCAAAAGTTAGGAACTAAAGAATATTCTTAAGGAGATGTGTGCATTTATGCGTTATTACTATCACAAAAGGCGACATTTTGCAATAAAAATTGTTTGCTGAAATAAATTTTCGATGCTCTTTTTGATTCGTCATTTCTTTTTTGTTTTTCCTGCATATCTTCCCTTCTTTCAGGAAGGTTTTTAAAAGACATTGGACTAATTGTCCGTATTCCGGTCACCTGCCAGTTGGCGTTTTTACTATATTGTTGGATGTTTCGTTTATGTTTGAAAGTTACTCTGGACGATGATTCAGATTACAGAAGATTAGACGACTTTTGAAATTAGCGATTGCTAAATTTATGGGTTTTTTTTCATTATGAAGCAAAGTTTTACCAAAAAAGCAATGCTTCCAATGTACGGCTGGTTGATTTTATGACGGCCGATTATCTACACGAGGGATATAGACTCTGAGGGGAGTGCCCTCAGTAGGGGTCTTTCTAAGGAATCCCAGCCCGTATTTGCGGTAAGGTTCGAAGAAAACCATGGAAAACTCCGAACGGTTAGGTCAACGAGCACGATAGGGGTTTGAAACCAGCACTTCCCGTATGCCAGCTTTGAGAGCAGAACATCTCAGCCACTGTTTTGGCGCTTTCAATGTACGGAAAAACTTTGTAATGTCAATGGTAGCGAATGGAATAAATAATATTTGTCGATTTATCCTTTCAGGAGGGATAAGAAAAAACGAGTACCTGAAATTCTGATTAGATCATTTTTCGATCAATATAAAGCCTTTTCGACCTACACAGCCGTAGCAGCTAAACATAGTGAGAAATGAATTTATTTTTGCGTGTTATTATGCTCTTTAGAGAAATGCAAAAAAAATCTTCGGTTTAAGTATTCACCAAAAATAGTATTACTAAACATTTTGCATAACTAACTTTATCATTGTCAGTTTTATTTAAGGTATGGAATTTTGTTAATGAAAGACCTATAATTGAATTAACAGTAATTTGACATAATTTAATGGAACATAGCTTGGCGCGTAAATAACTTCGTTTTGTAACTAACTCTGGTACAATAATAACCATATCATTTCAAGCACTTCTAATGTTTGGTGTCAAACTTGGATATCGGCAAGATTATGGAAGATTTTATCGGATACAAACTTGAGGTTTATTCTTCTATCAGAGTTAATCATTGGGTTTTTTTCAGATTAACGGTTACACGAATGCCACTGGTCTAAAAAATGGAAAGACAGAGAAAATGGCATCATTTTAATTTTATACATATTCAGCTTTAAAAATGCACTTTTTTATGTTTCACCATTTTTTTAAATATGAAAGGTAATCACTGTTCTTTATGTGCAAGCAATTTATTACAATTTTCACTGTATTTACTCTGCTGGAATCAAAAGATGAAAAACCATAGTAGACTTGCCAGAAGAGACGTATATTGCGAAATATAACGTAACATAGAGTGAGATTGTACTTACGTTACCAGAATCTCACATGGAGACAAGAAAGAGGGACGGAGTTCAAGAACTTACAGACGAAAATGAATCACCCGAACATTATTTAAGTTCAATGGTCAATCTATGCAATCATTGTAATGCTTTCTCTTTTAGTAGTATGTTGCTTAGAGAACATTTTAGTTCCTGTTGTCATAATCTCATAATTGTCTCATTTCCCTTCCAAACTCTACTATAAATGATCAACTAAATGAGTTGCTTCTTTTAGCCCAAATTTTGTCCAATGTATGATATAATATAACGCAATGTCGTTCACATCGTTTACAGCAATATTGAAGGAAAATCCCGGTGAACGTCCCTATTGCTTTAAAATACATGCTCAAATCCATTGATATAATTTGTTTGATTCAAGGTTCGTTTGAAAATATTTACTAAGGTAGCATCTGTACGTGAAGATCCACATTCCTTTAAAATACAAAGCCATTTTGTTTGATTTAAGTAACATTTTGAAAAATGGCCCAGTGCAGCGGGCGTAGCATGCTAGTATACCATAAAAAGCTTACACTTTTTATTAAACAAAAGTGTGTTTTAAGAGAAATTTTGGTATCTTTGCATTAACCAGGAGCCAGTGATATATTATACATACACATAGATATACACATATGAGGCGTTCAGAGCTAAAGTGGATTAAGTCCATAAATTATAATTTTGAGATAATCAAGGTTAAAGTTTATTAACACTAGTTGAATACTAAAGTGATTTAGAGGAAAATTTTCTTTTTATTGTTATTGTACAAAGAGTAACTTAAATATGGGTCATAATTTGAAAATTCAAAAACAATAATTAAGGTGGCAATTCAATTTTAAATCAGAATTTACTGGACTTGATACACTTTGGCCCTGAAATGTTTTTTTTTTTTTTTACATAAAGGTCGATCAAATCAATACGACACAATGAAAATGGGAGTTTGTTCACCATGGCTCTGAAAATATACACCATGACCATTACAAGTATTAATCTGCAACAAACTTTTTTATTATATTATTGGACTTGATTCACTTTGGCCTTGAACGCTCCATATGCATATATATACGAGTGAGAGAGGTTTATGTTCATGTTTTCAATATGAAAATTTTCAAATGGAAGTCCAAACAAAAAATCTAAGATTTGGGCAACTTAGCGAGTTCAAAAAAGTAAGACATCATAGCCATCGCTCGCTGGTGGAGCATATTTTACTGTTTTATCTGCTCAGTTACGATTAAAAACATTAATTTTTCCAATATTCGTCACGGTACAACGTTAATCGTTCATTACATATGAAAAAATTAAAATGTTTACTTTTATTTAGACAATCATTCGCGACGTTTATCGCAAAAGTGTCAAGCTGTTCTTGAATCTCTTCAATCTCAACATCCATTTTATCAGTAATAAATTGAAAGTTTTGCCTATTAATACTTTTATTCTCTTTTTAAATGATTCAAAAATTTGTAGGGTCAGATTGAATAATTCATTTAAAATTAATTTGTACTTATTAATTCAACCTTTTACATGATACGCAACTGTATCGAAAACGAAAACTCATAAAACGCGGGAAAACTATTGTTAATGTAAACAAATAGTTATATTGCCAGATTCAGTAGCTTATATCAGTTGACAATAGTGCAACTGTGACTGTATCCTACTTCCTTCACTGTAATTGTAACTGTTTAGAAAACGTCGTCTGCTCAATCATGTTTTCAAGGTTTTATTAGTTTTTTATCTTATGAATTTATGATTGGAGTTACCTTTCCCTACGCCTCAATACAACAAAACTGCTTGTAGGGGTGTGAAATCTTGCGCATTTAACTTTGTGTATTAACTTAAATTCACAATGACTTCAAAAGTAGCATTAAGTAGTATTATTACAAGTTATCGCATGTGCCATAATTTGGCTGGAAACGTAAGTTTTATAGCATTATTGATCATTTATTTTGAGTGTGCTTCTGATAAATGCCTATTTAATTTTTTCTCTCGAAAAAGAAAAAAATGGAAAGAAACAAGTAGTTCTCTAAAAAGTGAAATGTAAAAATTAGTTTTTATTCATATGAATTACAATATTTAATTGGTATATAATGTTGTTTCAACGTTGATTATTATCTTTACTTTATTTTGCATTATTTGTTTTGGTTATTACAGTATTTCTTCAGAACTCTATCTTAAGAATTTTTGTATCTTTAATTACGATTCGTAATTAAACGCTATTTAATAACTCTCACAGAAAGTTTCTCACCGAATTCTGTTGAATCATATCAACTAGAGACTAGAAATTTAGCTACATATATAGTGATTTTAAAATGTTATATTATATTTTATTTTACTTTTTTGTCATTTTTTTTTCTCTGTTTAATAAAATTAGCTAGTGCATCTTTCATATATCTAATTGCAAAATTTGATAACAGAGTGAAAAGATCTTCAAAATTATTGGAATAAATTATATATTTTCTTTTATTCAAATCAAAAGAAAAAAAAAAGTAGCTTTTAGCAATTTGAATCCGAATTCAAGGTCTTAAAATAATTATTGTAAGTTAAATTTGTTATTTAATAATAATTTTATTAATTTTTGCATCTATTGTACCACAAAACAATTTCTCATCTGATTTTTCATAAACATGCTTTATCATTTTCACATGAAACTGGAGGAAAAAGAAGTATAAATAATTTTTCTATTTAATTTTTAAAAACAGACAAAAATTCATTTTAAAGTTTTTCTTTAAAATTTAGAATATAGGATTTATTTACATGAAGAAATAAATTAAAGATTCAGAATTGTAAATCTGTATCCATTGCTGTTACATGCAAAAAATTGCATCCCTTTAAATATATATATATTATATAGTGTGTTTTTATATTAATCATTTATTGTTTTTTAATATTTTTGTTTTTTAACTAATTTACAGGTAGTTAAAGTTTCTCCATCCTTAATTGATTCCTTCAACAGACCCCACAACTACTTGAGAATATCAGTCACTGAACGTTGCAGTTTTAGATGTTAGTCACTTTACTCTCTTATTATTCAGTTATAGTATTTTATGAATTTGTAATGTATTCAAAGGCAATTAGGCCTAAATATAGATATATGCACATCATTATATATGTAATTTCTTATTGACCCTATAAAGACTCCTAAAAATGTGGTATGATTCTACGGCTCTCGTTTTTATTAAATTTATAAATTTTAATAGCATTTTTATAATATCATTCTAATAATTAGTTTTGGTTATTAGTCATTGTTAATTTTTCTATAAAAAAAAAAAAAAAAAATCAATGTGCTAATTTTTAATTAGTATATAAACTTCTTCATGTTCAATTATTCTTTTTTCTTTTTTTTTTCTTTTCCCATTATGATTAATACTGTTTTATATTTTACTAAGCAACTTAATTTTAGTTTGTAATACTGACTTATTTATTGTCTTTATCAGGGATCATTCTAGAACATAAAAAAGGGCAGGGCGCACATTACATAATAAGTGCAATTTTGTTGAAAAGGGCACATCATTTCATAAAAAGGGCATTTTTGTAATAAGTGCATATGCCAATATACTGGTGGGGAGGGAAGTCTGGCAACAGCTTAAAGTACTCCTTAATTTAAAAAATCCAGTAACATTTTTAATTTCCATAACTTCACTGTTTGAAAAGTATTAAAAATAGCAAAATTAAACTTAGTTCTCGATTTTCATTGTAAAATTGTTTACTATATTCACAGTTTTCTATTTCCTCCTTTTCCTACAATATTCAAAAACTTATCTCGATAAAACTTTTATTCACCAGATAATTTTTTCCCAGTTTTAGCAAAACTGGTTTTGAAAAAGCTACAAAATAAAAGCTCTAAAGCTACTTCTCAAATTTTTTATAGAACTTATGTAAGGTATCAAGTGGTCAAAGGCCTGATCGTACACTATATTTCCCGAGAGAAGGTGAAATTAATCAATGACCCTTAGTTAGCCTTTATGTCTTGTTCAATGGAAAAAATGATAAATAGAAAGATGAATCGCTCAACATCAAAGATTAGACATATCAGGACATTTCACAGAGAAATAAAGAGGAAAAGAGAGCTCCTGACGTACCATACAAGTATTCTAAAAATAAAAGATAGGTAACGAAATTTTGAAAGTACAATGCAAACAAGGCAGGATTCTACACAGGAATAAAATGAGGGTAGAATTCTACCTGGAAAAGGGGCAAAGAGGATAGAATTCTATATGGAAAAAGGGCAAGAAGGGTGGGATTTTATCAAAAAGGGCATGAGGGCAGGTCGCCCCTGTGAAACTCTGTAGAGTGATCCCTGTCTTTATATAGTGATTATAATCTGTAATTGTAGCTTTTTTTTTTCTTTTATCCTCTAACATCAAGAGTGTAGCTTGGGCTCTAATTTATGTAAAAAGCCATCCCACCAAGGAAGGAAAGGTACGAATAAATGAACATCCTCATGTGACCAAATTTACTTTCTTATAAAGATGAAATTTGCATTTGATTCATAATATTTCTTTTAATAGAACTACATGATATATGTAAGGGCATATAATCAATTAAATTACACAGAATAATTTAAAGGAATTGAGCATTTTGTAAATTTACCTAAGGCTACCAATATGTGCCTATCCTAACAGTCAGGTTTTTGATGTAAAGTAAGTTTCAAATAACAATTTCTCCTAAAAATTTTCAAAAATAGATAAAATTCTTGACTTTTGCATACTTAATGAAAGCTTTTTGTGTTATATAGAAGTAGCATTAACTCATAAATTTTCCTACCTCTTTATACTAGCAGGTCATTCAAGGCTCAGGGTTTTCCCAGATTTTTGAACCAATCAGATAAAACAAGAACAAAAAAAAATCTTATGTGTAATTTTTAGAAATTTTTAATAGATTGATTTCAGGCATCAAGTTTAGAAACTGTTATAATTTTTTTAATGAGATGCACAGATGCAGAGAAGATGTATTACACAAGGTGCATAAAGATAGAAACATGAAGGTATATTGTATTCTTGATAATTATGTACTTAAATATGGTAGAAGACGGTACAAAGTAAACTATAATTAAAACTAGAAAACAAAAAAATTATTCTTCAGTAAATAAACAAAAAGGAGTTTTAGATTTTGATTATTTTTTTCTAAATGATGCTAGAAGTTTTAATAAATTGTAAACAATAACTGAAATATCCACTGCTAAATATTTACAATTTTTTTTTTAACTTTTCTCTAATTAATGTACATTATTAAGTTGTAAAATGAGAGAAATTTTTAAAGTTTTTCTAAGGATTTTATTTTGTTTCTGTAATTTTGGAGAATTGTACCCTAAACCTACAAAAATTTTAGGAGATTTCATTAAGACCCACTAACACTCCTGCCAATAGCATTATTATAAAAAATTCATATTACCTTTTTATCTAGACACTATTATAATAGAAGATTTTTTGGTAAAATGTATGAAAAAGTTTAATTTCAAGTCCCCCCCCCCCCTTTCTTTTCCTTATGTGTATATTGTGTCTTTATAGTCTTCTTAATCCTGTCGTGATGAGCATCATGTATATAAACCTTCATTTTTCCTAGTGGTATTTTCAAAGGGTAATTTTATGCATTATTTAATCCCAGAATTTCTGTGATTAAATTAGGCAGAAATTTATATTTGGAAATTCTGGTATCGAAAGATTAAAAGTTGTGCATGTGACTCTCTTTGTGAAAGGGTTAATTTATTTTAATTATTTATATTTATATATGTTTTTTTAATGCTCAATCATTAATTTTGGAGTTTTACATTATTGATTATAGCTTATTTTCAATTTTGAATTCTTATTGCAACCTCAAAAAATCTCATATGTAGTTTAAAATATTTTACAAACTTAATTCTTTGATTTTCAATGATATTTTTCTTATTATGTTAGGCCAGTACTGTATGCCAGAGGAAGGTGTGCCATTAACTCCAAGATCTCATTTATTAACATCAAAAGAAATAATTCAGATTTCTGCCTTATTTGTAAAATTAGGAGTTGAAAAAATTAGATTAACTGGTGGTGAACCTCTAATAAGAAAAGATATAGTTGAACTCATTGGTATGTATTTTATAAAATTAACTCTGTATTCAAATTTTCTTATAGAGATATGCACAGGCACACTCAGTCATTATTATTTTTAGAACTTGTATATTGTTTTTTTTTTTTTTTTTTTTTTTTTTTTCATTTATTAGTTTTGCAGTTTATTATATTTACAAAAGAATTTGTCTTAAAGAAAGATGATTAACTAAGACAATACTATATTTAATCTTTCATCCAGAAATAATTATAATTATAGAATTGTAAATAAAGCTATTTATTAAAAAAAAAAAAAAAAAAAAAAAAAAAAAAAAAAAAAAAAAGCAATTAACCCCTTAAATCAATGTTAATAAATATAATAAAAATCAACAAATTCTTATTTAATCTTTACATATGTATTAAAAATACTTTGCCAAAGATATTGAAATTTCTAAAATAAGAAAATTTTATGTTTCAGAAGATAAATATGGTAATTTATTATAGACCTGCAAGATACAATACAAAAATATAACCAAATGTTTTAATACAAACAGCTATTTATAATAGATTTTAAATATATAAAAATCAATAAATTATTTTATAAATAATTATTAATTTACTTATATATGTTAAGCATTAACCATCTAAATGTGTCCAAAATAGGAATAAAAACAATTGTAAACAAAGATTAAATAGGCCTGTAATCAGGTGTTGGAAGTAGCGCGCTACAAGTAGCAAAACTACAGTAGTCGCTACTTTTTACAGTAGTTTCTAGTGTAGCGCAGTACATTTTGAACAATGTAGTGTAGCAAGTAGCACGATACAAAAAATCGGCAGTTTGTAGTGAGAACCGACGGTACTTTTAACGCTACTTCAGGGGGAAAATGTACCATCCTGCAAATCACGTGGCCGAAACTTTCTTTTTTGTGCAAAATCTATTCTGTTGAACAATTTGCGAATCTCAGCTGCAGTGCATGAAGTCATAGATTTTTACCATTGACACTTGCTGCTAAAGTTAAGCACTAACCCACTAAAGGAATTAATTTTCTTGCTGGCAACATTTGTGCATTTACTCGTTATTAGCTCTTCATGTTTTAACGTCAAGTTTCTTAATATTCAGAGTTGCTTTATTTACAGATTTATCTGTTGTTTGCATTTAGAGTTGTCTTTCTGTCTACGAAATTTGTAATGTGTGTATAAAATAACATTTTGGAAACAAATACAAAACATTTTCTTATATCTTTCTTAAATTTTTAATGCTCTCGGTTATGTCGCATTTATTTAATTGTTTCCCCGGCAAATGCAATATAACGATGGGTCACTTTATCATTTAATCTGTGTCTTCAATTTATAATTTAAATTCAAACCTTTAATAAAATCTAAAAGTAACGAAGTAGCGACTACTTTTGAAAAGTAGTTTGTAGTCACTACTTTTTAAAACAAGTAGTTGTAGTTATAGTTACCTACATTTTCGATAAAGTAGTTGTAGTTCGCTACAATAAAAAAGTAGTATTTCCAACCCCTGCTTGTAATCTGCAAAATGCTTGGAGCCAAGATGTGCAGATTAGTGGCCTTCTACCATATTTAAAACTTTTGTTTTCCTTGTAGTGTGGTACTCAAAAGAATTAATATGTTTTGCTCTATCAAAAATGATATAAAAACCTACTTTTATATTTGGATATTTGTGGATTCATTTCTGAGTGTTTCAAAATGTAAAATTCCATAAAATTTTCAAAAACCTAAACTTTAGAACATGTGTTTTATTATCTAAGTATTCATTAATATTCAAGTTAACTTAAATTTGGTTTCTTTACGACAATATATTTTTTAGTAAATTGTTTTTGTATTCATTTTTACCACATTTGTACAAAATTTAATAATTTTACTACTTTTCCTGCAGGATCTTTATCAAGACTTCAAAATCTGCACACAATTGCACTAACTACAAATGGATTAGTTCTTCATAAAAAGATAAAAGATCTTAGGAATGCTGGTAATAACTTTATTCCAAAAGTATATCATACATAATTCTAGCTAGCTGGTAAATGCATAGACAGTTTTGATATTCTTGCATGTAGAAATTTCATATTTGTGATCAAATTTATGATTTTGTTCCATTTACAAAATTGCAATTATCTGCAATTGCTATTTTATAAACTATTCATCAATTTTCACTGAATTAATGTTTTTTTTTTTTTAAGTGTAAAAATAACAGTTATTTGTTTTAAACAGTTATTACAATTATATTGATGTTTAGTCTTTTATCTTAAATATGAAAATATTACATCTTAAATTAGAAAAAAACTTACAAAATATTTACATCTTAATATAAAACTGCAACAAATATTTTAGGAAATTGTAACAGGAAAAAAGTAGACATTAGAGTTGAAGTCCCATTGAATATGAAATATAGTAATTTATTGCTTTCTGGTATTGATTGACTTAAAATCTATAAAAAACTGGTATAATTGTACTCAATTTCATTTCTACAAAGCTATTGTTATAATTAAGTTTGTAAAATTTATTAGAATTTTATTTTAATTAACTGGGAAAAAACATAAAGGGGGCTAAAGTTGAGATTAGCCATCAACTATTTTCATTTTACCAAGTGATTCAATATCTTCTAAAAGGTTTTTCTCACAGGGAATTACTTACATTCTCATTATGTGGAAACATCTTGCATGACTTTGTATAGCCACCACTTCTGAGTTACAAATAAGCAAATCTGCATCTTTGGTTAATGATGTTAAAATATTGAGCTTTACAGTGATGTCACTAGGCTTTTGAAACTCTGGGTCCATGGGAATCTAGAAAGCTGGATGCTTTTAATATAAATGTGGCTCGTCATTTTAGAAATAATATAGATTAAATGTATTTAATACAATGTATGCTTCTTTTTATGATTATCTACAAAACATTTTATTCCTTGTGAGAAGAAAATTATACATCCTTAAAGACCCATATATATATATATATGTATGTGTGTGTGTGTGTGTGTATGTATTCCATCCCTTCTCCAATTTTTTGCTTAAATGATGCACCATAGTGCATCTGCAACATCACTGGCTTTATAATGTTCCGAGTTTAATGATATATAAAATATACAGGTGTTAACAATGTGCTTCTGAAATTTCTAATACCCAATATATCATTTATAATTTGTTAGATAAGGTTTTGAAAAATCCCATGAAGCAGGGATACTGCCATATTTGTGGTGTTTACATTATTACAAATGTCACAAATTATATTTTGCAGAAAATCACATTCTAAAATTAAAAGTTGCATAGTTGTAAAAAAGTTTCCTTAACTTTTTTTTTCTTTAAGGTGTATGTGGAAGGGGGGGAGGGGGTGGATAGATAGACTAAATGACATCATTATCTCATTTTTGATAAAGAGTGAATTCAAAGATTTTATCTATACCCCATCAAAATATATTGTTCTTTATATTAGTTTTTTATGCATTGTCTAAACTAGGCATACTCATCTTAGTTAGAACATCTGACTAAGCAAATGACATTTGGCATGTTTTAACAAAATTTTAAATTAATTATAAATAACAGGGCAGATTTTTCCTTTCCATAAAAAATATGGACAGTTGTAAAGATCTTAAATCATTTTTATGTGCACGTCTATTTTTTATAAATGTGGATTAATAAGTGGCGACTGCACATAAAAGGTTGGCAAATCACATGCAGCCTGCAGGTTGAATATGGCTGGTCTAAACTGTTGAACATTATTTTGTGTTTTGGCAAATTAATAGGAGAAAAATATTAATTTAATTTTATATGTTTTATTTATTAACAGTACATTACATTATATTTTTAGGGCTCAATGCAGTAAATATAAGTTTAGACACTTTGGTATCACCTAAATTTGAATTTATTACTCGACGGATAGGTTTGAATCATGTTTTGAGAAGCATTGATTCTGCTGTTGACATGGGATTTAGTCCAGTGAAGGTATTTTTCATTAATAAAATTAACTATGAATTAATTTATTCAATGTTTCATTATTATTTTATTATTTTTCATTTAACAAGTTTGGCAAATTTGTTCTGTTTATTAAAAAGAAAAAAAATCAATATTTATGGTAGTATAAGTATTTTTTATAAAATTCATAAATATAATTTGCTTAATTAAATACAAAAGCACTAACAATGCACCTTAGTTTGTAGAGTAATTTGAAACTATGTATATTGATTAATAATAGTATATATGCTAAAAGTATTTTTTAAAATTTGCATTTTTGTTATAATTTATTTGTTATATTAATTACCTGAAAACACATTTCTGCTTTTTGTGTGACAGAAATACTGTTTTTTTCTTTTCCTTTAAGTAAAATAAAATTCATATCTTTCATCTGTCTAATATTATTTACAAAAATGCTTTATCCCATAAATACTCCAGTCAGGCTGATTCAAAAAGCCTTTGTCAAACTTTAAAAGTCATAAAATTGATAAATCAAGTGTTTTTTCACAATAAAATATGTGTGTGGAATAATAATAATAATAATGCAAAATAGTAAATTTATTAAAAGTTATAATTTTGGCATTTTAAGGATTGTGCAATTTTATTGTTACATTCTCCTTGTTGAAATATTGAGAGCAATATTTATTTGCATGTTCTGTGTCATTTTTTTGCAGATTAAAATAATATATTATTGACAAACTAAGTATTAATTAAAAAAAAAAAGTTCTGTTTTTATAACTATTTTACCCCTACTTTCTGAAAACATAGAAAATTTGCATACATATATAAAATACTAAAATCATTCATTTTTGTTGGTAATTTTTTATTCATAACTCTATCAATCTCAATTCTGCTATTGATAAAGATATATATTTCTTAAGCCATGATAAATGAAACATTGTAGATATTAGGGGCAAACTCGACTAAGGTTTTTTTTTTTTTTTTTTTAACAAAATATGGAAGCAGTAACTTTTGCAACCTCTTGCAAGAATCCAGTTCACCTCTAACACCCTGAAATTTGCTTTAGAAAACAGACTGACAATAATATAAATGTGTCATAAATATCACTTATGAAAGTAACAATTTCTTAACCATGCCATAAAAGCAAATAATAAAATTTTACTTGTTTTTAAGGTGTAGTATTTTATAAGTTTTTACAGTACTTGTTTACTTTCCCTTTGACCATGTACGGTAAACAAAATTCGTTGCCAAACAATGTGATTTAATGCTAATAATGGATAAGTGTTACGCCATGTTTACTGTTGTCAACTGTACTTCTCACATGCACAAATTCCACTTTTATTTATTTTATAAACCAATTTAGTTTTTGTAATGAAAGCTATAAGTTAATTGCTATTTCTCTGCTACATTTTGGGAGAAAAAATTATAAAGATTTGAGACCTTCTATCTACAGAAAAAGATGCAACGAAGTATTTCAAGATTATGGGATTCTCCTATCAAACAAAATACACATTAACGAGCATGATATGAGACTTTATCTACAAATGGTTAAACAATGTTGATGCAATGTAAAAAACTGCACCAAGCAAATATTTATTAAAAAAGAAACATGGTTCAACGGCTACATTATTACATTTGCAACTGCACTAAAATTTATTTACAGCTGGTTAAAAAAAAAAAAAAATCCATTAAATAAAAACAGAACAGTTGGATTTGAGTGATAAGATAGTTTTCGTATCTGCACTTCTATATGAATAATTTAATAATAAAAAATAATAATTGCAGTTATATAAGACCAAGGAATTATATGAGGCATTGATAAGTCCATTTCATGTTATTGCTAGATATTTCATGGTTTGCATTTGAATAGGTTAGATCTAGAAAAAATTTGGGACCTATTTAGGGCCTTTTCATAAAAATCCATTTTATAAAACAGGGTTCCTCACAAAAATCCCTTTAATAAAACACATCCCTTCATAAAATTCCTTAAATAAAATAGGTCCCTCCACAAAATTCCATTTCATAAAAATATACTCTTCATGAATTATTTTTGTTTTGTTAAGTTTTAAAATGTGTAATTTGCAAACAAAACAAGTGTACCAAAAAGGAAAAGTTTTGCAGAAGTACTTAAAGAAGTTACTATTAATAAATGCTTGGTTCGAATTTGAGTAACTGGATTCCATCTTTCGGTACAAAATGTTATTTTTTACAAAAATATAATATATTTCACAAAAATAACTTTTACTTATCACAAAATAGGCCTCAAGGGGAAAAAAACCTGCATCGACCCATATAATTATATTTCTTAATTCAGATAGTGAAGATTTTTAAGGTATTCATGATGAAATTCTGATTGTGCTTGTTAATATTATGCAACATAAAAAATAATTCTATTCAAAATGGACTTGCCTAACTTCCAAAATCAATGTATTTGAAATATCGTTGACCCAATAAATGACTAGTAAGAAAATTATACTGATATTAAAGGATATTTATTGTGAATTTATTAAAAACATAAGTTTTATATTAATTTGTAATAAGATTTAGCTTTAACTGATTTTTTTCACAAAATAGACTTCCCCACTTTCATAAATCAACGACTCATATGTGAGTTTATTCTTACGTCACACTTATCCATCATTGCCGTTAAGCAACGCTGGTTGACGACATGTATACTGGTGACAGAAAAAGGTCTACGTGAAAGTAAATAAGTACTGTTTTTACTGTATTAAGTATGTTTTTTGAAATTGAGTTTGCTCTTATTGTATTATTTATTGTTTAATGAAGTTTGTATTTGTAGGTTAATTGTGTTGTAATGAGAGGAATAAATGATGATGAATTGGTGGACTTTGTTAAATACACTAAAGATAAAGTATGCTCTTTTTTTTTTTTTTTTTTTTTTTAAACATTTATTTTTGTTTAACATGTGTTAAACAAATAATTAGTTTAAAGATCCAATCATTCTTTCTATATTAAAATTTAGAAAGGAATTATGTATCAATGGTCAGAAAATTCTCAACTCTTCATTTTAAACACTGTTTAACTTGGTGTAAAAATATTAAGAAATCAATCTTATTTTTGTTAAACAAAAAGTAATTAGCTAGTAATTTATTTTATTTTGTAGGATTTACCAATGATTAAACTGATTTTTGTTAAATAAAAAAGTAATTAGCTAGTAATTTATTTTATTTTGCAGAATATACCAATGATTAGGATATGATATATTTCTCCAACTAATAAATACCCAAAGGTACTTGTTAAATTTAAAGTTAGTGAATAAATTCACAACATTCTTTATTTTGAAAAAGACTTATTCAGTGGAAAACTACTTTTATTTTGTAGCAAACTACAACTACTTTATGAAAAATTTAGTTAACTACAACTAATTGCTTTAAAAAGTAACAACTACAAACTATTTTTCAAAAATAGTCACTATTTTGCTATTTCAAATTTTGTGAAAAGATTCATTTAATACATGGATTAATTAATACAGTGACCCTTCGTTATATTGCATCTGCTAATATACAATTAAATATATGGGATACAACGAAAGGCATTCAAAATTTAAGAAGTATTAAAACAAAATTATCCTGAAGTTCCATTAAAAAGTAGCATGAATGATTGCCACAAACTACTGATTTTTTTTTTTTTTTTTTTTTTTTTTTTTTTTATTGTTCTACTCGCTACATTATATTTTTCAAAATATAGTGTGCTATACTGCAAATTACTAAAAAAAAAAAAGTAGCAACCACTGTAGTTTTGCTACTTGTAGCACACTACTCACCATTGCTTAGATTTTTAAATTTTCATTAAGAATTTTCTGAAATGGAGTGACTAAAATGGTAACTAATTCAGAATTATATATATATTCCTATATTCAGGCTTCATTTGAATATACATTCTACTAACTGGAGCTTAATTTATATGGAAGCCAGTTGGAGTGCTTTATCAAATTGATAGTGTATCATATTAAGTGGACATTTCTTAAAGCAAGATTACATTAACTAAACTTAGCTGTATTGCTTTGTTGACACTATTATAGAATTTCAAAGAAGATTATTAATGAAAAATTATATATATATATTGCTTGAGGATAAAAACAGGACCGTGCAAAGAGAAAACTGCACCCGGGGCAAAATTTCAATTTGGCACCCCCATCCCCCTTCATTTCTTCTCTTTGTGACAGATGTAAAAAAAATTGATAAAATGCAGAAACAGAAATAAATTCTATTGAATAAATATTTCACGTTTAATTTGGAATTTTAAAAGATTTAATTTTAATTCAGAAATTCCAAACTAAATAATATGAAAAAATTGCACTTATTTCTTAGAGAAATCATGTCATGATATTTTGGAAATTCCTCGTAAAATGATTGACGGTTAAAAAAATGAATGAATTAATAAATAAAACTGTGGTTGGTAGTATAAATTTAGCGCCCCCTCAATTTCCACATCCGGGGCGATAGCCCCCTTCGCACGGCCGTGGATAAAAATTATGTAGATTACAGAATTTTTTTAGTAGCCGCTTCTTGTTTCATCTATACTTCAAAAATGTTTTATAGTAAATTATATCCGTAAATAATAGAAAATTACACCCTCATATAATACACAATTTTAAAACAAGACAATTTAACACGTGCAAGTTATACACTGGGTATAAAAATGAAACTTTGGAAATTAAACATTAGAATTCAAATTTGCACATTAATGAATAAGCGAGGGATTATTTGAATGAAAAAAAGTACAATTCTAATTGCTTTGGTAGGGGATTCAAATGGATAGGAATGTCAGTAGAGTAATTCTCACTTCTCATTTGCTTATTTTCTGTATGTTTGTACAGAAAATTCGTCGTTGTACAGAAAATAATTATTATACTTTTTTTATGCTCTTTATTGTATTTTCATGCTACGTATTATATGCAGTCTTTACAAAAAAGGATGTGTGTGCATAATATGGTGAATATATCTTAAAATAAAAAATACAGTCTTAAATTGTAGAAGCACATTATATGTCAGAATATATGGTATATATTTATTTATTTAAACCGTTAAGATTAATTGTCAGTTAATGAGTCTTATTTATATCAAAATAATCAATATCTTTTTAATCATTAAAATTCAAAAATTGCAATATAACTATTATATAAAAAAAATTATTATTTATTTTACTGGCGAATTTCATGGAATAAATAAAATCTGTTAATGATTTTTGTCATAAGTTAACCTGCATTTTATGATCTCAAGGTTCTTTTTACTTACCCATCATACGTAGTATAGGGTAAGTCTTGTAATCGTTTTGAAAGTCGAAAAAAATTTTTTGACGGATTTACACGTTTCAGACACTGGAGATTCCGAAAAACATATTTTTAGAAAAAAAAATTTGCCGTCCGTCTGTGTGTCTGTAAACGCTCTATCTCCCGAAAAAATTGAGATAGAGACTTGCAATTTGGTATGTATTTAGTATGTAATAATGGGAAGAAGCCTATTTCATTTCAATAACCTCGATTAACCGGAACAATTTTTTTCGGACTCTTGAAATATTCGTTCTGATAAAAGGTATATAAAAATTTTCGAAATTGTTTATTTTAAGAAATGAACATAAAAGACAATAAAAAAACATAAATTTTGCATAAAGCATGAAGTCGATCGGATAATTAGTTGCCGAGATATTTGGAATCCTATTTTCCACACTCTTCGATTTTTCATGACCCTGTATTTCATCCAAATTTCACTTCAAAGATATATTTTAATTGGAAATTTGACGCTTAATCAGATGCAATAAACTGCTAGTTAATAGGATTATTATTTTTGGAGTTATAAGGAAAAATCTCTTTCAAGCAATTCAGTAATCGAGCCTTTAAAGTTCATGACGTCATCAATCCACGATTTTATTTGAATTACAATGCATTTTATAAGTAGTTTACACATTTTTATTTTAATATTTTACATTATGCATATCCATGATGGGTAAGTATTACGGTGGCCCCCAACGACTAGTTTTAAGCTTTATTTATTTATTTATTTTTTAAGCTTTATTTATTTATATTTTTTAAGCTATTTGCTTAAAAAATATTAGAACATATTAAGATAGTTTTCACAAATTAATTTTTTCAGAAAAATATTTGCATATGTGACTAATAGAATTATGTTTTATTTAAATTAAATACTGTTTGTTGTTAAATATGAAAGTGTAATCAAAATTATCATATGTTTATCTCATCCTTTTTTTTTCTCTCTTTAGAATGTTGATGTGAGATTTATAGAATACTGTCCCTTTAGTGGAAATAAATGGGATAGTAACAAAATGGTGCCTTACTCTGAGATGCTAAATATAATCAAACAAAAATATCCTCAACTCACACGATTATCTGATCTTCCTAATGATACATCTAAAGTAAGAAAATGTTCTAAAATCCATTCATTACATTTTTAGTGCTATAAATTGTAATCTTATATCAAGCACAACCTCAATAATACTATTATTTAATCCTTTATTGAAATGTTTAACTATATTAATTTTTTAAAGGCATATAAAGTTCCAGGATTTACTGGCAAAATAGGATTCATAACTTCTATGACAGAAAACTTTTGTGGATCTTGTAATCGTTTGAGAATTACAGCTGATGGCAATCTTAAGGTAAATGACAAAAAAGATTTTTGCAGTATAATTATTTGCAGTATACATTAATAATTTATGTATTATCTGTTTTTTTTTTGTTTTTGTTTTTTGTAATAAAACAACAGAAAATCATTTTTCACTTAAAATGTATAGAATAAAATTAAAATTAATATAATTAACTAAAATCGATATTAGGAACATAACAAAATTACTTAAAATTTACTCAGAAAAAACTGGCAGGAAAAAAAGAAAAAAGCTGCTTAGTTGTAAATAGATTAATAGTGCTAGTTATACTCATTTTGATTCTATTTTTTATTTCTATAATTTATCACACTATTGATATTTAAGCACCATATTCAATTTAGTGGTAGTATACTGAATACCAGATATATTAAATTCTGTCAAAAGTGGTTTATATCATTATTTTTATCTATCAGAGATACACCAAACCGAATGGAAAACACAACAATTTACGAAACACAACTGAACATAATGACCAACACATAAACAAATGAACAACAAAGAAAGAAACAAAGCTGCAGAAAAATTCATGCATTTTTTCTGTACGTAACACTATCTATTAGATATGCAAACAATAATTGCTATAAAGACTGCACAAAACCAATCACAATAGCAATTAGTGATGCAAAAAAACCCCAGATGTTTAGAACATTACAGTCTGGACATAAAACGAGGACGAACGCACATACGTCCTCATATTGCAAATAGATGAGTTCATGACGTACGCAGGTACGTCTTGATGCTTAAGGGTTAAAGAAACAAGTGGGTAAGTGTAATCGAAGATCGCACAAAGGGTTTTGTTTAATATTCCTTTAAAAACACTTTATCCTTTCTTTAATAAATCCAAATAAATTTCATTTTTCAACAAAAAGTCATGTTTTTTATAAAGTAAAAATTTACTGGTCTGTTCTTTCATTTTTTCAAATATCTGAACTAGCGCGATAGCTGGCGAAGATCGCTATTCTACTCTGTCATAATAATATCTGTCATGTAGACTAAATGCAATATTTAAAAAAAAAAAAAAAAAAAAAGTTTTCCCCCCTTTTTTTCTTCTTTATTAACAATCCCTATTCACATTATTAATTACATCATTGTCTATTAGTGTTTTATTTCTTTTTTCTATACAAAAATCAGCATTTTGTGATAAAGTATAAATTTGGTTCCAATAATGAGATCTTTATAAAAATTAGATTTCTGGATTCACCGTAAAAAATATGCAGAGATGCAAACTTTTCAAATTTGGTAAATGCAATTGAAATGAAAAAAAAATTAATAGAGCTTTTAATCTCTTACTACCCTCAAAATTTGCAGGTTTTTTATTTTCTTCCCTTCAACAGTTGAGACGAAAAGCGAAAATAATCTTGCTGATAAATGGCATTAGTCTCTGATTTCACAACCAGCTGCAAATGTTCTTTTGATTGGGATAAAAATTATTTTCATTAATGCAAAATTAATTCGTAATTTCTGTTCTAATTACACCATCTTTATAAAAGTTAGATTTCTGTGTTTGTCGTAAATCAATACGCATAGATGTGATAATTTCAAATCGTTAAATGTAATAATAAAAAAAAAAATCTACACAGCCTGAAAAATGCCCTAGTCCGCCATCTTTGATCTGTGTGAACAAATGTCAGAGTGCTCATTGTGGTTTTCCAATGAAAGGAAATTAAACGAATTTATTCAAATAAATTTTTAATTGATATTATTTACACTTCTAGTAGGAGTAATAAAAAAAATTTTTAGAAATTCTAAAAGCTTTTTTTTGCGTGTGTGTCCAAAATTTTACGTTCCTATGGGGAATAGTTTATGAGATAGGGGTGTCTTTGAAAATGTCTAATCTGTTATTGCCATTGCAGACTATATCAACCCTTCCTCCTCTTCCGAAATTTCAGAATGAACTTCCTTTACAGTTGATTAAATTCTATGCTTTAGTTTAATATTTTTATCCATTAATGAGTGGGTTTTTAAGGTTTTAATTAATATTTTGTGTTAATGAAGACACTTTCAAAATTTTACATGACAGTAGATAAGCTGTAAGTACACAAAATTTCAAGTCTCTAACTTATACAGTTTCTGAGAACAGACTCTGTGATGGACAGATAGAGAAGCAAGATGAATAGGGTTTCATAAAATGAACAAAACCCTAAAAATGACTGTTTTGAATATTTTTTTTTAAACTTTGTTTTCTTGTAATTTAAAATTTATTATGAACTAAAATTACATAAAAGAAAGTTACATTTTGAATGCAATTAGTTTATAATACATGATAATCCAATGCTTATTTAAGTTTTCATCAATTATATAGGTTTGTCTTTTTGGAAAAGAAGAAATATCTCTAAGAGATGCTTTAAGGCAAAATGCTTCTGAAGATGAATTAATTAAAATTATTTCTTCGGCAATTTTCCAGAAAAAGAAGCAACATGCAGGTATATAATTTTTATATTATGTAATTAATTTTCATGCATGAAATATAACTGCACTAATAAATTTTTTTAATTTATATTATTTCTCCTTCTGCAGGTATGTTTAATTTAGCTAAATTAGAAAATCGTCCTATGATTCTAATTGGAGGATAAAAAGTTGCTTTGAAAGAACACAATCATACTCAGAATTTATATTTTACAGGTATAATTGTTTTACTAGAAATCACTGATTAATTATACAGGGTGTCCAAAAAGCCACTGAACTGTAAAATTCAATAATTGGTTAACTATGATAAATATACAATGAAATAAATGATATATTTATAAGGGAATTCATTATTTTGTATACAGTAATTTTCAAAATAACTAAAATTTTAGTCATTAAACGCTGTTGCATCGTCTGAACATGTAAGAAATCTCAAACTAATTGTTAAACTTCAAAACATATTTTTTCTTGGTGGTGGTTTAAAATTTAAACAAAATGAAGAGAAAAAAATGAGCATCCTTTCATCTGGTTATATAACAGTTTGAGCAGTTATTGTCAGAGCAAAGCTCCGGCTTCCCATGAAAAATTACACTTTTGTTAACACGATTGTTAACACTAATATTTTGTGCCTAAAATATTAGTCAGATTTATATCAAAATTGAGCTGGGTGTTGGTAATGCCAAAATCTCGCCGGAGATCGAAAATAGAAAATATTCGTCAACCCTAATGGTCCACAACATCGGCGCAAGAAATTTCCATTTTCCCATAGAGATAACATTGTGATTGTTTGAATTTTTGATAAAAACACTAGCTCCATTGTTGTAATTTACACATTTTAACCTCATCGCTATGACGTCGACATTTCTGATACACACATTTGTGATTTATAATATAGATTGACATTTAAAAGTTTTACTTCTTACGTTCCACATGTTTTTGTTTTTTTTAAAGTGCGAACTGTTAGATAGCCAAATTAGATCTTACACTTTTTGTAACTTTAAAATCGACGTAATTTCGTTTGGATTTTATATTTACAAAAAAAGAAAAGAAATCAAATAACCTGTATTAGCCTGTTTTTGTTTTACTTTCTATACACATATAGGCTAAGGAACATGCTGTAATCATAATAAAAACCGGATTATGGAAATATGGGCATATTATAACATTATGAATTTCTCTGACATATATACATATGTATTTGTGTGTATAAAAGAATTTCCACACGTTTTTAGGTACCCAAAGCTTTTTCTTACTGAAAAACTGAAATAACGACTTCAAAAATTTTAAAAAGAAAATTAAAAGAATTTATATTGTTGTCATTTTTTTTAATCATGAAAAACTTATTTAAATAAAAATATACTAAGAAACAACCTTTCGGCAAAAGGTCTTAATCTCAGTCTCAATGCAGACCATAGATTATTTACTAAGTAAGTAAACTGTCATCCAGATTAAATGAAAAATAAGTGAAAATTATGTAAATTAAAATCATTGTAAAATGATGCAGATTTATGAATTAAAATGAAGGTTAATGATGTAATTTTCAGTAGTAGATGTATATTACTTTTCTGAAATAAGGACACCAGGAATTTTAAGCACATGAGTTTAGCTTTTTAAAAAAAATCGAACTCAGCCTATGGTATAATTCAATCCTTCCTTTCCATACCAACATAAATTTTTCTTTTCAAGTTTATTGTATAAATGAAGTCAGAAATAAGTCTGTTTATTTTGATTTAGTTCGGACAATCCAGATAAAGAAATGTAACATGATAAAAACGATAGGTACCAACTTTTATGTGTTGAACAGAAAATTAAAAATTAACAAGAATTAATTATTATTTAAATAAATAAATAAATAAATAAATAAAAATGTCTCCTACAAAATAAGAACAACTTACACTGCATCAAAATTGCGATATTTCTTAGATCAGATTTACAGATGAGCAGCAAAAGTGCTTCACTTATGCACAAAAAAAGCTTTCGTCTTTGCAATCAAGATTTATAAATTGCCCTAAATGTAGTTTTATTATTGGGAAAGCCAGAGCTCGAAAAATAACAGTAATGAAAGAAATTCATAAAAGAGTTACCGAGCAGTTGTGATCGGAAGATATCACAGTTTTGGCTCCAACAGGTGCTGTTGCAATTAATATCCAGGGCAAGACAATTTACTCTGGGCTAAAATTACCAACATGTTTTAAACCGTTCTCTGACTTAGGAAGTGAAGCAGCAGGAAATCTACAGCTCAGCAGGGATCCAGTGTCATTTCTCATTATTGACAAATTTTCCACTTAAAGTCAATGAGACAAAGCGACGATCAGAAAAGACAGTTTCGAGAAACTATTGATTCGTTTTCCGTGGGCCAAGTTATAGGCGAGCAATACGCATGCCTTATGCAACGATGTAAAGCTATACTGCCTCCGGCTGAGCTTGAAATATTTCAATATTCCATACACCTTTTTCCCACAAACAAGCAAGTTGAACATAATCAAGAAATATTAAAATTCTTAAATCAAAATAGCCAGTGGCAAGAATATTAGCAGACCACAGTAATTAAATAGCAAGATGGAGTGAAGATGATCATGCATCTGGACTTCAGGCTGAACTTTTCGTAGTAGTTGGATGCAGAGTTACGTTTGCGTACCAATCTGTGGACAGAATGAGTATTGGTATAAATGGCGCACTTGGTACGATAAAATATATTGTCTATGGCTTAGGAATTCGGGGCTTGCCACAGGATGTAATGGTTCATTTTGATGATTATCACAGGCAATTTCTCATTGAAAGACTTTTCCCTGTCACACCTATAACTAAATCTTGGAAAGAAAACAATGTCTCATGCTGCCGAACTCAGTTGCATAAGCTGTCCTCAAACATAAATCCCAGGGTTTCACTTTATCAAAAATGCTGTAGACATTTCTCCAAAGGAGTTGTCACTTGCAGCAACATATATCGCTTTAAAAAAATGTTTGTCATTTAGAGTATGTTCTCATTGAAGTGCCTTTCGTAAAGGATAGGTTTGACCAAATTAGAATAGGGGCATTGAGCGATTAGCATTTGAGCATTATCTGAGGCAACTGACTACTGAATTAACACTTGAAAATGCAAATTCAACAGCTGTTAATGCAAACTGACTTTTATACTATTAAACAGTAAAAATAAAATATTTTTTATCTTTAAATGTTATATTTTGAGTTATGCGACTCAATGCTCCGACATTTCGCCTTGACATATGCTAGTTTATTTCATCTGTATATTTATCATAGTTAATTATTGAATTTTATATTTCAAATGTCCTTTTTGAGACATCCTGTACATTAGGGTGGAGCGAAAAAAATTAATTTTTTTTTTACAAAAAACGGGTAAGTGCCAAAAGTTGTCTTTATACTAGTACATCAAATATCTGGGATTTTACCGCTGAAAAAAAATGGCTTGAGTCTGCGCTTTTGGTCCAAATGTCGAAATTTTGGGTAAAATTTGACAATTTTTCAAAAATAATAAAAATTTTCTGTAGAACTGATTATGATTTAATAGTGTCATTTGAACCTTTATTAATAAAGATTTAAAATATTGAAACGATAAAACGATATCTTTATTATGTTTAACTGGAGCAAAATTGACAAATTTCGGTAAAAAAGGGGCGTTGCCATTCTGGTACAGCATACAACGACTCGTAGAAAAAAAATTAATAGAAGGAAGATTAAATAAAGAAGCACCGCAATTAGAACATGCTGCATGTGAAATTGAAATAATCGAATCAGTATGCAATGATTCAATAATTGATACAATTGAATTCCCATCTTCATCCTCCTATACCGAATGAAGTTTGAGACTTTTTCTAGAGCATGTGATATCTATAGAATTTCTGATCGGTCTGCTGCAGTTCTTGCTTCAGCGGTTTTTTAGGATTGTGTATGTACAGCAAATGACACTGGAAAACATAATGTACCAGTACCTGTACCGTTACAGATAGAAGCAATGTAAGGCGGGAAAGCCAATCGGCTTGTTCGTCTCAACGTAAAGAACAGAACCCTAAAACAGAAATAAGAGCCTTACATTTCGACTCTTGAAAAGATGACACAATGTGTATAAAAAAAGATAGCTGATAAACATGCATATCGTAGAATTATGAAAGAACGTGTTACTATCTTAGAAGAGCCTGGCTCCAAATATTTGGGGACTAATTTTGTCTAACATTTCCTCATCTGGAGCATCAAAAGATTTTTTTAAATGCATATCAAAGTTTTTAAAAGATGAAAATATTGATTTGTCCAGCCTCTCCTGCTTGAGTTGTGATGGGTGTCCGGTGTCCTGTGAATACGGGGAAGCATACTGAAGTAATCTGCCGTATGGAAGAGAAGCTTGAAAGACCATTGCAATGGATCATATGCCAGCTCAAGTTAAATGAATTGCCTCTGCATCATTTGTTAGGCATGATCGATGGGAAAACTTCTGGCCCAAATGTATTAGGGAAATTTTTGTCCACGTGCCATGCACTCCCCATTGCAGTTTTTGAACCTATAAAGAGTAATTTAGAAAACATATTTCCTGAAATCGATGAAAAGGCACTCAGCGCAGACCAGAAATACCTGCTGGAGATTTGCAGAGCTATTTCATCAGGATATTGCTCTAAAGAACTAGCGAATAGCCCAGGAAAATTGTCCCATGCAATATGGCTCACAACTACGAATATAAACCTTCACCTTAATTATTCGCATTGACTGTGCGTCAGAGTCTCTATTTTCACTCACAAAGTATGTTATCTAAGTTTATGCCCCAGGATGGTTTACCATAAAATGTAATCCACAGCTAAAGAATGTATCTAAAACCTTATGGAAAACTACTCGGCTACTAAACAACACAGCAAACGCCATAAAACAAATAGTTTAAAAAGTTATTCAGGACAATGGCACACTCAGAGCAAATTCTGATTGCAATCACATTAAACAACTAGCTGCTCATCCCATAATAAATGCAAGAGGTAGAATAAATGATGAGATACGCAAACTTGAAATACTGACAATCAACATTGAAGCAGATGATTATATAAATCTAATTGATTGAAAAATTATTGCAGTAACAGGACCCCCGATCACTATGCGTTTATCGAATGCAAGTTTGTTGAAGATAATAGACGGCTGTATAGATTCCCGTACTAACACCCCCAATGAGTTACTTTGCATGCCTTCTCATACTCAAGCAGTAGAAAGATACGTGAAGGAAGTCACAGCCAGTATCCTCCAAAGTCTGTGGATACGAAAGAAGAGATGAATACACCAAGACTAGGTTGATATACAGAAAACTCGTACCAGTCTGATAAAAAATCACAATTCATTGTATAAATAAAACATTGTTCTCAGATGGTAGGGTGGTTGTGCTGGTTATGTGTGGGACATGATATGCACCCACCTCCACTCCTGGGTAGGTGTAAAAGCAACTAGCGAAGAGCTGCATTCAAAACAACGATTCGTTGTATGCTGTACCAGAAAGAAAACGCCCCTTTTTTACCGAAATTTGTCAGTTTTGCTCCAGTTATACAGAATAACGATATCATTTTATCGTTTCAATATTTTAAATCTTTATTAATAAAGGTTCAAATGACACTTTTAAATCATAACCAGTTCTACAGAAAATTTTTATTTTTTTTTGAAAAATTGTCAAATTTTACCCAAAATTTCGACATTTGGACCAAAAGCGCAGACTCAAGGCATTTTTTTTCAGCGGTAAAATTTCAGGTATTTAATGTACTAGTATAAAGGCAACTTTTGGCACCTACCCGTTTTTTGTAAAAAAAAATTCACTTTTTTCGCTCCACCCTACTGTACATATAATCTTCTTTAGATTTAATAATACATTCCAACAATAGCAATGTAAGCACTGTATAATGTTCTGTTCTTTAAAAAATAATAAAAAATTAACATTCTAATTATTACAAATTTCATATTTACCCACTCTTAGTTAATTATGATTTATAACAATCTAAGCTACTGTAATTTATATAGAAATCATCCTAAAACTATCTAATTTAACTACTACTTTTATTGTCATGTAATCAAAAGTTATGAACAAGAAATACTAACCTTTAAATGAACGTTTTTTTTTTTCTGTACTGACTTGTTTTTTCTCTACATAAAGCAAGAATTCATTAAACCTCACAGAATAAGTTACAGTTAGAACTACAGACACATACACACACACACACACACACAAAAAGCCAAACGATTTAGTGTGAGTTACTATGGTTTCTAAAACAATAAGCATACAGTAAATAAATTGCATGCTACTCATCAACAATATCTTTAAGATATTTCATAGTTTTGTTTTGTCTAATCAAACTTCATAAAATTATTTCAAAAAATAAAATGCTTTATTACATTTTTCTTTGTGTAATTCTTTTAATTTTTTTTTTCTTTTTAAGAAAATCCAGCTAGGAAACTATCATCTTCATTCATCAAAAATTCTTTGTCATTTCATAAGAATAATTATATGTTTGTGAAAATAAATAATGCTAAGAATTATTTTCAACAATGCAGCTATTTTAGCAGTGGCTTAACTCACATAAGTGAAAGCGGAGAAATAAATATGGTTGATGTAAGTTCCAAAGCTAAGACCAATAGAACAGCTGTAGCTGAAGCACTGATTTACCTTGGACCAGTAGCTTTTCAATTAGTTAAAGAAGATAAGATTAAAAAAGGCAATGTCTTATCTGTTGCAAACATTGCTGGTATCATGGCAGCTAAAAGAACGAGTGAGTTGATACCACTGTGCCATTCCATCCAAATCGATCAGATCAAAATAGATTTCACATTGTTGTCTGAAACGTATGAAATTATGATAAAGTCTTCCATTAAAACTGTAGATAGAACAGGAGCTGAAATGGAGGCCTTAAGCTCGGCATCTGTTGCTGCATTAACAATATATGACATGTGCAAAGCTGTTACAAAAGATATGGTGATCAAATATATTAAACTGATTTTAAAAACTGGAGGTAAAACTGATTATAATGTTGTAACTTCAGAATAAATATTTTTGTATGTTTTTTAATGATGTTTTTATTGTTATTTCTATTTGTAATAATCAGTTAATAAAATGTTTGATTTAAATACAGTAGAAGACCACTAACATCAGCTAGTACATATATATATATACATCATCACAGCTTGATTCCAAATATTTCGTGGATTTGGGATTTTTGGCAGATTACAGGTCATGTCTATTTAATCTTTGTTTACAATTTTTTCTCATACTTTAGAAAATTTAGATTGTTAACGCTTAAAATGAACAAATTACATACATATAAATAATGTAAGAATTGTTTTTTAAAAAATTTATCGATTTTTATATTTTAAAAAATTTATCATCATGGTCATGTGTACTAAAACATTTGGTTTAGGGTTTTTGGTATTGTATTTTGCAGTCCATAAATAGCCATGTCTGTCGAACCACAAACTTTTGTTTTCGAAATTTCAATATCCTGGGCTAAGTATTGTAAATATAAATAAGAATTTACTGATTTTTATATTTATTAACATTGATTTAAGGGATTAATTGCTAGATTTTTGAATAAAGGATTCTATTTCCAATACTAAAAATATTTATAGATGAGAGATTAAATATGTTGTCTAAGTAATTTTTCTTACAGACAGATTCATTTTTTAAATGTTTTTTAATGCAAGACTTTTTGATTTACTATATAAATCAGTGTTGGGCAAATTCACTAAAAAAATGAGCTAACTCACACTCAACTTATCAAAAATGAGTGAAGTTCATGCTCAAATTCAAATTTATAAAATGAATTTGCTCAAATTCAAACGCATTTTTTAAAAAGAGTGAAGTTTACTAAGAAACTCATTTTTTTTTTAGAAAAAAATATAAATAAACTAGAAAAGGAATTTAATAGACAAAAGAAAAATCTTCTGCATAATTTTATAAACTTACAATACAATAGTGATGACAAAATTTCTTTAATTAATTTGGTATTGGAACAAGACCTAAACTATTTAGGTGTAATTAATATTATTAATCTCTACCAATTAATATTAAATTCTAAAATACTTGAATGGTTTTTAGTGTTAAATTCTTAGTCTAAATTTCTCTTCAAAATGTGAGCTACCATTAAGAACATTTCTGTACATCTTTTTATTTATATTTCATTATTTAAAGGTGTTGATCAGTGAGATCTCACACTTCCTTTCCTAATGTTAAACTTATTAGCATTAAATGCATTTTTTTTTTCAAAAGATTGCCGAAGAAAATTAAAATTTTTTACTTCCTTTTTTCTGGATTCTTTTTTTAGTTTGCAAAATATTTCTAAAACATATGCTTCATTTTATTGAGTGTTGAAATCTTATTCACAGCTTGTCAGCGGCTCTTTCGACTGGATTTTGACAGCTTTACAGATTTCGGTCATGTTCGTATAGAACAGATTGTGCCCCCTGGTGGTGGAAGGTGTAATTAAAGGATTTTTCAGCCAACTCGGGTTCTGTGGGTCACATCACGACGCGGTTTGGCTCAATCGACTCAACATCGATAGAGGGTACTAGAGCTTATTGGTTTTAGTTAGTTTTTCACCACCAGGGAGCGTTTTCTTATCTCTGTTTCTATGGCCGGGATCACAACGGGATATGGCTCATTCGACTCAACGTCGATAGATGATACTACAGCTTATCGATTTTTGCTCCGAGTCTCACCACCGGGGCGCGCTTTCCTATCTCGGTTTCTATGGGAAGGATCACAACGGGGTATGGCTTATTCGACTCGACATCGATAGAGCTTACTGATTTTAATTCGTTTTTTCACCACCAGGGGCGCTTTACTATCTCCAGTTCTACGGGCATGAAAACAACGGGGTATGGCTCATTCGACTCCACATCGAAAGCATTAACGATTTCAGTTATGATCGTATAAACGGATTGCGCCACCTGGTGGAACTAACGTATACTGCAGCGCGTGCACAGCACGACTGCTATACGGTGCCGCAGGCAGCGGGGACCCGAGCCGGAGGTTCGTTCAGTTTGAGGTTTATACTATTCGATGTGCAATTTAAGGGATTATCTAGTGCCGAAGGCAGCGGGGACCGAAATCACCCACTCGTGGACAGCCACCTGTGAGGTATAAGAACAATAAGTCCATGAGGGGAAAAATAAACGCTACCCGACACCGATAGCACCCATCCGTTCCAACCTCCACCGCAGGAGGCGCCTGTTTATTAGATTTGAAACAATGAATATAATTACATAACAATAATAAAATATAAAAGGTTATAAATAATGTAAAAAGTAACAATTTTTTGTAAATTGAAAGTTAAATATAAAATATTTTCTAAGTACTATAAGTTCATGATGTCCTAAATTTATGGTATTTTTGTTCAGAAAGTCAATGGTCAGTTCAGTCAATTTTTTTAAAATTCTTTCGTAATGAAAGAGAAATTTTTATTGAGAATATTATAATTCTCTTTTAACTTTTGAGAGTTTGAAGGATTGAAAATGATATTACGAAGGTTATATCTGAGAGTTTCGTTCTTATCAAAAGGGAAGTGATGGATCATAAGAGGGCAGCATCCGAATATGTAGTGAACTGCATCTCCTTCTGCTTTATCGCATGGACATCTAGGTGAGGCTCTTTTTCTTATTTTATGTAAGTATTGTGGGAAACTGCCATGGTTACTCAGATAATACGGCAGTGTTGGCTGTTTGCAGAGATAATTTGGATCGACTTTATTTATAATTTTATAGGTATCTCTGCCCTTATTACATGAGTCCCAAATGACTTGCCAGTCAGAGATGGTTTTCTTTTTAAAATACAATTTTGCTATTGAAATGGGGAACAACAGATCTTTTCTTGATTGATATTGGTCTTGTAAGATGGCTTGCTTTGCTAGGAGATCAGCTCTCTCGTTGCCAGTGTCACCCACATGAGATTTAGTCCATGTTATTATAATGGATTTATCAGGAATTTGAAGTAATTGATTGTAAATGTTTTTCATAATGTAGTTTCTAGGAAAAGCAACTTTTAATACTTCCATAGAAGAGTAACTATCTGTAATAATTAGTAGTTTATTGTAGTCGGAGGTAGAGAACCATTTTATTGCTTTATAAATTGCCATTAATTCTGCTTGATATATGTTAATCAGTGGATGATGTCGTATTGCTTGATCATGTATATTATTTCCATCTTTATATATGGTGAAAGCACTGGCTACACCCCCTGGCATGACAGAACCATCTGTGTAGGCTTCCACATCATATTCTTTTGGATGGATGGATTTTCTATCTTCTATAATTCTGATATTTTGGACTCTGTAGTACAGAGGTTCGTTCGGTTAGAGGTTTGTATTATTCAATGTGCAAATTAAGGGATTATCCGGTGCATGCGTAGCACGACCGGTATACGGTGCCGAAGGCAGCGGGGACCCGTGTTGGAGGTTCGAGAATTTACAAGATTCGAGATTTTCTACAATTCGAGGCACCAATGTAAATTAGGGGCCCGCTAGCGGGCGAAGCCAGCTAGTAAAATATTAAGATTTAGGGGTGAGAGCTTTTCATGTTTTTGCAGATTTTCACTTATATGCATTTAAAAAAATCTAATTAGCCGAATGCATTGGCCAAAAAAATATGATCAAATATAGTTAGAAATTAAGCTGAATAAATTCAGGATGATTTTTTTTTCAAATCTAAAGGGACTAGTTTATGATACAGTCATAGAGATATTCTTATTCAGATAATAAGATATCAAATAACATTTTTTTATTCATAAATTTTACCAATTTCTCTCAGACATTACTTATAAAAAAGCATGGTCAAAAATTTTCATTAAAAATGTCCTTCATTTAAAAAATTAAAAACAGTCTCTAATAAAAACTTCCACCACCTAACAAAAGCGCTTTCACCCCTCGCCAGGGCATCATCAGTTGTGTTCTCTATCCAACTTCCTCTCCTTTATATAGATGACTGGTGGCTGTAGAGCTCCCCCTATCGGATTTCAATATTTTCTCTCTATCTCTCTCCCCCTCCTCCAACATTCTTCTCCAGCGGCAATCGAGCATTGAGTGTACCATGTCATTGCACGTTTCTTTGGATATATTTATTTCAATTGATTCTCGTAATAACGCGTTATGCAAGTTTTCGTAGTTAGCTATTTTCTTTATTTGTAGGGTATCAAGTTGTATTGGGGTTTTAAGGTTTAATCTTGCAAGAGCTGTTGACTGTTTATTTAATTTCATATCTCAAATATGTCCTTTCTTCTATTTTCCTCTTCGTCATTCCTATGTAAGTAACTTTTTCATTTCTGCTATTTAGACAATTTATTTTGTATATTCCTGCTGTTTGTATTTCTTCATATTTTTCTATTTCATTTCTTATGGATTTGAAGAGGGATGGATTGGGGGTTAGTGGGACTATTTTTCCTAATTTTTCTAATTCTCGTTTTATTTTCAAAGATACACCTTTTATATACGGAATAGAGGGAGTGTATGTTAGATATCCTCTTCATTCACCCTCTTAGCATCCCTCTTCAAATCCATAAGAAATGAAATAGAAAAATATGAAGAAATACAAACAGCAGGAATATACAAAATAAATTGTCTAAATAGCAGAAATGAAAAAGTTACTTACATAGGAATGACGAAGAGGAAAATAGAAGAAAGAAAGAAAGAACATATTCGAGATATAAAATTAAATAAACAGTCAACAGCTCTTGCAAGATTAAACCTTAAAACCCCAATACAACTTGATACCCTACAAATAAAGAAAATAGCTAACTACGAAAACTTGCATAACGCGTTATTACGAGAATCAATTGAAATAAATATATCCAAAGAAACGTGCAATGACATGGTACACTCAATGCTCGATTGCCGCTGGAGAAGAATGTTGGAGGAGGGGGAGAGAGATAGAGAGAAAATATTGAAATCCGATAGGGGGAGCTCTACAGCCACCAGTCATCTATATAAAGGAGAGGAAGTTGGATAGAGAACACAACTGATGATGCCCTGGCGAGGGGTGAAAGCGCTTTTGTTAGGTGGTGGAAGTTTTTATTAGAGACTGTTTTTAATTTTTTAAATGAAGGACATTTTTAATGAAAATTTTTGACCATGCTTTTTTATAATGTCTGAGAGAAATTGGTAAAATTTATGAATAAATATATGTACAGACATTAACGGGTGAACACCTATTTTTAATATCAAATAACAGTTTCTGTAGAGGTTGAAAGAAAGTTTCTGTAAAGGCATCTTTTAGAAAAGGTATCAAACATGCAGATTTCAGGCAATTTTAGAGACAACTGTCAGAAAAAAGGTCCTCATTGAGTAAAAATAGATTACAAACAAGCAAGAAGTAATACATTTTTTGAAATTGCATTTTTGGAACAAAGCTTAAAATACATTCTCTTTTCCCTAATAAATTCTGGTAAGTTGGAACATCTTTTATTATTATCTCTATAATAAAACCGTAAGTCATGTGACTGTCATCAACAGTTCCGGAATGCCCGCTTCACTTTTTCATATGCCAGGCGGCCATTTTTATTCAAAATTATTTTTTCAAATAAAACCTCATAAATGTTACATTTTTAGAAAGATCGTTCAAAATAAATTAATATTTGACAGATGACTTACGTTCAATTATGTATATATTCTCCAATAACTTCAGTTGAAATTAGCTTCTCGCAGTTCAAATTGATGAAATGTTCCATGAAAGTAAACAAAAAAAAAAGATTCATTCGTCGTGAAGGTTTAAAATGTTAAACCATTAAACCATGGAGATAATCGTTCGTAAAGTAAGTTTTCCGTGAAAGATTTTTTGGAGCGCTGCCTGGTGTCAAAAAAATAATTCGTACCAGTGACACAATCAAAGTTTACCATAATTATGTGCTATACAACTCAACTTCATTCTTTATCTTTTCTTGATGCAAGCTGAATGTAAACAAATACAACTCATGTAATGATATTTAATGAATCAAATTTCGAAACAAATTGTCAGTTAATTTGGTATTTATGTATTATACGTGCAAGGAAGAGAGACCACTGAAAACGATTGTTAATCACCAATCATATTTACCATTATTAATGAACAGTCGCTTTCAAAACAGTAATTTAATATACATTTACAAAATACATAACATCATTAAGTACTTTTGTGTTATTTGGGCGCAAATCTCGCCAATAGATATTTAAAATCACCAATACCAGCTTTTATTTTTCGCGTGTGCAAATTAGAAACGATACTTTGATTTTGAAATCAAATGTTCTGATGGAACAGCTGTCGTAGACGCACCGAGGCACTATATTAACTAAAGATTTTCAATATAGAGAGAATTATAGGCGGTAATGTTGGCGTGGCGTATTTACAAGTTACTGATCTTAATAGTCAGTAGACATTAAGCAGAAATGCCAAAGTAAGGGAATTATGCAGTTATGAAAACTCCTGAACTATATCAAAATAGGAGAGCAGAGAAAAACAGAGTCGAACAGAGATCGGCATCTAGAAGGAAGTACGTGAATTTTAATCAGATTCTACGCCGCGGTTCAAAAGTGCTGACAGCAAATATGGTTTAAAAGGAATATGATTATCAAAACTGGCTTCCAAAAGTTCAATGTTTCACCAAACCATACTCGAAAATTACGTGTTATAATATGCACCCCGATTATGTCACATTATTCAAGACGTTTTAAATGAGAATAATGATAGATTTTCTAATCTGCCGTAATCAAGTCTACAGCCAAAGTTAGCGAGAAACAAACAAACAACCAAAAAAATATTGGCAACAATATGGTTCAGTGTAAATGTGGATATCATTAAAGACTTTCACAAAATAGACTTCATTGCACCAAATCGTATTAACTAAAATATGCCATTTGGCAATGGATCCAATTACGGAAAACTACTTAATATGTTTAAGAATCCCCTCATTAGCAAACATATTGCAACTGATGAGCAAACGGATATGAAGCATAAACGCTTAAGTTGGTTAAGCGGTTTTTGTCAAGAAAGATGAAATACATAACAGCAAAAAATATGCGAAATGCTACCATGATCGCAAAAGTTTTGGATTTGTCTATTAGAATCTTCCGGTTTGGCGAAGGATTACGGAAAAAAATAAATTATGAATAAAAGTAATGTGTTACAGTGCTTAACATACATTTAAGGGAGACCAAACTGGTCGCCAGTGGCGGCTAGTTATTATTAATAGCAGCCCAAAAACATTTTTTTTTTTTTTTAAATTCATGAAAGTGCTGTAAATTGATGGTATCTACACCTCATCTGCAGCAGGACTAGTGTTGACCGTGGACTAGCCCGTGGTGAAAACTTTAATTTATTGCTTTTTAGTGGAAAAGAGGCTCACAAAGTATTGTCCACTTTATTAAGACATTTCTTTTATCTGCTGCAGGGGTCCATTATTCAATGTTTGAATTACTACAGTAGTCTACGAAAGAAGAAAGCAAAAAATACCTGTAAATGTTGTTTGGCCTTTTCAAATACACAATGCTTAAAATCCATAGACGTCTTACAAATACTTCCTCTATGTATTAAACCTTTCAGGTTTTTTTTTTTTTCGTTTGTAAATAAAAAGAAAAAGAACAGTTATCGGCTTAAGGACACGTTAAAAATTTTATCAGGAATTAAAAAATCTGACGTTTTTTTTAATATCAGAGAAAAATATAGTTTTTAGAAAATCGATAGGAGGGGTGCAAGCAAGGCTGAGCAATTCCTTGTCTTGCTTTAAGCCAAATATGATATCATAATCCGCATCCAAAAAGTTCTGACTTAGACGCGCCCCATATTTCAGAGCATAATTGAAACTCCATACGATATCACTAATCGAATTACTGTGCATTTGCAGCATTTTTTGTGATATATGCTAAGCAAGTCAAAAATATTGATAAAATATCTTTATTACTGCTAAATGTCTATAAATATCAGAATCCCCCTTGAAATATATATATATATATATATATGTATGTTTAATAAATTGATTGCGATTCTGGCTTTCTATGCAAAAATTCTAGTTGTAGTTTGCCGAGTTTCACCAATCCTCATGCTGTGCAACAACAGTCGCTATATCCCTATACGTCACAGCATGGTGTGGATTCATGGACAACTTCGTTTTGGGACTGTACTTTAAAATGAATGGGTTTGTTAGGTGTACAGTTACAAGTGACAGATAGAGCAGACTGCTGGAGAATTATGTTGTCCCAGTGTTAAGGCAAAGAGGCTGTTTCGCCACAAGATTCATGCAAGATAGTAACTGCTCATATGGCAAAACGTGTAAAGAATATGATTCAAGATAACTTCCCTAATGAACATGTCATCGCGTGTACTTTCCCGATTGCCTGGCCAGCAAGATCACCAGATCTGAACCCTTGTGACTTCTGGGTTTTCTCAGATTTCCCTCATTCCTACTCATATGTTGTGTGCAGCTATTAATAAGCTTTCAGCATATTGTTGATTGACAAAATATGAATATAGAGCACACCGGTGTGTAAATAAATAAAATATTCTGTTATTCTTTATTTCTTCAACTGTTATCTTTCTTATTATGTTGTTAAAGTGCGAAATTTTTACAAAAACCTTGGCTGCATGATCAATGTAACATATATTTGAAGTTTCGTTTAGTAGAACCGGACCTATGAACCTCTGACAAGGAAAGTCTCCATAAGTGCATACTCAGAAATTTTTGAAAAAATTACAGAATGTTCTTCTCAAGATATATATGTCTATAAAAAAATATGAAAATTTCGTTTATTTGGCAATTTATCACCGGGTGGCGATGGAATGAAATTAACCCTTTCAGGGGCAAAGTACTTATGTTTCTAAAATGTTGAAATCATTGAGTCACACTGGGATTTAACAACAAATTTATTTCCAAATAAGTAAAAGATTTTATTCACGTATATTATAAAAGTAAAATTTGATTCCAAAATTCCGGTGTCATTGTGGCATTTGGGAATTAAAATTAAGTGGGATATATTATATCCCACTGCTCTTCAAGGGGTTAAAAAAATATGCTTTTATGACAAATACTCTTTAAGGAAAAACTTTTTCATACTGAACTTGTTTATGCATGTTTTACTTGCATAATAAATAAATTTTTATAACTACAATTTGGTGTACACATTTATATGTATATATAATGGAATTTAACGATTGTATTTTACGATTAAAATAAAATTTAAATTGATTAAAATTGTTTCAAGTTCAAAAATAAGCCAGATTCTGAACATTGTCAATTCAAAAAAGTTTTTGTTGCTATGGAAATGACTTCTTCGATATAGAAATGTATAACGAATCCATTTGTCATCAGGCTTTTCCTTTTAAAATACAATTAAAAATTACTTGTACAACCGTTGAAGCCATTTAAATTAGAAAAAATCGTGGAATGGAGAATAAAACAATAGGCAAAATTTCATTTAGTCAGTAATAAATAGAGAAAAAAACGTGAGTGATTTATTTAATCTGATTTCAAAAAATATTTTAAATTAATATTAATGCAAACGTACAGAGAGTTGAAAATGTTGAATGCAAACGATTCTGATATTTTTTTTAAGCCTATGACAATTTAAAAAAAATCTCATAGACAGGTCTCATGACAAGTATTTCTTCAAACTCTTCGCTTACTTTAATATGCCTTTCAGATTCATATATTTTTTAAACTTCGATTGTTAATTAAAAGTGAAAATAAACATACAGATTCAATAATACACATAAATGTCAGCTTCGCTATAACATAAAATAGATATGTGCAGCTTCCAAAACATAGAACATATTTTTTCAGTGGTAAAACTAAATAACTACAACAACAAGCAGCTTGTATATGTTAAACGATGAAATATTTATTATTTTTTGTATAAGTTTAAATTCATTAAATATTGCGCATTCGGATAATCATTTTACAAGCAATTTAAAATGCCTTAAAATCATTTGTGTTTGGCGAAGGAAAAATGTTGCTAGCCAAATTGTGTGTTTTTTTGCCAAATACTCGAAAGTATATTTTATTTTTTTGCAGATTTTCTACTGGGATTCCGCAGCTAAATTTCACTGTTTCTTTATTACATACAAGTGTAGCTTCATTAGCATTTTTTTCAAAATTTTCTGAGTATGCACTTTAAGGAGACCTTCCTTGTGAGTACCGTCAGATTAAATTTAACCACTCTACATGCAAGGATGCTAATAGTTACAGATTGTAAGCAATCAAATTATGACATTACTGTGAGGGTTTTCTAAAAACTACTGAGAATCATATGGCTTATTACTGAAGAGATTTCCAGAGATTAGCATTACTGGTTAAAAACCGTAATGATTACTGCAAATTTGTGACTGGTAGCATCTCTGTATATGGAATGGCAGAGTGTTATACTTAATTGAGAAAGAAAAAAAAAAGTTGATGACTGAGCTATAATAGCAAGCTGTAGCAATTAAGGAATGACATGCCATTGATGCAATATCATAATTCAGATCAGCTAAATTGTAGTAAAACAGTCATACGTAAAATTAATCTTGGTAACCCAACAATTTTCAATAAAGTTTTTAATATTCATTTGAAAATCAGAATTTTAATTAAGTTTAAGGATATCCCATTACCCCGTGTGGAAGGATTTCAGAGCAATGAAACACTCTTTGTAACAAGCAATTTAATATAAAGAAAATTTTTAATAAAACTGTTTTCAAAATGAATAAAAAATCCCTTTTCTGAAGGAGTACAGGATTAATAGCTTGCTTGAATCAGTAATTAGAAGATTTAGAATAATATAATCTTAATGCAAAATAATGAGTTTTATCCCTGTTGCAAAAACATTAAAGCTTATCTTGAAAAAACACAAATTGTGCATCACGTATTTAAGCATGAATATGTAAAGTTATAAAACCAAAAAGTATTTTTATCAAAGTCACAGAAATAATAATAAAGGCATTATACCAACGCTAAGCAAAAAATCTAAAAAGTGTTTGCAATGCCATCTGCAATAAGTCAAGGAAAAAAAATTCCACATTAAATGAAATAGAATTGTTATGGACCTGATCTTGATGTTTGCAACAGTTCGCTATTGCAAAGTGTGAAATGGCTGACATATGTAACAGCTAAATTGTAAAAGGACAATCAAGTTTATAAAAAGATTGTAACAAATAAAATGCTAAAAATCAGAAAACACATTTAAAACTTTAACAAGAAACATGTTACATTTATTAACTTATATTGCTTACACTGTTACAGATGTAAAGTTAAATATTTACAAAAATACTTTATACAAAAAAGCTTAAAATTTACAGCAACAAATTGACTTAAAAATTAACTTTAAAAAATATATAATTTTAGTTTCCATTGTAAAAGAATTAGAAAATACCTTTTGAACACTTATTTCATAAGATAAATTTGTTCTTAGTAGAAATTTATTTATTTATTTTAATTGGACATTATTTAGTCAGTTAACGTCAAATTTAAAAACTACATGCACATAAAATATTCAATACAAAAATACATCACAAACATTTGAATATCAGATAAAAGCTCATATTTTTTTTTTAAAATATTGAATATTTTATCACACATAATTCTGTATTTTACAACCATTTATTAAAAAAAGTAAGTACTTTCCAAACAATTTAAAAAATATATATTTGTTATTCTAAGTATAATAAAAATATTGATAGTTTTAATGATATCTATGCTAAAATTTATGTATATATACAAATTAAATAAAAATAGATACATTTTATCTAAGGGCACAAAAGGTTTGAACTTTACAATATTAAAGATTGAGCTAATATTGTAACAAATGAAAGAATTTGGTATGAGGCGATGAAAAAATTAAAATATGAAAATTAATGAAGAATTAGTTCATAGCAAAGGTATGAGAAAAAGAATTATGGAATCGTTAAAATGAAATTATTTAAGTTAGGCAAAGATCAGGAAATTATTTATAGCTTCTTTTTTTTTTTAACAATGCATTTTAATGAACAGGAGAAACCTCCCTCACTCCAACAAAAGAAATTGCATACCTGGCACTATTTAACCATAAAAACACAAAAGTTTTAAGATAAAACAATATTATAAGAAAAATGTTAAATCTAAACAATAAATACTTTTCTATAGTAATTTATAACAAAAACAAATACATAGTGGGATATTCTGGTAAACATACACATATAAATATATATAACTACATGATAAATTATAACAAGTTATTAAGGCACACAAATATAAATATTTTGATGATTTTTGTATTAATTTTAAAATTTTGAAACAAACAACAATGATATATAATTTTCTATTTTAAAACAACTATCTAAAAGAAATCATGTTGCACCATTTAAAAACATTTTTAATTTTTTGTATCAAAAATTCACCGATTCTAAACATTTTGATTTTTATTTCTTCACAGAAAGAAAAAGGATTAATGAACCAGCATTAAATCAGATCCATTCAAGAATTCTCTAAAGCTATTTTTAGAAATTTAATAAAATAGTAGCAGATAACATATCAGATCTGTCATACATGCATTACACACCGATTTCATGTTTAACATAAGCAATGTAATTTCATAGGTGCCAAATTCCATACACTGAATTTCTTGCTTTTTTTCTTTTCTCCTATTTTGAAACATCTATTAATATTGAAAACATGTATATATGCAGTAGAGATATATACATGTTTTATATTCTATAAAGCATGTACATATTCATATACAAATATCTCTATGTAAATAAAAAATATTTGTAAATCTAATTATTAATGCCAAAGATAAATTATTGGTTATTACTAGTTAAGTTGATTTTACTCTATCAAACAGCAAATATATGATGTGTCACAATCTTATATTTGAAAATTTAAAAATAGACAATTAAGGTTAGAACAACAGCTTTTATAACAGCTATATATATATTATATATGTATATTTTATATACAGCTTTTATAAAACAATAAGAAATAAATAATTGGAATTACTGCAAGAATTTATTGATATAAAGAAAACCACAAAATAAAATTTGTGAAAACAAGATTCTATTTGATGTATGTTGCTATTATAATTATTATTATTTCAATACCATTATGCATATCATTTAATGCATGTGGAAGAAAGTTATAATAAAAAATAAATATATCCTATAAAAGAACAACTTATGCTAAACTTACACATCTAAGTCACAGGTATTTCATTTGGTCCCAACAATAATAAATAATTCATTCACATAACAATAAATTATCCAAAGTAACAAAATATATTGGTTAATTTCTAATAGAAAACGAGAAACAAACCACCTTCACAGAAGCCATAATTTACAATTGTATTAAAAGATCTTGGGTGAATGCACATGCCAAATTTGGAAATAAAAATCAGACTTGGAATATTGGCACCAATGAAGAGTCATTAATTTCCACCAACATAAAAAAAGACAATATCAAAATGGAGGATTTTTAACTTGCTTTTAGCATAAAACAGGAATGTTTAATAAATTAAAAATACTGCTATCAAAAATAGAGATTAGATAAGAGCACTTCGTTTAAGTATCTTGGGTAAAATGTTACGATTTAACCAAATTAAAAGTTAGGAAATTAGGAATGTAATATATATGAGCATATATTTTGGCATAACACACTACATGTGCTTAAAGAAGCATCATTAAAGCTCTTTAAGTCATGTAGCCTCTTTCCCAGTTGCGGGGTATTACTTGTCTTTGTTTTAAGTTTCGGTGGAACGTGACTGATAAGGGAACAGTCCCATCTTGAGACTGTCCTTCAACAGGTAGATCTAGCAATGTTTTCTCCTCTTCAGCTCCAGCAGCTCTGCTGATGTATCCGCTTGTCTCATCAATAGAAAAACGCACCCTTGAAGCACTAGTACTTCCAGAGCTCTCATCACTCGGTGTTCCCAATCCATCGGTAGGCGTTGTTCTTGAAGGAGAGCTAGAATTTGAAAAAGCAGTCCAATGTTTGGGCGATGTTCTACCCAAGGCACTTTTCTTAGGCAACGGTGGTAGACGACTATTATGACCCTGAATGTCAAGTGTAGAAGGACGATCAGGAGGTCGTTCCTGACTTTTCCTTCGATATGTGGGAAGATTGGAAGAAGAAGAATAGTTAAGTAAAGGAGACGTAGTCGTAACTTCTGAATCAATATGATCAGCTTCATCACTATGAAAGGAAGGATTAATAATAGAAGATGAATTGGATGCATTTGACACATTAGAAGGAGTACGCCGATGGCTATATTTTCCTCTACTGTGCAGCTGTGATTGTATCACGGAGATATCATTAGATGAAATTTGAGAACCGGGATTATCATAGGCATAAGCCCCCTGAAGACAGGACCATCCTGGATATACCTTTTCTTCAGGAGACCTTGGACTTTTATCACGTTTGTGAGATAAGTCTGAATAGAAGTCTAAATTTGAGCTAAAATTATCACTTTCACAACTAGTATTAGAAAGTTTTCGTGATGAAGTTGGCAACTGAGAAGTACCAGTATTGAAGTTATTCCACTGTGAATCACAGTATTTTACTTGATAAGCACCATCTAAATTGAGACTAGGTCGACAACGATGAGTTTGGCCATGGTAAGTATTATGCTGGTAACCTGATGATGTTGAAAATTCATAATCAGATCCTAAGAAAGGTAGCCCTGCAAAAATAAAAATTCAGATTAAATATATTGTAATATTAAATATTCTTAAATGAAGGCGATATTTTTTCACAACTCCATTAGTTTCAAAATGATTGCAAAAAGAAACATTTTTTCTAATAAAATGGTGCATACATTCCCACAACTGTTTTGTTAAAAGTAATCTATTTAATAATAAGTAATATATTTTTTTTTTTATAAAGGAAATTGACAAAAACTTTAATTGAAAATTCCTCCTTTCAAAATATAATGGCTGTTTATCTAGCTGTTGTCAATTAAAAAAAAAATGTGATAAATTTCAATTTGTAGCTAACTTTTTTCTTAACATAACCTAGAAATTTGAAGCAACATTAGATAACAGTAAAAGACGGAAGGTATTGAAAATGATTTTACCTGTCTCTTTTGGCAACCACTTTTCATCATCATCAACATCATCAGCCCATGAACTTGGAGAACGTGGATGGAGTGAAGAATACTTTGCATTTCTAATATCAAAACCAGCAGCAACTGATGCAAGAATGGCACTCATATTTCCCACTACGGAACCTAAAAACCTACGTGTTAGTGATGACCGCTTACTGCTTGCAGAGATCTCACCATTTCCAACATGGTGATTATATAATTTGGCAGATGTTTCAGAATCTAAGGCTAGAAAATATTGAATCAATATAAGGCCTAAAGCATTTTGAAAAAAATGTACTCATTTTTTTAAAAAGGTTACATTTTCTTTTAGCTAATTATTATATTTTAAAAATTAATTTATTGGATCCACACAGCTAAACTTTTAAAATGTATAACTTATTTTGAATACAAGGAGTAAAATAAAATATTTTTATAAAAAAAATTTATAAAATTAAATGTTTCATTATTTAGATTAATTAATAAATTGAAAGCACAAACATGATCCAAAACTTTCATGCCTCACATATAAAAAATCATTTGGCAATAAATTCCTCTTACAGACATGTAATGACAACATTTAATGAATAAATTAGTAAGTGAAGAACTAGTTAGTAAAATTGTGCTTGATTTTTTTTATCTTTTTTTAACTGTACTAAATGCAGTGGTGTGCTAGTTTGTTAAAATGTTTAAAGTTTAGTATCATTCTGCGATTAAATTTTTGATTAAACAGGCTGTCAATCCATATGAAACAAAACAATGCTTGGAGTCATACTTAATAATGATTTGTCTTCTGCCTATTCTGCAGTGAAAGAATAGACAAAGCAATTAAGCATGGACTGAGAATTTATAGAAGATGATCCTTGTAAAAATCAAATAATTAGTAGCATTGACATCTGCTGATGAAAAACACTGCATATGACATCATTTAAATCTGCATAATTTAAATCTCTGCTAAATCTAATTTTAAGTCTGCATATATTTAAATCTGCATAAAAACTATATTGATAAAAATAAATTTTTAAAAAACTATGTTTTCATATTATAGAATATTCAGGTAAAGACATTAGACCTATGTATGTACTCTTAGCAATAAGGCTGAGAACGAGAAGCAAGCGAGACCACCTAGCCAGACATTTTAATGATGGAAATTTATAACCCCCAGTCCCTGAATTTCTTTACTCCACAATGGAAGGGACAGGTTTAGAATTTAGATATGTACATTTATGGCCCCTCAATAAAAACTCAAACGTAATGAAAAGGGCACTGCATCATCATCATCATAGCAGGTGAACATCAGCTCCATGTATAAGACTAAACCAATCAAAGTATAGTCTCTTGTTTAAGACTTTTTCCAATGAAAATTCACTGAAGTCAGCATGCTTTACACGAGGGCAGTACTCTAGTGGGTACCAAAGTGAATGAAACATCACCCTTTTGGGGGTCTTTAAGGCTCCACCTCTTCTGTTGTTCTCAAGAGAATTTTTTCGCTCAAAAACTTGGTCATTACATCATTACATGTTTCAACATTTCTATTCTGTTGAGTATGACAAAAAATGTCTTGTTGATTTTACAACTAAAATGCTGTGATTGAGAGTGTGAATAAAAATGTTCTACGATTAAAATTGCAAAGCAGTGATGCTTATAATATCATCATTTAAAAAGATTTGAAGCTGAAGGCTTCCAATATGAGTAGTATAAATTACATTTACAATGTAATTAAAATTCTACGATTTTATAAGTGGTGTCACCAATCTTGCACATCTACTCCAAACGATAGTTGACAAACCCCGAAATGTAGAGTATAATCTTCTGTAAACAATATGTTTGCTATTCATATTAGGGTTCCTCAGCAGTCAGAAGTGAACTGTATTAAATTAAATTTAAATAAATATGGGTGTTAATTATGTATTAAATTTAAATATAAAGATGTTTTCTTTGAAAGCTTGTACAAGCTTAATTTTTTTTAATGTAAATATTTTAAATAAAATTTCTTGTTAAATTTTTAATTCCTTCTCTGTATTATTTTAATATGTACGAGTAATTTATTCATTTAATTTTTGCATGGAGATTTAGAGGTATATTATTTATCTAAATATCCCTGATTTATTTTGCAGGTATTAAGCTGAAGTTTATTTTTAATATTCCTAGATAATTGTTTATTCCAAATTCTAGTTTTAATTTATTCCAAACAGTTGAGAGAGTATGAAAAATATTCACAATGTGAATGTCAATTCATTCCCCATTTTAATTAGAGTAATTGTCATTTTAAATTTATGTCCTTTAATTTTATTACTTCTAATTATTTCTTTGAACCAGGAATTTGTACGATCTTTATTTTTATCACTAATGCAATCTGTAATAGACAAAACCACGGTAATAATGGCGGCTTACCCTTTTCCCCCACTTTATATGTTTGGGTTGTTCGATGTTAAGTAGTAACTGGCAGGGGTGCAGAAAATGTTTTTACTCCCAACATTTCCCCCAATCCATATGAAAATTTCCCCAAAATGTTATGATATGTTCTAGGCTTACATAGGCTTCTGTATTACCGTAGGTATAGTAAATTTTGCAACATAGAAGTCGCATCTTTAAAAACCTATAGACTGAATTTGTAACATGTCTAGTTATTGGAAAGGTAAATTAAGTTAATGCAATGTAAGTTTTAATCTAATTCTTATGCCTAATATTTATTAATAAAGGCACAGTTTTAACCAACAAATACAATGTTTTTGATTACCTTTTTTGATAAATTGTCAATTATTGAGAAACTGCAATCTTCCACTCTCTTTGTGGGCGTTATCAATCATTTTTGATGTTTTCTAGATCTTGAGTCTGTTTCTTGAAGAAAATCTAGTAAAATGATAAGTTCCACCATGAAAATGTCTGTTTAAGGATGCTTTTAATAGTTCCGTAGCTTTATGCACTGGTGGTCATTCCATGATATAAACACTTCATGAAAGTGATTATCAGATTTTAGGGTTCTGTTATAAATGTGTTTTCCAATAATAGAGCCAACAGATTCACAAACACAATCACTAAATTTTCGAGCAGTTTTCAAGGAGCTAAAGTATTTCTGGTACCGATGTCTTGATCTAGAAGTGATGGTTTCTTTTCAGAATTTAGGATTATTTTATTAAATTAAGTTTTTAAAAAAATAATTTTCTTCAAAGTTGTCCATAGATTAAAAATATTTTTCTCATTATTAAATTTAAATTATTTTCTATTTTTGTTCACCTATTCAGTGAGAGCTTGTAGTGAGTTTTCCCACCAATGGTGATGTGAGATCTTCTTGATTTGATTCTCTTTCTAAAGTTTTCTCTTTCTTGATTTTTTATTTGTCAGAAAATTATATCTTTTAAAATTGTTTTCTAAGGTTATTCATTAGAAAAGAACCTAGAAATTTCGAATATTGCAATTGCATAATTACTCCGGAACATCGGCGTTTTTCTACTCCAAAAATAAATTTTGACTCTTTTGTCCCATGTATAAAGTTGATCCCCCCCCTCCCCCCCTTTGAAGCAGATTATTTCTTGACTTATACATGAGTATATACGGTACATATTATTCTCAGATCGATTTTGTGAAAGTCGCCATATGGATCTTTTTATTTGTAGGGAAACATTTTTCTATCTCGGGGAATTATGTAATTCATTGTTAAAATTGAAATCAATTGTATATTTTTCCAAAAAATTTCCCCAGATGACTAAAATTTCCCCCAATCCTAGATCGCCGGATCGGACATATTCTGCACCCCTGGTAACTGGTTATTTTTATAACTTGCCTAGAACTTCCCAGCAACATTAGAAAATATTACTCTTATGTAAGAAGATATATTGAATGTTAGATTAACATTGAAGGAGAAAGCAGCAAAATCAGATTTATTTAAACATGTTACATGAACACCTTCCCATGAATAAAGACCCTGCAAGATGGGTTCCCTGATTTTTTTTTGTTTTTCAGCAATTAAGAAGAAAACATAGTTTAAAACATGGAAGAAAAAGTTAATAAATACAACTTTTTTAAAAATAAGTATTTATCAGATAAATTTATACTAACAGCAATTTGTCAATGCAGCAGCATTCAAAACACCACCAAGTGATAATGGAATTTGAGATTTATCAAGGTTGGGAGCACTTTTTGACCACCGCTTGTTGCCATCGACAAGGAGCATCTGACGAGAATGATACCTCTCCTTCTGATGCACTGTGCTTGGCCCCCAAGTTTTACCTTTTAAACCATCTGTCTGCACTACAATGAGATAAAAAGAATTATCACATTATTTAGAAAAAAAAAAAAGAAATATTTGTAATGTTTATTAGCTATAAAAATTATACTGGAAAAAAGTAATTAAAACTAAAAAAAAAAAAAAAAATCTGTCTTATTGGTGGATTCTATTTATGTACCAGAGTGGTTGAAGTTAAAATATATTTTTAAAATTTTGAAAATAGCTTCATGCTGAATACTTTATATTTATAGCTCACATATATACAATCATACCATATACTTACTTACATCCATTAACTTTCAATACATAGATAGAATAGATATAACAAGACATTTTATCCCCCCACAAACAAAGAAGAATCTTCTACCAACTAAAACTTAATGTGATAAATATTAGGTTGATGCAAAAGTTTGTAACATTTTATTTTCATTTGAGATGAATAGTTTGCAGAAATAAAATAGAAACAGGTTCTTCAACACAATAGAACAATAGATTTCTCCATGATTAGAGTGCTCTTATCATAATACAAGATTTTTCCAGCAATTGAAAGCAATAAGCAAATCTGTCACTTAAACATGCAAACACAATATGTGATCCTTAAATTGAAGAAATAATTATTAGTGGAAATCAGATTTTTGTGGGAAAATGAAATGACAAATTGCATTTTACATAATGTAAATAGGGCTGTCCGTGTCCAACCTGCAGTCCCTGGGTCACCACATGCATCCTACTGCAATAATGAGTGTTCCACAGTAGAATATCGAAAATGTCCTTAGAATATTGATATTTTAAGGTAGTTTTCAAGATAATGCTTAAATTTATTGTTGAAATACTTCTTTAATGCACTTTCAGTTAGTGATGGGCGATGTCAATATTTTTTTTTTATCAATTTAATCGATATACTATGGCCAACTCGATTATATTAATACTATAAAATTTTTTTATCAATGTCTCTAGTCAATAAATTGTTATGCTTAACCGACAATAAATCAGATTTTATGAAAAATTGCCATAAAAGAATTAAGATTTGTTTTGCTATTAAGACTACTTTCGCTGTAATATGACTAATTTTGCATTGGGGGAAAATGTTATACTTTAAACATATATGTACCTTGGACCTACACAGTTTTTAGCTCTATCAGATTTGTATAAAACTAATCTATGTAGTTTTGAGATATGCGACTAGATGTTACTTAGCAGTTGGTCTTTTCAATGTAGTCAGCACATGTTGCAGATAATTATATTATCTTTCTCATTATAGAATTATATTATATTTCTATATATAATTTACAATTATATTTTATTAATTTATTAACATGAATTTCAAATCATGTTAAACCTAACTAGAAAATGGTGAGAAGTCATTAGTTTTCAAGTGTTGTACCCTGAACCTAGCAATAGTGTTGTTATTTTGAATATTTGAAAGTCTTATCAATTGTACAACACAATTATTCTTTTAAAACACACATATTATTTTTTTGAAAAGCCAACAAATGAAAATGTTATTCCAGGAAAGCCTGTCCTCATATCATTAATGGAAGGAATTCAACTCTATATATGTATACCACTCATGTATAGAAAATATGCATAGATGATGACAATGGTAAAGAAGAGATTATTGTTGTGACCGTGAAATGTTTTAATAGCACTGGAATATTATTCATACTTGGGGAAAATTATGCGTTTCTCAATCAGTCGTTAAGAAATCATTAGCATTTTACCAAAACCTAGTCTTACTGAAAGAGATAGAAGAATTTATGTTTTCCCTGGTATAGTTCAGATTTTGAAAAATAACCGTAACTTTTTTATGCAACTGTTTTTTGGTGATTTTCACTGTAATAAAACAAACATGTATAAAAAATGCATAAAAAAATACAATAAAACAGTTAAAACGCAATTGATGTCTATTGTGGTTGGAATTATTCTCCCCCCCCCCCCTCCTCCCTCTAATTACACCTTCTGTTTTGTATTACTTTAAAACAACTTTAACAACAGATTTGTCATAGTTGGCTATTTAAATATATTTTTAATCTTCTTTTTTCAAATATTATAAAAAAAAATTATTATTATTATTTTTTTATTTTTTTTCACAGAAAAATGATGTATGGTCGAAGTACAACATGCCTAGGGCCATTCTAAGATAACTTTTTTTTTAATTACAAGAAAAAGTATGATAGAATTAATATCATAATTCAAGAAAATTATGAGGAAAGCAGAATATCATAAATCCCAGTAGCAGAAAATTCTCCAAGTGTCTGCGAAGAATATTTCAGGGGCAGAAAATAATTGGCAGGTAAAATATGTTACAATTCAGGATTGGCCGGTTTTTGACAGTTTAAACTGTCATATCAAAAACTATCTATCTAACACCTTGTCAAAAACCTCTACATTCATATGTAAAATTTTACATTAAATGTCACACATATTATATAAAATAGTACAACATTACATGTAATGTTTAAAAAGTCTATTACTGTATATCATAATTAATATCTAGAAAAATATTAATGTTACATGCCATTTTTTAACTTAGTTAAATTTGTATTTAAAAATTTGATGGATAAAACTGTGCTCACATGAGCTGCAAATTTTTTCGCTTACTTAAAATATTTTAAATGTCCTGGTAAAAATAATAACATTGACAATATTAGGAGGCCATGAAATAATACATATCAGTAGTGTTTCCCCCAGAATAAAAAAGGACAGAGTGCAAATTTCGCGATATTTTACTGCAGCCATTTGACAAATTTCATATTTTACGCGTCTGATTGGTGAATTTTACTATTACACCTGCGACAGATTGGCGAAATTCACAATTTTGTCCGTTACTTTTTAAAAATTCAAATTGCTTGATTGCCACCACTTTTTTGAACTAGAAGTATTCATCTTATTTAAGAGGCAGATTTTATAAGAGTCAGGCAGGTCATTATACACACCATTTTTGATTTTGCCAAAATTTTTATGGTGGTTTCTTCTAATGATTTTAGAAAACACCTATATATTTTTTTTTCACAAAAAATTTTTTTGTGACCCACAAAAATTCCTAAAGTGGGTCGTGACTCAGTATTTTTCTCGAATCGACATCTTTCTGTATTCAATTATCTCAGTGCATTGAGCATCGACCAAAGTAATTCTTGTGTTTACAATATGACCTTTAGTAGCTAAATTGAATTATTTTGTAAATTTCATGGCTGACCTTCAGTGCAACCTGGCAGTGTTCGCCAAACTTTGTCACGGAAAATGAAAAAGCGCCATATGTGAGACCTCATGGACCCATGCACCGAGGATCAGCCACAGTTTTGGGGTTTAACTTGTGTAGTACTACTCAGTATTAACTTAATTAGCTCATTTGTTGCATGGATCACCCTCAGTGCTGCTGAGAAATAGCTACTTTTGTATCTAACAAAACCAAAAAAAGTCCTTTTGGTGACCCTGTATTTCAGTGCACTGAGGGTCAATGTGGAACTTGATAATTGTATTTCATAGTACGAGTCCTGTCTTTTAACAGACAATTGACAGAACTTTGGCTAATGGATATGTCAACACATAAGGCTTACTTCAAAACATTGTGGAAATGGAAAATATGGTAACAAAGCATACAAATTAGCTATATATTAGTCGTATAAACTATTCACTATATGTCATGTTTTTTTTTTATTTTATGTGTGACTAGTCAGTAGGCAACCATATCCTTTTTTTACAATGTTATAATTTTACTTGTAGCATAAGCAATAAAAAAATAACATTGTAATTCTTAGCAATCATATTCAGAGAAATAATTTTCCATGCAATGATGTACACCCTCAAACTGAAAAAAAAAAGATTCAAAAACAATGTTCATCATTTTGGTAAAACTTTTTTATTGGACACCTTAAAAAAAAAAGATTGTTACAAATACTATTTTATGTTTTTACCGCAATGGGAAAAATTGGATTTTACCCAAAACAAAATGTTTCTGAAGTTCAGCTTATTAGTAATAGAAGTCAATAAAACATTTCTACTGTTGAAGGTGTGATATGTGCATTCCACAGACACCGTATGGTCTATTTTGGCAGGCATCAAGAAGGTGTTGCACACCCTGATCATACAGTGCATCCTGCTAAGAAAAAATAAAATGTTCGCATGGCATCATGGAAGGTATATTTACATTAGAATTTGATATTTCCATCTTTTCCAATGGATGGCATGTTATTTAGCAAGCACAGAATAATTGATGATGTGAACCATGGAACAGAAATAGCGTATGAGAACCATTCAGAAGAAACAGCTGATCCAAATTATCAGCCTCCAGTTGGTACTTTATATATAAATGAGGCAGAGATAGATCAACGTAAACAACAAATGCACACCTTTACTGAAACTGCAGCTCCTGACATGAGTCCTCTAAAATTCTAAATACAGTCACATAACTTTCAAAATCAAGTATCTATTATGCTAAATGTAAATACAAAGAAGCCAAAAATAACTTCAAAAAGAAGTTTTGTGAAAACTTTGCACCAGAGCAAGAGAAAGAATTGGATAAAATGCCATCTTCATCTCCATCCTCAGAGTCCGAAAGCGACGTACTAGAATTACTTCAGCATATTGTACGAGCCTATGAAAGTGCAGTAAATAGCAAATCAAAAATTTTAATCTTGAGTGTTTTATCTCCAAACGTGATACTATGCATTTTTTCGAATGTACCAAGTATGAAGTTGACAAAACATGGAAATAAAGATCTACATATGGCCCAGGAGCTTTTGAAGTCCCTGAAAAAAACAACCAGGAAGAAACTGGACATCCATAAGTGTGAACATTTTCTTCATATCTATTTGAATCAGGCACAATTCAAGATGTAGCATATGGTGCAAGTACATTAGTCATTAGAGTATGACAGCAGACAGAAGCAGATTGTACCTCGGGCCATCCTTACTACATTGAAAACCCACACTATTTTACAATACCATTAATTCTGTTCGGCAGTTAATTATACATCTTTATCAATAAGTTCCCTTTTACATATCCTCAATGTTTTAAAGCCTAGTCAACGACACAATATTGCAGGAATGGTCAACACCACCGTGGAAGGCTTAAATGGATTCCAAGTGCTGCAAACAATTATAAATGAATGTGCTGCTGATTTTAAAAAAAAAAACTGAATGCTATGCTTCAGAAAGCTCAGCGCTATTTGAAACACGGATATTCTCTCCACTGTTCAGAGAATAGCCAATGCACTTCGCATTGCACAGTATTTGCTTTTTCCTATGCCTATGATAACTACTTCAAGTCCTTGTGTGAATATGAGCATAGTGAAATTTGTGATGAATGCTGTGATGTGTTTCAACAACTTGATTCAACTTCAAAAATTATGTTCTCTGTTGAAGATACTTCTAAGAAAAACAAGACGGTTTATGATGCCAATCTTGGACAGAATTATGTGATGAACTGGATGAGGCACATATTACGTGGCGTGCAGCAGAATACATCTATGACAACCAGCATAAATAAACAACACCATGAGATTCTGGCTGAAAGATTGGGCACAAAAAGTAATACCAACAAAATATCGAGAAGCACAAAAGGATTATTTTGGGAAACGGGTTATGTCACTCCTCTCCACATTGATGTTTTATTCACACAAGGAAGAAAACTGTGAGACACTCAAGGAAGAAGTTTATTTTACTTGTCTTTTCAGGTGTGATTAAGACACATTGAACATTGCTGAACATGTTCTTGCAAAGTTTCATTCAGATCATCGCAACCTGTATTAAAAATTGGATAATGCTGGTTGCTATGGTGGTAATGGTTGCGCTGTATTTACTCTGTAAAGAATTATAAAAGAACAGAGAATTCCAGTACAAATTGGCAGTTATGTGGTAGCGCAGCTGTACACAGAAACAGCAGAGAATGGTGCATTGGTTATTTTGAAAATAGGCCTATTTTGATTTCAAGATATGCTTGGTGAATTAAAAAAAATGTTTTGATTTAGGTGATGGTGTTGAAATAAAAGATGATCAGATCCATGTGAATTATATGGAGCGCAGTTGAAGCAAAGGAAAAAACAATTTCCAGTGGCCTACAGCAACAGACAACAAAGATTGGGTTCATCAAAGCGACATCTTGAAATGCCTGGAACCACCAACCATTCAGGGAACCACTCATAGACTGTCATTTGTTTTCAGAGAAGATGAAATTTTGGAATGTCACAACTTTTTTAAAGAGTGGATTTTAGAAAATAAGAAATAAAAACTGCTATTTTATAGCTTTCTATCTTATTTTAGCTATTTGGAAACTTGCAAGTAGTTTTTATTTCCTACTTCAAACCTTACTGTACAGCTAATAGTATGCTTTGTCACCATATTTTCCATTTCCACGATGTCTTGAAGTAAGCCTTATGTGTTAGCATGGCCATTATCCAAAGTTCTGTCAATTGTCTGTTAAAAGACAGGTCTCATACTATGAAATACAATTATCAAGTTCCACATTGACCCTCAGTGCACTGAAATACAGGGTCACCAAAAGGACTTTTTTTGTTTTCATTAGATACAAAAGTAGCTATTTTTCGGCAGCACTGAAGAGAAGCCATACAACAAATGAGCTAATTAAGTTAATACTGAGTAGTACTACACAAGTTAAACCCCAAAACTGTGGCTGACCCTCAGTGCATGGGCCCATAAGGTTTCAGAAATGGCGCTTTTTCATTTTCCGTGACAAAGTTTGGCGAACACTGTCAGGTTGCACTGAATGTCAGCCATGAAATTTACAAAATAATTCAATTTAGCTACTAAAGGTCATGTTATAAACACAAGAATTATTTTGGCTGATGCTCAATGCACTGAGATAATCGAATACAGAAAAATGTCGATTCGAGAAAAATACTGGGTCGTAACCCGCTTTAGGAATTTTTGTAGGTCACAAAAAAAATTTTTGTGAAAAAAAAATATATAGGTCTCTTCTAAAATCATTAGAAGAAACCACCATAAAAATTTCGGCAAAATTAAAAATGGTGTGTATAATGACACCCCCATTTCTGCCTCATTCTTATAAAATCTGCCTCTTAATAACAGATTAAATAACAAGAGAATAAAGTCAATTATACCATTTTAAAAAAGTGTCGTGATAAAAATATCAGCTGAAGAATTCTGCGATTTTTCCCCACAACTGACTGACGAATTCTGCGATATTTTCCCGCGACCTACTTGTGAAATTCGCGGGTTGAATTATGCCAATGACAAATTTTTTTTAACCCAAAATGGGCAGGGCACATTTGCAGCTATAAAAAACGGACAGGGCCCGCTTTTCACTGATTTTCTCTTTTGAACTTGCCGGCGAGATGCACGCGCAGTATATAAGCAAAAGCAGTTGGCTCAGAAAGCAGGGATGTCGGAGAAAAAAAAATCGTATTAGCTTGCAACATCAGAGCAAAAATAATATATTATATTACTTTAAAATAAGTTGATTTGTTCTAATGAAGTAAGCAAAGTACATGTACGCATAATGAAAGCATTTGCTGGCTTAGGATTAACTTTTCATATTGTATTAATTTTATGACATAAAAGGTTCACTTGTAAATATGCAGAAAATATGAATAATAATGTATTTGAGAGTCTATTGAAGACAAAAATAATTTCTAAATAAGACAGTTTATTCAAGCAAAAGTATACTCACAGTTCACAGTAATATAGCATCTTGAAAAATGATTCATAACAGGTTTGTAGAAAAACATCTTAAACTTTTGAAGATAACACAACTCAAAATAAACTTGTAATAAGCTGCCAACTATTTCTTTTAACACTATACAAATAACTAATTCTCATGAAATTCAATTTACGATATCAAGCTTAACATATAGAAACCCTCAACGATACCATAAGAATACCGCAGATATCTTGATCAATAATCCATTTCAAGTATATCCTAACACATGCTTTCAGCTACTATTTATAATAGAATGATATCGGCTAATTACTAGAAACACCCCTTTCTCTCAAATATTCCACCGAAATTTGCATACCTTCACCTATTCGACATTTGATCTTCCAATCCAAACGTTTTACGTGTGCCGCCATCTAGTGTGTAGACGATGCACTAGGCCAAACATATGCTTGACGCTTATGGTGTAGTACGATGTTCGCTAAAGATGAACTTATGTTTGTGTTTCTGTATTTACCATTTAATAAGAGGATTATTAAAAAGCCTTTATTCATGAAAACAGTTAAAACCAACTTAAAAAGGGAAGTGCCAAAGGTAAGTAAAAACAATGTATTTATAAAATAAATCATATCTATTTAGTGTGTTTTAAACTTAATAAAGTTGAATTTTTACTGTTTATCAATAAATATGAGGAATGCTAAATGTGTATAAGTGATTATGAATGGTAGTTTTATGAAATACTTTAAAAAGTATTTGAATAAATATGTTGCTTGAGTCAATAAGACCAACATGTATTTAGAGACATGTGATTTTCGTATCATATTAGAAAGTCTGTGCTTGCAACGAATGATGCGATGGGCAATAAGCGTGTGCAGTAGGTCATCGTGCTCCTCTGTATGCGAGGCGATAGTGTGGCTGCGGCACCGTGCCCGCTGGCGAAGGAAAAAAAAATCTACGAGCCAAAGGAAGTTCCATGTAAAAAAATCTGCGACGTACGTCGCCTTTCTCGAACTTTCTGCTACCGGGTCATAAATAATTAGAAAATAGCTTTATATTTTATTACTTGCATATTTAAATTAAATGAAAAATCAAAATGTTAAAATAGAACTGAGATACATGGCCTTTCTCCAACTGTTTCACATCAGCTCTTGAAACATTGGAGATCTTCTTAAAGGTTTCAAGAAGTTTCTTCATTCACTGAAGGCCCATCAAAAATGGAAGCTAAAGACAATATAAAAGCCAATGCAGGAAACTGCAGCACCCCCTGGCAGAAAGAACAAGAACTAAAATGGTGGGGGAGGGGGCACAAACCAAGACGAATTCTCCAAGTTGTGTGAGGTTCAGACCCATAGAACCTGAGATATTGAGTAAAGAAATGTACACTATGCAGCACACAATACAGGAAATTGCAGTGCCCCTGGAGGAGAGAACAAGAACTTAAACTGTGGTGGTATTGGCGCTAAACAAACCAAGATGAATGGTCCAAATTGCGTGCGGATTGGAGCCATAGAATCTGAGATATTGAATAAAGAAGAAATGTACGCTATGCAGCAAAAAATACAGGAAATTGCAGCACCCCTAGCAGAGAGAAACAAAAATGAAATGGGGGTAGGAAATAAACCAAGTCAAATGGTCCAAGTTGTGTGAAGACCGGAATCTGACCAACAGAACTCTAAATAATTGAATAAAAAATAAATGTACACTAGAGGTCCTCTCAATAAGTATCGTTCATTTATACCTTCACATCGGCATCGCGGCCGATTAAGACAACATCAATTTACATAGAATCGTTCAATTTTATAATTTTTTTAAAATTGTCACTGCGTTGATACCGGTAGTAGTAGTATCGTTTATTTAGTCCAAGTGCTACACGACAAAAATAAGGTGAAAACTGCATATCGTGATACAGTTATACCGATTGATCAGTATCTACTCTATATTAATACAAAGCATATAAGAAGGGGAGGCATCGCGTAAAGTCCGGGGGGGGGGGGGGCAAGATGGCGGCTGTTATTCAAAATGGCATCATTTTCAGGAATTAAGTGCAATTTCGTTTCTATTCATTGTATAAAAGTATGTTTGACGGAAATTTCGATGTTTTTAGATAAAAAATATTATTTGAAAGACTTTACAATAATAATTCAAGAAAGAATTCAAGATGGCGGCTGTTATTCAAAATGGCGTCCTTTTCGGGAATTAGTGCAATTTCATTTCTATTCATTGTATAAAAGTATGTTTGATGGAAATTTCGATGTTTTTAGATAAAAAATATTATTTGAAAGACTTTACAGCACAGTCGAAAAGTATTTATGAATTCAATTTGCCTGTTTGTCTGTCTAGTTGTGCACTAACTCGAAAAAAATAACCGGATATCCAGATAATTAAAATATGGCATTGTAGTAGTATACCGTAACAAGTTTGGTATTCATTTTCAAACGTGCATCAATCATAGTTCATTTACAGGGGCAATCAAAAGTATTCCATTACATTATGGTCTGTAGATGAAAATCGCTTGCAATGTGTTTTAATGATGTTATACTCTTTGTAACATATTCAAATTAATATGCATCAGTGTGGTGCAGTACAAGATACTTACTGTAGAATATGCCATGGGCTCACAAAATAATACGGTCACAGGACTTTCAATAAGCACAATGCTGTCTATGCTCGTTTTTAATTATATAATGTGTTTTTGAACTTTGCTAGATATGAAAGGATTGCAAATTGTCATAAGAACATTTTATTAATAATTAACATTATATAAATAAACAATGTAGCGTGTATTTATATATATATTACAATGTAATTCTGATGACGAGGCACTACCCAAAATAAGATGTATTCAATATGGGGTTTTGACCCAAAATTCCATCACATGCTTCGTCATCAGAGTTACATTGTAATAAATAAATAAAGACACGCTACATTGTATATTTATATAAAATAAAATGTTCTTATGACAATTTACAATTCTTGCATATCTAGTAAAGTTCAAAAACACATTATATAATTAAAAACGCGCATAGACAGCATTGTGCTTATTGAAAGTCCTGTGACCGTATTATTTTGTGAGCCCCTGTAAATGAACAAAAACTGCTATGCACTGAATATTCTACAGTAAGCATCTTGTACTGCAGCGTACTGATGTATATTAATTTGAAAATGTTACAAAGAGTACATGATTAAAACACATTGCAACCGATTTTCGCAGGGTTGGGTTTTTGACGTCAAAAAGTGGTTTTTGACGTGACATGTCAAAAACCTGTCGAAAAGTGTCAAAAACTGTCGAAAAGTGTCAAGAACTGTCGAAAAGTGTCAAGAACCTTATACACATTCTTTTTTTTAGCAATCATTGATATTTTATATCATGTAAATAATTTTTATTTAGTCATAATTAAGTTGTAATAAAATTATATATCATAATTCAAATTATTTGTCAATTGCCATGCTAGGAAAAATAGCTAAAAATATTGAAATTACTATTAAATGCATTTTTCAGAGTACTTTTTATATCTTTATTACTATTAAGTATTCGGTTTATTATAAAAAATAATAATTAGCAATCTAATTTATGCTTAAAATAAATAAAAACTTGTGTAAAGCTAAAGTGGCCACTATTCAATGACTGATTATAAGTTACCTAAACTTTTAATGATTCTAAATGTTTGTTTTTGTTCATAAATATTAAATATAAACTACAATTGCAACACCAATGCTCTTTGAGTAATTAAAGGAATTATAATATGAAATCTATATAATTAAACGTTCTTTAAATCAATAACTTAATAGAAGATGGTTTGTTATTTTCAATATTTACACATTTTATTATGTTACTTTCAGTTTAATTATTTAGAACTATTTCTTTATGTTAAATTAAATTTTTATACATTATAAAATACCTTTTTTTAATTCAAAAGTTGGAGCATCATAGCTGAGATTTATTCCAACAGAGCGAAAAATGCTGGGACCAGGACTCAAACCTGGCTACTTTGGCTTCACGTGCCTACGCTCTTCCTAATGAGCTATCCCTTGATATACCGGTTGTCATAATTCACTCTTTGTTGGACATGGCTGGGAACTGCAGCGCTAATTTTATTCATCTAAGCTATAACCATAGCATTTTTACATGATGAATGTGATACAACATGGAACTCATGTATACCATGTAATTAGGTCATAATGAACAGACCCAGGTTCGAGTCCTAGTCTCGGCATTTTTTGCTCTGTTGGAATAAATCTCACCTATGGTACTCCAACCTTTGAATATGATTTACCTGGTTGAAAAAGACATTCCTCTGTTCATTAGTACCTTTTTGGGGGGACAAACATTAAAACAATATAAAAATAAGTATATTATTTATATGAAATTTTATACATTAAATTATACAAGTACCAGAATTTCCCCCATGTTTAATAAAGGGCAGGGTGCTGCTGGTGAGAAAAGGGCATTTTTTTATTCTTAAGGGTACTTTTTGGATTCTTGAGGGCACTTATTGCTAAAGGCATACTTTTGGTTTTTAAAGTCAACTTTTAATATTTAAAAGTCAGGGCACTCCTGTTAAGGCAACATTGAGTAATTTTTTACTGTGAAAGCAAATTTTTTAATACAAAAAGGAGAAAAGACACTTTTTTTACTGAGGAGCAAGAAGGGCGCTCTTTTGTAAATCAAAGGGTAGGCAGGGTGCAGCACCCTTCTGAAACTGCCTGGGGGAAACTCTGCAAGTACTATTTAATAGTTCTATTAGTTTATATTTTTAATGTAACAATACTTTTAATTATTTTTCTATTATAAATTTACAGCTTACAATTATTTTCTAATTAATTTGTTAAACCAAAATCATGTTTTGAATTTTCAGGGGTCGACACAGATTTTTTTTCTTGGGGCTCATTTTGTGAAAACTAAAAATTATTTTTGTTAAATTTAATTTGTGAACATTTTGTTATGAAAGATGAAATCCAACTGCTCAAATTCAAATCAAGCATTTAATGATAACTTCTTTAAGTCCTTCTGTTAAAGTTTTACCTTTCTTGTGAACTTGTTTTCTTTGTAAATTATACATTTTAAAATCTAACAAAGTAATGGAGAGTATGTTTTTATGGAATGGAATTTGTGAAGGGACCAATTTTATTAAGAGGAATTTTGTGAAGGGACCAATTTTATTAAGAGGAATTTTGTGAAGGGACAAATTTTATTAAGAGGAATTTTGTGAAGGGACCAATTTTATTAAGAGGAATTTTGTGAAGGGACCAATTTTATTAAGAAGAATTTTGTGAAGGGACAATTTTATTAAGAGGAATTTTGTGAAAGGACCTGATTTATGAAATCGATTTTTGTGAAGGGATTCTAGATAGGCCTTAACTTTTTTATGGATTGATCCCTGATTTTATACAGAGTATGTAGTTTTTAATGTCTTCTAAAACTGTCACAAAGTTTAGCCATTTATCTAGCACTAAAAATTATGAAAAATGGCTAATTGGATGTTGTAAAAATAATTTTAAGCAGTTTGTAGACTCAATTTTAGGTTTTTGACAGTTGTTGTCAAAAACTATGTCAAAAAGGGGTTTTGACATGACGGTTAAAACCGTGGTTAAAACCGGATAAAACCGTCACACTGTCAAAAACTTGCCAACCCTGGCATTTTCGTCTACAGATCATAATGTAACGGAGTACTTTTGATTGCCCCTGTAAACGAAATATGAATGATGCACAGTTAAAAATTAATACTGAACTTGTTACGGTATACTACAATACCATATTTTAATTATCTGGATATCCGGTTATTTTTTTTTCGAGTTAGTACACGACTAGACAGACAGACAGACAAACACGCAAACTGAATTTTATAAATACTTTTCGACTGTGCTGTAAAGTGTTATAAATATTTTTTATCTAAAAACATCGAAATTTCCATCAAACATCCTTTTAGAAACAAAATTGACGAATAGAATAAAAACGAAACGAAATTGCACTAATTCCCAAAAATGACGCCATTTTGAATAACAGCCGCCATCTTGAATTCCCCCGACTTCACGCGATGCCTCTCCTTCTTATATGTTTTGTATTAATATAGAGTAGATACTGACCAAACGGTATAACTGTATCATGATTTGCAGTTTTCTCCCTCCTAGCACCTGGACTATTTTTCTTTCAAATCGTTATTGTGGATCGATCTATCGATCCACAATGATGATGTGAAAGATAAAGTAAAATGATCAATCTATCCCCGTTAGTCCTAACGGGGATAGATCGATATTTCTTCAGCTAATTTCTTAGTAGAATATATATATATATATATATTTATTCTTTCAATTTTACTATTTTAGAGGCAGAACTGCTGTCAAATTTTGTATAAGGGCTTTTTTTTCCAGGTTAAATTGTTATTTTTTTAATTTACAGCCTAGTTACTTTTGTTATTAGTTTATGTTCTATTTTTCAAATGCCCCTCCCCCCGCCCCTTTAAAATCACAACTTTCTTAATTATGGTCCAATTTGAACAGGACCTTTTTTTCACATTCTTCCCAAGTCATTTTACAAACTAAACATTGATATAATTTTTGCAACACTTGGTGACCACTATTTATGAATAATAAACAAACTTTTAGGCTTTTTTACAGTTCAAATATTCCATCCTTGCTTTAGAACCATGTTACGCATTAGTTGTATCGCTCAAGTTTGTCTCCTCCCTTTCTCTTCTCCCCAATCGTAACTTTCTTAATTATGGTCCGATTTGAACAGGACTTTTTTTCACATTCTTCTCAAGTCATTTGGTTACCAACTAAATATTCTTTCTGCAACTTTTGGTGATTACTATTTATAAACAATAATCAAAATTTTTGGCTTTTCTACAGTTTAAACATTTTATCCTTGTGAGTTACGCAGGAGTCTCATTAGTTAAGTTTTATCTCCTCAAATCATAACTTTCTTAATTATGGTCCAATTTGAATGAGGCTTTGTTTCAATTTCTTCCCAAGTTATTTGGATACCAACTAAACATTGATAATATTTCTGTAACTCTTGGTAAAAACTATTTATGAACAATAATAAAAATTTTTGGCTTTTTCACAGTTCAAATATTTCATCCTTGCTTTAGAGCCACATTACTCAGGGTTCTCGTTAGTTAAGTTGTATCTCTCAAGTTTGTCTCCTCCCCCTCCTTAGAGATTAGAGTCCTATACAGTTCAGGTTTAACCCGACCCGAACTAGAAAATTCCATTTGAAGTCAACCCACAACTTGGCCAGAACCTGACAAAACAAATTTCATCGATCCGAACACGAGAAGATAATTTTCAACCTGCAGCTCAACATAACAAGAACGAGTAATTTTTTAAAACAACAAAAAAATTGTTGTTCTAGAACGAAATAACACAGAAATATATACCTCAAGATGAAATAATCATATAATAACCAAACATTTCAGCAAGCAGCAACTGATGAAAATATAATAATTGAAAAATAAACCTTTGTTTTTTTATCCCACTCATCCCCACACATTAGCGCTGGTACATTTTTTCCCATTTCAATGCAATACTTTAAATAACTATAAATTATTTTCACAAACTCACACACATTAAACACAACATATAATCAATGATTTTTTTTTCCCTCTCCAATGTATATTCCAATTAGAACTATTAGAACCAATTAGAGCTATTAAATCATATTTTATTTAATAGTATTTACATAAACACAAATAGAAAATATAAACACGTAATAATCCAGCACCTGACCAGCAATGACCTGTACCAGGAAGAAAAGATAGCTTGCTTATTCCTTGTTTTTAAGAATTCAGCTAATTTTACTCAAACACACAAAGGTAAAGTGCATGAAACTTGACTATACAAAATTCCCAGTTTACACCAATACTGAGTTTGAATGGGAATTTCAAAAAATTGCCAGCTATCGCTAAGTTAGTTATATTTTGCCAAGTAATGCCAAACTTGGCCAGAATTTGACGCTGGCAGATATGACTGTGTAGTTTTAAGCATATGAGATCAACAAAAGCTGATTACAACAGTTAAAGTAAGTGAGAAAAAAACGTTTCCCAAGCTCATAAATAAAAATTGATTATTTAAAAAAAAAAAAAAAAAAAAAAAAAAAAAAACCCCTAGAATGCCAAACAGCTATATCTCAGCCATTTTTTAAGATAAAGGCAAAACAAAAAATTATCCAGAACTCTAGTATCAAGGCCGAACACTTAAGAATAAAAACTTTTTGGATTTCTAATATTTTTGTATATTTTTTAGAATTTGAAATCTTTTAAGTGGCTGCCATTTTGAAACAAGATGGCCAATGAAGCTGGCCAACGAACTTTGTCAAGACCTTGGTAAATCCTGTACACATGTTCAGTCACATCTAATACCCCGTTCAGATCAGATATTTAAAATATCTCGGACAGCCGAACTCACTGAGGGAGTTCAAGAAACTCCCTCAGTGAGTTCGAACTTTCTATGGCTAGATACAGCTACTACCACTCACTCTCATTGGCTGTGGAAGCTCGCTTTAACTGATAGGCTAGAGAGGCTGGATTTAACTTATGCAAATGTGCACAATTTACATTTGTTTAGTTCTCAGACACAGGTACGTTCAATGAGTTATCTTAAGTGAGTTTTGCGGTGCGAACAGGTTCTGTAATTCCGGGATGTACCACCTCTAAAATGGCAGTCTAAAATATCTTAAATACCCAACCTGAATGGGATACAAATCAGTTCATAAATACGAGTGCTACCACATGAACATAAAAATGGGATATAAATAATATATACAAATCAATATTTGGTTTGATGGTGGTTTTGTGGTCTGGTGAGATGATCGGTCAAAATATACCATAATTTTCTGAATTACTTCCCTCCAAACGGCTGCAGTAAGTAGCTTCTTACTTTTGTTATGGAAGCTACCTAAAAGTATATATATCTGTCTACTGAATGGACAGAATAAACATATTTGATTTCTTAAAATCATGCAATAGTCCATAGTTTAAAATATTAACTAATAATTTATGTAAGAATATCGTACAGATGTACTTACATGCGTAAGCTCGAAGACGAGGTAGATTGGGTGAAGATGGTGGGCTATCAGGACTAGATGGATTATGCAAACCTTTTATGTTTCCTCTAACTGTTGAGCTTTGCTGTACTGTTATATTATGCCTGAAGTCTATTGAAACAAAAATGGCAAACATTTTGATAAACACAATAGTGGCTACTACATACTTTTCCAAGGTAACTTCATAAAAAAAAAATATTAAGAGAAAAATCATATTTAATGAAGGCATTTATCAGGTTCATTTGAACATTAGACATTTGTTTAGGTTTTTCAAACTGTTTTATTTATTTATTTTGCTTGTGTGCTTTTAACTAAACAAGTAATATATAATAAATTAAAATAAATAAATAAAGTTAATTCCTACTTAGGTCAACAAAGAAAAATTTTATTTTAGTTACTTTTTGTTAAATAATTACAATTAATATAAATATGTATATACATATGATAGAATCACAATATTAAGTGGCAATTAATTAAATTTAATTAATGAATTAATATTTGAAAAAAAAAACTGTATTAACATCAAGTGTCATCCACTACAAGTTTAAAAACATGTACTTGAACTTGAGTGGATGAATAAAAAGTATTTTATTAACGATTGAAAATTTTAACAAGATATATAAATATATATCGGGAGATTGTGAACTAATAGTAGGAATTGAAAAACAGGAGGAGGAGGGAAGTATCATTAAAATGGACAAAAAGAGAAAAATGCTAAGGAAAAAAAAAAAAAAAAAAAAACATGGGAATTTGATAAGACAAAATGAAGTAAATTACAGATCTATGAATTTTTAATGCTTGGGAAAAAAGTTTTCAAAATATTATCTATCTAAAGGCTATATCTAAAAGAAAGTACCAGTATACTTTCACTAGTAGAGAAATCAAGTCAAAGAAAGACCCACGACCTGGTATTTATTTGTGGGCTTCCCTTCATAGACTGTCACAAAAAATAAAAAAGGTTCAATGCCTTAGAATACATAATGTAAAATCCTGATTATAATAAATGAAGTTTAAAATTAAATGTAAGTGAAGTAACTTAACATAATATACAGTTCACCATTTCAATTTTAAAGGAAAATTTCAGCATTCAAAAAGTACGCAAAAAAAAAAAATCCATTATGACTATCGAAATTTTCATCAGAACTTAAAAACATGAAAACGAGAGGAGAGTATTTGTTCTCAGAGCTGTGAATTATAACACATAATCATTAACAAAAACAAAATACACACAGGAAATAAACATTTGATTGACTGAAAGAGACGAAATATCATTACTCTTCCTGTTTGAATACCTTGGATGTAAATATAACACGTGATCATTAAAAAAGTGAGAGATTTTACATAGACAAAACATTTGAAGAGTGAAACAGATTAGACGTCACCCCTCATATAGTTCTAAAACTGGAGTAGTTGTTAGTGCTAATAACACAAGAGTGCAAAGTATTCGAATGAATCATTCGATTCTGAAAAGTTCTCAGAAACCAAGGTTTTGATTTTTAAAAGATCTCTAATTGGCCCATCATTATTTCTCACCCCTGATTTTTAGCTAATGGCAGTGGAAAAGTTATTTTAGAGAACATATTTATTTTAAAACATTAAATATACATGGGATTTTCAGGACTAAGAACAGTCAAACAGAAAAAAAAAAGGGGGGAGGGGAAGATTTTTTTATTTTGCTTTTCCTCTCCTTCTGCATTTTTATATATTACCCCGTGGTGAGGGGGAACTTTCAGGGGGAAATTTTCAGATGACTAATATTTAACCTTACTGCAAAATAAAAAATAGGACAATTTTTTTTAAAATGCATATTAAAAATTTTAAATTAGGGACACAGAGGCAGAAGTGGAACTTTTGATTAAGAGGACAGTAATGACTCACTATTTGTTTATTCTTACTAGAAAGCATCAAATACAGCATTTTTTTTTTTTTAATACAGTTTTAAGGATTTTAAAATTTTGTGTGCTGGGGGTGGAAGGGGAAAGCATAAATTTTGGAGGAGGGGATTGTGATTTAGATTTACTTTATTGTTACTAGAGAGCTAAAAATAGGACAGAAGAATTTTTAAAGACTCTCAAGATTTTAAACTTTTTGTACTGGGGGAGATATACTTGGGAATGGAAAAGAAAATGAAAATTACTTAAAAGTGGATAGGTGAAGGGAAGCTTATAGTCGGGATTTTAAGGTATATGGGCATATAATATAAAAATAATATGGGCATATAATATAAATATATTTTCTGTCTTTTGCCTAATCCTACTTTAAAAGAATAAAATATTGATCACAATTGGTACAAGATCAAAACAATTTTTGAAATATCAACTTTAAGAAAATTGCGTACTAAATTTGGAGGCTCCCAAAATATGAAGCTACAGGGAAGTGGCCCAGTTGGCCTAGGCTTTAATGAGGCTCTACTTGTAGACAGTTACACATGTAACAGCTCAAGTTATTTCTCATTTATGCCAATTGAGTAGTTTTTTAGCAGATTCTTATGAATGAGTTAACTTTTCCACCAATGCCACATTAAGTTTCACTGGCAGATTAAGACATTTCGTGGGTAAATATAAATATATATATATATATAGGGAGAAAAGTAGTTTCTTTCTCCCCATATATATATATGGGGAGAAACTAATTCATGAGAGAGGACAGAAGTATTAAAATGAAAATAAAAACTTTCACAGTATTATTATAAAAACACTATAAATTTACAAGAGAATGTTTTGTGAAAGAATTTCTACAACAAAAAAAAAAAAAAAAAAAGCATTTGAATACTAATGATACAATTGATATTAATTATACATAACAGTAAAAATTTTAGTATAAAATTGCTCATAATCCAAATTGAAAATAGATTATACCTGAAGGCATACTAATTTGCTGACCCCCGTACTTTAGAAGTTTCAGCCTGCTCTTTTTAAATTTTCCTTTTCTTTTCTTTGGTGTAGGACGGTCTTGTTGCTGTTGTAAAATCATAATATTTAGTTCACGCTCCAAAAGGTCTATTTCTCTCTCATGAAGCTCTATTTCTCGCTTTTTTAATAGCTCTTCATGAACTTTTTGCTGGAGTAGTGCTTTTGTAAGTTCTTCTTCTCGACAGCGTAGTTCCTGAACAAAATGTTATTAAACTTCACATAAGTTAAAAAAAATTATTATACATAAACAACTCAACTTAAATTGAATACAATATGTTAAAAAAAATTAAGGTTTTAATATTAACTCTGATAATTCTTCATTCTTTAACCTTAATATATATATATATATATATATATATATATATATATATATATATATATATATATATATATATATATATATATATATATATAATTATCTGACAGCAACATATATTTTTCAAGTTCATTTCAAATGAAGGCTTATTTAATATATTTAGATTGTCTGGATTGCTTCATACATGCAACAATTTCAAGGTTTCATGAATAACACTAAATGGTGAGTAAAAATCAAGACATAGATGCTAATATTTTATCAATACCAGCTGCTATGGAGAGTGACCCACTTACTGACTTTATCAAATTGTCAGTGAATTGTGAAACCAAAACTGTTGTGCCATTTTATAACTTTTATATCCGTAAGTGTGAAAGTAGAAATGAAGTTTTATAAGTTTCCAGTGATTCCCAACCTTTTTTTGGCCATGCCATACCAAAGCATCCCTAAAATGATGATCACCCCCCTCTCCCCTCTATAACAAATAATTCTTATAATTTTTTAAAAATCAATAAATTCTTATTCACATGGAAGAAGCCTAAAAAGACATTAACAATGACAAGCCAACTCACATATTTTTAGTTTAAAACCTCAGGTAATATTTTTGTCACAAATATGTTTTTAACATAACTTTGTAAATAAAATGAAGCCATTCATCTTTGCATTTATATTTAGAAGAGTTTTGTTGTTTCATATGACTTTACCTTGGTGTGAAACATAAGTATTTTTATCTTGAAGATACTCTGACATTTAGCATTAAATACAGTAGCATTAATAGATTTTATGATTAATTTTAGTGCCTCGTTAATCACAGGTAGGAATGTTTAGGGTACTAAGGTATCTTTTTGAATAACACAATCACAGCTACCAACTGCTACAAATTTTTGGCATCAGTATTTATTTATTTTTTTTTAGAATCAAATTATTTAAACGCCTCATTTTATCACAGAATTTCCCGATTTGAAAAGGTGAAGATTTCTGTTCTTAATTACTCATGCCAACAAATCATAGCAGTTGGTAACTATGAACACAAGAATCATTTCTGGATTATTATCTTTATAAATTTTGAGTAGTCAGTTTCTTTCCCATCATAAGACTTTTACGTTAGGTTAGCTGGCTTTCTTTTCCACATTAACCAGTAAACTATCATGTACAATCTGATTTACAATTTAAAAATGTATGAGTCATAATTCATGTTTATATATTGCATATGAGGCCTGCACCAGAGCTATGAGAAAATTACTATTGACTACTTCCTTCTGTGATGTCTATTTGAGAATTTATTAAATTTTTAAGGTTAATAGTGATACCTCATTTAGGTATTTAAATTTTTTTTTAAATATCAATGTTAACTTTTTGTGTCCCAAATTATAAATTCGGAAAAAAAAAAAAAAAAAAAATCAAAACTTTCTTACATTATAAAAAACAAATTAAAAGATTTATACAGTGAAAGTGTAAAAATAAAAAATGAATTTGTTAACTAATAAATTGAATTGGTATTTTTAAAAAGGTTTAAAAAACTTATCACAATTACAAATATTTGTAACAAATCTTTCAAAATTATAGTTAGAAACGTAAATCATTAATCTTGTATCAAATATATCCAGAACACATAGTGCTTCCCCCAGCATAAACTAGTCGTTGGGGGACACCGTAATACTTACCTATCATGGATATGCATCTTGTAAAATATTAAAATAAAAATGTGTAAACTACTTATAAAAATGCATTGCAATTCAAATAAAATCGTGGCTTGATGACGTCACAAACTTTAAAGGCTCGATTACTGAATTGCTTGAAAGAAACATCTTTATAACTCCAAAAATAATCCTATTAACTAGCGGTTTACTGCATCTGATTAAGCGTCAAATTTCCAATTAAAATATATCTTTGAAGTGAAATTTGGATGAAATACAGGGTCATGAAAAATTGAAGAGTGTGGAAAATAGGATTCCAAATATCTCGGCAACTCATTATCCGATCGACTTCATGCTGTATGCAAAATTTGTTTTTTTATTGTCTTTTATATTCATTTCTTAAAATAACCAATTTTGAAAATTTTTATATACCTTCTATCAGAAAGAATATTTCGAGAGTCCAAAAAAAAATAGTTCCGGTTAATCGAGGTTATTGAAATGAAATAGGCTTCTTCCCATTGTTACATACTAAGTACATACCAAATTGCAAGTCTCTATCTCAATTTTTTCGGGAGATAGAGCGTTTACAGACACACAGACAGACGGACGGCAAATTTTTTTTTTCTAAAAATATGTTTTTCAGAAATATCTCCAGTGTCTGAAATGTGTAAATCCGTCAAAATTTTTTTTTCGATTTTCAAAACGATTACAAGACTTACCCTATACTACGTATGATGGGTAAGTAAAAAGGGCAGGGTGCTCCTTCAAAAAAAGGACACTTCAGCTGAACAAAATGGGAACTTTTTTATGAAAAGGGCTTTTTAGTGCTTTTCATAAGTAACAGTTTAATTATCTTAAAATTTTCTTTCTATTTTAATATTCACACAAACATATTTTTATATTGAAAAGTATTTGTAAATTTTATTATTTAGGCTTTTTAAAATCTGGCAACAGTAGGTAAGAAAATCGTCTATTTCAAACTATAAATTAAATCTTTATTCAGCTAATAAAATTTTTAATAAAAGATCCTACAAACTCTACAAAATTAGTCGAATTAAAAAAGTTATTGGACTTTGCACACTACAATCTAGTCAAGCATGTGCCTTTAAAAATGGTTAAATTGCTATGCAGAGTTTCCCCCAGACAGTTTCAGAAGGATGTTGCACCCTGCCTGCCCTTTGGTTTACAAAACAGCATCCTTCTTGCCCCTCATAAAAATAATTAGCACCCTTCTTACCTCCCCAGTAAAAGAATTAGCACCCTTCTTGCCCCTTAGTAAAGAAAGTGCTCTTTCTCTTTTTTGCATTAAAAAATTTGCTTTCATAGTAAAAATTGACTCAATGTTGTCTTGAAAAGAGTGACCTGACTTTTAAACATCAGAAGTGGCTTAAAAAACCAAAAGAATACATTTAACAATTAAAAAAAGTGCCCTGAAGAATACTGAAAAGTGCCCTCAAGAATACAAAAAGTGTCCTTAAAAATAAAAAAGTGCCATTTTCTCACCAACAGCACCCTGCCCTATTTTAAACCTGGGGAAAACTCTGTTTTTGATCCTATAAAGCTTATATAACTGAAATAAATTGACCAATTTCAACATTAAATTAGTACTTAAAATAATTATTAGATTTAAAAACTGTGTTTCAGTGGGTCATACATATCTTTATAAAACTACCAATTTTATGTTTTTATATGTAATACTTTATTTAACATAAGTCGAGAAAGAGCACCGGTTACTTTTTTTAGAATAGAGAGAAATGTCATTATAATCTTTTTTTAATATCAAAAGTGCATCATCAGTTAAGTGTGCCTATCAAACAAAAGTAATATTTTATTTCAAATGAAATGCGAAACAACATTACAAATATGGCTTAAATGCCTTCTATTTTTATTTTAGTAATGTACAAATTTTAATATTTATTTATTTTTTACTCAAAAAATTTGTTTAAAAAAATATTTATTGTTCCAAAAAACACATTTTCATGCAGCTTATCCACTAACTGCCCCCCCCCCCCCCCTCCAAAAAAAACAAACAAACATTTATTTCAGGAACATTTTTCTTTAAAACAATATAATTTATTAAAAAATATCTTAATATTTACTATTAAAAAAAAAAAAAATCTGGAACACTAATTAGTCATTTTTCTTCTATCTATGCTACTTTACAAATTTCAATACAGCGTTCTAAGAAAAATAAATGTTCTTTTTGACAGATATACAATTTTCTCTATTTTTTGCCGTAATCGATTGACAAATTTAGCAATTTTTCTCATGCGATCAATGGACGAATTTCACTATTTTTTTCCCATGACTGACTGAATAGTTTCGTGATTTTTCCCACAACTGACTTAACGAATTTCAGGATATTTTCCTGCTACCGATTGCCGAATTTTGGCAGTTTTTTCTTGCGACCAATAAGGGAAATTTTACAACAAACTGCTGAATTTCGAGATTTTATACACACGACCAATTGAAGAATTTTGCAATTTTTTCCCACGACCGATAGATGAATTTTGCAATATTTTCTCACGAGCGATAGACGATTTTTGCGATATTTTCTCGCAACCGATAGACGAATTTTGCGATATTTTCCCGCAACCTGTTGGTGAAATTTGTGACAGCAAATTTTTGCGAATCCAAAATAATCAGGGCACATTTCTAGCTATATAAAAACGAGCAGGGTGCATTTATAACTATAAAAAACAGGCAGGGTGCTGTGCCCTTTCGAAAATGCCTAGGGGAAGCAGTAATGTATATATATGTATAGAATATATGGTTAACAGAGTTTTTTGCACTCCTGAGCTGAGAAATTCTTACTAACAAGGCCATGCAGTGTTAGATTTAGCCGAATATATCTTTGAAAAGCCATATGACCCTTGACCTTCAATTCAAAAAGCTTGGAAGATGGAGCCTGAGTGTTCAAAAACATATGCCTCTCTTCCAATCACACACCATAAAACAGGCAGCCAATAAAATACAATCTGTTTATTTTCGCTCTTTCAATTGCTGTGAAAAGCAAACGGGATGACGAAATGCTGAAAGCTCGTGTTATTGGCCATGATATATCAATGTCTTGATATATTGCAATATATCAAGACAGCAGGGACGTGCAACACAGTATTATTTAATAACAAACAGAGGAATTCCCAGATTTTGGGAATAACAATGATAATGAACATAGCAATAGCAAGCGAATGTAATGAGAAATATTGGGATATTCATTACTTGAAGATAAAAAAAAAAAAAAAAAAAATAGAGATTTTAAAATCAGAGTTACATTTTCTAGTTTGGATAAGGAGGCGAATAAATACATGGATCGGACAAAAGAAGAGATTGAAGACGATATTGGTACAGGATTATATAAATGTAATGAGAAATATTGGGATATTCATTACTTGAAGATTTAAAAAAAAATAGAGATTTTAAAATCAGAGTTACATTTTCTAGTTTGGATAAGGAGGCGAATAAATACATGGATCGGACAAAAGAAGAGATTGAAGACTATATTGGTACAGGATTTTCGGTACTGTTTCTTGGGGTTTAAAATCCTGGTGCACCCAAAACAATATTATTGTTATTGAGATATACCAGTAGAGACAAAGCTTAGATATTATTACAAGATTTTGAAACTATCCAAATTTGACCGATATATTGATAATTAATCTGATTGTACTGTCCGTGGAGGAAAAAGAAGAACGGAAGACTGAACATACGATTTCAGAAAAGAAAAATTTAATTATATAACAATGGTAATAAAAAATATTATTTTAATTGTTATTTTACCTTTTCTTTGCAACGCAGCTCATCAAACATTTCTTCAATTTCGCATTTCCACTTTTCTTGTTCGGAATGGAAAGATTCTTGTGGAGTATTCATGAAAGATGATCTGGAAATAACTTCTAAATCACGGAGAATGTTAATAAAAGAGGGACGAGCATGAGGGTCAGGGTTCCAACAGCCTAAAATAAATAAATAAATATAATATATACAACAGATTTTAAATTAAAATATATATTCAAATGTATCCATATTTTTTTTAATAATAACAAAAAAACTGTGATACAATAACCAGAATTCCAGATAGATAAAAGCATAAAAGTAAAATTAATTTAAATATTTGTCATTTTTAATTTAGAGTAGAACCATAAAATGTTCAATTAGTCTGTAGAACGAACAACGAATCTATGGCATGCAGATTTATATTAATTGTATGCAACAAAATCCTTTCAGCATGACATTGATTGAAGTTAAAAATTAAAATGCAGTGAATTAACACAAAAGATACGAGTTTATACTCACTGAACTTGTCTAAATTTGATTGGTTGGAAAATTGATCAAATTAGAGAAAATTTGGAGATTATCAGACATTAGAAGCAAAAATGCTGATGTTGAAAATATGATAACTTGGATTTAATTTCAGACATAGAGCTGTTTAAGGAAGTTGGTGTTTGACATTTTGACAATTGTTTTCTTTACCAATGTCTGAAAATCAATATTTTTGGAAACAAATATTCAAAACTCAAATAGAAACTGCTTGTCAATGACTACAATTTAGCTATATGTATGAACCTGATATCAATTATATGACATCTAAAATAAAACAGCAGAAAATAGTTGAGAAAAAATGTTTGACATTTTGACAAATGTTTTCTTTACCAATGCCTATAAATCAATATTTTTGGAAACAAATGTGCAAAACTGGAATAGAAATTGCTTGCTTAATGAATACAGTTCAGCTATAAGTATGAAGCTGATATCAATTATATGACATCTAAAATAAAACAGCAGAAAATAAAATGTATGTTAAATTTTTTTTTAATCCAAATAACAAATTAACTCCTTAATATTTGATCCACTAAATTTTTCGGTTGTTGACACGTAATGGTTACATAAGGGAAAAAAAATTGGTATGCAAATGTAAAAAGGCTTGCCATCCCTGGTCTATAGATCTCTTTGTATATGGATATGCTCTTTTACTTTCCTCCAATAAAATTGAATCTAACCAATTTTTTATTCTGACTATGTGCCAGCAAAAATACATAGCTTTAATTTTTTAAAGAAAAAAAAAAGCTAATTTTATTAATATTCTTTACTATTAGTGGATTTCTATATCAAGATAAGCATGAGAATATTCCCTACAAAATATTTCGATCTCTTGCATGTTCTTTAGCTTTGCTTTGTTTGTCTTAGCCTTGTTTTAGAATGCAATGGGGCATGCTGGGGAGCTTGTTTTCCTGATATCTTAACATACAAAAATAAAGTTATGTGAAATATAAGAGTGTAAAAAAGCAAAATAGCAACAAGGAGCTTCAATAGTTTCTTCCTTTGGTAGCATGAAAAATATGTTAGAAAAAAAGCGACATATTAGCAGAGAAAGAATTAAATAATAATTAAAAGTAATAAATAACACTTCTATTACTTATGGTTCTTTTGTATATATTGAGTTTAAGAGATTAAAATGTCTTTCCTTTTGTACATGATATTCAAAAGGCTTTCATAGCTAGTACAGCTTATTCCAATATAGATATGTGAGTTAGGAAAGCATGGATGTGAATACTGTCAACCAAACTCGATAACCAAACAATTCTAACCTTTTAAACAACATCTGACTATATATTTACCATGTCTAAATAATAACCATTCAAGTGTGAGTTTTAATTGCACACAAAGGGTTCCGCACAATAAATTTATTAATTACTAACTGCAATATTATGAAAAATTGTTGCTAAAAGAATAATAAGACTTTAAAAAACTTAAATATAAAATTATTCTATCAATTAGTTTTCAATAATTGTCTTCGATAACTGAATTCAACAGGGATGAAAGACATTGACTATTTATCACTATGATTCGCCTTACCTAAAACAAAGACCTAGTACAAAGTTTAAACTTTGCATTGTGCCAAGCACGCTTCGAAAAGAGGATGCAAAGTTGCAACGCCATCTTGGCCTGCACCACATTTTTCAAGATAGGTTTTTAATTACTATCTCAGCTAATTACTGGCAATTTTTTTTAATAATCACTATCAACAAGGCTTGGAGGATTCTGTGTTAATAGGAACCTCAAGCGCCTCTCAACTCACCCGCAAAGTAAAGTTCGTGTGTAACAGAAAAATACGATTTTCTCAAAACCTATTTGATCAAGGATAATCGTTATAGTTTTCCTGCAAGGCTTAAATAAACTACTACTACCCCTAATTTTTTCATTTTAGTTTCAGTAAATTCGGAAATAGGGGGGGGGGGGACATTTTTTATGTACATTTTCCACAATATCTCTGAAAATATAATACCTAAAATTAAAACAAATATATTTTTTAGTTTGTTGTTACGAGATCTTTCAAACGAAACCCCACGTGATATACAAAGAATTTTTTTTCCAGTAACTTAATTAAGTCTTCTAAATTTTTCATAAAAATATTTGTGAATCACTGATAATCTATAAATATGTGGATCAATTCAATAGTCTTTATAACTCTGCCAAGTTCGAACTTTTCATGTTCCATAGTTTTCAAGAAAAATGGCTGTGACAGACAGACACACGAGTGATCTTATAATGGTTTTGTTTTTACTAAGTACAGAAGCATAAAAATATACCAATGAATAGTAAAAATAAAAAACTATCATTATGCCATTTGTATAAAACATACTGCCAAAAAAAGCAACATTTGCTTACCTTTCATAAGATATGCAAAAGGCAGTGGACATGTAGAAGGTATGGGTAGAGTGAGTTTGTTAACAGCAACTCCATAAGCTACTGCCAAAGCATCTATACCTTTGTATGGAGTCTCGCCTGTCAGAAGCTCCCACAGAAGCACACCATAACTACAGGAAAAAATAAATAAATATTGTAAGACCCACCACTTCTGCTAAAAAGAAATTATCATATGCTAGATACATATGTATGAAAATAGTTTCTAAAATAATAAAGAATTAAATCTAGATTTAAAAAAAAAAGAAAGACACTGTTCAGCAAAAATTTCAGCACTAAAAAGATGACATCAAAAATTGGAAAAGGTAAATTACTAAAATTATTATATACAGAAAAGGGGTTGCTATTATGGAGCAGTTGGAACAAATTGTTCCAAGCACACAAATCATAAGGATGCAAAATTAGAAAGAACGAATAAAGATTTGAAAAAAATATTTGCATATACAGTGAAACATCTTTTAAAGGCCACCCCTGTTCAAGGGCTACCTTTATTAAGGGCCAATATTTTTAGGAACGAAAATTTTCCCCATAGACATAATGTTAATTTTACTCCTATTAGGGGCCGCACCCACCCCTCATAAAGGCCATTTTTTTTTTCACATGTGCCTTAAATCCTAAATAGGTTCAACTTTCGAAAGCTGCTGAAATTGAACAGGATCCCGATTCAGATAAATATGAAAATGTGGTTCAATGCTATGAGGATTTATCAGAAGATTGGGAGAAAAGAATTATAGATGAAATTGATAGATACGGGTAAAATTATAAAATGTTTAAACTTTATAAAAGTGTTATTTTTTTTTAACTTTCAAATTTTCTTTTTTAATTTTTTATTTTAGGAGTTCAATCTAATTGAGATAATGATAATGAGTCTGCAGCTGTGAATATATCCTGTTAGAAAATGCTAACAAAAATAAATAAACTAATATCTCATTCTAAGGTATTAATAAATGATGCAAATTTAAGTAATTTGTTCCATAAAGTAAAAGAATCATTAGAAACTAAAATTGTCTACGAAAAAATTATGAAAAGTAAACAAACTTCAATAGAAAAATTTTTTCAATCATGTATAGAGTTTTAAAATGTTAATAAACAGTTTTTTTTTGCCCTATATAGGTTTTGATTTCCTTATTTTAGTTTTTTTTTGTCACCCCTATCCAAGGGCCACCCCTCATAAGGGCCAATTTTGTATGGAACGGTAGGTGGCCCTTACAAAGGTTTCACTGTAGTGTATCTATATTTTTTTATTATTAACATATTATAGATGCATGTTACTTGCCACAATTGTCTCATGCCAATGACATTTCATCTTGTTTTGGATCTAAAATGTGCTTTTATATATCATTTAAAAGAAATCACTTCTATTCATGATATTTTAATTCACACTACCACACTGCTGCCTCAAGTAACTTTTCCAACATTATTTCAATATGCCTATTTTTATTATTATTTTTTTTTAACCATTGGAGACAATTTGAGCAGAATGAAGTTTTCAAAATTTACTGAAGAAGCAGAATGCAGGAGTTTATTATTATTTTTGTGAAATTTAATATTACTCAAATTTGAACGAAGCACTTATTAATAATAACTTCTTAAAGTCCTTCAAAAGTTTTCCTTTCTGGTGAATTTGTTTTTCTTGCAAATTACACATTTTAAAACATAAAAAATAAAAATAATGAAGTGTATGTTTTTATGAAATGGAATTTAAGGGGTCTATTTTATTAAGAGGAATTTTGTGAAGGGCACCCAAAATAGGCCCCAAACTTTCCCTGGATCGACCCTCGAGCATGTCACATGATTTAATTCCTGAATTAATTGACAAAAAAGTAGTTTGTTAAGTCGATCTGGAGAAAATTATAGACCGCTTTATGAACAAGAAAGTGAGAAAATAAAAAATTTGAAGTTTTTTTTACGTACAAATTAAACATGTATTTGTCAATCCTGTTTACTAGGGAGGCGCATGCAGAACCTACATAAAATTGTGCTGAGCGAGAAAACATTTGCTTAATGTTGTCAAGAAGATATTGATGATTTATCATTTTAAAATGAATATTAACATATTGAAAGCAACAATATATCTGCAAACAGGTCTGAAAAAGATCTTGGCAGTCAAAAACTACGACCAACAGTAGATAAACTGGAATCTTTTATAGTTACAGAAATTTGTAGAGTTTGTTGCATAATAATGAGCCAATTTCATAATTAATCACAGGAGCCTAAATGAAAATGCAATTTCCTGAAACTACAACAATCTCAATAAGGAAGCTTTGTGCATTCGCATCCATAAATCATTAAAATGACAATTAGAAATAACAAAGTTACTCTGACAAAATTATAGTAAAACCTCTAAGCTTTATAACTGAATGAGAGATTAGTTTGAAAACTGGTTTTTGAAAATTGATTGGTCAACTACTCACTAGAGGCGCAGCAATTAGTGTGGATGTCAGATTTGCATTGAAAGGATAAGAGACTATTGTATAAAAAATATTGTGTATAGTAAACCACACGTTTTTATTGAATGGTGTATAAAAATTTTATGTAAAATTATACTTTAACACTATATACTCTCAAGATGGATCCCTTTTGTTTATAAGTGTAATTGTTACTTAACATCATATTCTGAAGATGGTCATAGAAGTTAAACGAAACGTCAATTTGATGTAATTTGAAAGTATAATTTTACATTAAATTTTTATACACCATTCAGTAAAAACGTGTGGTTTACTATACACAATATTTTTTATACAATACTGTTTTGATGGTGTAACAGTCCAGCTAAATCATCAGGATACTAATAACGTTATTAATTTCACAAATTTTAATTAATTTAAACTGCTTACAGTGGCCCAGTGACAGAACTATCTTCAAGTGTCTGCAACCTTAATAATGTTTTCAAAAATAGTCTGCAATACGCAATGTATCATATAAATCTATTCTTGCTGCTGTTGTAGTTGTAGTGCTAATTAATTAAGGCATCAGAATTTATCAGCCTATCTAAGTAAAAAATAATAACTCTGAAATTCACAGCAAATATTCTGAAAGGTCACAGCAGAGGAGGGAGGGGAGAAAATCCCCTCTTGGCAATAATTATTCTTGTTGCAGGTCGCATTAACTCTTGCCTTTGATTCGAGTCTATTTCAGGCTGAGTGTAGATTCTTGCAAATTGGGTTCGGCTTAACCCGATTTTTCAAAAGTTAGTTCAGTATATTATTTCAGATTAAAAACTATGCCTATATTAATAAGCATAGAACTTTGTGTTTCTGCTGTTTTCTAAAGGAATGCTGCATCTTCCGGGACTATTTCACAAAATTCACATTTTTTTCGTGAACCTTTGACGAAATTAGCGTTTCTTTTCTTTAGCGGTTCCTTAATTATTATTACATAATAATTATAAACCTATATATACATATATATTAAATAAATAATAATTAATATTTATTATACTATTTAACAAATTTCTATGCATAATATTAATTGTTAATATTTATATATTTATTCCTTTGGACATTTCAAAGAACTATTTTAAAATTTTTTGGTAATTTTTAAAATCACCTTCCCAAAAATCAAAGTTTATTTCCAGGCTAGAGCTGGATATTTTCCCAGCCTTTACAATTCTGATTATTATGATTTAAAGAAAGTCTTAAAATAGCTGGTATTTTCACCATAATTAGAATAAAAGAAGGTAAAGAGGGAGAGAGTGGGGGGGAATTATTAGGAAATTTAAATCCAATAAAATAAGTTGAAACTGGTGTGAAACACTAAGAACTAATATAACTTCTTAAAACACCATCAAAAACTTTAAAATGCGCTAGGCCTTTCGATTAAGTTCAAATAATTTTTTTTAACTTGTAGTGGATGACACTTTATGTTAATAGTTTTTTCAAATATTAATTAATTAATTTTAGTTTTAAATGGGAGAAAAAAATTTCTCCCATTGTTTTCATAAATGAAATGAAAGATTTATCTCAAATTAGTGATGCCACAGAAATAAAATACCGCAACGATGATTATAAAAAAAATGTTCAATAAAGATAACGTGGGACATTAATGCTGCATGGGTTTATTTTATATATTTATGATTAAAAAGTAGGAACTGACTTAAAAATTTTTTTTATATTACTTGTTCTATATTCATTTACAATATACAGGGTACTTTTGTGTTATAGCAGCCCACAAGGATGAATTGCCAAGCAACACTAATTTATTGTCAAATTATATAGCATATATGACATTATTATAATATATGATGTATATATGCCACTTCATAACACATATGTCCCAGTTATAATCATGTATGATGTATATATTATATGACATGTGTTTAAGATGTATTATACAACATATATATATGGCATATAAGACGTAAATAATATGTATATAATGACATATGTGCGTTTGGAGTATTTTATATATGCATATATATAAGCTTTGCGATGATCTTGACGAAAATGTAACTGTAATATTGGCATAATTAAAATTGTGGGGGCTACTATAACAAAGTAGTACAATATAAAGAATGAAAACAACTAAGCATCAGACCAAATATTATACAAAAATGATTGAACCAATTTGTACAATGCATCTACAGTATAAAGTGGTTAATTCCAAGATCTTTAATTTTAGTAACTTCAAGGGGCCATTTCCTTATATATACTCATAATCAGGGCTTTACAAATTTCATAAAATCTGGTAGTCAACAAAAAATTCTAATCGCCAGTATAATATATTAACCCAAATCCCTCTCCCTCGTCATTGATTTTCAAAAAGCGTAAAATCTTTTTATGAATTAAATGAGAAAAATAATAAGCAGAGTTTAGAATTATTAGCTAGATTTACTTCAAATGAATTACTTATATAATCACTTATATGTTATTATTCGTTAAAATGAATGTGACAGATTAATCAGTTTTAATTCTGAACACAAAAATCTTATATTTGACTTACAAAGAAACTTGAGCATTTTTTAGCATTGTATCCAATTTTAGATGTCACAGAGTCTGGGTTGACACTATTTATTAATGTTTTATAGAATTACCTAATCCCACCACATTGTAATCATGTGACATGCTAGCTGGCCTTGGCTAAAGCAGCAAAGAATGGGTTTTTTCTGTGCATGAGATGGAAAATGCATTTTAAAATTCGTTCTTCCATTAAAAGTACGAGAGATGAGGAAGATCACTGCTTGCCGCGCACGAGTAAGGGCAGGAGAGAGATAAAATGACATTTGTGCTCATTTCTTTGGTGAATATTTGTACCAAAAAAATGCCCAGTAAACAAGTTGGTTGCCAGATAAGAAAACGTAGTCGCCAGTGGCGACCGCATTTGTCAAGCCCTGCTCATAATTATTTATAATTAGTACTTGTATTCCTAATCATGAGAAATACTACTTTACTCATATAAAAAGAGTGATTTTTACAAGTTCTCAGACCATTAAAGGGAAAAACTGGGAAATTTCATTAGTGGCCAGTGATACCAGCGTTATCAGTGACCACTCTTATTTAAAAATACTAAACAGTAAACTTTTGTTAAAATTTCCATTAGTATTAATCTAAAATTAAATAGTCTAATTAAATATGTTAATATATAAACACATTGCAACCAGAAAAAGTAGAATCGTTGATAGAATGTGAGAAAATCTTACTCTCTCCTTGTAAGAAAGTAGCTGCTGACAGACTATTTTTTAATAGCCACCTTTTTTCGCTTAGTGGCTGGTGGCTAGTGTTAATTTTGTCCTTTACAGAGAGTAATACGTATCAGCATTATTTGAATGAAATTAGATGCTAGCACAGGGAGATCAAACGAAACAATATCAAATCATTACAGAAAATTACCTCCAGACATCACTTGCTTTAGAAAAAGTTGATGATTTAATAACTTCAGGAGCCATCCAAGCATAAGTTCCTGCAGCAGACATCCTTGTGGTTTTATAAACCTCTCTTGCTAAGCCAAAATCTGTAATCTTCAAGGTCTTATTTTCTAAATCATTGATTCCAACAGGCTCACTCAAGAGAACTGCAAGAAAAGAAGAGAAAAAAAGTTAATTTGTTTTTTCTTTTTAAAAATATGTACATATTAAAAAAGTCAAAATGAAACTTTGGCCTATCTAATCAATATTGTTAACCTGAAATTTCATTAATGTAATACCACACTATAACACTTAAAAACACATCTGAGAATACCTAAGCCCTCAGGTTCATGATACTTACTTGTCAACCTCCCACTTAAAAAAAAAAAAAAAAAACATACTTTGAACCAGCAAATTTATTATCTAAATGCGTGTTGCTTCTATGCACTAATCATTTGAAATCTATTTGATTTCATTCATTAAATAAAATTTCTTATTCAAAATATTGTTTTTTTAATAATAATTAATAATAATAAAGCAGGATGTTGGCAAGTATGGTGATAACTTCATATGAAGTTGTATATTTAAAAAAATCCCTGACGGCTCGGCCTACAGGCACAGGTAGATTTCGAAGACGCAGACCGTGGGGCACCTGTTTGTCGGGAATTGCGGAAGAAATGACCTTTTTGCGATGATGCTGCAGTTGGAACCGCATACTTCGAAACCAAACTTGTTTGCAGGCGGAGCCAGCAAGGATTTTTTTTTCAGAAAATCATTTTTTTGAAAATCAGAAGATTTTGGACCAAAAATCAGAAGAAATCAGAAGAGTTTGACAAAAAATCAGAAGAAATCAGAAGATTTTGACAAAAAATCAGAAGAAATCAGAAGATTTTGACAAAAAATCAGAAGAAATAAGAAGATTTTAAAAATTTTATAAAACTTTCAACATGGATAAAATAAAACTAGCTGGGGTCATAATAAATGAGCAAATTTAAAAGACAAGCAAGAGTAAAATAAAATAGTCACTAATTTGCAAGTAAAGAATGTATATTACAGTCAGAAAAGAATAACTTCAATACATAAAAAAAATTACTACTATATAAAAAAAAAAAAATTTGAATATTGGTGTTAAACTAGTTAACTGGTGGTGTTATGCAACACCACTTAAACAATTCAACCAGTAAAATATTTTTTGTCGCCATATACAACCAAAACTGAGTAAAAATATTTATATTATTCAAAATTGCCAACACATGAACCATTAAAATATTTGCAATAAATACTGTATATTATATGATAGAAAAAAAAACACACGTGAATAGAAAATTTACTAAAACTTTATTATATGTCATTAAAAAAAAATGAGTAGAAAAAAATTATTTTGACAACATGTTCATAGTAGATTGCTTAGCTTCTTTTTTTAAAAAGTTATTAGAAAATTGCGCTTTATAACATTTATTGCAATTTTGATGAAAAGGGCACATCATTTCATAAAAAGGGCATTTTTGTAATAAGTGCATATGCCAATGTACTGGTGGGGAGAGAAGTCTGACAACAGCTTAAAGTACTGCTTAATTTAAAAAATCCAATAACATTTATAATTTCCATAACTTTTCCTACAATATTCAAAAACCTCTCTCGCTAAAACTTTTATTCAAAAGATAACTTTTTCTCAGCAAAACTGGTTTTGAAAAAGCTACAAAAGAAAAGTTTTAAAGCTATTTCTCAAATTTTTTATAGAACTTATGTTAACTATCATGTGGTCAAAAGCCAGAATGTCTGATCTAATACTATATTTCACTAGAGAAGGTGAAATTAATCAATGACCCTTAGTTACCCTTTATGACTTAATCAATGAAAAATAAATGATAAATGGAAAGATGAATCACTCAAAGTCAAAGATTAGACATACCAGGGCATTTCACAAAGAAATAAACAGGGAAAGAGGAGTACTCTCTCTGACGTACTGTACAAGCATTCTAAAAATAAAAGATAGGTAAAGAATTTTTGAAAGTACAATGCAAACAAGGCAGGATTCTACCCAGGAATAAAAAGAGGGTAGAAATCTACCTAGAAAAAGGGCAAGGAGGGTAGAATTCTACCTGGAAAAGGGGCAAGGAGGATGGGATTTTATCTAAAAAGGGCATGAGGGTAGGCCGCCCCTCTGAAACTCTCTAGAAAAATCCCTGGAGTTGGAACCGCCTACTTCGAAAAATAACTTGTTTGCAGGCAGAGACGGCAGGGATTTTTTTTTTGTTTTTAATTTTTTTTTGCTATAACGGTTGGTCCTATAAAAAACTTGTCAAAAAAAAGTTTTAGATAATACTAAGAGGATTAATAATAAATTTATGCGGATTTGATATCTTGTGAATTGACGAAGCTATGATTTTTTTTTCTTCTAAAACCCCCCTTTTTTCCCCCCTTGGGGCCAATTTTAATTATATCAAAAATCTGTCATACATAAATTTTCGGCCCTTTTCCTAGAAGTAATAATAACTTTAAACGGATTCGATACGTATAATAATAAAGAAATTATGAGGGTTTTTCTGTTTTCACAAAAAGCTCCCCCCCCCCATATCCCCCCCCCCCTGGTTCAATTTTGCCCATTAACAAACTTGACCGAGATTTTATGACCCTTGATTTTATGTATCAGTTTGGAAGAGATTTATGCAGAATTTTTCCAGTTATCGTGGTCAGAAAAAAGTGATATAGATAGATAGAGAGATAGATAGATAGATATATAAAGTTTTGAACTGGTGGTTTTGGGTTCTGGGAGTCATGATCGGCGTAGATCTGAAATTTTTTTTCAAAATTTCCAACTTAGGTGAGAATGTAATAGGTAGTATTTCTTACGAAATCTACCTAAAACAATCTTCAGAAGAACTGTGTATATTTTATTGGTTATTCTCTTATCACATATAAACGTCATGTGAAGTTTAATGTTTGTGAAATACAATAGATGGACAATTATTTTCTTTTTCAATATTCAGTTGGAAAAACCACCTTTAACAATTTTGGTGGTTCTTCATGAAAGAGAATATTTAGCAATCAATGAATTTCTGCACTTGGATAAACCTTTTTGCAAAGGTTTTTGAGCATCACTTTTTTAATTAGAATTTTTCAGCTTATTTAATTGCTGGGTACTTTTATGTTAGCTGTGCACCATAAACAGACACATCTATATATATATATATATATATATCAGAGTTTCCCCCAGGTTTAAAAAAGGGCAGGGTGCTGATGATGAGAAAAGGGCACTTTTTTTTTAATTCTTAAGGGCACTTTTCAGATTCTTATTGGCAATTTTTTTAATTATTAAAGGTATTCTTTAGGTGTTTGTTTAAAGCCACTTTTAATATTTAAAAGTCAGGGCACTCTTTTTAAGACAACATTGAGTCAGTTTTTACTATGAAAGGAAATTTTTTAATGCAAAAAGGACACTTTTCTACTGAGGGGCAAGAAGGATGCTAATTATTTTTTTATGAAGAGCAAGGGTGCTATTTTGTAAACCAAAGGGCAGGCAGGGTTCAGCACCCTTCTGAAACTGTCTGGGGGAAACTCTGTAAATATACACACATACATATATATATATATATATGTGTATATCTATTTATCAGGGTTGCCACTGCCAAATGGCATACAAAATAGTTGCTTTAGTAGCCTACAATGAAAAAAATAGTAGCCAAAATAGTAGCATTTGCACAAAAATAGTAGCCAAAATAGTTGCATGCTTACTTAAGAAAAGAGGGGCAAGAATCCTTATTTCCCATAAAAATAACATCATGAAAATCCACATTTTCCCTACTACATAACTGCCAACTAAATTTCATACCTAAGCCCTCAGGTTCATGATACTTACTTGTCAACCTCCCACTTTAAAAAAAAAAAAAAACATACTTTGAACCAGCAAATTTATTATCTAAATGTGTGTTACTTCTATGCACTAATCATTTGTAATCTATTTGATTTCATTCATTAAATAAAATTTCTTATTCAAAATATTGTTTTTTTAATAATAATTAATAATAATAAAGCAGGATGTTGGCAAGTATGGTGATAACTTCATATGAAGTTGTATATTTAAAAAAATCCCTGACGGCTCGGCCTACAGGCACAGGTAGATTTCGAAGACGCAGACCGTGGGGCACCTGTTTGTCGGGAATTGCGGAAGAAATGACCTTTTTGCGATGATGCTGCAGTTGGAACCGCATACTTCGAAACCAAACTTGTTTGCAGGCGGAGCCAGCAAGGATTTTTTTTTTTTTTTTGCTATAAGAGTTGGTCCTATAAAAAACATATCAATATAAAAGTTTTAGATAATATTAAGAGGATTTATAATAAATTTAAGCGGATTTGAAATTTTGGGAATTGACGAAGTTATGAATTTTTTTCTTCTAAACCCCCCCCCCCCCCCTTAAGACAATTTTTAATTATATCAAAAATCTGTCATACATAAATTTTCGGCCCTTCTCCTAGAAGTAATAATAACTTCAAACGGATTCGATATGTATCACAATTAAGAAATTATGGTTTTTTTCTGTTTCACAAAAAGCCCCCCCCATCCCCCCTCCTTGGTTCGATTTTGCCCATAAAACGAACTTGACCGAGATTTTATGCCCCTTGATTTTAAGTATCAATTTCGAAAAGATGCAGGAGTTGCAAGGATCATTCTAGAACATAAAAAGGGGCAGGGCGTTATATAATAAGGGCAATTTTGATGAAAAGGGCACATCATTTCATAAAAAGGGCATTTTTGTAATAAGTGCATATGCCAATATACTGGTGGGGAGAGAAGTCTGACAACAGCTTAAAGTACTGCTTAATTTAAAAAATCCAATAACATTTATAATTTCCATAACTTTTCCTACAATATTCAAAAACCTCTCTCGCTAAAACTTTTATTCAAAAGATAACTTTTTCTCAGCAAAACTGGTTTTGAAAAAGCTACAAAAGAAAAGTTTTAAAGCTATTTCTCAAATTTTTTATAGAACTTATGTTAACTATCATGTGGTCAAAAGCCAGAATGTCTGATCTAATACTATATTTCACTAGAGAAGGTGAAATTAATCAATGACCCTTAGTTACCCTTTATGACTTAATCAATGAAAAATAAATGATAAATGGAAAGATGAATCACTCAAAGTCAAAGATTAGACATACCAGGGCATTTCACAAAGAAATAAACAGGGAAAGAGGAGTACTCTCTCTGACGTACTGTACAAGCATTCTAAAAATAAAAGATAGGTAAAGAATTTTTGAAAGTACAATGCAAACAAGGCAGGATTCTACCCAGGAATAAAAAGAGGGTAGAAATCTACCTAGAAAAAGGGCAAGGAGGGTAGAATTCTACCTGGAAAAGGGGCAAGGAGGATGGGATTTTATCTAAAAAGGGCATGAGGGTAGGCCGCCCCTCTGAAACTCTCTAGAAAAATCCCTGGAGTTGGAACAGCCTACTTCGAAAAATAACTTGTTTGCAGGCAGAGCCGGCAGGGATTTTTTTTTTGTTTTTATTTTTTTTTTGCTATAACGGTTGGTCCTATAAAAAACTTGTCAAAAAAAAGTTTTAGATAATACTAAGAGGATTAATAATAAATTTATGCGGATTTGATATCTTGTGAATTGACGAAGCTATGATTTTTTTTTCTTCTAAAACCCCCCTGTCTTTTTTCCCCCCTTGGGGCCATTTTTAATTATATCAAAAATCTGTCATACATAAATTTTCGGCCCTTTTCTTAGAAGTAATAATAACTTTAAACGGATTCGATACGTATAATAATAAAGAAATTATGAGTGTTTTTCTGTTTTCACAAAAAGCTCCCCCCCCCCCCCAGGTTCAATTTTGCCCATTAACAAACTTGACCGAGATTTTATGACCCTTGATTTTATGTATCAGTTTGGAAGAGATTTATGCAGAATTTTTCCAGTTATCGTGGTCAGAAAAAAGTGATATAGATAGATAGATAGATATATAAAGTTTTGAACTGGTGGTTTTGGGTTCTGGGAGTCATGATCGGCGTAGATCTGAAATTTTTTTTCAAAATTTCCAACTTAGGTGAGAATGTAATAGGTAGTATTTCTTACGAAATCTACCTAAAACAATCTTCAGACGAACTGTGTATATTTTATTGGTTATTCTCTTATCACATATAAACGTCATGTGAAGTTTAATGTTTGTGAAATACAATAGATGGACAATTATTTTCTTTTTCAATATTCAGTTGGAAAAACCACCTTTAACAATTTTGGTGGTTCTTCATGAAAGAGAATATTTAGCAATCAATGAATTTTTGCACTTGGATAAACCTTTTTGCAAAGGTTTTTGAGCATCACTTTTTTAATTAGAATTTTTCAGCTTATTTAATTGCTGGGTACTTTTATGTTAGCTGTGCACCATAAACAGACACATCTATATATATATATATATATATCAGAGTTTCCCCCAGGTTTAAAAAAGGGCAGGGTGCTGATGATGAGAAAAGGGCACTTTTTTTTTAATTCTTAAGGGCACTTTTCAGATTCTTATTGGCAATTTTTTTAATTATTAAAGGTATTCTTTAGGTGTTTGTTTAAAGCCACTTTTAATATTTAAAAGTCAGGGCACTCTTTTTAAGACAACATTGAGTCAGTTTTTACTATGAAAGGAAATTTTTTAATGCAAAAAGGACACTTTTCTACTGAGGGGCAAGAAGGATGCTAATTATTTTTTTATGAAGAGCAAGGGTGCTATTTTGTAAACCAAAGGGCAGGCAGGGTTCAGCACCCTTCTGAAACTGTCTGGGGGAAACTCTGTATATATACACACATACATATTATATATATATATATATATATATATATATATATATATATATATATATATATATATATATATATATATGTGTGTGTATATCTATTTATCAGGGTTGCCACTGCCAAATGGCATACAAAATAGTTGCTTTAGTAGCCTACAATGAAAAAAATAGTAGCCAAAATAGTAGCATTTGCACAAAAATAGTAGCCAAAATAGTTGCATGCTTACTTAAGAAAAGAGGGGCAAGAATCCTTATTTCCCATAAAAATAACATCATGAAAATCCACATTTTCCCTACTACATAACTGCCAACTAAATTTCATACCTAAGCCCTCAGGTTCATGATACTTACTTGTCAACCTCCCACTTTAAAAAAAAAAAAAAACATACTTTGAACCAGCAAATTTATTATCTAAATGTGTGTTACTTCTATGCACTAATCATTTGTAATCTATTTGATTTCATTCATTAAATAAAATTTCTTATTCAAAATATTGTTTTTTTAATAATAATTAATAATAATAAAGCAGGATGTTGGCAAGTATGGTGATAACTTCATATGAAGTTGTATATTTAAAAAAATCCCTGACGGCTCGGCCTACAGGCACAGGTAGATTTCGAAGACGCAGACCGTGGGGCACCTGTTTGTCGGGAATTGCGGAAGAAATGACCTTTTTGCGATGATGCTGCAGTTGGAACCGCATACTTCGAAACCAAACTTGTTTGCAGGCGGAGCCAGCAAGGATTTTTTTTTCAGAAAATCATTTTTTTGAAAATCAGAAGATTTTGGACCAAAAATCAGAAGAAATCAGAAGAGTTTGACAAAAAATCAGAAGAAATCAGAAGATTTTGACAAAAAATCAGAAGAAATCAGAAGATTTTGACAAAAAATCAGAAGAAATAAGAAGATTTTAAAAATTTTATAAAACTTTCAACATGGATAAAATAAAACTAGCTGGGGTCATAATAAATGAGCAAATTTAAAAGACAAGCAAGAGTAAAATAAAATAGTCACTAATTTGCAAGTAAAGAATGTATATTACAGTCAGAAAAGAATAACTTCAATACATAAAAAAAATTACTACTATATAAAAAAAAAAAAATTTGAATATTGGTGTTAAACTAGTTAACTGGTGGTGTTATGCAACACCACTTAAACAATTCAACCAGTAAAATATTTTTTGTCGCCATATACAACCAAAACTGAGTAAAAATATTTATATTATTCAAAATTGCCAACACATGAACCATTAAAATATTTGCAATAAATACTGTATATTATATGATAGAAAAAAAAACACACGTGAATAGAAAATTTACTAAAACTTTATTATATGTCATTAAAAAAAAATGAGTAGAAAAAAATTATTTTGACAACATGTTCATAGTAGATTGCTTAGCTTCTTTTTTTAAAAAGTTATTAGAAAATTGCGCTTTATAACATTTATTGTCAGTAAATGATTTCGCTAACAAAATATTTTCTAGAGTTTTCGTCATCATTGATGAGCTGAACAGAGTCATATTTTTCTTAATCAAACTGAAAATACATTTGCATTCAGCACTGCTGTGAGGAATAGTCAATACAGCTTTTAATACTTTGCAAATCCTACCATATTTCAAAATTTCATCAATGGAACACATCTTTCCTAACATGGCAATGCACGAATTTGCATGTGCCATAATAGGTATTTTTTTGACATTGAAGTCCTGTGAACTGATTCTGTAATAAGTTCCAGGTTACATCATCATCTTCATCATTTTTTTTTAAAAATGGAAATTTTTCCACAAGAAAGAAAAAGTTACATTGTAAGATTTTTTTTTTTTAATTCACTACTCCTATTTTAAATGAAAGCAAAGTAAACTTTATTTAAATCTGAATTCTTCTCCTTTTAGAAAACTAAAGGTAGTTTCATTTTTTAAGCAACTGATAAAAAAAGTTCCTGTTAATAGATAATGTACCACTTTTTCTTCATTATTTAGATAAATTTGTTATCAAATAGATGATCCATTAATTTCGAAAATTTAAATTCAAAGTTCAGCAAATTTATTATTATTATTAAGAGAAAGCTTGCTAATGGTTATACTGGATCCTCTGCAAGCATCAGCTGAGAGACAGCTATCAAGTTTTCCTAACTTCAACATCATAATAATTGAAAATTCCACCCCCCCCCCTCCTTCCTACCGGCACCGAATTCCAAATATATACTATAAGTTGCTTTGGTGGCTGGGCTGCTAAATTTAACAGATGACAAGAAACAGCCACTAAAAAAATTTACTTCTGCAATTTCTTCAAATATTTCTGAACACCATTTTTTCATTTAAAAAAGAAAAAAAAAATCAGAAGATTTCATCTTCTGATCAGAAAATCAGAAGGTAGAGTTGAAATTAAGAACAATTCTGAAAAAATCAGAAGAGTTGGCAGGTATGCTACTACCATCCAAATTTTCTACTTTTTGTATTTTAAAATTATAAAATCACACACACAAACGGAAAGAAAGAAGAATTTTTTTAAATTATCATCTGAGATATACGATTAGAATGCAATTTGGTTTTTCCAAACTAAATTGAATATATTGTTATCTTGTGCTTGAGCATTACTGTGAGGCAACTACAAACAATACAATTTTTATTGCATGTTATTAGCTGCAATTTTAATTCCATTTTGTAAACAAAAATTAACTGAACCAATTGAAAGTGGTTTTATCAAAAAAGGATGCATTTGATAAAGAAAATACGTGTACATACTAACCTATTCTTTAGAAGAAATTTTTGTAAAATAAAATAGCAAAATCGTCCGAAAAAAATAAAGTCTGATTTTATAGACACCAATGGGCCAAATAAAGCTATCTAAAAAGGCAATATTCTAAATGTTTTTCTCAACATTTTAAATCTGTTATTAAATTGAAAAACTGCGATAGAAAACAAGATTTTCTTATTTCTAAGTAGCATTTATTTCAGCTCGTTTATTAATTTAAATTTTTGGAATGAAGCATTTATACGAGGTTAGAAACAAATACAATTCACGCAGCATAGTGAACAAATCTACAGTTAATCGTTTGTGGTTCATACGACAGTTAAAGGGTTAAATGCCTTTAAAAACAATCAAAAATTGGACAAATATACTGTAAAGCATAAGGGTTATGGGTGGTAACCAAACCAAAAATCAATAATTAGTTTTCCACTGAAATTTGGATGTTGGTATCTTTGCACTACATTTATATTAAAAGAGTATTTTTTTTTTTTCAAATGGAAGTTTTTACATATTTTAAAAATTGCATAAAAAACTTAAAAAATTTATACGGAAATATTAGATTGGGGTATTGGGTTAAAAAATTTGCAGTGCTGAGGTTTTTTTTTTTTACAAAAATAGTAGCTGGGACTGGAAAATAGTCTCCTTTTTTCTGGTTTTCCTCTAAAATAGTCGCTTTTGAAGGTTTTTGGGCTAAAATAGTAGCCATAGTTGCCTGATGCAGAAAATAGTCACTGTTAGTAGCATTTTAGTTGCAAATGGCAGCCCTGATTTATATATGTGTACCTATATCACTGGTGCCCGGCTAACATAAAAGTACCAATTGGTAAAATGCTGCAATTAAATAAGGCAAAAAATTCTGTTAAAAAATGTGGCATTGAGATTTACGGATTTTGCACAGTTTATATGGTTGCTTATTACAAAGGGGTTAAATAAGAACATGAAGAAAGATGTTACTTTTTTTCCCACTTTGTGTTAATCAGAGACGGATCCAGGAGGGAGCAATACATTGTCAGATATCATGGGCATAGTATAGTATACAGTATAACCTTTGAAAATGAAACCTGTCTGTAATGGAAAATTTTCATGATTCCAATGGAAGGAACACTATACAAATATGCCAGCAAAAACAAAAACCTGTCTAAAATGTAAATTTAGTCAGATTCCTAGTGATTTCATTTTTATAGCATTTATTGAGGTAAAACAATACAGTGAATTAATGTTTACAATTATTTATTAGTCATAATTCATACAGTAAAATCTCTAAGAACAGAACCTACCTATGCCGGAATTTTATCTTTCTAAAATGAAAAAACTTCATAGTCTTGGTGGAAGAAATACTATTACAAATCTATTTTCCAGAGTTTCCCCCAGACAGTTTCAGAAGGGTGTTGCATTCTGCCTGCCCTTTGGTTTACAAAATAGCACCCTTCTTGCCCCTCATAAAAATAATTAGCACCCTTCTTGTGCCTTCCAGTAAAATAATTAGCACCCCTCTTGCCCTCAGTAAAAAAAGTGCCCTTTCTCCTTTTTGCATAAAAAAAATCTGCTTTCATAGTAAAAACTGACTCAATATTGTCTTAAAAAGAATGCCCAAATTTTTAAATATCAAAAGTGACTTTAAAAACCAAAAGAACCTTTAACAATTAAAAAAAGTGTCCTTAAGAATCTGAAAAGTGCCCTCAAGAATCCAAAAAGTGCCCCTTTTTCACCAGCAGCACATTGCCTTTTTTTTTTTACCTGAGGGAAATTCTGATTTTCTAAAACAGAAACCTGTATAAAATAATTTTTTCCCAGCTTATAGCTGAACTGTTTTCACAGGTTTTACATTTGTAAGTTTATTATTAATTGTTCAATTAATAGAAAACTAATGTGCTATGTGTAGTTTCAATGATTTACAAATAGAAATACAGTCAAACCTCGTTAACATGAACACGCTTAACGTGAATTACTTTTAACATGAATTGTTTTCATAGTCCCCTATAAAAACGAGTACAAAGATTTGATACTGATAACATGAATTACTGTTAACATGAACAAAATTTTGATTCCCCTTGAGGTTCATATTAACGAGGTTCGACTGTACTACAGTAAATCTGATAAAACAAAATTCATGGAAAATGGAAATTTTGACAGGTTTCCGTCTTAACAGGTAGATTGCTATAGTATTCCTTCCACCAGGATTGTGAAATATGTTCATTTAAAAGAGGATTCCATTAAAGACAGGTTCAGCTTTCACATGTCAGAAGGAATGTTAAACAATTATATGTATTAAGATGGAAACCTGTTTAAAACGAAACTTTTCTTTAGTCTCTAGCTATTCCATCTTAGCAAGTTTTATTGTATTTTATTACCATTCGATAACGCTGCAGACTTTCCTAGAGGTAATACAATAGACTCCCTTAAATCCGCATTGTTTAAAACCAGTAGACTGTGGATTTTAGAATTTTGCACATTTCTGGTAACTGTTTTGTTTACATTTTTAAACAGTAATCTGAATTTAATAATGCACTCGAAATTATAATGAATGCTTAACAATAAAGTAAAATAATAAAAATTAAGAAAATTTACTTTTAATATATATATTTTTTTTAATTAAAGGTCAAGTTTATAATTTATAATGCATAACTAAATATGCATAATGAATGATGAGATAATTTTTCCTTGAATTATTCAGTGAAACTCTCCTTATAAATATACATTAATTCACACCAAAATCTTAAAATAACAAAAATTTATTTCATGTTTAGCCATACTTAATAACCAAAAAGTTTGATTAATACATAAATGCATTTGGTAAAAAGATTGTGTTATCATCAGTGCTATCTTTAAATTTTTCCTTCCTTCATGAGAAAACATGAGTTCAATCATATTAACCAGAATTTCACATTAAAATGTATACAGAATGGTATAAAAATTAAAAAAAAAAAAACACTTAAATTTTTCCCCTACATCTTATCTATAAGTTTCATTGTTTACATTTGAAACAATGTGCGGATTTGAAGGAGTCTACTGTAGTTTTTCTTCCAAACATTTCCAAGCGAGCATTAAGATAACCTTAATTTTCAAAACAATGTCAGTAATATTTACAGAATTTGTGATGGGGTACTCGTCTATAATGAAATCCTGTCTAAAATGGAAAATTTTCATAATCCTGACAAAAGGAATTGCATACAATTGTACCTGCTATCAGACTTGTATAAAACCAAAAACTTTCTGTGCACATTGGGTCAAAAACTTTCTGCAAATTAATTTAATGTTTAATAAAATTACGTGTTATATTATTTTGACGATATGAATTAAAAACAGCAGTTTAAAATAATTACCATTTAAATTTAAAATTAATTACTATTAATTAAAGAATAATTATTTTGGTTAAAAAATAATAAAGCTAAAAATCCATGATAGGAAGAGCTGAATTCTTATCAATTATTTTGTCAATGTATTTAGAAAACTCAATCCTTAATATTTTCACCTCTTTGCAAGTGTCTGCAATGTCACAACGTTTTGCATCTTTAAACTTTGAATTGGATGTGAACAGTAAATAAATCGTACATAAAATTGGAATATATTTTTATTTTTTGGTATTGAAACAAAAATTATGTTTTTCTTTTCTAAAATTTTTTCTGCAAAGTTCCGGTGTGCTTGCATGCGTCTATATTATACAACTCTGCCTGCTATGATAGAAAAATGACTAAAATGGCATTTTTTTCAGTCCCTATATATTCTGTTTGCACATAATGAAATAATTTTAGTTCTTCAAAAGTAGAAAATGTATGAGGAAGCTAATTACATAGAGCTAATAGTATTTCTCAAAATAGAGCAAAATCTACGAAAACGGAAATTGTGTATAAGGGAATCCTGCCTTAACCGGAAATATTTCATAGTTCCAGCAAAAGTAATACCATGAAACTATACCTGCTAAGACAAAAACCTGTCTACAATGGAAATTTTCTTGGTACCTAGGGATTCCATCTTAGCAGGTTTTATTGTAGTTACATTGGCACACGCAAAGAGAGTATTTAAGACTTTAAAGTATCAATTAAAAATGGATAAATACAAAAACTCTAGTGTTGTGTAAAAACAATGCAAAATAACTAAATGGTCAATACAAAAATTATTTTAATTAATCTGGCTTCTTGTGTGTAGCCTATTTTACACTCCCATGTATTGTATGTTCCCGGAGATGATTATTCCAAGGAAGGAAAAAGGGTTTAATTCATTGGATCAGAGGCCGTTGTTTAGGAGGGTTATTGTTAATTGACAGATTCTTTAGCAATCTACTAGGCTCTGAAAATACCACACTATGATACTGACAACTGGAAAAAAGAATGACATCTTTTGACTCTTTCATGGTATCTTTTCTTAAACATTTCGCAAAAGTTTTACAGGAAAAAAGAAAAAAATAATATTAGCTTTTCGTTATATAACAATGATATATTATAAAAACCAGGTGAGTAAAAACAATTTTGGAGGGGCGATCGCCCCTATCCTCCCCCTTACTAAATACTAGAATCTCAACTAATTGTTATTTATTAAGTACTTAAAAATTAGTAACATAAATATATGTAACGATGAATTATTAAATCACATTCATAATACGATCAATTACAAATATAATAGGTAAATTTAACCAGCATTTTCCCCAGACAGTTTCAGAAGGGTGCTGCACCCTGCCTGACCTTCGGTTTACAAAATAGCACCCTTCTTGTCCCTCAAAAAAAGAATTAGCAGCCTTCTTGCCCCCTCCAGTAAAATAATTAGCATCCTTCTTTTCCCTCAGTAAAAAAAGTGCCTTTTCTCCTTATTGCATTAAAAAATTTGCTTTCATACTAAAAACTGACTCAATGTTGTCTTGAAAAGAGTGCCCTGACTTTTAAATGTCAACAGTGGCTTTAGAAACCAAAAGAATACCTTTTAACAATTAAAAAAAGTGCCCCTAAGAATATGAAAAGTGCTCCTAAGAATAAAAAAGTGCCTTTTTTTCTCATCAGCAGCACACTGCCCTTTTTTAAACCTGGGATAAACTCTGATTTAACATTACTTAGCATAGTTTTTAATCTTTAAACTGTTAAAAATTGCTTACCATTGCTTGACTTGAGATCTCTATGAATCAATGATATTGGAGCTTCTGAATGCAAGTAATTCATTCCTCTGGCTATCTGGATAGCCCAACTCACAAGAACATTAGGTGGTATTTTTCGTCCACTAAGGACTCGATTTAAAGATCCTCCTTTTGCATATTCCATAACAAGGCATAAATTAGGTTCTTCAAGACATACTCCCTTCAAAGTTACTATATTAGGATGATTTAGTAACCAAAACAGTTTTGCTTCTTGCCTCACATTTTCGATAGTAACACTAATATCTTCATCTGGATCTTGCCTCGCTGCTTTAACAGCTACTTCTTGCTTTCGCCAGTAGCCACGATAAACTTTGCCAAATCCACCAATACCGATCACTTCTTCAAGATCTAACTCAGAAAATTTTATTGTAAATGGTCTACCATCATTTCCAACAGGTCGCACATTGTTTACATCGAGTTGGGTAACAAAATTGCTAGGGAAAATACCAACTTTATCACATATTTTTCCCGTCCACCAGCCTTCGTCTCCAGATATTTTGGAATCCTTTGACAGGACTTCAACTTGCTCACCTCGATGAAGTGACAATTCATCTTCGCCCGATGCTTCATAATCATAAATAGCAGTCCATAGTCTTGTTTTGTCACTGATTCCATGATTCTCTGCAATATGAGAATGCATAGATTCCATGGAAAAGCCAACAAAATCTGGCATCCGTTGACAAGTAAACACATTCAATAAAATGTTTCTAGATATTTTTTATTTTCGTAACTTAACATCTTAGGCCTACACTGATGTTGACACTTCGTAAAAGACATGGCATCAAAATATTTCAGAATTCAGGCGAGAATCAACTGAATTTTATTACATAGTCAAACAAAAGACAGAGCGAATTAAAATCTACCCACATCTCTTTGAAAAGAGCCAGAACCCTGACACCTCTTCATTCACCTCCATACAAGTTTACAATTTCAATGATGGATTGATACTCCCGGAATGAAGTAATGAAAAATAAATAATGAGAAAAACAAAGAAACAATCGCAAGAGAAAATTTCATTGATGCAAGAAGTTTTGTTTTTGTTTTTCGATGCTTTGAGGAATATGGGTTGGAGGTTAATATGTGGTGTTTGTTTGGTTGGTCTGGACTTTTCATATATGCCCAAATAGCAATGTATGAAAAATCCTGGGATCTACATCAGTGCCATTTATTTTCTGCGTTTTTTCTAGTCACTGGATATAAAATTTTAAGAATTTCGTTAAAATACTCCGCCTGCGAAAACTGTGGAATTCATAGAGTACTTTTATAAGAGAGTAGCGGCATACCGAGTTACAACTTAATCATCGCCTTTATTATAGAAGGTCAAATTAAAGAAAGATTAAATATTTTTTTGCCGTTTGAGCATAGGAGAAAGAAGTTCTCTTCTATAAGTCTTTTCTACCTTATTATAAGAGTGTGGCGCTGGCGATAGACGCACAGGGCTCATGTTTAGACCAAAAAAATTTGTTTGCCAGTCGGCCTGCATTACCAAGTAGTCAAAAGTCTGCGTCCTTCCGTGCCCCTACCGTCCCCCTGAAAATAAATAGTAGTGGGACGCAGTGGCGTAGCTACATGTTCAGCGCCCTGGAGCAAGTACAATCAAATCACTCCCTTCTCTACCAGAAAAGGTTGCCAAAATTTGTTTTCAAGTTTAAAACGTATATAATGCAGTAAAACATCCTGTCATAAATGGAAAATTTTCATGATGCTAATAGAAGGTTGGTTGGTTGATTTATGACGGCCGATTACGTACTTGAGGGATATAGGATTTAGGGAGTGCTCTCCGTGGAGGTCTTTCTAAGGGATCCTAATCCGTATTTACAGCAAGGTTCGAAGAAAACCACGGAAAACTCCGAACGGTTAGGTCGACGAGCGCGACAGAGATTTGAACCCAGCACCTCCCGTCTACCAGCTTTGAGAGCAGAACCTCTCAGCCACTGGTGGGGCACACTAATAGAAGGAATGCCATACAATTATATCTGCTAAGACAGAAACATGTCTAAAACGGAATTTCTCTAATTTTTAGTTATAACAAAATCGGAAAGCATTGAAAAAATATTCTGTTTTAGACAGGTTTTCGTATTAGTAAGTATAATCACATGGGGTAAGTATAATCACGAAAAATTTCTGTAAAAGACAGGATTGCGCTTGCACAAGTTTTACTGTATATTTTATGTATTAAAAAAATGGCAAATGTAAAAAAATATTTATACAATAATTTCGTTCCTTTGTAATTTTGCGCCCTTATTATTCTCGCGCCTGGAGCAACGTGCTCCAACTGCTCCACGGTAGCTACGCCCCTGGTGGGACGTATAAGATAAAATACAAAAATGGGGGATGCCGTCCTCCCACGTGCCTCTCGACTACACCACTGGAAATCTGGTTCAATTCTATGCATAAGTTCATACCCTTTTCGATGATCAATAATGAAAATGGAACAAAAATAACTATCACAGCGTCTTCTTCCGGCGGAATATCCCCAAATTCAACTGAAACCTGCAGGCCATAGACAAAAACATAAATGAAATTTGGTTTAATTCTATGCATAACTTCATACATTTTTCGATGAACAAAGAGGACACACACACGTGGACAGACAAACATCATGTACGTACGAGTGTCGATAAGTTCTCGGCCTGAGAGTGAAAGCACAATATTTTTAACATAATTTCATATTATTTTTCAATGTAGTCCCCTTGCAACTTAATACATTTAAGACACATTCTTGTGTGTTCTTTAGCGCAGCACTGTACGAGGGTGGTTCGAAAAGTTCTGGACCTGACAAAGAAAATGCAAGATTTTTGACAATATTTCATTTTATTTTTCAACTTGCAACACAATAGATTTCAGAAGATTCTTTAGAAATGTTCATTCTTTGGCGTTTTTGGTCGACGTTCAACAAACGCGGCACACATTGAGCGGAAATCGTTTTCATGACTAAAGCTTCGTGTAAAATGTAGTAGACACGGTCTATCGAAATATGTGCAATGACAGCAAATTCGCATATCTTCAATCGGCGATAATTTAACACGGCATTGTGAATATTTGAGACGATTTCGTCGGTCGTAGCTATTTTTGGGCGTCCTGAGGATTCATCATCGTGAATTGATTTCCTACCATGTTTAAATTCAGCAGCCCACCTTTTTTATCGTCGAATATGAAGGACAAGTATCAGTGGCGTACCCAGGATTTTATTTCGCGGGGGGGGGGGGATTCTGTTCCACATTTACCGAAAATTTAAGGCATGAGGTTCCGAAAATTTAAAAAAATCGGTCCGAAAATTCGGACTTTAAAATATATCGCTATTTTTGACGAATGGCCACCGAAAAAAATCAATTTCTTCAATTTTTCTAAACGATCGTGAAAAAACCCGAATTTTGTCAAAGGGCCTCGAAAAAACACGAAGTTTGTCAAAGGATCGCGAAAAAAAAAGTCAAATTTCATCAAATGATCGCGGAGAAAACACAAATTTCGTCAAATGATCGCGGAGAAAACACGAATTTCGACAAATGATCGCGGAAGTAACGCGAATTTCGTCAAATGATCACGGAGGAAACTCGAATTTCGTCTAATGACTGCTGAAAAAACGCTAATTTCGTCGAAGGGCTGCAGAAAAAGCGCGAATTTCATCAAAGAGCAGCGGAAAAAATGCGGATTTCGAGAAAGTATCGTGGAAAAATAAAACACGTATTTCGTCAAAGGGCCGCGGTAAACCGCGAATTTCGTCAAAGGACCATGGGTAAAAACTTTAATTTCGTCAAAGGGCCATGGTAAAAATGCGAATTTCGTCAAAAAGACGAGAAAAAAACGCAAATTTGGACTAAGGATCGCGAAAGAAAGGTCAAATTTCATCTAATGATCACGGAGAAAACACGAATTTCGTCAAATGATCGCGAAGGAAACGCGAATTTCGTCTAAAGGCAGCGGAAAAAACGCAAATTTTGACAAAGGATTGTAAAAATACACGTATTCCGTCGAAGGGACGCTGAAAAAAAAACGCATTTCGTCAAAGGGCGCGGAAAACACGGACTTTTTCAAACGGCCGCGGAAAAAAACTGAACCCTTCCAAAACCAAAAATCAATAATGAATGACAAATCGTACTTGACATTGCCATTCACAAAAAAATTTCAGTACGTGCATTTGCTGATTTGGTGAAATTGTTTTAAAATGATCAATTTAACAACAAGTGTTGCAAACACAGAGCAATATACAGAGAGCTAAAATTTAAAGAATGTGTGGTAGATTCTTAAAGCTGATCCCGTTTGAAAAAGAGAATATCTTTTTTTAAACGACAAGGAAACTATCATTTAGCCATTATCTACAAAATGTTGGCCTATCCTTACATGTAAAGTGGACATACCGGACATATGGATACATCACACCCATTATTATATGCATACCAGTATTATACGTCCTGCATTATGCTATATATAAAATTTTCTTAGAACGCTAAAAAAACATTCATCCCAAACATATACATATGACATGTTTGTGCTTTTGAAGATTTCCTGATCTTAGACCTCAATTTTTAAGTTCCCCAATTTGTTTTCTCAATTTCCTTTCAACAAAAACACCTATACAATATATTTTTGTAGAATTCATACAACTGTTTATGAGCTGTGTATCTCTTCTTTTGTTTTCTTTAAATCCAAAAGTTATTTTTAAATGAATTTGAACCAAAATATATCAGTTAAATTTTCTTGCTAGAAATCTGTCAGCTTTATAAATTCTGTGGCGCATGTAACAGAAAATATGATTTCTTTGACAATACCGAAAAAAAAAATTGTAAAAAATTCAACCAACTGTTGTAGCCATGAATTGTAGCATTCAGTAAAATCCTATTTTGTATAGCATTATTTTTTAATGGCAACTTACCTTTTCACTCTAAAAACATCTATAATTATTACACAAAAATGACTTCATTTTCTAGACTCTTACAATCAGGAAGTTGTGTTTCCCATACAGCACAATAACGTCCTGAGGACATACGATGAACGTCATATGTAGAATAACGCCTCGTCCGTTGGACGTCCTACAATATCCCATCCATGTCCTGAGGACGTCCAGTGGGGAGCAAAAAGAGACTCCTATGCTCGTCCTGTGGACGTCATTTTTAGCCATGTATAGGATGACAATAGGACGCTCATAGGACGAGATAAATAATACAATTGCGCATCCTCTGCTTGTCCGGCAAGCGTCATTTTTAGACGTTTATAGGATGCTCATAGGATCAGTAGTGGACGCTTTATATAAAAAGGAAAATTATTTTTTAAAATCAGGTGGGGAATTGCCCCACCCTGCTTTACCAAATGATGCCTCGAATTTTTATTAATTTTATCTTAACTTGTGCAGAGGTGCGCAGTAAAACATTTTTATTAAAAAATAGTGGTAACCTGTACAAGTACCACTATTTTTAATTTAAATGTTTCAGTATGCACCACTGCACAAGTTAAGATAAAATTAATAGAAATTCGAGACATCATTTGAGAAGGGCAGGGTAGGGCAATTCCCCCCCCCCCCTGATTTTTAAAAATAATTTTCTTTTTTTAAGCTGCCCCACCCTGCCCTTCCCAAATGATGTCTCGAATTTCTATTAATTTTATTTTAACTTGTGCAGAAGTGCACGGTAAAACATATTTATTAAAAAAATAGTGGTAACCTGTCCAAGCTACCACTAGTTTTAATTGAAATGTTTTAGTATGCACCACTGCACAAGTTAAGATAAAATTAACAGAAATCAAAAGCATTATTTAGGAAGGACAGCCTGGGGTAATTGCAACCCCCACCCCTTCTGATTTTTAAATATCATCTGTTGTTTTTCCTTTTATTAGTTTAATGTTTTTGCAAATACTGAGCTGGGCTAGTTGAGCTAAAGCCGAAAGGTAGGCCTCCTTGCCCAGTTTGACTTTGACTTTGTTTTTGCAAATATAGTAATTCTTTATTAATAAATTATAATAAAAATATTCATTTGTAAATACGCATAAAAAATTATGTTGAAAAAATACTAGTTTGAGTGAAGAATCTGGTTTTAACATTATATTTTTCTATCAGGTGAATTTTACCCTTTCCAAGCAAATTTGTGATAACGATTTAGAAAATAACTTAATTAAATATTGTAGGTAATTTGTATATGAAATAAATTCAATTTATTTTCTTTCATATTCCTCATGAGTTTTTATTTAATACTGTTTTCAAATCTAAACCGGCTACTTTTGATACATTTTTAAAGTCATTTTCACCTATAAATACATAAAATTTGCAGTTTTTAATTTAATTTTGATAAAAATTAGGTCAAATAGCACTTTCTATTTTTCTATGAAAATTTTTTTCTACACCGTCAAAATTTAAATTTTAATCTGATTTTTGGGATACAACAGCTTGAAAAGGCAGTCATCAAAAATACTAGTTACAATTCAATAATGGTATCATTTAATAGATAAAAGAAAAATGCTACAAATTTGTAGGTATTCAAATAATAACATCTGCAAATTTAATTTTTTACGAGCATTTAAACGACCACAATGTAATACATGTCTCATTCGAGAAAAAAGAAAAATGTAGTATAATTCTTAGGCATGTATACAGTTATGCCTGAAAATTTTAGGTATTTAGGTTCAAAAATGAGTTTGTGAATGTGCTAGGTTTCATTTAAAATTAAATATTTGAGTATACCCTAAATGAAATATCAACAAAATAAGTCCTCTCATAACAAAGTTTTTATTAGGTTATTTTACAGTTGTTATCAATACCAATTTGCTCAATCTTTTTTTTTTTTTTTAAGATAATATTCTATAAAAACAAAAAGCAATAAAGAATATTACCTATACCTACTAAGTGGCAAAGAAATAAGGAAAACTCAGAAAGAAAACAATTCTTTCTCAAATAATTTTTATATTTCTTATAAATGTCTTTGTTTCTGAACTAATTACATTTCAGTAAAGGGAAAAAAAAACCCACAAAAAATACTTTTTTTAAGTATGTAAACATTTAGCTCAATATTTACTTTAATAATTATCATTACTACTATTGATAATATATTAATAACTTCTATTAATAATCAATTATATACATATTACATTCAATTTAAATAAACCATAATTTTTTTATTTTATTCTTTTCAGATTCTTTGGTGAAAAAACTTGGTTGAAAATCCTCATGCTGATCAATTACCATGATACATGAATTTTAGCATCTAATTTTTACCATAAATCAAAGGAAAATAATAGTAACATGTGAAATATGAAAGCAATTAGGTAGACATTATTTTCAAGTACTATAATATAGTTCATTAAAAAAACTTGTTTTTTATTCAAGTAGAGTTGGTTATAGTATTTTCTCTTTTCTTTAAATTTTGATAGCTTGAAGTAAAAACACACAAGATCATAAGAATTTAACAATATTTATATCAATAACTTATAGATCATACATAAATTTTTGCATAAAATTAGCTCCAAATTACTAGTTTCAGAAAATGTGACGTCATGACAGGAGAAGGAGAAAAAAAACACAAAATTTGTGTTGCGTAATTAGTGGATGATGCTTTACATGATAGAAAAAAAATATATTAAGACTTGGACTATATGTTAAAGAAAAAAGTTACATATCAGATTTATAAAGTACCCAAATTCCATCGTATTCAACATCTCTTACCTGATAACTTGTTCTGTTCTTGATGATGGTATTTTGAATCACTAAAAATTATTGTTTCAATGAAATAAGAAATATATACCTTCAAATCTAGTTATTTTATTTATGAAATTCTATTGAATTCTTTAATCATTTTTCATAAAATACTTAATGAACATCTTAAATTGAATCTATTTACTTCTATTCAAATATGGATGTAATATTTTTAAATAACTACACAATTATATTGCACTACTTTAGAATGCAATAATTTTAAGTTTTAAACAATAAAATTCAGCTTCTGCAGTGTATACGTTTTGAAAAATTGTTAGAAAAATAAAACATACATAACTGTAAAATAACAACACCAACAAATATATTTAATATTTAATGCACTTTAATTTACATTTTAAAACTTTATTACAAAACATTTAGATTTTTTGCATGACATTGTCTTTAAAACTTCTTCAATGTGTGCACTCGATATATTATTTTCTTTCTCAACAGCATCTGGAACAAATAATTTGTAAAAATTTATTAAAATTCAGAGTAAAATATCATTATGAATACAGAAGTTAAAAGAAAATAAGAAAAATTTTTAAACTCTTTTCACATAAATTAAAATATTTCTCGCTAACATTTTACTATTTTTAAATGATTTTTTTTTCCATCGGATAGCTGAAATCGACTCTAACTTGGCTATTTTTTTTTACTTTTTTATTTTAGAAGTTACTTACACTTTCGAAACCAGTTCATAAAAACTGCAATCAAAATTGAAAAAGTAAAAAATACCCTGGTTAGAAATCTATCTCAGCTATCCTATGGAAAAAAAATAAAATAAGAATGTTAAAATGCAAGAGAGAAATTTGAAAAGAATGCTCCCATAGGTTTAACATTAGTGTGTCAGTTTCTCTGTGTTTCCAGTGTAGACTCTTAATGCGCCTCTCCTACATTTAATTATACACATCATTTTTATTTTCTGAATAAATTTAGATACATTTAGAAATTTAGATATTTTTTATATCATTTTAGAATCATTTAGATATTTTTTAAAACATTTAGATTTTTTGCATGACATTAATTGTCTTTAAAATTCTTCAATGTGTGCACTCGATATATTATTTTCTTTCTCAACAGCATCTGGAACAAATAATTTGTAAAAACTGATTAAAATTCAGAGTAAAATATCATTATGAATACAGAAGTTAAAAGAAAATAAGAAAAATTTTTAAAATATTTTCACATAAATTAAAATATTTCTCGCTAACATTTTAATATTTTTAAATGATTTTTTTTTTCCGTCGGATAGCTGAAATCGACTCTAACTTGGCTATTTTTTTTTTTACTTTTTTATTTTGGAAGTTACTTACACTTTCAAAACCAGTTCATAAAAACTGCAATCAAAATTGAAAAAGTAAAAAATACCCAGGTTAGAAATCTATCTCAGCTATCCTATGGAAAAAAAATAAAATAAGAATGTTAAAATGCAAGAGAGAAATTTGAAAAGAATGCTCCCATAGGTTTAACATTAGTGTGTCAGTTTCTCTGTGTTTCCAGTGTAGACTCTTAATGCGCCTCTCCTACATTTAATTATACACATCATTTTTATTTTCTGAATAAATTTAGATACATTTAGAAATTTAGATATTTTTTATATCATTTTAGAATCATTTAGATATTTTTTAAAACATTTAGATTTTTTGCATGACATTAATTGTCTTTAAAATTCTTCAATGTGTGCACTCGATATATTATTTTCTTTCTCAACAGCATCTGGAACAAATAATTTGTAAAAACTGATTAAAATTCAGAGTAAAATATCATTATGAATACAGAAGTTAAAAGAAAATAAGAAAAATTTTTTAAATATTTTCACATAAATTAAAATATTTCTCGCTAACATTTTAATATTTTTAAATGATTTTTTTTTTCCGTCGGATAGCTGAAATCGACTCTAACTTGGCTATTTTGTTTTTACTTTTTTATTTTGGAAGTTACTTACACTTTCAAAACCAGTTCATAAAAACTGCAATCAAAATTGAAAAAGTAAAAAATACCCAGGTTAGAAATCTATCTCAGCTATCCTATGGAAAAAAATAAAATAAGAATGTTAAAATGCAAGAGAGAAATTTGAAAAGAATGCTCCCATAGGTTTAACATTAGCGTGTCAGTTTCTCTGTGTCTCCAGTCTAGACTCTTAATGTGCCTCTCCTACATTTAATTATACACATCATTTTTATTTTCTGAATAAATTTCCCCCTTATAACAAAACTGAAGATCAACTGAAAATAGAAACAATTTCATGGAAATTTAAATAATTTGCTTTTTACGTATCAAAAAACAAAACTACAGAAAATTTTATGTTTTATACAACAAAATATTAATTTCTTTTTGCTTTTGTTGAAAATTTTGAACATAAATGCATGCCGTCTGCTATGTCATTCCCCAACCTATTGTGCAGTTTAAAACTTTGAAAAAAAAAAAACCCAGAAAAGATTCATTCTAATCAAGCTATAAATAATTCATCTAAATTAGACAGTTTATCTTTCAATGGCTGTTCTAAATAAATTTTATCCCAAGTAATTATTGGTTCTATATTTTAAAACTTAGTTTCAAATGCAAAGCTTAGAACAGCCAAAGCAAAAGTTCTTTATCAACAGAATGACAAAATCAAACACATTTGAAAAATTCATTTACATTTGTTCTGACTGAAAATATTATAAATATCATAAATAACAATATTTTGAAAGTAAGTATCAAATATGTGAAAATATCAAACTTCATGATATTTTGAAAATAAACCAGATTATAGGACTATATCTGCATGAACTTGAAAAAGTTATTTTAACAAACTGTTTGATAAATGGCTTGATATCAAAATTTAAAAGCATAAAACCAAGCCAATAAAATATAAACAATTTTCAATGGACATGACTGTGGTGATAATAAATATAAATGTGTTGCAGGAATCAATATCAAGGTTCTTAAATATGATATTTTGATATGCAGTAGACTCCCTCAGATCCGCCACATTAAAATCTGCAAATTTTTTAAATCTGCACATTGTTTTCGATGTAAACAATGAAACTTACAGTTAAGATGTAGGTGTAAAATTTAAGTTTTTTTTTAAATTTTTATATCATTCTGTACACATTTTAATATATAATTCTTTTTGATATGATCCAACTCATGTTTTCTCATGAAGGAGTAATAAATTTATTTCTGAAAAAATTCTCTAGATAGGGCTGATATCAGTGGCTATCACAATATTTTTACAAATTATTTTATGCATTAATCAAGCTGTTTTGGTTATTAAGTATGGCTAAACATGAAAACTTTGTTATTTTAAGATTTTGAAGTGAATTATCAATGTATATTTATAAGATTCACTGAATAAGAGTCTGAGTTTCACTGAATAATTCAAGAAAAAAATATCTCATCATTATGCATATTTAGTCATGCATTATTAATTATTTACTTAACCTTAACTTTTAATATTTTAAATTTGTTTTTTTTTTCTTAATTTTTTTATTTTACTTTATTGTAAGCATTCATTATGATTTTGAATGCATTATTAAATTCAAATTATTGTTTAAAAAATGTAAACAAAACAGTGACCAGAAATCCACAAAATTCTAAAATCTGCATAATCTCTGGTTTTAAGCTATGCAGATTTAAGGAAGTCTACTGTATATCCAATACTTTCAAAATAATCAACTTTTTGCTAATTAAAAATGTTTTCAAACTTAATATAAATTAAAAAAGCCAGGAAAAAGTTTATCTACAAAACGGCATAGTCAATAAAAGTTGAAAAATTCATTTACGCTTATTTTGACTGAAAATATCATACAGAAAGATATTTTGAAAACAAATATCAAATATATGAAAACATCAAATATGATATTTTGCAAAGAATTATCAGATATAAATAACCCTGATCAACACAGAAATATAACATGTTCAATGTAGAGATCAGCAGCGGACAATTACACTGTGTCCGAGTCGTGCCATGTCTAGAAATTTCGGCCTGTGCAGACCCGTAAATTTAGGTTATATCTATGTCTAAGACAAAAGATAGCACTTCTCAAAGAATACTGATAATGAACATCAAATATCAAATATTTTCATAAAGTATAATTTTACTGCAGGAAAGTATATTAAAAAATATATAACAAGGACATATACCATATATGTATAATTTTTATATAAATTGATATTTTCTTATGCCTTATTAAGAAATAGTTAAAGAAAACTTACCAATTTTAGAAATTAATTTCTTGCAGTATTTTATGTAGAACTCGACCTTGTCTCCACCCTCCTCCATGTTGTTTGCTGTATCTTTTTAATTTTAATTTATCCATGCTGGGACTTTATGAATCCTACAATTTGTGTATACAAAAAAGAAAAAAAAAAAAATTAATATGCAAAAAACAAATTTCTCATAAAAGTTACATTTTATGATTATCTTATTTACTAGTTTATATTTAAAAATAAAATTTAATATTGGCAATCACATGTAGCATTAGGATGCTTCTGTTATCATTACATTTGATCTAAGCAAATTAGTATGAGTTTGATCATCCAATTCCCATTGCAATAGAAATTAATAATCACTATAAAAAGTACAAAATAAAACTGATATGCCTGAAATATCACATTGTTTTATTTATTTTTGGTCTTAAGATCAAAGGCACTTGCTGGACAAAATTAAGAGTAGGGAGAAAAAACTTTGCAACTAAGACTTTTTACAAAGACCTGTAGAAAGTAAAAGGATAGGGAAAAGAGGAATGTTATTTCAAGAGAAGTTATATTAATAAGTTTAGTATAGTAGCGAATGAGAAATAATGTAATTTTTATGTATGATAAATAAAGAAACATTAATTTTTAATTATTTCATGAATTAAAAAAATACAATAGAATTACAGCAGGATTGAATAACCTGTTTTTCCTAAAGAAATAAGAAAGTTGTATAATTATTGCAAAATTTTCAGCACACAGACTTTGAAATATTGCAATTTGGATAAACGTTTTATAAAAGATCTTTGCACAGAAATAGGAGTACATTTCACTACGTTAGAAAGAGGCTGGGTACATTTTACCGATTTTAAAAAGAGGCAGGATACATTTTACTGATTTTAAAAAGGGCAGAATACTGCACATTTAAATAATGACCTAGAGGGAACACTAGCCAAAGCTATGTTATTTAAAATGGAGAACATTAATATGAAATAAACTAGACTAAAAATCTTGGCAGAATCCAAGAACAAGCGAGCTACCCGATTTGGCGATTTTTTTGACGTGCGCCAACCGATAAATGTAAAACACAAACTGATAGCAAGAAAATCTCATTTATCACCTCGCCAAATCCAACACTGCCAACTTCCTCGCTTGTTCTTGGATTCAACCAAAATTTTGTCAGAACAGCTCATGCAAGATTTTAAACACATTAAATATAAAAAATAACATTGAAATGTAACATAAAAATCAAAAAGTAAGTTTCTACTGACTTTTTTTTTTAACATTAAGAAATGAAATAGTGCGTTATCTTTTTTGTCAGGGGTACTCTGACACCTGAACCCACCGCCCCCTAAAAAAAAAGCTAAAAACCAGGTAGTATTTTTTTAAATAAAAATTAGTACAAATTGCAGGTACAAGAGTGTTATATAGGTAGTCCACAACTGGATCTTTACCCTTGGGCTCCACATATAGGGTTCGGATTTGAAAATCCTAATTTTACAAAATTATTTTTATAAATATGTTATTTTTGAAGTAAAAAGATACTTCATCGTTCATTATAATTTTTAAGAACTTTTGTTAAGCTAAATAATTTTATTGCTTAAATTATTTTATTAGTTGAATTTAAAGCTTATGAATATTTTTACTTGTTCTTGAACAATAAAATTGTTAATGTATTTTTATATCTAACACAACGGTTCCCAAACTATGGATCGCAAGCGATGTTTTGGCAGGCCACGTAACGATCTATCTTTAAAAATATACTGTTAACTTCGGTGAAAATAAAATAAACAAAGGTTTGTTTTATGATTATACCACATTATACTTACAATTTACAATTACTTACATTAAAAATGCCTGTAACAGTTTCCGTGTCGTGTGGTGTACAGGCTTGTTTGAATGTTTGCTTTATTCACGATAAATTGAGAAAATACCCTTACAATTCAGAACAAAACCCAAAAGTTAACTTTAAAAACTTAAAATTCGAAAGTTTACTTACCTTAAAAACTAAAATGCAAGCCGTAAGTCCATAAAATATAATAGTAAACGATATATGATGAACAATCAAAACACAGAAGACGAAGAGTTGAAAGTTGAAGTTGTTTCTTTTCGAAACGTGACAACTTGAGATTTGGGGCATGCGCATTGATAATTCCGCTGCTACAGATGTCCCCTGGACGAAAATGGATAGTTCATCCTGATTCTGACGTTCTCTGAACGTCTGAATTATGGCATGTACAGGATCTGACGGTTGTAGGACCACTGGGATCTGTATGGGACGTCCAGAGGATGCTTTTGGTTGTATGGGTTTGTAAAGAGAAACATTGCTAAAGATTTCACTATTTAAAGAAACCTTGATTCTGATTATTTCAGTGTTCAAACACATACTTCGATTACATATATGTTAAATTTGTGTTTTATTTATATTATTCTTTTATTTATTGATAAAGTTTTAATTTTGTTATTAAATATTAGCCGTAAACAGATACTGAACTATTTATACTGTTTTAAATGCAAACGTGCTAATCTTCCGTAAGCAGGCTGCACATGATATAGATATATATTTTTAAATCATGCTTTTAAATTATTTTATAGCCAATAAAATATCAGTAAAATGAGATAGTTTTCAAACAAAAAGCATTTGTAAAAAAAAAAATCCCTATTTGACGGTGTAAAAATTTAAATTGTGCGATGTTCAGTAGTTAATAAATTTGCAAAAAGAGTTAAATTTATTATTCAGGTTGTTGCTATCGTCAATATGATGCCAGCATTATTCACAGACATGTTTTTGCTTTATAATATAGATATTGTCCATACGCATTTTCTTTTTGTGACAGCAGGAAAGATAATAATGAATTTTGAAATTTCAAAAATATAGTGACTTTAAACATTAAGTCTGTGGCACTTATGATCTATAATTATTCTTCAAGTACAGGTTTTTTGTCAGTTTTTTATTTATTTATTTATTTTTTACGCGAACCATAAAGGGTGTGGCATCTATCACTGTGCTGAATTAGACAATCATCAGCTGAACAGTTTAGGAGGAGTAGAGTCACAAAGATACCATTGAGTGGCAGCATAAGAGCTGTGCTTAGCTCAGCTAAATAATTAAAAGCATGTCACACTTTATAAGGTAAAAAAAAGTTTAATTTTTTAGCAATAAGTGGCTCAATAAATATACATGAAAATTTGTTTCATCTAGGAATGTATCAAAAGTTTACATATTGAGTGGTGTAAACATTATATAGGGGAAAGTAGGATAACTGGTACCTGACGGTTTTCCTTTGTTGAGAAAAGTCTAGAAAGGCGGAACAATAGGAATACTCCACAAAAGTGTTTGGGGACATTTGGGCTATTGAAAAACCACATCTGTCACCACAGGAAAATTCTTCTATACTTGGGAAATGACGTTTTCTAGAACCATCTGAAACAGTTCCAAATTCTGGTGGTAGGGTAAAACCGGGTACTAATCGGCAATTAAGTTTTTACACTTCCAGGTAACAAAAAGTATACAATAAGTTTTATTGTAATGAATTTTAAATCAAACTTTAAAACGTACATACATTTTTAAAGGTCAGTAACTCTTTTTTGTCAGATTTACCAGCACTTTTGAATGTTGCCAAGTAATAGCTTTATCAGCTTTTACTTCTTGTATTCACTCCTCTTGTGCACACTCTTTTCAGACTGAACATTGTATCTATCCTTCGCCACCTGTTGAGTGAAGAAACAATTCATTGCAGAACTCAATGCAAAACCATGGGTACCTGGTTTTGCCTCAACAGACAGTCAAAAATCAACATGGTCGTTCTGCTGGATAGTTTGGATAGTTGGCACATACACATTTCTACTTGGCATCAAAATATCATATGAAAGCTATAGAAAACAGTGATTTACTTACCTAAATCGATCCGTCAGGCTGGAATTATTTGAAGAGCAGAAAAGACTAAGAAAAATTAAAACTTTTGAGGTGAATTTCTTTCCATTACCACTGCATGTACACAGAGATTATCTCATTTCAAAAGCCGATGGCACACTGCTGTCCACAGGGCAGCATCCATCAGCGAGGAAACCAGGATACCCAATTTGACCCACCTACCCGGTTTTACCCAACTCTCCCCTATATGCATATAAAATCACTTTTGCCCCTACATGCATAAAATGTTTTGGTATTGTTTTCTTAATTACATTTTACAAGTGAATCTAATGCCATCTTCATGTAAAAGCTAAATTTTTTTAATGTTTAGTTCATGATTTTCGAGATACAAAGAATTGATCAGATAGCAATAGACTATAATTAAATGTATATAAGAAAATTTAAATTTTTTAGTCCCGCTAATAAGTATAAAGTATTTAAAACATTTGTCACCAGTGGAAATGTTTCCTTAATTTAGTACTTATCACTGAGTTTCATAATAGAATGGAGCACTAACTCTTACATTGAATCCAGCAGTTTGCCCATGAATACAATGCCCTAAAAATTTTGACAAAAATGTATGCAAAACATAGATTTTCTTCCATAGGGTAATATGGAGTGGACACTTTATCCTTTTTTTTTTTTTTTTTGAATATGACAAATGCTACAATTTTTACTGAATTATATTTTTTATTTATTTAAATAACTAGAGATTTTATTTCATTTTATCATACATATAAATAAAATTTCATGTAAGCTTAACAAGAAACATGAAAATTTTGATAAGTATTGCTCATAAAAATATTAAAAGGTGTAAAAATAACCAAATGTGATTAAAAGTATGCCATTAATATTAAGAAATGTGCATTATTTGCATGTATTAAAAGTGTGATGTGGTTGTGGACAGGCAAGTTTGTGCTCCGTTCTATTTATGTTGAAAAGAGCTACCAGATGTCACTGTGATCGACATTTATCGTTCAGGTTTAATTTTAACACTGTAATATCAGTTGGGTTTTGACGTGATATGAAATTTTTAACAGATTCTCTTACGTATAATACTTTGATAGGGGAAGAATGTGATTCCGTAGATGTTTTGCCTTTCACTTTTTAAAATTTTTTCATATGTTTATGTCTTACTTTGTTTTTGTTATTTAAAAAAATATATATATTAGAATGACCAAATTTAGTTGTCTAGGAGGAGGGAGAGGGTAGAGATAGAAATAGATAGATCCTATGTCATATCAAGTCCTGAGATCTCGTGAGTCACTTCCCCTACACCTACATGGAATTCTTGTGTTCTGAAACAAAATTATTAATCCTTATACATACAAATAGAAAGAAGAAATATTTTACAAAATAAATAAAATATTATAAGAAAATATTTTGGCTGGTCTTTCCAGTCTTTTTTCTTCAATTTGCTCCAACAGGACTCCTTTTTTTAGTTATTTGGCTTTTTAGTGCATTGTTTTGTACAAATCATTTATTCATCGTAACCCAATTTTTGTATTTATCTCATCCTCTATAAATTCATCTGGGAGGGATATTAATTCATTAAATGCTCCCACTATTTTATTTGCTGCACCAGCAGAATATTAAAGCTATATTGGAATTAAGGGAGGTGTATAGCAATAAAACTGGCTAATAGGGCAATTCCACTTTCAATCCAAACCACAAGGCTGCAGATTATTCAGATCTCTGCTTTCCCTTCTCCATATTAATCTTACAGCCTCCATTTCCTAAGGATATCTCATAAAAATTTTTAGCTTTTTGACTTTGAATGCAATTGCTGAAACTTGCCATGTGCAATTTTCAATAAAAATAAATTTAAATATTTCATTTGGGATCAAATACTTAGAGTATGATGATTACACACACACACACACAAAAAAAGACTGCCCCTCAATAAACTGTAATTTTTGTAGCACTATTTGATATTTTAGAAATTTTTAAAAAGAAGGGCAAAAGTAGTTTTTAATTTATGCATTAAGATAAAAATATTTTATTTTAATTAATTACGAAAGTAGATATTCTTGATATAAAATAGACTTTTTCAGTTTTCAAGTGTCACCTCTTACCCTTTCTAAGGTGAATTATTCCACAAGAAATCCCACCTCACTGGGATGAATTAATGAATTAAAGTGGGAAAGTTTTTGAAAGGTGTTTTTTTTTTTTCATGCCTCTGACATTTTGAACATGGATGCATCTTTTGTCTGGATGACAGAATGTAATCCTTTCCAATCACAAAGTTAACCTATGGGAAAATTTAAATAAGTAATTACTCTTTACCTAATACTAGCGGCCCGTCCCGGCTTTGCACGGGTAGACAATGCAATTTTTTTATTACATTCGTTTTCCTGAATTTCGCGCTCCAACCTAAAACTGTTGCTGAGATATGGCGAAATGACCTAAAACTTTCAAATCCCCCTTTAACCACCTTCGATGGGGGGGGGGATTTCTAAAGTCACTGAAATACGCGTTTAATCATTTGTTCAGTAGATATGTTTTCCTGAATTTCGCGCACCTACATAAAACAGCTGCTGAGATATGACGAAATGTCCTAAAATTTTCGAAACCATCCCCTTTAAATCCCTTCAGGGGGAATTTCTAAAATCACTAAAATGCGTGTTTATCCATTTTTTAGTAGATGTGTTTTCCTGAATTTCACGCTCCTACCTAAATCTGCTGCTGAGATATGGCGAAATGACCCGAAACTTTTGAATACCCCTTTAGCCACCTTCTGGGGGGGAGTTTCCAAAATCGCCGAAATACGTGTTTAACCAATTTTTTAGTAGATTTGTTTTAAATAATTTCGCCCTCCTACATAAAAGCTGAGATATGGCGAAATGACCTAAAAAATTCACCCCCCCCCTCCCCATTTAACCACCTTCTGGGGGGAATTTCCAAAATTGCTGAAATATGTTTTATTCATTTTTTAGTAGATTTGTTTTCCTGATTGTCGCGCTTCTATCTAAAACTGCTGCAAAGATATGACGAAATGATCTAAAACATTCGACCCCCCCCTTTTAACCCCCTTTAGGAGGAAATTTCTAAATTCGTTGAAATACGTGTTTAACCCTTTTTTTAGTAGATTTGTTTTCCTTAATTTCGTGCTCCTACATAAAACTGCTGCTGAGATATGGCGAAATGACCTAAAACATTTGACACCCCCTTTAACCACCTTCAGGGGGGAATTTCTAAAATCGTTGAAATACGTGTTTAATCACTTTTTTAGTAGATTTAATTTCCTGATTTTCGCGCTCCTACCTATAACTGCTGCTGAGATATGGCAAAATGACCTAAAACATTCGACCACCCCCCTTTAACCCCCTCCGGGTGGGGAATTTCTAAAATTGCTGAAATACATGTTTAATCATTTTTTAGTAGATCTGTTTTCCTGATTTTCGAGCTCCTACCTATAACTGCTGCTGAGATATGGCAAAATGACCTAAAAGTTTCAACCACCCCCCTTTAACCCCCTTCTGGGGGGAATTTCTAAAATCGCTGATATAGGTGTTTAATAATTTTTTTAGTAGATTTGTTTTCTGGAATTTCAAGCTACTACCTATAACTGCTGCTGAGATATGGCAAAATGACCTAAAACATTCGACCACCCCCCCTTTAACCCCCTTCTGGGGGGAATTTCTAAAATCGCTGAAATAGGTGTTTAATCATTTTTTTATCAGATTTGTTTTCTGGAATTTCAAGCTCCTACCTATAACTGCTGCTGAGATATGGCAAAATGACCTAAAACATTCGACCACCCCCCTTTAACACCCTTCTGGGGGGGAATTTCTGAAATCGCTGAAATAGGTGTGTAATCATTTTTTTTAGTAGATTTGTTTTCCTGATTTCTGCGTTCCTACCTATAACTGCTGCTGAGATATGGCGAAATGACCTAACATTCGACCACCCCCCTTCTGGGGGGAATTTCTAAAATCGCTGAAATAGGTGTTTAATCATTTTTTTAGATTTGTTTTCTGGAATTTCAAGCTCCTACCTATAACTGCTGCTGAGATATGGCGAAATGACCTAAAATATTCGATCACCCCCATTTAACCTCCTTCTGGGGGGGAATTTCTAAAATCGCTGAAATAGGTGTTTAATCATTTGTTTAGTAGATTTGTTTTCTGGAATTTCAAGCTCCTACCTATAACTGCTGCTGAGATATGGCAAAATGACCGAAAACATTCGAACCCCCCTTTAACCCCCTTCGGGGGGGGAATTTTCAAAAATCCCTCCTTATTGCTTGCCTAGGCCATAACAGCAATCTACAGTCCAAATTGCGTGACCCTGACTTTAGTAGTTTCGGCTGGGCGCTGATGAGTCACCCAGTCAGTCACCGTTTCCTCTTTATATAATAGTATAGATAAATTACGAAAGTATTGTTTTCACCATCAGCAAGCAAACGCCCAATGCCAGCATAGTAAATTTTTTTTTTTTAATTGTCTGTTTAAATTTTAAGTATTTTTGAAAATAAAATAAAATTTGAAATTTCTACTTAAAGAAAACTTTTAAAGTTTATAATTTTTTAAGAAATACTTAAAATTTAAGAGATTTTTAAAAATTGCACTTCAGATGTCTACTTTAAGAGGTTGAAAGATGTATTTTGATAATTATATTGGGTAATGAGTAATCACATATTTAAATTTCCCATTAGTTAGCATTGGATCTCATGATCAGCAAGGGGGGAAAACCTGTATCAGTGATCCGTTAAATCATTTGGTAAAAGTTTCAAGTAAAAGATGAAGTGAATTTGCAAGATTTACATTGTTAATCACTGTTATATTTTTTGCTCCTTTTTAAAATTCCTTTTAAAATTTGGTCAGATGATCAATACGTGACACACTGTAAAGAAATTGATTTTTGTCCTAATAAATCAGTTTTATTGAAATTAAATTGTTACCCCCCATCCCCCCGCAAGTCATGGACTTGCGGGCAGATTGAAATTAATTTTTTTTTTTTTTTAATGTCTTGTATTTTCAGATACAAATAAAAAAATAAATAAATAAATAAATAAAAATCATTTAATTTACACACATTCATAGGTTTGATAAGTTCATGTATTTTATTTTTCAACTAATTATTACAAGAAAATTCAGCCTACAAATATTCAAACAACAAAAACAGCAGCAGTAAAGCTCATAGTTAAAAATCACAGGGGCTCAAAAAGTGGCAACTACATAATTTATAAAATATATGTTTCTACACTGAAATATTGTATGAGATATTTGACAATTTTGTACAAAATATGAAAATCCAAAGAGCAGCAAAATTCATGTATCAAAGATTATTGCATGTTGTCTTATTTTTAGATACAAAAGCAGAGAATGCTTTAACAATATTTTATTAAAAGTCCACTTTAACAAATTGAGTAAATAATCAGATATCCTAAAATGCAGAAGCAATACAGAAAACGTATAATATCCTTATATCCTTTACATATAGATGTATAATGCCTTGCTTAAAAGGGGAAAAAAAAAAAAAAAAAAAAACCCTTGACTTTGAAAGATGAGTCTGAATAGAGTTCAGCGTGTTTATTAAAAGAAGAAGAAAATTACTTTATGCAAGATCAGGTGCTAGATTTTCATTTAACAGGTGCAAAATTTTCCTTATGCTGTTTCGATGCATTTTCTAGGACTGGATTTTATTATTTGACAGTTAACAGATTTTTTTCATTTTTATACAGCAATTTGTTAAACAAAATAAAGAATCAAACATTAAACATGGGGAAATAACCCCTCTATCTTTTGCACACTAAGTGACATAAATAATCAAAATCTTTTCACCTATTTGAGTCAATCTGCTGATTTCTTAACCAAATTTAATGTGATTAAAAAGATTACTTCCTGTTTCTAGTGCTGTGATTATAGTTGAAAAAGTTACACAAAGTTGCCATGCAAAATTTAAAGTTTCCCATTATTTTCCCTGTGCCATACTATTAAAAAACAGCAATGTGCATATATGCAGGTAGTGTAAAAATTTAACTGAAAAGATTTAATTCTTAATAATTTCCTGGTTTTCTATTGTGTGGCAACTTTGATCACACGTAGAAAAACAAGTGAAAGTAAAAGCTACTAATTGTACATTGTGTTGTGTTTAAAGAAGGTTATCTACATCAGAGAAGAGATAAAAGGAAAAATTATTTGTTGTGCATAGGAATAACATGCATATAAATTTTCAAAACATTAGGCATTATAAATAACTTGCTAAGGCAAATATATTCTTTGAAAAGAAAAATAAGAAAGGATTTCTTAGCCGAAGTAATGTAACTGATTGGTTGGCTTGGGATTGCTGCAGTCATCTCTTGCATTTAAGGGCTAAACATATTGAGATCTTCATTTAAAGCAGAATCTGACCTACTACAAACATCCATGCCTGACCCAGAATTTAAACCGGATACTTTTTGACTAGAAACAGTAGATAAGAAGGTAAGCGTAAAGTAAATTGGAAATTGCAATATAGATAATTATAATTAATTAGATTATATACTAGGATGCTTATAAATCATCCTGCATATTTTTAATTGTACAGCTAATACATTAAACTTTCTTTAAATGTTTTGTAGAATTAAAATATTTTATGTCTTTTTCTTTATCAGACAAAAACTGTTTTGGTTAAAGCAATCATTTTACATTAGAATTTTTTTAGAATTATGAATGGTTTAACGGATTTTTAAATTTTTAAGAAAAGTAATCTGAGACAGTAATGAATTAAACTTTTTATTTTCTTTTTTTAATGATATCTTGTAAACTTACTTTAAATGCTCTTATTTGTGAACTTACTTTAAATGCTCTTATTTGTAAAGTTACTTTTAATATAGGGTATTCTGGAATAAAAAATGATAACATACTACACTTATTCATTTAAAAAATTATTAATGGAAATTTCAATTACTAAGGTGATTTGTGTAGGGTAATTATAAAACAAACTTTGTCAATATATGAGCTCCTAGCAACCATACCATTCAAGGAAATGGTATGTGATTTGGGATACAATTATTTTATGACATAGACTTGAGAATGAGTTAAAAAACAATAATCGAGCTCTCATAGTCATGGTTGAAGTGACAAAATTTCAAATGCCAAAATGATTTTATGTTGAAAAACCATAAATAATGTTAAAAAATTATTTTAGCTGTATAAAAAGGCAACATAAAACAAACACAAAGAACATTCTGTACTCTATGTGCGTTGCAAAAACAAATTGGTGACAATGTCATTACTGCCGTCTTGGGTTTTCGTGGTCTACAGGGTCATCCAAATAAACCTCAATCGATTTTTATCTCTGGGGGTATTTAAAATTCTAAATCAAATCTGCTAAGCGAGTCTGACATGAAAAACAGCATCCAATGTGAGATTCTTCATTGTCTTCATGCTGTGATTTATTGCTGTCCATAGTCTCCAGCACGCGATGTGTCACAATCTGTGCACATAAATACAGGAAAATTTAGTAATTCATTCTCCCCCCCCCCATCTGTGTGGATGCATTTATTTCTCTCACTCATTTTACCACTGTAGCTGTGAGAGCTCAATTGTTCTTTACCTCATTCTCGAGCCCATGACATAAAATAACCGCATCCTAAATGGCATGGTCACTTGGGGCTCATATATTAGCAAAGTTTTTTAAATAATCGCCCTGTATAATAAATAACTTTTGTAAAAAAGTTAATTTTTCGTTATATTTGCAAATGTTATGCATTTTAATTTTCAAATGCATTGAAATAATAGATAGTGTTTATCAACTAATGAAAATGATAGTTAAAACTTCAAATTTTTACATATAAGGCACAAAAACAGATTTTTAAATATATCTTTCTTATAGATGAAAAAATAAAAAATACATAACGAAATTGTAAATTGGTAACTAAAAAAACCCACAGTTGGTTAAGCAGTTATATGTTTATGTTAAAAATTTGACTAAAAAACACAATATGGTAGCTGTTTTTGATTAACCCTCCACTACCTATATCATTTTTAAAACAAGTTTACTCACAATGGGTCTGATAAACACAACTCTATATTTCTCACTAATTTAAAAGTAAATTTAAACAGACTGAAAGCATAAATGCTTTTAAAAAGTAAATATAAAGCTTTTGTAAAAAACATTTTTAAACATTATTTTACAGTTTTAAAATATTTATGTTGCTCTTTTTGTTATTTGCAGTGTTGGAAATCACAAACAAATGGACATTTTATGCATTCTATTCTTAGCATTTATGTATGCAAAGTGTCTTTTTGTTCTAAATCAATCATCAACTTCGTAATTGACTGTTTTATCATATCTCCTATAGTTTTTAAAATTGAAATGCTAACTCCTAATTTTAACACTGGGGGACACTGTAGGCAATTTCATTGAAGAACGCATAGTCTCTTTACTATATCTAGATACTATTTTTATTACTATAGCTCTTGCCATTCCAGTTTCTTCAACAAGAATACATAATTTTAGATCTCATTTATATTTTTGTAATATGAAATTGAATTTTCAATGTTTTTCTGTAATTTTTTAGAATTCACGAATCATTCAAATTGATAATCCAATAATTTCTGTCTGAACTAAATATCCTATTGCATTTCATAAATTTTGATCATTATCTCTCAAAATGTGCATTACTTCGATTAAATCTATTGGTTATACTGCTATTTTTTTAAATTAAAAAACTTACCCTTTTTTAACTAAAAATATGGATAAAAAAAAAAAAAAAACAAGTACTGAAGCAGGAGCAAATAAGGAATAATAAAAGCACTTGTCATGTGCAAGAAAAAGTTACATGTCTTATTGCAATGAGTCATATAATCCCAAATGTTAGAAGCATCCACATAAATTGCTACAGATAAGAGTTTTCATGGGAAATAAGTAAATTCCTGATGGAGTACCTAGCAGTATGAAGATCTAGTGCCATCTCATTTATGATAAATGAACAAAATCAAACATGTGAATTTGCTGGATTCATATGCAGGTAATGGAGGGTTAATAAAGTAAAATAAATTTCTTTATTTCATGCATTAAGAAATTAAAAAAAAATTAACATTATTTATAACTTGATGGAAAAATGATGTTTTGTATAAAGGACAAAACTTATAAAATTGTACAAATTTTGTAGTAAAACTGAATGTTATCATTCTTGTCAATATGATCAAATTGAGTCCATTATTAAAATATGTACATGAAACAAATAAATATTTTACTTGTCAGAAACTTAAAATAAAAAATGTCTAAAGATTAAATTTACATTCATTATGACTTTTATTGTTAATATTAAAACGAGGTGTGTCAAATGGAAAGGAAAAAATATATAGAAGAGTCAGATTTCTTCTTCTGACACATCAATACTTTTCTTATGTATATTCAATGATAGAAAGGGATCCCTGAAATCTTCTGACAGATCAATATGCATTTTTATGTATATTTCTATAAACAGCTTTTCAAATAACATTTTTCCCATAAATTGTTCACACCAACTTTATGATTATTAAGTCCAATTGTATGTTTCAAATTTGTGATTTTAAATTTTGCTTATACAGAAACATGCAAAAAATTTTTTTCAATTATATATAAGGTAAATCCCAAGTGAAGATCATATACCTGAAAATTACCGCCATAAAAAAAATAAAATAAAAATACAAAAAAAAAAAAAAAATATGCAAATTTCACGAATTTTTATATAATTAAATAACATAAAGAAAACTCAAAAGATCCCATTAATGTAATTTCAATCCATAATCAGACAAGAAAAGTCTCCATATACACATTTTTTAAAAACATTAAAAAAATATTGTAGTTTCACCTTATGTAGATACACATTTTAAAAAATTCTGAGGAAATTCTATATTGAATCCATTTAAATATAATAAAAATTTCATTAATTGTCAATTCATTGCATCTAGTGAGTTTTCCAAAAATACTATTTTGTACCTTCAGTGATAATGATAGATTGTCAGTCGCATCAAAACTATAATAAATAAACTTTGAATTAAATGAATATATTTTAATTAACATTATTTCAAATAATATTTTCATTTCATTATGAAAATTTCAGATATACAATGAAAAGGGAGAATTTTAAAGCTGAATGGTTTCTGCAACCTTATTTAACCATCACAAGTTCATTTAATATTTAATGCTTGCCAAATCACACAGAGTACATGGCTTTGTCAATAAAGCTTTCTTCTCCCCCTCTAAGAATATCTATCATGATTCAATCACTAAATTTGACTCATTTATGCATATACAGGTTCTTCAGCATTTTTTCTTTAAAAATCTTTGAGAATGCGCTTTAAGGAGACTTTGCTTGTGAAATAAGTAATTTGAAATGGTATTTATAAATACCCGTAAGATGCAAAAAACAAGGAGAAAAATTGAACTCAACCATACAAAAGGCCTATCAAGAGATTTCTTATGAAAGAAACTTCATAAAGTTAAAAATATTACATACAAGTAAAAAATAAGCAATAGTTTTCACTAATCTGGACAAAATAGCATAAATAGTTAACATTATCCGCTATCTGCCTTTATAGATTCTAAATACAAAATATCGATAAAAAATAGTCTGTTTTTTAAAGACTTTTTTTTTTTCAAATATCTCACAGCAACTTTGTTGCCAAAACTGGATTTTTCAGGAATGTGACATTAAAATATACAAAGAATGCAGAAATATACAAAGTATAAACTCATCATTAAACATAAACAAGCACAATTAAATTGACAATAACTCTACATAGGTTGTACTAAACATTTTTCAGAAAAAAAAATAAAAACAAATACAGACAAATTCCAATATGGAATAATTTTACTCATCAAAAGATGAATAAAAGGAGATTATTAGTTGTTACTTTGGAGATTTAAAGATTATTTGAGAACTAATATGAATAACAACTAAATTGTTACAGCAATCAAACCATTTTTTCAATTATTTTAGTGTTGAATTAAGTTTTGAATTTTAACCCTATTTTTAGTGGAAAGATCAAATGACTTTTTTTGTAAATTAGGATTTAAAATTACTTTTGGTTATATACATAAGAGATATCAACATGAAATACTAATTCTTTGTAGGTGAAGGTTAAATTTGAAAAAAAAAATTCCCAACATCTCCACATACAAAGAATTAGTATTTCAGGTTGAAATTTCATACGTATATAATTATTATCCATGGAGTAATGGAGTTTCCATGTGTAAAGTGTTTACCAACAGGGAGTGAATTGTGTCAAGTTGATTGGATATCATCTGGGTAGTTCAGTGGTAGAGCATTGATCCATACAGCTAAAGTCCAAGGTTCGAACCCTGGCCTAGGTACTTCTCACTCTGTTGGGAAAATTTGTTTAACATTGACCACCTACTTTCGATCACTTAATATTTTGTATTTCCCAAAATTGCTGTAGTTTTTTTCATTTTGGTGGAGAATGCATATGCTCATATACAGTGCAAGATTTGTAAGCATATGTTTGATAATTGGTGGCAGATAAATTTTCTTTCTTCAAGAAACAAAAACATGAGGGGGCACTGTTTTCTTTGTAACAAATAAGATTTAAAAAAAAAAAAAAAAAAAAAAACTGTAATGATAGCGCAAAATCAAGATTATAATATCTAGATAATATGCTAACACACATAAGCAACAATAAATGTCAGCATCCTGTACACATTAATGTTTTATTGATATCAAGTTTAGGACTGGATTATTTATAAATATATCTGTAAAATATTGATACTTTTAAAATGTAATGATATTACAATCAGATTATTTAGTGTTGAATTAAGTTTTGAATTTTAACCCTATTTTTAGTGGAAAGATCAAATGACTCTTTTTGTAAATTAGGATTAACAAATTAATTAGGAATTTAATAGGATTAGGATTAACATATCCCAATAATACTGTTTTTCACTTACTGTGATTTTGAGCCATAAAAAAACGGATATCCTGTACCAATACCATCTTCAATGGTTTCTTTTGTCTCATCCAAGTTTTTATTTACAGGCTTGCTACACCCAAAAAGAAAATCTACCTTCGCTGATCATCCCTTTTTCGATAAAATCTCAAGTAAGGACTATCCCAATACATTCACTTGCTACTGTTCCTATACCTCGGAAATTCCTCTGTTCATTAGAGATGAATACTGAATAACACTTATCACCTGTTTCTTGTTCTGTGGCTGTGAACATGAGCTTGAATATGTGCTGGTTATTGTCAATAGTATTGATACTGCTTTCTAGAGCTTTGTTTCTCCTAATAAATTTATATCTACACTTACAATAAATGTCCGGAATTGGATAGATTCAATATTTTTTGGTTGCCCCAGTCATAAAAAAGCTACTTTAAATACATGAAATTTTTTTTATGGTGCTTTTCAATAGATTATCAAAATTAACTTTTTTCTTTAATAAGAGATACATTAAAGAAATTAAACAACGTTAGATAATAATTAACTGAAAGAATTTAAGAAAAATTTAAATTACAAGGTTGCTGTAATTAATTTTTGTAGTAAATCGCAAGCTTTTCAAAATATGCAATATTTTTGAAATTTCTGAAATTCATATTCTTAGCCATCCAAGACTTAAGCATACTTTCTTGGTAAATTAAAAACAAGTAATATAAATTTTTTTTTTAAAGTCAATTCCTACTTTTTAATCATAAATATATAAAATAAACCCGTATAGCATTAATGTCCCATGTTATTTTTATTGAACATTATTTTCTAATCATCGTTGCGGTATTTTATTTTTTGTTGTCATCACTAATTTTAGATAAATCTCATTTCATTAACGAAAACAATGGGAGAAATTTTTTTCTCCCATATAAAAATTAAAATTAATTAAATTAAATTAATTAATTAATATTTGAAAAAACTGTATTAACATAAACTGTCACCCAGTACAAGTTTTAAAAAAAATTATTTGAACTTGAATAGATGAATAGAAAATATTTTATTAACGATTGAAAATTCCAACAAGATATATATAGAGAGAGTGTGAGCTAATAGTAGGAATTTAATAAGAAACGATAATGCTCATTGATAAAATGAAGTTTTTCAGGACAGAGTGATTTGTTTATGCCAAGCTTAAGCGAAGGGCATATGCCAAAGAGATCAAGATGCACTGGTGGTTCAGTGGTACAAAATAAATGAAATCAGGCTCAGTATGCCGAAACCCAATTTGAACCAATTTAAAAACAGTTTATATTTTTAACCAACATTAATCTACAATTAAAATTCTATGAAAAGTTTATTTTATACATTTTATATGGACAATTTTGAATTTTATTATATCAAATGAGCTTTTATAAAAATCATATTTAATCATATATAAAAATTAAATGGTGGTAAAAATGAAACAAACAAACAAAAGATTAATACAATAAAATGTGAAGAATAGGGACAACAATATCTTTAAAGAAAACTTTATGAAAGTAATGGTGTAAATGCAAATACTTATTGAACAATTGGTTTATTTTTCTATATGTTGTTTAAAAAAAAATATAGAAATTCTGTTGTAGGAGCAAATAGATATAAAAACTTTTGATTTGTTGCTTTTACTCAATTTGTGTTCAAATTTTAGCTACTCTTTGTCTTACGAAAATAGAAAATGTCCCCACTTTCCCCCACTTTAAATTAGTATCGCAATATATCAGCAATATCAATACTAACTTGTTAGTGATAGTAAATTTCTGATATCATTCTGCCCTATCACGATTTTACAGTTAGGCTGAAAGGAACTGTTGCACATTGAAAGAGATGTCTAAGTTATTTACATTTACTAGAAAAAAAAAATGTTTTATTATTATTATTTTTTTTTTTAAAGATTAAATTTAATGGATTTTAATATTCTTTTATTTCAACTTGAGGATTCAGTAAGTAAAAGAGTGTATAATTCCAATATCATAGTCACATGTTTTCTCAAATTTCTTGATTGTTAAGCATTACTTTACACTGTCTGTTATCCCAGATTTTCCAGTTGCTCTCTAGTTTGAACAGTCAAAAGTCTACTGTACCAACTGTAAAATTCAGTAATATTTAATTCTTTTTGCCTTTCTATGCAATTTAATATATGTATATAGTATATCTAATTTTACCAAGAAGGTTTATATAATTTGTTAAATATTTTAAAATGCTGTCTACTTTAATCCCATTCTAGATATATTTACTAATATATATGTATGCAAAAAATAACATAGTTACAATTCTAAAATAGTTTTTAGAAACCTCCATTACTTTAATTGAACCAATGAGTGGGAAAAAGAAATAATTCAAATTAAGATTACAAATTTTCGCAAGACTCCAATTTGCAAGCAATAAAGGCACATTCTATTACTTTGAAATGAGATACATTACAATCACAGGACAAATACGAATAAAAAACAAACCAAAAGCTATGTACAGGATGGAAAATAATGCTGCCTCAGTTTTATCAAAATGTTACTTAATAGAACAGAATCATCATAGCTGCTTACTGTCAAAACACTGTCTGCATCAATAATCACATGATGTCTTTTAACCAATCAAGGTGCTTTCAGTTCTGTTTCGCATTCTGTCTTAAAATTATCTCTCTGTGGTGCTGCCATCTTGCAGGTAAGGTTATTCTCCTCGTAGATCATTATGGATGGGAGAATTCTCACATTATTCTATTTTGCCACTTATAGGTTCAAAAAATGTTAAAGTAGAATATTTAAAAATATTTTTTTTTTTTTTTTTTTAAATATTACATTAACAGGGTAAAAAAAAAAAAAAAAAAAAAAAAACCATTTTATTGTTTTGAATTTATGAAGTTTACAGTTATTTACACACAAATATAAATGAGAAAAGTCATTTGATCACTTTTGTTAAAAATAGTTTCAGTAAATGGTCAATGAAAAATAGTGTTTAAAATATCAAAGAATGCATGATGTGAATAAACTATAAAATAATTAATCAAAATTTTGAAAAAACTTGAAATAAACTATAAAAAAATTAACTAAAATTCTCAAAAGAAGCTTTTTAGAAATGCAATGAACTATAAAAAGAATCAGCTTAAATTCTGAAAAGAAAGTCTTTAGAAATGCAATAAACCAGTGGTTCCCAAACTTTATTGTTACGTGGCCCACTTTAAAGTTTGGAAATTTTCAGTGATTCAACTAATATGCATAGAGACTTTTATATAATCTATCTTAAGGAAAGGTATCACAAGAACAGTATTAGGTAATTTCAGTGTCATGATCATAAATCAAATCCTTCTTACTATGAAGAAAAAAATTATTCATAAATGTACCATAAAAAAAATGTAGTTTTAAAAAAGTTAATGCAGTTCATGACACTGTTTTGTACCAATGAGAGAGCCTATATCAGAATTTAAACATGTTACTTTCTTCTATCTTTACAAGAAGAAAGTACTGGATTTGTGAAAAAATTCGGTTTCCAGTTTTCGTCGGATTTATATGTTTTAGAGGGTTCTGAGTGCAATTTGACTGCTTTTAGAAAATGTCCGTCTGTATGTGACAAAAATTTTATGGGCGCTCTATCTCAAGAACTAATGCACGAAATTTAATAAAATTTTAGAATCAGTTAGTCCCTGATATAAATTGGTGCTGATTAGTTTTTGGTGTAAATCGCCTTACCGGTGGTGCTGCTATGCTAAATTTTCAGGATAGCTATACCTCAAGAACTAATGCACAGAATTTCATGAAACTTGAGATTTTGTTAGACCTTGACATAAATAGACGGTGATTATGTGTTGGTGTAAATAGCCCAACAGGTAGCACTGCTATACTAATTTTTCATGATTTTCACGATAGCTATATCTCAAGAACTAATGCACAGAATTTCATCAAACTTCAGATTCACTTAGACATTGACATAAGTTGTTGTTGATTAGGTTTTGGTGTAAATCTCCCAACAGATGACACTGCCATGCTGCATTTTTCAGGATTTACACGATTTTAGCGATATTCATATCTCAAAAACTAATACACGAAATTTAATAAAACTTTAGATTCGGGTAGACTTTGACATAAATTGATGTTAATTCATTTGTGCTGTATGTGAAACTTGTATGAGATAGAAGAAAATTTCGGGATTGGCCCATCTGACTAGTTAATTTTAACTTCAAAGTTTAATAAAACATTGTCTTATTGTCAACATAAAGTTATTTATGTATATTATTTCCTTGAAATTTTGTAACTTCGTAACCTTGAATTTTCGTGTGTTCATTACACTTCTAAAGCAGATAAAATTAATTATATTTTTTTGAAGATCTGACTTACATATTTCATGATCCACCAGTGGGTTGCAAATCCATAGTTTAGGAACCACTGTGATAAACTTTAAAATAATCAACTGAAATTATGAAAAATTCTTTAGAAATGCGTTGTGATCAAGTCAAGGCAATGGCAAGGCAGGTGCTTAAGGAGTACCCACGTGAAACAAACTGCGCTTTTTTTCATAAGAAAAACACCAAACCTGAGGATGATCATTATTGCAATAGTAGTTCAATGGATGTTCCTTAAAGAACAAAGATCTCTAAAATTTTATACAGGAGTATATTATTCCCATCTATCAAATAATTATTGTAATTAAGTCAGCTAGCACAGGATTGTACCTATAAAACAATGTATGATATCGAAAGGAAAAAACAAAACAAAATCTGAATTCAACCACATTCAAACAATTATGCACATACATTTTTTGTCTCTCTCTACATTTAATTTGGAGCATATATAAAACAAAGGTTTTTAAAGAATATTGCAAAAATGTATATGAAAATTACAAAAATGTAAATGAAAACAGAATCAAAAATTTGAAAAAGCCAAAATGTTTTTCAAATAGATGAAACAAGAAAATAATTAAGGAAATTTTTTGAATTTTATGTTGTGTAATTTAACATTTAATATTAATCATTCTATAAAATGTAATGACACAACATTTAAAAAATATTTTCAGCAAAAATAAAGTTATTATAAAGGAAAAAATCAACTAACCTTAAAATTAAATAAGAATTTTCATATTCTTGCTATTATAAAATAGGACAGCTACATTACGCAATTTTCTTCTCACTTAATCATACATTTCTTGTTCTTTTATAGACAAGTTTTAAAACTTAATTATGATAATGATGCCTGCACAATAAGCAAAGCATATACCATATTATCTGATATTAACGACTGATATTAATAAAGATGCTATAAATATTGAACATCTATATGTAACGTCCGATTTTTAAATAAAATAAAAAAACAATACGATGTCACTATTATTTCATTAGGAGTATATATATATATATTTAAAAAGAACTAATTCAATACATGATATACCTTTTTTCCAATTCAGCGTATTTTTCTTGAATTCGCCATAATAATTTAAAGCCAGAAAAAAAAAAGCAGTGTACTTTATTCCCCATTGCCTTCTTTTTGTATAAGACTTCTGGGAAGAATTTTTTTGCATTACATCCATTCTAGCATAAAAAAAATGTATATAAAAAAGTTAAGACCTTGTATAGATTAATTGTATTCTTAAAGAACAACGAAAAGTTCTTTGAACTCCTTGAACATACAAAAAACATTTATGAAATTGTTTAAACACTACTTCTACAAAAGAAATTCATTGAATTATGGTTAAAAATCTACTAAAAATTGCAAATACTAGAAATGGGATGGAATGAAACACATGATATATAACATTCATCAATCACTGGTGCTTTTGTACCTAACAATGCACTTATTTTTTAATTCATGTTTGCTAATAAGGTATGTATGTACAAATAAAATATTTTTATTTCCATCTTGAGTCAATATTATAATTGAGAAACAAGATATTCATTTTTACGCCTATTCTTTTTCCCCTATAACTTTGAAATTCAAGTATTTTTTAATAATTTTTATGGTTTTTAAAATAATTTTTATGGTCATTTAAATAACTTTAGACAATACATGTATGAGTAATTCTCAGAAAAATGGCAATTTTATGTCCCAGTGGTCTTGTAGATGAACTTTAAAAAAAAAAAAAAAAAAAAAAGGATTTAATTTATTAATATTAATTAGTTATAAACTGTGTTTATTTGCTTATTGAAATTAAAACATGTTAATTTTTTTTTAAATGCAAATAATATTCCCCCACTGTGACACCATTCACACATGTATGAAAGAAAAGGGTTTATATCTGCCATTATAGCATGTATGTTTATATATATCAGGTAACCAAAAAAGTTCTGTCATTTTTATGAAATGACAAACGTTAAAGAATGTTAACCGCAATAGATAATAGATGGCGCTAAAATCGCCGAAATATGTTAATCAAGATGTAATGCAGAGTCATCATATATAAAGAAAATTGGAAAGGTTATCTCGTAACAATAGAAAAATGAACGTGAACAGGAATACTCCAAACTGTATAATCCGTGCTTGTATGTTGTATGAGTTTAAACTTGAAACAAATACTGTGCACACAGCCCAAAAATATGCCAAGCTTTCGGAGAAGGTTGTGTCAGCATTCGCACCACTCAAAGGTGGTTTAGAAAATTCCCTGCTGGCGATGAGTCGCTGAAAGATGCCCCACGAGGAAGGCGGCCATATGTCATTATTGATGAGGAATTACAGGCTGCATTGGAAGAAGATTCCACTCTAACCCGTCAGATGTCATCAGAAAGGTTCGCGGTCAGTGATGAAACTATCCGTTTACATTTGCATCGTCTGGGGAAAGTGTACCAGCTAAGCAAATGGATACCTCATCAATTGACACTTGCCCAGAAGCTCGAGCGCCTGAACATTTGTTTGAGGTTGCTGCAACACGATCAAATGGAACCATTTCTTGCCCACGTATTAACCTGTGATGGGAAGTGGCTGTTGTACAGCAATCCCAAAAGATCGCATCATTGGTTGTCAGTGACTGATGCTGTGCTACAGACTACCAAATCCAAGATCCATCAGCAGAAGGTGTTATTGTGCATATGGTGGACAGCAAATGGAATAGTTCACTATGAACTGTTATCATCTGGTCAGACTATTACTGCGAATGTCTATACTGGCCAACTCTGTCGAGTTCACCAATCATTTAAAAAAAAAAAAAAAAAAAAAAAAAAAAAAAAAAAAAAAGCCAGCTTTCGTGAACCATAAAGGCGTTCTTTTGCTAATGCTAAGCCGCATGTCGCGCATGTGACTTCTGACACAATTCAGACCATTCGATGGGAACTATTTTGCACTCTCCTTGCTCCCCTAACATTAGCCCTTCTGACTATCACTTATTTTTAAGTCTCGATAATAATCTGCGCAATCGACAGTTCAGAAGTCGAGAGGCTATGGCAACGGAGTTAGAGAACTTTTTCAACTCTAAAGATCGACATTTTTATAAAAATGGAATTTATAAGCTTGTTTCTCGTTGGGAAAAGATTATGGCATGTGAGGGTGGTTATTTTGATGAATAAATTGTATTCCTTCCGATACATTTTGCTGTTTGTTTTCTTTCACCTAAAAACGACAGAACTTTTTTGGTTATCTGATATATATATATATTATATAAAATCTATTAAAGATACTTAAATAAATATTTAGCCACTTTATTATATTTTATGCAATGAAGGAAATTAGGTAATTTTTTATCGTTGTTGCTAGTAATTGACATATTTTCCTCATATTACTATAAATCTGCTCCTATTTACTCAGTAAATGACAGTACATGCATTATTTATAATAGGTCTAGGATAGTTCTTGACAAGAAATCTTCTTGTTTTTTACTCAACAACAATCTTTAATAGCCAGCCCATGGTTATTATAAATACAGTGGCGGACAAAAAAACTGCATCACATAGAAAATTTAACATTTTGTAATGCTAATGAGTTATTTCGTTCAAATAAATTAATCTTAGTTGCTGCAAAGCAAGATAAGATGTCATTCTACATTTCTATTGGATAATATACCCGTTATGAAGTGATACGTCATCAAATTTTTAAAAATAGTGCAGCAAAAGGGAAAAACGGTCACTTGTCTTGTTTTTTAAATGGTCAAATGATGGCTTCGTATGTTCAATTGACGCAAGAAAAAAAAATGTGTGATACTTTCTTTAGTTAAAGAAGGATATTTGACACGTGTGATCGCTAAAAAAATTGGTTGCAATAAATCGACAGTTTGGAGGATGATTAAATTAGAACGTGAAACTGGTAAAGTCGAGAGAAAGGCTGGATCGGGCCGAAAGAGGGTGACCCTAAATTCTGATGATCGATATCTGAAACGGATATATCTGAGTAATCGTCATGCAAGTGCTCCTGACTTAAAAATCTTTTTGAGAAAGTCTGTGGTGTTAATTTAAGTGCAAGAACTATCCAAAGACGACTTGTGGAATGCGGTTTGCATGCGTATCGCCCAAAGAAAAAGGCCTTTACTTACAAAAAAAAAAAAAAAAAAAAAAAAAAATGATGCAGAAACGACTTTCTTGGGCAAAAGAGCATGTCTCATGGACAAAGGCTCAGTGAGATTCAGTAATGTGTTCGGACAAATCTAAGTTCAACCTACAAAGATCAGATGGTAAGCCGTATGTTTGAAGACGTAAAAGTGAAGCTTATCATCCAGACTGCATATCGCCTACCGTAAAATTCCCAGTTAGCCAAATGGTCTGGGGATGTATATCCAGCAAAGGTGTTGGATGTCTAAAACTTATTACTGGAACTGTGAATGCACCTGTTTATACCGAGATTTTAGAGGAGTGTTTAAAACCAGTTATTAAGGATGATTTTAAAGGTGCTAGAAATTGTATTTTTCAACAGGACTCTGCACTCTGCCATACAGCAAAATTGGTAAATACAATGTAACTTATTCATGAATTATTTTGTTGTAAAGTAATTTTCACCCAGTTTCCCCCCTTTAGGTGACGGCCTATCTGAAAAAAATCTGGCATCTAAGTTTTGGAATGGCCTGGGAATAGTCCTAACCTGAATCCCATTGAAAATTGTTAGCATATAATGGGTACAAAAATTGTTGCCCAGAAACCTGCTACTAAAATAAAACTGCTGGAAAGCATTATTAGGGTCTGGTTGCATGAAATTGGCCAGGATTACATTCAGAATTTGATATATTCCATGCTGGACCACTGCAAGGCTGTCATCGCAGCTCTTGGAGGATCTACTAAATACTGAAGTGATCCTTATGCATGTATACACATCTAAGTATATATAATATGATTGCAGTTATGTAAAATTTACATTAACTACAGAATCTGTGCATCTATTACTTTATTCCAAGTATTTTTAAATATTACGTTTTTCACTATTTTCTATTTTTCCAAATAATTATGCATAAATAATTTATAAATCCTAATAAAATTTAATTTAGATTAATTCTACAACTGTATTTTATCGTAAAAATATCATCCTTCCATAATATCTGTACTTTAAAAACATTATTTGCAGCATTTTCCACTTTTTCGCAGGTGATGCAGTTTTTTTGTCCTCCACTGTAAATAAAATGTCTTTTTTTGTTATTATGTTATTGGAAATGTGTTTCAGAAAATATTTAGAAAATGAAAATATGCCGAAATCTATTCATTTTTGTACGAAGTGATTTTCAGAAAATATTCCCTCATAATTTTAATATATGAGGAAAAGATTTAAATTGCGAGGTAATGCTCTGAACTATACAATAAAATAAGATTAATCTAATGCAATACAATACATTTAAAAACCTCATAAGATTTTAAATTAGAGTAAGTCAGATTAATCCACTTTAACAAAACAAACACTTTCTCAAAAGAATTCTATTACATTAGGTCTATAGGAAAAAATTGTTTGCAATATATTTTGCTAAATTTACACTAATTCAAACATGTTGAAATTGATATACATCACTGAGACATACATCTTTTCTTGATGAATAATTTTACATGTGCTTATTTATGGGTAAAATTTTTACGATAATTAAATAAACCTTTATGAAAAGAATATGTTCTATACTTGTCTATTAATAATTACATCAAAACTAGTATATTATATGAAAAGAGTCAATTTTAATAATGATCTGTTATTCATTTATACACAGCATCATTCTATCATTTTTTTAATTATTAAAATAATTAAAATCCTAGAAAATCTACCAGGTACAGTTTGGTTCATATTACTGTTAAATACAGCACAGATGTACTCACAAGCAAAATTTTGAGATTTTTGGGACAATTTCATTTGTACTTTACTGAAAAGAAAAAAAAAAAATAGCCACTTTTCAGAGAATAACTCATATCTTATAGCTCAAAAGCTGCTGATTTATAAATTATATCAAATAAATTCTTGACAAATCTCTACACTACAACAACAACATAAAAACAAAAATGGAATGTAATAAATGAAAACTATAAAGTATATCAACAAAAATAATAAATTAAAAATTGAACTAATAAATTGCACATTGTAAGGGAATAACTTTTACAGAATATGCCATAATACAGAGTTCAACATATTAAAATCTAAAAAATAAAATGTGACACATATACAAAGAAAGCACCATCACCAAAAATATACTTTTAAAAATATATTTTAAAAATAGGAACATACAAAAATATTCATAATATTTGATAAAATTAGACAATAAATCACAAATAACAAAGTATAAATAGACTTTCTCAATAAATACAAAAAGAAACCTAACACAAAAATGTTTACATTTCCCCCCTCTTATTTGACCCTATACAATACATAACTTTTTTGTAACTGCATAAGCACCTCAATTGATTTAATATTTTGAAAGCGCACATGCAATCTCTTCTATTCTGGAATAAAATATTTTGATTTTCAGATATGATACACATAATAGAATTTCTAGAAATTTAACAATACAATATAAAAAAAACATTTCACGATTATTTACACATTTTATAACATAAATCCATTCACTACAAAAAAAGAGAAAAAAAAAGAAAAAGCACATTCATATATATTCAATGACTGATCATCTCTACAAAGAGGTTTTGTTCAAACAATGTATATCCTTAAAAACTTCCTAACATTCTAATTCATACAGAGCATTGAAAAATATTAAGATTAAATATAGTAAATTTATTTTATATTTTGGCACTGTAGTTTACGAAAGTAAAAATATTAAAAGATAGAAGCTGAAAAATGTGACACATGACTATAATTCATAAAATAATTTACATGCTTTTAACATTCACAAGTAAAAAAATTACTTTTTTTTTTCTAGCTTTTTTTTTAAAATGTGGAAACACTAATTTGTAAAGATTTAAAGAAGTGCTATTTTACATTTTAAAATTCTACTGTTGGTTGTGATGGAAAAGCTTTGATCTAAATACCTATTATCACATTTCAAAACATGGATATAAAAATTCCAAATTTATATTACACTATGAACACGGTTCCTACTCTTTCTATCATTAAGTTGGGAGGAAGAAAGGGTATATTTTGTAAAAAATCAGTTTTGCAACAAAATTTTAAAACTGATGCTAAATTCAAGAATAATACATATTTTAAATATTACAGAAAGAAAAAAGATGGTAAAACAGTTTGAAGAAACAAATTTTTTAAAAGAAAATAAATAGGCCTGATTTTTTTTTTACTAGAATGTTAAGAAATTTAACAATGCAATAAAACAGTTACAATAATAAGTACTATGTATGTTATTGTATGCAACTTTTAATATAAATATTAATTATAGTTATCTTTAAATAAAAATGACATTTTTAAATCCTTATTATTGTATTAGCCGAATTTATTTTGATACTAACAGAGCCAAACAAAATAAAACAAAAAGAAAATCTTGAAATAAATCAAAAATACTTTTAATGCATTTTAAAATATTCAACTAAAGTAATATTTTAAAACTGAATAATTTAAGTAAATCACAAATTAAAGAATTCGTAATACATATATATATATATTTAACCTCATAATAATTTAACACATCTGAAACAAGTAAGACTTCATTGTTATATCTTGAGTACTGATCTATACAATGAGAAAAACAGAATAATTAAAACATTCATATTAATTTATAAAAAAAATAAAATAAAGGAATTTAGTTTTAACTTTTAATAAAATTTCTAGAAATTTAACAACAAAACAATAATTAATAATTATTATTTACACATTTCAAGATTAAAATAAGTAAATAAAAAAAATAAAATAATGTACAATTATAGGTAGGCAGATTATAAAAACACAATTTTTGCAATTATATAACAAAAACTTCATAAAAAAACTATTTGTATCTTATAAAAAAAAGTTTTGCATTTTCATAAGAAAAATTAAACATCAAGAAAACACAACTAAACATACTTCCCATAAAGAATGTATGCAAAGATGTTGCTTTAGTTTCAAACATCAATACACTCAAATATATCTTTAAATAAATTTCATGTAATAAAATTAAATTTTAAATGTTTACTTTAATATTTTATTCAATTTAAAAGGTTGAGGAACAAAATTTTAAAATGGTTTTGTTCCTTACATTAACATAACATAAATCAACTTAAGCCCCCCCCCCCACCTCCTTTAATTATTTGAATTACTTTTAGTCCACAACCTCCCATTTTTTGTGCCTCTAATTTCAAGCAAACAATTTACGATAAAATCTTTCAAAATTTTATAGACACATAAAACAATAAAATAAAAGCAAATAGCAAATTCAGAAGTTAAAAAGAGCAGGAACAATGTTAATAAAGGCTTAAATTCTGTTACGCTTTTACTCTTTTTCTTTCAACTCATCTTAAAGCTATTGCTGAATGTGTTTTTATATCATTTAAAAAGCAAGTTTTAATGTTCTGAATCCACAAAATTTATCGCTGGCACATTCGATGTCCTAGTATTATTGTTTATATTAAGCAAAGTAATAGCAGCAGAGAAAAATTCAATGTTGAAGAAGATGTATATATACAATAAAAATTGCCATTATTAAACAAATAGAAAATTTCACATAATTGTAAAGCAGTATGATTTGTGATTTATGATATATTTATACAGTGGTTAAAACATTGAATAATATTTAAGAAAAAAAAAAGTAATTATAAAACAGAAACTAATGAAAGACAAAACACTTTTAATATGTACAGATTACGTCTAAAATCCACCATATGTATATTATTACCTTACACATTATACATAAAAAAATGAATGCATTGAAGAAATCGTTTTTGAGCATATTATGGAATGCTGAGACATCACGTCAACATAGAAAGGCATAAATCATGTTTATGAAACTTTAATTACATAATTATTTTAAGTCCAGTAGTATGAAATTACTTAACCACTGATTAATTATCAATCACATCAATATATTAAGTAGATTATCCTGTAGTGACTGCTGACACTAAAACCAATGGAAAAATTATTTGGTGATGATACAAATGAAAAGAAATTATGTAAACTTATATTAGATTGCACAAAATTAATTTTTTTTTTTTTTTTTTTTTAAATTTTGGCAAACTATGTTGAATTTAGAGAAATACACAGTCCAATTTGTACTTAAATGAATCTGTAGAAATTTTATTCCATTAAAATGCTTTCATTGCATTCAAATGGCCCATAAAAATGTAAATATTTTTTCCATACAAATTTATCATACTTTATTTTATGTGTTCATATAAATAGCTCTATGTTAGGAAAATATTATTTTTTCAACTTGCCCGATAAAACACTGTTCAGCATACAGTGTATAATACACGATTCATTCAATTTTATCATTTTTACTTGAGCACACAGAGACTTATTTTATAATTAAAAATTACATTTATATATATTCAAGCAGAAGTTTTTCCACTACAAATGCTTTTCTTATCCCTATTCTTTCTCTCTGTACTTTACAAACGTATTCTAGCAGGTCCATTGTTGTTGGTTTCTTCTTCCTTTTTGACTTCTAGGCATGGCATCAGTTTTGAAGGTGCCCTAGGAATGTGATCAGTCATCCTTTCTTGGGGTACAGGTGGTGGAGGAGGAAGATCGTTCTCTCGAGCATATGCTTCCCAGCGAGCATCATCTGACTCATGGGTCAGATAACGCCATCCAACCTGACTCTCAAGTTCTCGTAAATCACACCATGTTTTATAGTCCTAAATAGAAGAAATAGTTAAGCTTAAGTAGATTTAAAATTAATAATATCAAGGGTTGATGGAGGTTTTTTTAAAAAAAATTTGGGGTTCTTTTTTTGTGAAAATAAAATTATGATTGAGAAAAATAAAATTTGGTAATAAAAGATAGAATACAGTTAATCAAATCCAAACTAAGAAATAATGTGAGTTTTTTAAAAATCTCCTCTAAAGGTTTTCTTTCTGTGAACTTGTTTTGCTCCTAAATTAAGCATTTCAAATCTTAATAAGATAAAAAAAATTACGAAGAGTTTACTTTTATGAAATGGAATTTTACGTAAAGGATACTTTTTGTTCTCTTTTAATAAATATTGTGAAGGGATCCTTTTTATAAAATTGAACTTTGTGAAGAGGTTCTTTCTGTTGGAATTTTGTAAAGGGACCACCAAAATATGTGCCGCCAATTTTTGCCTGAATTAACGCCTGTGTAACGTAAGATAAATATGATAATATCTGTACTATGATGAATTAGTGGTAGCTGAAAACGAGCATATAAATTGCAAATTAAAATGACAAAAACAGAAGCATCACATGTAATTATTACTGTACGCTGCTGATCAAGAGATTTTTTTCACTTAGTTAAGAATTTTTTCTGTTCTGTTAGATTAGATTAAGTATGCTTTTAAATATCTAAATACTATGCCCCCCCCCCCCCCCCCGAAAAAAAAATTGTTTGGGAATAATATTTTTTGAAAAAATAGGCAATTTGCGAAGCCAACATTTGAAAGAATTTTTATAGTTGTAGTTTTTATTTCAACAAGAGGTGATTGGATTAACCTTCATCAACCCCCCCCCCCCTTCCCCAACACACACAATTTTGTATACAAGATGAGAAAAGGAATCTAAATAGAAATATGATTATGCGCTCCAAATCTAAAACATGAAAATTTTTAAAATTTAGATAAGCATATATAATGAAGCACATGGGAGGAAGGAAAGCATCTTTCACTAAAACAATATGTCATGTGTAAAAATAAAACATGTCAATAATTCATATGTAAAGATAATGATCACATTCATATTTTTCATTATTGTAAATATTCTATGACAAAATCACAAATACCATCTAGATCAGCCATACTCAACTTTTTTTTATCTTGGACGCAAACATATGTTTATGACGTTAACAAGGCCACAACACATTTGTAAAAAGGTAAAAAAGAGTAATTAAAATAATGAGATAACATAAATAGTATAACAAAGTTAATATTATCAGTAGGGTTGAACGTTTGCTGCAGAAGAAGTGTTACAAAAAATTTTAACACCTCTATTTCGAAACAATAATTTTCATGGCCAGATTTCTATTCTAAATGTTGCAGAAATATGCTGCGAAGATTCATTGCTTGGAAACAGTGGTGTAAAAACTTTTTTGGTGACAATTTATTCTGCGAGAGACGTTCAGTCCTGAAAAGCAATATTAGCTATGTAATAAGCATAAAACGTAATAATATAACAATGCAGAATTTCCATGTTCTTAAAAAAAAAAAAACAGAAAAAAGGAGGCGATATTCTCTAATAAATCAGTTTTTTTGCTCACTGCAATAAACATTTTATTTTATTTTTTTATAAAAATATATAGTGTGAATTTAACTAATTTGGAATAATGTATGATTGGTGTTGAATATTAAGAAATGTATACACCACTGTAGAACAAATAAGACTACATGTAAAAATAACTTTTGACTAAGAAAATGGTCCAGATGTTTTTAAGATGTTTTTTAAGATGTTATAGATGTTAAGATGATCATGAGGATCGTTCCTTTATTTATTTATTTTTATGTACACAATTATTAATTTAACAAATATATATTTCTTTATTTGAAATTGATAAAAAATAAATTAAATATATATTTTTAAATCAATGACATATTTCATACTAATGTTATAGAATTATGAATAGATGACCAACTTTTTTCCTTTTTCTTTATCATAGTACATTTATATAATGTTAAAAAAGTCATGTTTTATAAACAATAATAATAATAATAAAAAAATCTGAACTGGTGCTAAAGCATTGTCTGAAAGTGCATGTATTGAAAGAAAAATATCTGAGAAATTCACAGAGTAAGACCACATTAGATAATTCATATAAGAAAATAGTGTGGCTTGAGAACTTAACGTTAAAATTTAAAGGACTAAGAACATTTTGAAAATAAACCATAATAAAATCAAGCATTTACACAATAAAAAATCATATTTTAAATTAAGTTGCACATTTCTGTTTTGTTAAAATAAACATGAAAAAAACATACAGCAAAATTAATTTTAGAAGTAGAAAATTTATAAACTTAAATTTACCTGAAGCCATGCATGAGAAAGAGACTTGTCCACTGTAAACCGTTTTCTTGTTTTGACTTGGAGAAGATTATTGATCAAATCAATTGCTAAAACAAAAAAGACAAAAAGCACATTTTATTAAAACGTAAAAATTATAAGTTGATATAAAATCTAGTTAATAAATAATAATTTAAATGCAGTTACATTACTCATTGTTTAATGTACTACAACAATCTATGTTTTAACACAACTTCATAATTTATAAAACTTATCTGAGATTAATTATGCAAATATAAAAATGTTAATTATTATTATTTAATCTAATTATTATTCATTTTTATGAATATTGAAATTCTTTACAATGAATTTACATTGATATTAAGAATTACTTTCAAAAGAATTTTAAAAAGTATGGAGAATTTGGAAATAGAAAATTGAACAGGGACATTTTATAGTTAACATAGATAAATATTTAGAACTAGACTTGTGACTGGATATCTCTCTAAATATCAGAGATGTTCAACCCACATCCCTTTGCTATATTGAATGTGGACTGACAAAAAATATTTTCCTAAAATACTGAGGTTTTAATCTAGTTTTTAAAAGTAGTGGATTCCATACAACATTTATTGAAATTATTGCTTTAAGATGATACAGGTATAAGTTTATTGTTGAAAGAATGTTCAATGCATTTTTTTTGCATTACACTGATCAGATAAATGTTATGATAACATGTACTTGTCCAAAGAATTCACCTGAACTGCATGAAATATAAATTTTGCATGACAAGTTAGAAAAAGTATGTAAGAGATGTTGAAGCTATAAAATTATAATTTTGCTGAATTGATGTTAGTCTAAAGGGAAATAAGTAAAAAAATTGGACATCCTTTGCTCTAAATAGTATGTATGAATGGAAGACACCCACTGAGGCATGTGTGTATCTATCTATCTATAGTTAATTCAAAATTAAGAGAGATAGAAAATAAATAAAACCCCATGCTTATTGTCTGTTTTTATAATGTACTGGCTACAATCAACGTCAGCTGTTTGTTTTCTTTTCTTTTGATCAGTATTTGTTTATATTATTTAAAATAGATAAATAAAACAGAAACCTCTAAAATCCTCAAAAAAGGGAAAAAAGATCAAATTTTAGCAAAGCTGAGAAAAAGAATTATTTTAAATACTATAGTATTACAACTTAATCCTGAAACTGCAATAATGGATATTGATGATTTTTTGATAAAAAGTTCAACAAAAGCTCGAAATAGCAATTTAATTTATGTAATTAATGTATCAATAAGTTGTAATTGTCAATTTGATTAGTTAAATTTAAAACATTAAATATTTGTCAGCATTTTCCCCTTTTTTGGTAAGGAGGAGAGGGATTGGGGGGGGGGGGGAGACATAACTATTTATGTTTTATAAAATTGCCAACCCATATATTTTTAAATCTCTCAATTTTGAATGAACTATTGAAACATTAAAAAAATGAGTTAGTAAGATATTTTAAAGTTCACCTTTTTGCACAATTTAGATATTAATATTTAATGCTCAGAATAGTAAAAATAATAATACTAATAAACAGTTAATATAAATATTATCAGTCTGATGAAAATCAAATTTATTAAGTTTTATCACACTATCTTAGTAATAGAGACAAAACAGAAATTAGTCTCATTACTCTCTTAGGAACAAAACTACCATAATTTCTGAAGTATAATCCATGAATCAAACAATCATGTTTAGACCTAGAAATTTTATTTAGTAAATGATATCAAATGTGAGAACAATTTAATAAGCTACATTTTACTAAATAAAAATTCTGAATTTCAACATGTTTGTTTGATTTATGGATTATATGTAAGAATTTACGATCCCTCAAACTATAAAGTGTACAAAGTTGACATTTTAATGTGAAAGAATTATCATAAAAAGAAAAACATAAGAATTACAAGTTACAAAAATACTGTACTTAAAATTGTAGGAGATGAAAAGGACAAAAGACAATTTTTGGCCAGATACCTGAATGAAAAGAAACATTTTTAACCATATGGCTTTGGAAGGGATACCCTCATGAAAGTTTTCTAAAAGTTTGATCAAAAGGTTACACATTTAATAATAATATGGAAATTTTCATATATTTTTTTTAATATCATTCTGTGTGGCCTCCAAGACAATTTGTCGCTGCTGTGACAAACATCAAAGAGAATAAAACTCATGAAGAATAACCATGAATGCTGTTATATTTAAAATAATAAGCATATTAACTGGAGAACTAAATAGCATAATTATTTACATATCATCATAAAAGCAATAATACTAATAGCTATAATAAATGTACAATTCATACAATTTATGTATAAGGAAAGTAAGATAATAAGGAATCTGCAGATGTAACATGGGAAATAAGATCAATTCATTATAAATAAAATGAGTCAAATGAAAGAGGGCTTTAACAGTTTTACCTTCAGCAGAAATTTCTTTCCATGGTGTTGGTGGATACATAAAGGCAGCATTTTGGATCTGATCATTGATGTCCTCATCTTCATTGAATGGAAATGTACCACTTAAACTGGTGGGGAAAAAAAAAAAATGAATAAAATAACCGAATAGTAATTTGGACGGGCTGAATACTAAATATTCAACACACAGATAAAACAAAATACTGAATATTTGGCCAGCCGAATACTCCTATATATCAGGATTTAAAAGCTTTTCACAAATAAACTTTGCACTAAAAAAGAAAATATACTATGCTTTTAGCTATTATTTAAGAAGAGGATAGTCTTAAAACTTTATTAATAAAACTTTAAACTTCGTGGTTTCATTTGTGAATTAAAATAAATGAATAAAATTTTCTTATATTCTAAAACCAATATTTTAAAATCGAAGACTTTTTTTTTTTTTCTAAATCAATTAACCTTCTTATGAACTATTTTCTACTCCCCTTTTCCCTACGCTAATTATGATTGCCTAGAAAGAATTAGAAGGAAATTTTGGCACATAGTTTTTATTTGTCAGGAAGGGGCTAAAATTCAAATTATGATAATTCAACAAGGATAACATTCCTGCTCCTGTTGATTTAGCAAAGAAATTCAAGTGCACCAGCAAGCAGTATCTGGATTGAACAATTAATATTAAGCCTTGGATACATCCAGTGTGTTTCTAAAATAATGAAACAATCTTTCAGGGAACATAATGCCTGTCAAGGCAAATAGTATTGGAACTGGAAACAACAGTCTCAATCCATTTATTCAGTCAAAATTATAGGATGACTCACTGAAGCTAAATCTGAATTTTTATTCACAACTTAAAAAAAAATGAAGGTATTTTAATGAGATTTTCATCAGATTAACTTTGTATTGTATAAATATAATGTCATCATAAGAAAAGCACTGAATTTTGGTTAGTGACATTGTATGTGCTGGCAGCTGTATTTCAAATTATGGAGCATCTAGATCAGAGTGAGATATTCTATGTTTTTGACTAAAAAGGTGTATTGAAATCCCGGTTTTTATACAAAATTTGTTTGTCTAGATACATATCATTCCTGAAAATTTATTCTATTAGTTAGGAAACCTCTTGTATGTGAAACAGTAATAAACAAATTGTTAACCAACACCACATTTATTCATCAATTGCCTTTGTTGAATTACTGCTATAAGTAAAAAAAATTGCCCTTTTTAGACATCTATAATTGTTATTAATGTCATCACTGAATAAATATCTTTATTTATTGACAGTTAAAAATATTAGTTACATAAGAATTTTCCTTAAAATTTTTCTTTATGAATTTGGTTTGACCTAATAATTTGGAATTTGGCTGAACTGAATATCCAGTGCATCCCTAATATCAATAACTTTTAATTCGCACCTCATTGAATATTAAAGAATAATAACAAAAAATATAGAAGCATCAAATTTATAAAATAAAACTAGTTGTGATTTACTGTTTTGTTTTCAAGGAAATTTGAAGAAGACCTAAATGTGCAATTATGAAATGAAACAGAATTTTAACTTTCATAAACTAAAATGCATATATATTCAGTATTACAGTTCACCTTCTAGAAGACATTTTTGGTATTTTCAACAGAAATTTCTAATTTTAAAGGAAAATTGACCATTTCAGGCATGAAAGTGGAAAAATAAATAATAAGACAAAAAATTGAGCGTTCCCATTTGAAAATTTTGTCACTATACCCACAATTGGGGAAGCTCAATTGTCGTTCTTTGACTCATTCTTGAACACATGCCATAAAATAATCACATCTCAAATGACATTCCATTTCCTTGAATGGTATGATTGCTAGTAGCTCATATATTGGCAAAGTTTTTTTTTTTTTTTTAAATAATCACCCTGCGTATTAAACAAAATAACCTTTGTAAAAGAATTAATTTTTACTTTTCATTTATAAATTTTAATTTTATAATATGTTGAAATAATCAAGAGTATTTATCAACTAATGTCTGAGAATGATAATGAAAAGTTATAAGACACAAACAAAAACAGGTTTTTTAAATATTTCTAATAGTTTATGTGCCAAAGATTAGTCACATTATCTTTTTTGGAATTTTAAATATTTAATTATTCCCCTTTCTCTAAATTTAATTATTCCAAATTCACACTCCCTCCTAATTTCACTAAAGTTAATTAATTTCTATCCCACCTTTATTTTTCTAATGCCATGCTTGATAAAATATGCCAACTGGCTGTGAAACTGTACCAATGAAAAATTTTAAACACTAAATAAAGAGTAGAAAATAAAATAAATAAAAAACAGAGTGTAATTTTAAAAAATATATATACTTTTATCAATTAATGGTTTCATCTTAATTAAATTATGATTATACATTGAGAAAACAAATTAGAATTTCTGAAGATGTAGTTTAAATAATGCTTTTTTCTTTCCTGTTGCTATATATTTAAAAAACAAAAAAAAAACAAAAAAAAACAGAGCTAAAATTATATATTTTAAACATAAATTCACTATTTTGCACTTTCTACTATGCATAAATCAAAATGGTGAATTTTCCATATTCGAGGCCCTCACCAAATTAATATATTGTAATGGAAATTTTTTGAAACAACATGAATTGCAGTCATGAAAAAATTTCAAGATAATATATTTTATAATTTTCAAGATAAACATTAAATGCTAATAAAAGAGTTTTTTTTTTTTTTTTAAATATTTTTACTTTTACACTTATTAAGCTTGTACATAACTAGTTTTCTAATTAACATATTAAAAAAAAATGTTCTCATTAAAATCTAGTAAAAGCTATCTCATTTTACAAATCTCCTTAAAATTCATGTAGTTTTTAATATATGAGATGACAAATAAATCCCCCCCCCCTCCCTCCGCTGATAGATTTATTATTTGTATGCTTACTTTAACATTATTTTTCTTGATTAAAAAAAAAAAAAAAATTCTGTTTAACACATTTGTTATCAATTATTCATACTGATAAAATTTTGTTATATTATTTTACAATGTGTTGCAACTACATAATATATATATCAGCAACAGTCATTATAACAAAATCTTAACAGGCTTCAAATCATTCACAAGAAAGAAAAAATAGATGTAATAAATTTATTAAGAAACATATTTTAACTATTTGCTATATTACAGGGAAAGTTTGATCAACTTTTTTTTAGTAATTTAATTTTTTAATTCATTTGAAATAAAGACAATTAAAATTATTATTTTTGCTATTGTTGTTGCTATCATTTTAAATGATGCTAATAAAAAGGAAATGTTTTTAAAAAGCACATCTTTATAGAGAAAAAATTAAGAAGGATTGTTAAGACTTAAAAATTTTTTTGAGGCACTCATGGGTAAAATTTTATTTTTAACAAAATATAGAAATACAAAAGTCAAAATGAATATGAAATAACAAACACATATTCAACATTTGAAACTGTTAAAGCATAAAAGTAAAATTACCTTACATAAATGATGACTCCCACAGACCACATGTCTAAAGAACGATTGTAACCTTTATTTCTTAAAACTTCGGGAGCTATAAAGAAATGTTTTTTTTTTTTCTATCATATTCATGATAAATGAAATTATTAAAAATATTAGCTTGTTAACTAAAAAAAATCTGTGCTATTATTTTTCTAATAAATAAATCAAAATTATTTAGTACTCATTCAAACTAAATAGAGGAAATAATGGATTCATTCATCAATTAAAGCACCTATTTTTACAAGATATCTCAATAGGTTTTATTTGAATGGATTGCTAACACCTGCTTATCAATATTTCAAATTAAAACAATAAAAATAACTAACAAGTTGGAAATTGTACATCAAACGTGACAAATGAGGTGCGTTCGTACTATAACTAGTTACATAAATATTCAGATCTTTTCTGATTTTTAATTCTGTGAAATGAATTATATCGTCTGCAGATTAATTTCTGTAATAAAATAAGTATCTCGGTCGCTTGACGATTAAACTTCGGAAGCTCCTATAACAAAAAAGCACAGATTTTTAAAAAAAAATATTCAAATTTCTTAATAAATATTTTTATTAATATCTCCTAAAGTTTTGATTAGATTTTAATAAAATTTGAAATGTCTCGACAAAATTCTGCAAAGATAATATATTTTAAATTGCAAACCATTCGGTTGGGTAGTTTTTGCGTTGTTATATGCGGACGGACGGACCAAGCGACGACAATAGGTGCTACGTATTTATATAATTACGAATGCCCCTAAAAAGAGTAAGGAAACACCTTCTCGATACACATCATCTATAATAGTAAAACTGTCTATGAAATTTGAATTAGTAAGAGGGGATGAAAAAAAAATGATTAAAAAAAAATATGACAAAATTTTAAACTATATAACCATGACTGGCTATAAAAATTGGCAACTTACTTTTCGACTTAAAGAATAACTAGCAAAATTTAAATATAATATGAGGGGGAGTCTAAAAATAAGTTTCCCTTGGCAACTGTAGAGGGATGTGTATGAAAGACAAAAAATAGAAGATACTTTATTTTTCCCACATAAGAAAATGTTAATCAGAATTTTCTCATTAAAAAAATTATTTTAAATATTATTATAATCTTAATTATTAAATTTTAAATTCCCAATTTCAATGTAAAATTGCTTTTCTTAAATATTATTTAAATCCTATATATTAATTTTCATATTCATTCCCCTAAAACCTAACATTAGTTCATTCAAATATGTTCCCTTTTCTATCCTCCAAAAAGACACTTCCATTCTCCCCTGCTGCAAATATGCGATTAACATTCTTTTCATCGATACCAATTCTCTTCATCGTTGCCAACCACAGAAATATAAATTATTTAAGCCATCTTTAGTTTTTAGTCTGGAGTTAAGATTTAGAGCATATTTACTGCGATCGGAAAGGAAGTTTTTTGATTGGTTCATTTCGCGGTTAGAGATTCTTGACTCTGCTCGAAGCTTGAAAGCTTCATAGCGTTACCACACTCTTCCTTAAAAAAATTTCAGAGCGATCGGACGTGTTTTGTCTGAGTCCACGATTTTTCGGCATATTGGCATGGGCTAAACAGGTCCACATCGATATAGCCACTGCAATAGTTAATTATCAACTTAAATATTAAAACAATAGATATCTATGACTTAAACAAAATAACTTAATAATATTTTGCAAGTAGTTTGATTTTTCATAAGTATAGTCGTCACTAACGAAATTTGTGGTTTCTTTTTGATGCACGCTAACCAAATCATGCCAATATTATGCTGGCCATTGCTCTTTTAACGTCATGCAATTCCAAAGAATATTTGAGTAAGCAGAACAATAATGATTTTCAAGTGATTACTTGAAATAATGAGATATCTCTTTTACTTTATTTATATTCGTGGAACCACTGAACAAAATACTATTTGTAGGTACATTGCCAATTGATTTTACGATGTGTTCATATTCATATACATAAACACTTGCTGACTTCTTAAGATTTACGAGGACTTCCTCTTTTGTTATTGAAGTTATCTACTAGAGATTTGATCGAACACTTTATAATATCTTCAATTTAAAGGAAACTATTTCTGGATGTTGTTTGTGTAAAATCACTACTTCTATTTAATAGATTCATCAATAGCTTCTTTGAAACATTCTTTGAAACCAGTGAAAAGTGTATCAGAATAGCAAATTCAATTGATGTTACATGTCTTGTGAAAATATTTAAATTTATATATTGTATAAAATCATTACTAAAATTTATTTAAATTATAATTATCAATATCATATAGGTGAATCTGCAGAGAATCCTTAACCATATTATTCATATGTTTCTTCTGTAATAAAAATATTAATTTCATATAGATTTTTTTTTTTTTTTTTTTTTTTTTTTTGTGTGTGTTTGTAAATACATGTTGATATATATAATAATAATTATTTTTAAGTGCCTTTAAATCAAGAATGAAATTTCAGATAACTTAATATTGAAATAAATCACATATGATTAACCATTACAAATTGAAATATGGAATTTAGGGAATAAATATTGAATTTCTGACAACTTATTTAATAAATATGAGATTAAATTTTAGTTTGATCAGATAAATTAAAGATTATAAACTCAATACATTAATAATGGTGGCACATAATTTGGTATATTAATTTATATGTTTTCAGTGAAGCAGTTAAGACAAGTTCAGGTGAGTAATTTTTATTTATTTACCATGAAGATTAATATTTGTTTTAAGTTGTTCTTCCTCTTACATTATTACAAGCATTGTACTCTTTTTTACTACTTTACACAGGCAATAATAAATTTCATTCTTCTTTCTCATTTTGGAAATTTCAAAATTTAAATATCTATCAATGAATATTCCAAAATATCTTTTAACTCTATTTCAGATTTTAATTCTTTCTCTTTTCTCTCCCCCTTTTTACAATATTTTAAAATTTAAATTATTTAAAACTCCTTATTCCAGTTATGTTTGTAACAAAAGTCCACTTGGAAAAATGAATGTTCTGCATATGGCAGAGTGTGTGGACAACTTGTGTGACTACTTGCAATGTGTGTGACAACTAGTATGGACAACTTGTGTGACTTCAGTACTGCTTCCAATAGTGTCTTCTGCCATGAGCCTTCTTCAAAGCCGTTAACGGATGGATGTCACTGGGTATGAGATCAGGGCTACATGGTGTGTTTGTCAAGGCGCTGCCAAGGTTTGCAAGATCGTTTTGCATTGCCTTCATGAAGCATGGTCTTGCATTTTCATCCAGCAACATAATGCCTAAGAAATTGAGAAGGCCAGACCACTTAATCTGAATTGCCTTCATCACTTTTCAAATGCACTTTCTCCCCAAATTTGCCAGTCCAAATCCCATCTCTGCTTTGACAAGCACTGTTATAGCACCATCTGCTGGATTGAGATTATACAATAAGATATGGTGTATGGATGTCTTTCGTGTTCAACTACTGCCTGTTTCCCTCCCATTGCTATACAATATCCTGAGAAAAACTAGAGGGGGAAACTTATTTTCAACTTCCCCTCATATTTCAGGTTAATATTACAGGTCATAACAAAATTTAACAATGATCTAATTTAAATTTTCTGGTCTAATGATATTAAACATTTCACAATAAAACAGATTGCAGAGAGTTTTTTTCTTTCAGAAAAGTTGGTGTTTTTTTAAAAATTCAGTATATTTACTAGTACTAAAAATAAATCTTTAAAGAAAAACAGTTAATTTTTATTTTTCCCTTGGATGCACAATAACATACATGTGTGCAAATTATGTCAAATGTTTATTACTCGATCAACAAATTTAAAAACAAATTTTACTAAAATAATGCAAGCAAGGGAAGATTCCTAACCTGGAAACTTTGAGATTATGTAGGGCTCATGGGGGTATGTAATATGATTCCGCCCCTCCCCCTGAATTCTCTTTATGGAGGTAAATTTTAATCTGGAATATTTTTTGATTTGATTTTATAAATTATCAATATTTTTAATCTAATTTTTACCCATAATGGTAAGAGGTAGGATAAAAGTTCTAAGATAGAAGTTACTTCTTTTCATCAGTAACTAATTGTTAATAACATTTGAAAAAAAAAAAAAGTCAAACCAAAACATGCTAAAAGAGAACAAGACAGTATGCTAGATTGATTTGACACAATTATTCAAATTAGTATAGAAATAATATGAGATGTAATCTTCTCAACTCGGTGAAAAAGTCCGATCGAGGATTCTGAGTTCAAATCCTGGCCCAGACTTTTTTGTCCACTTGGGAAGATTATATCTCATATGATTTCTTTACCAATTTGAATAATTGTGTCAAAATTAATCTAGTGTAATCATATTTCCAGTGTTTACTGGAGGTCCCATTACCTGTGATTTATTCTGTTGTGCTGATTCAGATATCAGACCAGATACTAAGATCATTAAGATTAACTGGATGAATAAGTTTAGCCATATTCATCCGGGATGGCTCAGTTGGTAGAGCATTGGTAGCTTCAGCCAAGGAATTCCAGGTTCGAATCCTGGCCCGGATTTTTTTGCCCAGTTGGGAAGATTACATCTCATAAGAAAGTATGTTTTTTGTTTTTTTCTCAACAGGAAAAATGCATTTGATGAAATAATGATCTACAATGTTACATTTCTTTTAAGAGAAAGGATAAAAATAAAGGAAATTGCTTACCTAGATAAGCTGGTGTACCTACAACAGACCGTCTGAATGATTTCTCACCAATTATACGAGCAAATCCAAAATCACAGAGCTTTACCTATGCAAAAGAATATGAGACACAATATATATTTCTGCTATTTTTTTCTTTTGCTTTAAAATTATAAAAAATAAAAAGGTAGAGGAACTAACTTGAGGAAAATCTGAATCAGAAGATAACAAAACATTTTCTGGCTTTAAATCACAATGAACAATATTCTTGAAGTGAAGATGGCGCAAAGCAGTTAATATCTAAAAATGAAAAAAAAATAACATAATAAAACTCAAACTTCAATAGCCTTTTCTCTCATTACTAGTCTTCAGACTTTGTAGATTTGCTTAATGCTCGTCAAAATACTTGGATTTTTAAAATTTTATTTTACAAAAGTTTGATGACAGCATAAATGGTAGGAAAAAAAAAAGACCTTTTTACAAAGTTCTTAATATTTCCTTTCAATTTTCAAGAAATACAATCCTTATGATTTGCTATTGGCAGTGAAATTTTTATGATGTTCCATGAATGAAAAGAGCTGCAATAAAAAATTAGCATACTATGTATGATAACATTTAATTAAAATTTTTATCTTAAAAAGCAATCAAGAGTAATAAATATATACTATACTATCAGACTGGTTTTAAAGCTTAGCTAACAAGGAGAGTGCCAAGCTTGGTAATCACAGATTTTGATTATTTTTATATATGTTGTAGGGTAGAAGCCCCTTAGTCTCAGGTTCAATGGATTTCATACAACGCTCCTTAGTTCTCGAGAAATGGGGGGTCTAATATTTTAACTCAACTTAAATACTTACTTTGTAACAAAATTACTGCGTTGGTCGTAGCTCAGTTGACATGGCGTCTGCTCGTGGATACGAGGGCCCGGGTTCGAAGCCAGAACACGCTACGTCGTTTGTTTTTTCTAATTTTTTTATAAATACACTTGTAATTATAATTTAATAATATCAATTAAAAATTTTGTTAACATAATTAAATTTTAATTTAGCATTTTTGACTCTTAAACCATTATTAAACATTTCTCATCATTTAAAGAGATTTAAAAAAATTGGATCTATTACTGACTAGTAAAAATTCAAAAATCATTACAAAATCAGCATATTTACTATCAAATTATAGAATTCTTCTTCCATCGCAATAAAAAACGACGATATTTCAGATGCTAGATTATTTGTTAAAAATCCATTGTTTTGCAATACAATTTTACAGTACTTCAACGCATTTGTGACATCACTTTTCTGATTTTCCTCGAATCGCGACACTTCCAATTGATCTTCTTGTGAACTACAGCTTGATTCTTCCATTTAAATACGATTATAAACTGTTATAGAATGATACGCACTTGTGCGATAAAGATTGAAAACAAGATCAACTAACTGCACCAAACTAAAAAAAAAAAAAATAACGAAAATCTGTCGTGGCGCCCACTAGCTACAATAAAATAAAACATAAATATGTTGTAATTTAATTCTTATGCCAATTTTTAATATAATTATGCTTCTTACTTTAAAAACAGAGTAGTATTATCATCGCATTGACTTCCTTGTTAAGGCAATTTATAAATGTTTCTTTAGAATCACGAATTGATACAATTGTTCAATATCATTGCATCGATAAAGCATATATGAAATACATTTTAAAAGGGACTTTTTAAAAAATTAGCCATTTAATGATATTTTATACAACGATTTAGTTACAGATAAAAAAATAAATAGGTTAACATTATAATTAATGCAAGTATTATAATTTTTAATTGAGATTATTAAATTATAATTACAAGTATATTTTTTTAAAAAAATGAGAAAAACAAACGCAGCACATTCTGGCCTCGAACCCGGGCCCTCGGATCAACGAGCAGATGCCATATCAACTGAGATACGACCAATGCAGTTACTTCGTTACAAAGTTTTAAGTTGTGTTATAATATTAGACCTCCCATTCCCCGAAAACTAAGGAGCATTGTATAAAATCCATTGAACCTGAGACTAAGGGACTTCTACCCCACAACATATATAAAAATAATCAAAATCTGTGATTACCAAGCTTGGCACTCTCCTTGTAAGACTAGATAAACTTTAAATAAAAACTTTAATGAGTTTAACAAAATTTTAAAAAGTCTTAACAGGCCGTAAGGCCATATTGAAGCTACAACTTTTAACAGAATATATGTTAGGGGGATTAGCATAAGCAACTCACTAAAAGAATTTACAATTTAAATCTATTACCATAAAAAATCAAATTTTGAAATAAAACAAAGAGAAAAAAATAATTCAGTTATACCTGGAATACTAAAAACTTTGTTATTCTTTCAGATAATCTTCTATTTTCACTAGAAAGAATCATTTCTAACATGTCTCCTTTTAATTTTTCCATGACAACAAAAATCTGAAAGAGAATTTTTAGACACTTTATGCTAAAAACGACAGCAAAAAATAAGAGCTGACACAAAGCCTACTTATATAGTACAAAACTTTGAAAACATTATAGAAATGAAGAACTATGTGTTTTGAAAAATATTGCATCCTTTTCGGGATAAAGTACCTAACACATACTACTACGGCAAGAATAGAAACCTAACTCCTGCTTTTTATGCAACTTTCAATTTTATATCACCACTATTTCATCCCAGTGTAGCATAATTCCAGCCTATAATTCAATTTTCATAAACTCATTCTAATTGGATATATATATAAATATATATTGTTTTTGTTTGACACACAGAAATATAACTAAACTGGAAAGAAAAAAATGAATTAACAGAAAAATAAAGATTTTACACCCGATATCTTCACACTTGCTATAAATACAATGTTAATAATCTTATTCTTGTATGGACATAAAAAGAAGTTATTTCATTAACATTTAGAATAAATAAAATTAATGAATATCCTCACCTAAACAGTACATAAAGTAAATGGAGCTAATGTACTATTTGCATTTTGGTTTCAACTACATAAAAGGACAAATAAGTTATAGACTTTCCAATTAATAATATTCTCATGGAATTTATTCAATTTATACAATACAGATAATACTTATGTACAAGAAATTTATCATTTGTCTATAAGCACAAAAACAAAGAAACTTACTCGTTCGGGCGTTTCAAACATTTTTTCTAAATTTACGACACCAGGATGATGGATATTTTGTAATATTGAAACTTCATTCTTTAGTTGTGCTTCTTGCTTTGTAGGAAATCTACTTTTTTCTATTACTTTAATTGCAACTGCACGCCCACTAGTCCGGTGAACCCCTATGAAATATTTTAAAATGTAGCATTTTTACAAATTAATACATATTGTAATCATTTTGCTATTTTGAAAATGACAAAAAATCATTTCATTAATCAGAAAAAAAATTTGCATATGTAGAATATTATTCTAGTATGATAATTATACTACCATGAAGTTTTTGTACCTATTGCCTCAAATTCCAGCATAAATAAACAATCTATTATCTTTCAATATCTGATGCTGTCTTGTAACGTTAGTCAAATTTGAAAATAAATGCTAGAGAGAAAATATTAAATGACTTTCTTTAAACTTTGCTAAATTCAACAGAAAATAATTTTAAAAACTGCACACATACATATTCATTCATTCATGTTCAATCACACTATTATCTCCTTCTCTTTCATGTACACATACAAATAGTAATAATATAATTAATATTTATAATAATAATAATATTTTTGTAAGGAGAAAAAATAACTTAATTTTTTTTTTTTTTATTGAAAAGGAACTTTTTTAAAAAGTTATCAAGAGATTCTCTTGGAATTCAGGAAATGTTATGGCAAAAGATAAATTATAGGCAATTTTTTTCACCAACCTATTTTAAATTTTATTTTAAATATTTAATAATATTAGTTAAAAAAATTATTTTAAAATTACTCTTTATATATATATATAGTGACAAAATACTTAGACATGTTAAATGTTTTCTCACCTCCATAAACCACACCAAATTGTCCAGACCCTAAAACTTCTTCAGGAAAAATTTGATATTGTAAACTTATATCCTGCAAAGAAAAATGAACTAAGATCTAGAATATACATTTATTAAAAAGTGCAGAATTACTTTAGGAAAGAATTCAAATACCTTAAAATAACTATGTATATACAGTACAAGATCTTTGTAACGCAAACCTAAAAATGTATGGTTTTGCATTATATAGATTTTTGTGTTATATAGATCATTTCACACACCATTGAAACTTATCTTGTAAAGATGGCAAAATTTGTCTAGAACATACCAATATACAGTAAAAGATATTTATGTTCCATTCCCCAAGACCAGAAGTTGTGCAGATTATAAATTTTTGCATAATATTGATCATTTCACACATTGTTAAAATTTGCTTTGTAAACATGGTCCTAATATGCTTATACCAGATCATTATATTACTCATTTTTAAAAACAATTATTGTAATAATAGCAATTTTTCTTATTAAAAAGCTCTGAATTAAGGAGATAAAGATGAAATAATGTATCAAATTTAGCCTTTTAGAGAGTAACAATTTTTCTACATTGTGGATTGCAGGTGTTTCTTAATTGTAAAATTTATTGTTTACATCAGAGAAGTTGTTGTGTTATATAGAGAATTGCACTATATATAATTGTATTATAAAGATCTTTTATTACTGTATTTAAAATAAAAGGTGGTTTTATACATCATCTACCCTGGCTTTCTACTCAATAAAATTTAACAATTATTTTTTTTAAACTGAAAGTTATTCATTTGTAGATTAGCCTCCACTAACTATTTTTTTAATCCATTTTTATACTTTATTTTTAATTTAAAGAATTTAAAAAAAAAATCTTAGAAACAGTGGCAATTGGGTCCCTTTCATTGTTGCAGAAAAAAGAGAAATAATTGAGTTTATTTTATCTTAATTCATTATATTTTTATTTATGCCATTTTCACATTATAATTAAAAAGAAAAAACATTTTTAATTGGAATAGATAGTGTTTAAGCCATAACTATCAAGAGGCTCAAGGGCTCTAAAAGTTAATTGATATCATTTTAAAAAGAAAGCATCCCTTTAAAAACACGAAACTGCACTACTTTCCTGTAACTGTTTCAAAATATTTTTTTCAGAGATTTTTTATTCCATCAGCTTTGAAATTAAAAGTCAAATTTTTAGAAAAGAAGATGCTCTCAACAGTGAAAATGATATTTTTAAGAGGCATTCTATTGGAAATGTACATTTTCAATCAGAAATCTATGATGCTTTTTTACAATTGTGTCTAAATGACATAATTTACATTGGATTATACTGAGGCTAGGACCAAAGGGCTTCTAAACATTAAGATCTTAATCACGGAAAGACAGTATGCTTTTATCGGTGAAAATGATGTCATGTTTAAGAGAAAACTGCCATTATTTTTCCTAAAACTGTTTCAACACAGTCATGTCTAAAAGATTTTAAACAATATTTTATTCCTCTGGTATCAAGGTTAGACTGCCACTAACGGCCTTAAACCTATGCTAACAAAATAAAAAGTCAGTGAAAAATTACATCATTTTGATGTGATTAGAATAATAGAAAGAATATTTGAATAATGACATATTTAACAAGAAGCAAGTATTTTCATTGATAAAACTGAAATATTTAACTATGATCACATCTAACTGACGTAAATTTTAGGCTGACGTTACTGAGATTAGAACGGCAAGTTTCTCATGGAAGTTACATGGTGTTATTATATGTGGTTATTGTGCACAGCAAAAACAGTCATCATGATTTTATTGTATAAGAAGGAGGGAAGAAAACTAAAGAATGTGATGAATGAAGGGCAGGGCCGAAACTAAGGGGGGGCAGAGGGGGCACGTGCCCCGGGCGCCAGCAGAACTGAAGGTTGAGGGGGCGCCAACTGCAGGTTTTGTTTGTTGTTTCATATAGAAATGTATATATATATGAAATTTGTATAAAAAGTCTCGCAGCCGGAAAATCCAAAAGAAAAATGAACCAAATGCATTAAAATAGACAAAAAGATTCGTCTACAATACAAGATAGCAAATGAATAAAAAACGAACTGTTCTCTTAGGCTATTTTCTTTCTCCCATTTCAAATGTATCATGTCTATGTCGTCTATCATTTAAATCTCTTCCTGTGGTTTAGGAGAATCACTAACATTTTTCAAGGTCAGTCCCTACTCGTGTCTGTATATGACACTGTTCAACGTCGTCTGGATACGGTACTGCACTGTCCAGCATGGATAATTGGCAAACGATTCCTTCACTTTGATTTTCTATTACATAAAAATATTCCATGAAGGCTGTTCTATTTTTTCCCTTTTCTTCCAGCGTGGAGCTTTCTTCTTTTTCCATTTTGTCAGGAGCGAGAGGTGACTGCCCTGGACAATAAACACAAATTGGAGGATGAATGCCCAAAGTAAAATTTTCAGTAAAATCTTTTTTTTTTAAGCATAGCCTTTGTAGAGGTACAGTAAAAAATCTCGTACAGCGCGCCATGGCTAGTAAAGCCGGAACTGCCCCTGGCTTTATCTTCCAAAAAGTTTTTTACTCGTCTTTTTGCGAAAGTTTTCTAAGCGTTTTGCCGCCCTTGGCGGCAACTGGAATATGCCGGCTGTTAATTTTGCTGAAATTACTTTTTTATCCAGATCCAATCTAGTATTATTAGAGGGGGCGAGGTTGGGCGACTGCCTTGGATACTAAAAACAAATAATATTTGAAAGAATAATTTGAAAAATATGCAAAATAAAACTCTTTGTTAAAACTTTTTTTGAAAAAAAAAAAAATGTCATTTGTAGTGCAGGGAGGAAACCATACCCAAGTTTCTATGACTAATAAAACCGCAGCCGCCCCTGCCTCTATTCTCCCAAATTATTTTCTCGTCCTTTGGCCATTTCCAGATAAATGAAAAATGCCACCATACCATTTGTTACAATTACTTTTTTACATACAGATCCAGCTTTAAAGGGCGCAAAGTTGGCTATTGCTAATGACACTAAAATCTAAGGGGACGAAACATATGCAAGATAAAATAGTAACCTCTCCTCCTCTTTTTTCTTTCTTAAGAATATAGCATTTGTAGAGACGTAGAAAAGAACCTCGCACAGGGTGACATGGATAATAAAGTCGTCTCTGCCTTTATCTTTGCAAAAATATATATATATTCGTCTTTTACCCATTCTTACGTGTTTTGCCGCCCCATCCTTTAGCTGTAATTATTTTTTTAGATCCAGATGTAAATTTCCGGGACAAATACATCGTGTGCCCCTGTAATAGTCAAGCTGAATTTCTTTTTGTTTTTAATATTATCATACTCTAAAACAGCAAAATATCGATTATAATCAGTAACAAAGTCAAATGCATTCTAAATATCAGCTTTATGTAAACAGCATACCAAGTATGGGGCACCCCTAAATCAGGGGCCCCAGTGTCACGATCCAGATTTAGATTTATCAGATCTGATTTAATTATACTCTGAATCTGTGTAATTAAATCGTCATAAAAGTCTCTAACAGTAACAGGGTTCCTTTCAGCTCATATCCAAGTTTTTGAGTCTCACCCCAACCCTCCACAACCGTTCACAATTCTGATAATTGCTAATAGAAAAGAAGACAAGGAAAAACATTTAAACATAACTAAAACATTTCTGGGAATAACAAATGGTATAAAAAATATTCTATTTAAATTACATGAAAATTATGTAGTAATACTAATTAAAAAAAAGTGCTAAGAAAATCCTTTGATCAAAAAATAATTTTTCTCGTTGAACTCAAAAGAGGATTTTGGGGGCCCCTTGCGATCGAGACCATCACGACCCCTTAAATTCCGCCCCTGAGAATATCAATAATTATACTTCCTAAGATGAAAACCTGTATAAAGCGGAATAGTTTTCGGTTCCTTTCGATTCCATTTTCAAGGTTTTAATGAATCAGTATTTGACAAAGCTGATTACTTAGTTCAGTATTACAGATTATCTGATTATATACTTTAAATTTTAGAAACTTAGAAAAAATTCGCTTTGGAAATTTTCTTTTCGGAAGAGGGGGGGGGGGGGGCGCCAAAAAGGCTAGTTTCGGCACTGATGAAGGGAGCGTTTCCCTCCCTTTCCCCTGCCCACTATGACACAACACTTACTTTCAATCATACAAACAAAGGGGATTTTTGTGTTTAGCAAGCTTACAAAATATTTTCAATGCATTAACTTGTACAAACCTTTATTATTTTTAAAAAATTTGTTTAGCACAGAGTACAAACATACTGTGATTATTCTATCAAAATTTCCTAAAAGTATTTTTCAGAATTTTTGAGGTAGAAAATGTTTTGTATTGATAAAAAACTTCAATTTGAAATATTAATAGGGAAAATAATTAAAAACATATCTTTGAAGTTTAAAAGTCAATAAATTAAAAAGAGAGAATATATATACAGTGTGTCTCAAAAGTATATGGACAAGCGTTTTTTTAAAATAACAGTTAAAAAAAAAATATAGCAATAATCACAAAAACTATAATTAGCATATAGAATTACAACATAAGTTTTTTACAATACAGAAATATCATGCTTATATCCAGGGCTTGACAAATATGGTCGCCAGGTTGCCACTGGCTACCAATTTCTTTAATCTTTCAGGATGATTTCTATCAAAAAATTGACATAAGAAATGAGCACAAATGACATTTTTTCTCACCTCCACCCCTACTCGTGTGAAGCAAGCAGTGATCGTCCTCTTCTGTCGTACTTTTATAATTACAGAACTAAATTTAAAAGGCATTTCCCAATTCCTGCACAGAAAACACCATTCTTTTCAGCCATAGCCAGCTAGTATATCTCACGTGATTAGAATGTGGGTGGGTGGGGGGGGGGGGGGGGGGAGAGGGGGAGATAGGATACTTCAATAAAACAGTAAGAAATAGTGTCAATCCAGCCTCTGTGGCATCTAAAATTGGATACAATGCTAAAAAATGCTCAATTTTTTTTGTAAGTTTCAAATCTGATTTTTGTGTTTATATAAGTTGTCAACATAATATACGTAAGTGATTATTAGTGATTATAAGTTTTATAAATTTAATTAGATAACATAGTTTATATTTATCTTTCTAAATTATGTACTATTCTAAACTATGTAACTAATAATTCTAAACTATGCTTTTTATTATTTTTTCTCAATTAATTCCTATGATGAGGTTTTTCTGGCTACCAGATTCTGTCAAATTTGTAAAGCCCTGCTTATATCACATATCATATATTCTAATACGAGCAAATCTTGTGTGTGTGTGGTTATGCAAATTTTATTTTGCAAACAGCTCTAATGATTTTAACGAAATTTTGTATCTTACCGTTTTGAGGCACCAGGAAACCATTGGATTAGGTCACATGTTCGAGAAAATTCGATTAGTGGGTCATTTTGGGTCACCAAGGGTCAGGATCAAGCTAATTGTATCCAAAAAACGGTTCAAGCGATTTTGACTAAATTTTGTATCCTACCATTTTCGGGCACGAGAAAACTATTGGGATGCGTCACATGTACGAGAACTTTCGATTGGTGGGTCATTTTTGGGTCAACGTGGGTCAAGTTGATTTTATCTAAAAAACGGCTCTAACGATTTTGATTAAATTTTGTATCCTACGAGTTTCGGGCCCGAGAAAATCCTTGGGCTAGGTCACATGTCCGAGAAAATTAGATTAGTGAGTCATTTTTGGATCACTGCAGGTCAAGCTATCTAAAAAATGGCTCAGACTATTTAGACTAAATTTTAATTAGACTAATTTTTTAAATTTTTGACTAAATTTAGGGCACAAGAAGATGTTGGGCTAGGTCACATGTTCCAGAAAATTCGAATAGTGGGTCATATTGGTCAGGGTTATTATGGGTCAAGCTATTTTTATCTTAAAAAGGCTCAGAGGATTTGAACTAAATTTAGTATCCTACAGTTTAAGGAACGAGAACACTATTGGGCTAAGTCACATGTTCGAGAAATTTCGATTAGTGGGTCATTTTGGTCATGGGTCATTATGGGTCAAGCTATTTTTATCTTAAAAATGGCTCAGACGATTTGAACTAAATTTTGTATCCTACGGTTTTTGGGCACGAGAAAATCATTGGGGTAGGTCACATACTCGATATAATCCGATTAGTGGGTCATTTTTGGGTCACTGTGGGTCAAGCTAATTTTATCTGAAAAACGGCTCAGGCTATTTCGACTAAATTTTATATCCTACGGGTTTCGGGCACGAGAAGACAATTGGGCTTCGTCACATGTTCAAGAAAATTTGATTAGTGGGTCATTTTGGTCATGTGTTATGGTATTTGAACTCAAAGCAAATTTTGACCGAGCATAGCTCGGTCTTCCCTGCTCGTTGTTTGTAAAAAAATTAAATTCAAAATATGCTATCCCAAAAATATATGGACAATGAAAAGAATAGCTTTTATTACCACTGTATCAAACAAATTTGAATATTCTGTGTTCTGTACATGTGACATAACCACTTTGAAATGTAAAATCACTGCTTGTTCTCCAATTCTCGAATAGTTGGAAAATGTTTCGCAACATTCAATCATCTGCAGCTGATATAGCAAAAATTTGGCGTTTAAAGGCTCAAAATGTTAAAGTTTCTGATATTGCTAAACAAATGAAGCATAGCAGATATGGAATTTATGCAATTTTATCCAAACGCGACAATGTGATTGTAAAAAACCATTCAGGTCGATCAAGAAAAACATCCTTAGCGACAAGATAGAGATATTTTGCGAGCAGTTTCAAGCCAAAAGAACTCTGTTTGTGAAATTTCGAGGACTTTAGTGTTTCCTATTTCAAGATCTACTGTTGACCGTCTCATAAAGACAAGCAGATTTAATAAATCTCACAGAATGTGTCAGACAACTATACTGAAATTGCACCATACAAAGACATGCGTTCTTTGGGTTAAAAAACACATGCATTGAACATGAATGGTTAAATATTTTCTTCAGTGATGAAATAAAATTCAATTTGGATAGCCCTGATGGCTGAACATACTATTGGCATGATCTACGATGAGAATCTCGTGAGTTCTTTAGTCCACAACAAGGAGGGGGGTTCTTTCATTGTGTGGGGCGTGTTCTGTTTCAACAGAACAACGGATATTGATTTTCTTAATCATCGACAGTTCTTTGAGGATTATCAAAATGTTCTCAAAAGCAATATACTTTAAATTGAAAGCAACAGGAAAACTTAAAATTCCAACAGGACAATGCATCGATTCACACTTCCTACTCAATGACAACTTGGTTTACAGAGAATCAAGTGACTGTTATAGACTGGCCTGGCATCAGCCCAGACCTGAATTCAATTGAAAACCTTTGGGGGGTACTTGCACGAGACGTGTATGCTCTCATGTTTGCCAGTTTTCGACTATTCGTGAATTAAAACAACAAGTAGAGCAGAGTTGTTTCTATTTACAGCCACACATTCTCGAAACACTAGTTTGAAGCATGCATGATAGGATTTTCAAGATAAGTCAAACGAATGGATCCAAAATTTGAATTTAAATACAAAATACTCAAAAAGTCCATATATTTTTAGGACAGCTTATTCTGTAAAACTTTAAAATTCTGTTGTAATAAACTTATGTTATGATAGTTTTTTTTGTGATTATTTTGATATTTTGAACTGATATTTCAAAAAATTATCTGTTTATATACTTTTGAGACGCACAGTATACATACATATATATATATTTTAATGGCTAAATATAATTATTTTGGTAATGTTTTAAATTATATATATATAACCTTTATATAAAATTTTAAGTACTGCTTGCCATACACATTTGCTCCAATTCCTAATCACTTAATTCTGAAATTCAATATCTTGAAGCAATTGCTATTGTTAGAGGTTACAACACTTCCATCATTAATACTGCCTTATTTAAACAACAGCTTCCTGTTTCGCATTGGTCACCCCAATCTTCACCTCTTTCCCATATTAGCATTGTTTTATCTTACTTTCCCAAATCCAGCCTTCCCATTGCTAAAATTCTTAAACAATATGATTTCAAAATAATTTTCCTCATGCCAATAAATTTACTATCTCCATACTGAAAGACCATATTGAGATTTCTAATTCCTGGGATATCAGTATTACTTGCCAGTGTGGCTTTTCCTTTATTGGACAAATCAAATGTGGCTTAAAATATTGAATTAAAGAACTAAAGTAATATATTCATAAACAAGAAACTAACAAATTGGCCATGCAAAACATTGCTGGGAGATGATCCACATTTTTTACTTTAACCCAGCTAAAATTATCCCTAAACCCACTTTTACACTTGAACTTAACTTTCTTCAAGCATTTCATATCTATAAAAATTATTTAAAAAAAATTGTGACTTTGCTAGTTTTCCATTGTCAGATTGTTAAAAATATTATATAAAAGCTCGTTTTCTTAGATTGTCAAAAATATTATATAAAATCCCATTTTCTTTGATTGTTAAAAATATTATATAAAAACATACTTTTCTTAATTTCTATTAATATTTTTCCATATTACCAGTTCCTCGTCCTATGCAATTTCTTATTAGTTATTCCCTGCGATTTTTTTGTAATTCTATTGGTCAATAAACTTATCCCTCAAATCTGCTTCTCCTCCTTACATATGGGCAAAATTAGATTCTTTGCACCAATGACAGTACGCTGAATGCTACAGAACTGGTCTGCAATTAGTTAAACAGCTCTGGTGCTTAACACATTGTTTACATTAAAAACATTTTATATAAAACTAATAGCATTTCTAATGTGATATTAGGCAAAAACTTGTATGCAACTGCAGTGCTTATAAGGTCTAAACAAATGCTTAAAGCTATTTATTTTGAGAAAGAGTAGTAAATATTTGTTTTTATGAAGAATTAAATTCACGAATCCATAAAATTAATGTGTTATTTAATTTCACATTAAAATATCAATGCCAACAAATACATATATTTATCTGTAATAATTTATTTTTAAAATATGATTGAGAAAACAGTTTAACACTAGAATGACCATAGCAGTATTTTGAACGAACCAAATAAATATATTTCAATTTTGTACCAGAAATTTCTTCATAAAATATTTTAAATATATAACAGAAAAAAGTCACATAAGTTAAATAGTTTAAAATAAAAATTCTGGTGTAAAATATTTTTATAAAACTTGTGTAAAATTTCCAGCCATTCTAATGTTAACCCCTTAAGCACCACGACATACCTTCGTACATCATGAACCCTTATATTTAATACCAGGATGTATGTGTGTACATCCTCATTTTAAGTCTAGATTGCAATGTTCTAAGCATCTAGTTTTTTGCGTTGCTAATTGCTATTGTAATTGGTTTTGTACAGGCTTTATAGATTAGTTTATTTTTGCATCCAATAGATGGCGTTACGTGTGTAAAAAAAAAAATTAGTTTTCTTGTTGTTTTGTTTCTTTTTTCGTCATTCATTTGTTTATGGGTTGGTCATTCTGTTCAACTGTCTTTCGTAAATTGTAGTATTTCGCTTTCGGTTTTGTTTGTATCTCTGATACATAGTGATTTTATAGAATAATTATGTCAGACACGGACAGCGATTATGTTCCTAATTTTGATGATCCCATAGACTATAGCGATGATAGTTTTTAATCAAGCGATGAAGATTGTAACTTCAAACCTTAATTCTGCTTGTATAATATAAATAAACCTTTATTTCATCTCCTCACATTACATGTAATTAAAAATAATGACATAAACTACTTCTGACAAAATTTAATATGGTATTCAGCATAATATCACTAAATTGAATATGGTGCTTAAGGGGTCAAAGACAATTCATGTCTCTTCTCATCTTAACCCACCTTTCTCTCTCTTTTTTTAAGTCGCAACTCTTTGAATTTGCCTATAGCATTATTTTTTATGGTTTCAATAAGTACCACCAGAAAAAGGTCTCACTATATCAAAAAATTTTAATCTAAAAACTCTACAAACTCAGGAAATAGATATATTTTTATGATACAACTAAAATGAAAAGGATTGCAATATAACTAAGAATAATTCCATTATATAAGAATAATGTATTATATACAGGGCTCAAAAAATAGCGCTCCCGGGGAACCCAGAAATCATTTCTGGGAACGTATTTTTTCCACTCAGGTTCCCGGCCGGGAACCTAAAAATTAAATATTGTATATATATATATATATATATGAATTATTTGTTCTGTATACGTTTGAATAAATTAGTAAATGCAATATATAATGCTTAATCTTAGTGGGCAAATGTAATACAACATTTCCTTTTAAGTTACACATCTATAAGAATATGAAGGGAGGAGGTGCTTTTGGATAGAGAACAGTCAAAACATTAATTGATAAACCATAAAACTAAAATTTTTGCTTATTATTCAAAACTGTGTCTATGTCACACAATATCTCCATTCATTAAGCTCTGAATTTATTAAAAAACTGGGAACACATAAATTTTTCTGGGAGCCTACACTTTTCATGTAGGTTCCCAGCTGTGAACCTTAAAATTTTCAGAATTTTCGAGCCCTGATTATATATCCATATATTAAGAATAATCACTAATATTAAGGACGGTAAACGTCTGTGTGTGTTTCTGTCTGTGCAGTCCACCTTTGTACCCGCAAAGGCTCCGGGACCAGGCGACGCACGGACGGCGGACGCGGACCGAAAAATTCGGAAAAATAGCGCGATGCTCAAGTTTCGATCGGGTCGGGATTCCGACCCGGACCCGGGGAGTTATTAATGAGCGAAAGTGTTTTAATTACCGACCGAAACCGAAGTTGGAAGAGAAGTCAAAACAGCGAAAAGTTCGCCTTCGCCGAGGGTTGCCGGTACACGTCCGGTCCGGGAAGGAAAAGGCAGGGGGTTCCCAGGGAGCGATTTAAGCCACAAACCGCAGCGCAGGTCCGACCCCTATCTCCGGAAGTCGCGGGGCCAGAAATTCGTAAGTCGCACGTACGCAACCGGGACGTCGTCAGGTCTCATAAATTCGAAAAATCGTTTCCGTGCGACGATTAGAACCGAGAAAATCCTTTAAAAATCGATCGATAAAAAATTATTTTTCTTTTCTTTCCGAGCTGAGATTCCCAGATCGGAGACGCACGGCCAGACGATTGTCTGGATCGGCATTTTCTTTGACGGAGGTCAGGTCACATGACGTTCAACTGGGGTTTTACAGAGGGGGGGGGGGGGCATCTCTGATTCTAAGAGGCGCAGAAATTCCAAACTTTGACAGGGCGACGCTAAATGGATTCTGCTTTCAGAATATCTAAAAATTATTGTCATATCTTCATTACGAGCCGATATATTATTTTATTGTATAATTAATCATCGTTATTTGTATAATTAAAGCAAAAGAAAAGATTTCCATTACAGTGCCGGCTAGATATTACGATTTTAAGAAGTAGGCCGCGTCTAAAAACTGCATTACGAGTATTTTCAGTTTTTGTTTTAGAGTGGCAACCAGATATTATGATAGGGAAAAGCGGGCTTCGCCCGTTATCGATTTTTTTTTTTTTTTTTAGTTTTAAGTTTTTCTACAGCTCACTGTCTTTGAACTAGAACTCAGGTAGTCTACATAAGTTGTTTGAGGAAAAGCAGTGTCATCGCCAACCCCCCCCCCTCCCCCCGCTTTTTATGACAGTGCCGGCTAGATATTAGGATTTTAAGAAGTAGGCCGCGTCTAAAAACTGCATTATTATTTTAAGTTTTTGTTTTAGAGTGGCAACCAGATATTACGATAGGGAAAAGCGGGCTTCGCCCGTTATCGATTTTTTATTTTTTTTTTTATTTTAGTTTTAAGTTTTTCTACAGCTCACACTGTCTTTGAACTAGAACTCAGGTAGTCTATATAAGTTGTTTGAGGAAAAGCAGTGTCATCGCCAACCCCCCCCCCCCCGCTTTTTTCTTTTAACTGTGGTCCGTTTCTATAACTAAGAAACTATATTACGGATGTCCACCAAACTGATTCCAAACATCATAATTAAAGTAATAAGGACCCCCTATCCAGATATTATGATAGGGAAAAGCGGGCTTCGCCCGTTATCGATTTTTTTTTTTTTTTTTCAGTTTTAAGTTTTTCTACAAGTCCCTGTCTTTGACCTAGAACTCAGGTAGTCTAAATCAATTTGACTCGACATCGATAGAGCTTACCGATTTTATTTCGTTTTTTCACCACTAGGGGCGCTTTCCTATCTTCGGTTCTACGGGCATGAAAATGACGGGGTATGGCTCATTCGACTCGACATCGAAAGTCTTAACGATTTCAGTTATGATCATATAAACAGATTGCGCCACCTGGTGGCGGAAGGCGGAACTAACGTATACTACAGCGCGTGCGCAGCACGACTGCTATACGGTGCCGCAGGCAGCGGGGACCGAAATCACCCACTCGTGGACAGCCACCCGTGAGGTATAGGAACAATAAGTCCACGAGGGGAAAAATAAACGCTACCCGACACCGATAGCACCCATCCGTTCCAACCCCCACTGCAGGAGGCGCCTGTTTATTAGATTTGAAACAATGAATATAATTACATAACAATAATAAAATATAAAAGGTAAAAAATAACAATTTTTTGCAAATTGAAAGTTAAATATAAAATATTTTCGAAGTACTATAAGTTCATGATGTCCTAAATTTATGGTATTTTAGTTCAGAAAGTCAATGGTCAGTTCAGTCAATTTTTTTAAAATTCTTTTGTAATGAAAGAGAAATTTTTATTGAGAATATTATAATTCTCTTTTAACTTTTGAGAGTTTGAAGGATTGAAAATGATATTACGAAGGTTATATTTGAGAGTTTCGTTCTTATCAAAAGGGAAGTGATGGATCATAAGAGGGCAACATCCGAATATGTAGTGAACTGCATCTCCTTCTGCTTTATCGCATGGACATCTAGGTGAGGCTCTTTTTCTTATTTTATGTAAGTATTGTGGGAAACTGCCATGGTTACTCAGATAATACGGCAGTGTTGGCTGTTTGCAAAGATAATTTGGATCGACTTTATTTATAATTTTATAGGTATCTCTGCCCTTATTACATGAGTCCCAAATGGCTTGCCAGTCAGAGATGGTTTTCTTTTTAAAATACAATTTTGCTATTGAAATGGGGAACAACAGATCTTTTCTTGATTGATATTGGTCTTGTAAGATGGCTTGCTTTGCTAGGAGATCAGCTCTCTCGTTGCCAGTGTCACCCACATGAGATTTAGTCCATGTTATTATAATGGATTTATCAGGAATTTGAAGTAATTGATTGTAAATGTTTTTGATAATGTAGTTTCTAGGAAAAGCAACTTTTAATACTTCCATAGAAGAGTAACTATCTGTAATAATTAGTAGTTTATTGTAGTCGGAGGTAGAGAACCATTTTATTGCTTTATAAATTGCCATTAATTCTGCTTGATATATGTTATTCAGTGGATGATGTCGTATTGCTTCATCATGTATATTATTTCTATCTTTATATATGGTGAAAGCACTGGCTATACCCCCTGGCATGACAGAACCATCTGTGTAGGCTTCCACATCGTATTCTTTTGGATGGATGGATTTTCTATCTTCTATAATTCTGATATTTTGGACTCTGTAGTGATTGAGGAATCGATACGATTTTTCTTTCTGCATTATATTGTTAATGTTTAGCTGTGTGTTATTGATTAACAAATTTCTATTTCCTATTTTCAGTTGGTAGTACTGAAATTCATTCTGTATTTTTATTAGGATTGGTGGAGTTCCTGTAAGAAGATACAGAGCTTCGTGAGAGATAGTCCTATAGGTCCGTATTAAGTTTAATAATGCCAAACGCTGAGTTGAACGTAGTAATTTGCGGCCATCAGTATTCAAGTTTGGATACCAAATTTCGTAAGCATATAGTATTTGGCGTTCTATGACTGTTTGATACCATATTTTCAGGATGTCTGGTTTGATACCTTTATTAAAGAATCGAAATCCTCTAAATCCGTTTACAAAGTTTGCAATCTTTGTTCGAAGGTCTTTCATGTGATCTGTAAAATTGAATTCTAACAATACGCCAAGATATTTAATATTTTTTACTACTTTTATTTTTATATTTTCTAATTTAAATCTTGGAAGTCTTCTTTCGAGGAGATTGCTACCGAAAAGCGTTGATTGCGTTTTCTGAGTTGATATTTTTAAACCGAGTTCATCACAGATATTCTTAAAATGGACTATTTTGTTGTTGGTTGTAACTTCCAGGTCTATTACGGTATTTCCCTCTATTGGAATCAAAAAATCATCTGCGTAAACAATAATATCTTCATATAGATTTTTATAATTTTTTATTATGTAGTTAGCTATAAGAAGCCATAAGAGTGGTCCAAGACAGGATCCCTGAGGGCATCCTTTAAATACCCTGAACCACTCTATATATTCATATTGATTTAAGCCTATACTTCTTTCGCTTATATAATTTTTTAGTAAGGTTTTGAGGTATCTGGGTAACGGTGAGTCATCAATTATTTCTGATAATTGGTGCCAGTTTATTGAATCGAAAGCACCTGTAATATCAAATGATATGATGCCCACATAAGTATGTTTTTGTAATAATTGTGCAATTTTCTCTTTAAGTCTCTCCAGAGCTGATATAGTGCTTCTGTTTTCACCCGAGCCGCAGGTTCGTTCAGTTAGAGGTTTATACTATTCCATGTGCAATTTAAGGGATTATAAGGTGCATGCGTAGCACGACCGGTATACGGTGCCGAAGGCAGCGGGGACCAGGGTCGGAACGATTGCTATACGGTGCCGCAGGCAGCGGGGACCCGAGCCTGAGGTTCGTTCAGTTAGAGGTTTATACTATTCTATGTGCAATTTAAGGGATTATCCGGTGCGTGCGCAGCACTCGGAGGTTCGTTCGGTTAGAGGTTTGTACAATTCAATGTGCTAATTAAGGGATTACCCGGTGCGTGCGTAGCACGACCGGTATATGGTGCCGAAGGCAGTGGGGACCCGGGTCGGCGGTTCTCCGGTTTGAGGTTTTACAAGATTCGAGATTTTCTACAATTCGAGGCACCGATGTAAATTAGGGGCCCGCTGGCGGGCGAAGCCAGCTAGTTCCATAATATAGACATATACCATGACCAGTACCAACCAGTAATTGTTATCTACACAAGATCCCCAAGAAGAATTATTATTATCAGCCATAAGAACTTTTATTATTGATAAAGTGATCACTATTTTTTTCAGCTGACAGTCAAAGCATCAATACCAAAAAATATAGACCATTTATTTTTTATGTAATCATTTTAAGTTTAGGATTGCTTAGGTAGATTTTGAATTCAGTTATTTATTTATTTATTGTGAGCTGAAAACATAAAAAATCTGCCTCATCTGCAGTTTTTTACTATACACCAGAGTGGTAAAATATATCTTTTAAAGTAAAATTAAAAAGCACATTTTAGTATTTGGTAATCTTTTTTTCTCCCCTGAGTTTCTTAAATATATTTTTTTTTATGTTAGAGATTTATTGAAGACAGGTTTGACAATAAGAGAGGAGGGAATTTTATTACACATTGGCCATTTTATTCACATTGCAACAAGAGGTTGCCTTCAGAAAGAACTTTTGATAGGAAGTGCTCTATACTTATGTTACTTAGAGAGAACTTAAGTTCTCTTTAAAAATTTTGCTCAGTCAGATGACATTGATATCAGACACATAAACACTGGCCCCTAAATTGCTGCCAGTTACTGGACTGAGTGAGATAGTTAGACTAGTGATGGGTCATAATGATAAGTTTTATCGATAGTATGGACAACTCTATATTATCTATAGTATAAAATTTTTTATCGATGTCTCCAATCAATAAATTTCTATTCTTATCCAATATCAGATCCGATTTTATCAAGAATCACAGTAAGAAAAAATAAAAAGATTAGCTTTGCATTAACTGTTTTACGTCACCTCTTGAAACATGGTTCCAAAAAGAGTTGAGGGTAGCCAAAACGTTCAAGGGAAGCTTAAACCACCAAAAACCGAAGCTGAAGGCAATTTCAAAGCCAAACATATAAAAAGCGAAACATATATTTCAGGGGCTACTAGAAAAGGTACAAAATGCCGAAAAACTGACTAAAACAGAAAAGCTAGAGTTAAAAACACCATACCGCGAAAACTAAAGGGCCTAGGCCCCAAAGGACCCCAGAATAAGGCTTAACCAAATAGTACAGAGTTAGACGATACCATGGAATGTAATCCAGTTTGTGCATATAAGTGTTATAGGTACTGAGATAAAAACTGACTGACTAAAGCAGAAAGGAGCAATAACTCAAGAAATAGAACACCTAGACTAAAACGGAACTAGGAATGAGAAGAGGAGAAGAAGAGCTTAGGATACCCAAAAATGGGACCAGGTGAGGAGGAAGGGAGACCAAAAAACACTAAAGGAACAGAAAAGGCCAGAAAGGACTCAACAGTCCTGGGACTATTGCCATTACACAGTATCTCAATACCTATAATACCTATATGCACAAACTAGATATCTATGATATTGTCTAACTCTGAACTATTAGGTTAAGAATTACTATGGGGTCCTTTTAGCCTGAGGCCCTTTAGTTTCCATGCCATGTTTTTTTTAACTTTAGGCAGTTTTTTGATTTTTTCAATCCTTTCTAGTGGCCACTGAAATGATTTTAGCTGTTTGCCCCCATGGGCTGCTGATGCGTATCCAGTATTAAATTTGAAATTCTGAGATATTTATTTAAGGTAGAAACAGACTTTTTTTTTCACATTCCCCCTCCCTATTGCACTCGTCCAGTCTTTCTTTTATCATTGCTAAGCTTTTTTTTAAAGTTTCTTTAACTTCTATATATATTCGTGAAAATAAGATAATTTTAAATAAGTTTTCAGTATTTTACCTTATCCATTATGTGTGGCACTGCTGCATAGCATACATTTCTGTTTTATTCAATATCTCAGGTTCTATGGGTTCGTTCCTCACACAACTTTGACCATTCGTTTTGGTTTGTTTCTTCCCCTACCCCATCATCATTTTAGTTCTGATTCTCTCTGCAGGGGGCTGCAATTACCTTTTTTGGCTTCTATATTGTCTTCAAGTTTTATATTCAATTTATTTTCGGTGGATGAAGCTTCCCTTCAGCATTTTGGCTACCGTCTGCTCTTCTTGGAACCTTAAATAAGATCTGTAATGTTCCCAGAGGTGATGTAAAGCTAGTCAACTTATTGGTCGCTAAATTTTGCAATTACTGTTTTTAGCTTGTCAGTGAAACAATCGATTGTGGAACATCTCAATAGTGGAATTTTGGTATCGATTGTTATCGTTATTGATAGTTATTTTATATGATGGCGATTGTTATAGATTGTTGAATTTTCGAGAATCGCCCATCACTAAGTTAGACATGAGAATACAGCAAATGTTTCATTTCCTTTTGGAACCAAGGCCATCATTGTACAATAAATAAAAAAAAAGAGCGAAGCTGGCAGAATAACTACTGCTGCACAGCTTCATCTAAATGACACATAAAAAGGAGAAAAAAAATCCAAATAATTTTATTCAGATATCAAATTATTAAAGTTTATTACAATTTTAGCAAATATGCAATAATTTTACTACTGTGCCACAGAATGCATACAGCATAAAGATTCATAAAAGAATTGTATAAAAGATGTGAAAACAACACAGCACAGCACAGCACAACACACACACAAAAATATACTTACTACATTTTGATCGGTATTTCCAGTAGCTTTTGATGTTTCCTCTTGGTGAAGAGATGCTAAAAAATAGCAATACATTGAAATAGGAAATAACACAATGATAAAAAATATTACTGCATAAAGAAAACATGTATAATAAAAATAGATTTTAAATATTACAGAATGTATACACAAATTTTGTGTAAATCTGACTACCAAATAATAATGATGACAATGAATCTGTAAATGAAACAGAATTCTAGAACTGTAAACCCATTACAAGATTGCATTGTCACTAGATGATATTTTTCTCTCTCTCACCAATGTTAATTTTTATTATACAGTGAGCTTTCAATAATTCAAACTTGATTAATTTAAACCAAGAAAACTCCTGAAAACTATGCATTTGAATTAATATACAAAATTGTTCACTAATTCAAACTTCTTTTTATCATATCAGCGCTAAATCATGAGACTCCCGTCTAACTGTTGGAATGAAAAATCAGTAATGTATACAATTCTAACAACAACAATACAATTAACAACTTTTATTATGGAGCCATCAGCAGGCAAAGAATTCAAATGCTTGTTCGAAATCGAAAGATTGGCTGAAAAATGTAGGAATAACAAATTACAACAAACATAGTTTAACCCTTTTTTTTTTTTTGCATTATAAATCAATAAATAAGTCTTGTTTTTTTTTTTTTTTTTTTTTTTTCCTGAAACATAATTTATTTTTATTTAAAATTTTAGTTCAATAATACATTTTAGTTCCTTCTGCTTTATTTCTGTAATTATGTTTTTATTTACAATAAAGGTAAGGTACTTTTGGCTTTTTAAGATTAATATGCTTCTAATATTTCCCATTTTAGAATTAATCTTTAGCAAAATATTTTTTATAATTTCATATGTTTAAAAGAATTCAAATTAGAGTAAAAATATCTTTTCTAATGTTGGGTAAGTTTTCTTCTTTATTGATGTCATCAAAAATTATTTTCTTTTCTAAAATCAGATAACTCTAAATTTTTTTTCTTGGTTTCCGACAGCTTGAATTAATGAACATAGACTGTAAATAATTAACTACTAACCAGTCTCTATAGTCAGACATGTGATAGAGTATTTTTTTTTTCTTTGCAAAATTAACTTAACCTATGGCTTTTGCAAGTGCAAGTTTTTTTTTTTTTTAAACTATCATATTTCCTAAACTATACAAAATACACTTCCATGTTGAGAAAGAATCATAAAATTAACAAAGACTTTTTTAGTCACTAAAATAGCTTGTTTAGTCATACAAAAAAAAAAAACGAGACTTAAGTGGTTGAGATATGACATATGTAAAACAAAAAATGTATAAGAAGTTTTGTAAGAAATTCCATTATGTTTTAGATGAATGAAAATGTATAAATTTTCAGCCATGAAAGAGAGAAACAGAAAAATGGCAGAAATTTTCCCAATCTATACAATGGTGGCAAATTCTTATAATTTAGAGACATTTTAACAGATATTTATACAAAAAAATAAAACATAACTATACACATGATTGTAATTCTTTTTGTAACTTAAAAATTATTTAAATTTTTTTTTAAATTAATAATAAATGCACAGGTTTATTGAATTAAAAGATAATAGAAGACAGTCTGCTATAGATGTAAAACTAAAAATATATGAGGAATTTGTGTGAAGTACAGTGACTAATTTTTCAAAAGAAATATTATTTAATAAAATAAAATATAATTTATTGAATAAAATTTCAGTATTAAGTAAATTTAGATTGAATAAATGAGTAAATACCTCCAGATTCTTTATTAAGAATTATCTTTTTTGGAGCTGTAACTGGCATGAGAGCTTGACGTATGGCAACCTCCCAACCCCTAGACATATCAGGATCTTCCCCAATATAATAATCTACATTCGCAGTCTTGAGCTCAAAACAGTAAGTCTGTCCTGATTCTGTAACTTGCTGCTTAGTTGGTTCCACTGACAGTATTTCTGACAGTGGAATTTCCTGAAAATCAATTGCCACACATCCATATATGAACATAAATTTATGTGAAAAAGATGAATAAATAAATAAAAGAAATATGCTTTACATGGTTATCACTAATTACCTTGTAATACTTTGTAGTGGTTTCATTTTGAAAAAGAATTATTGACTTTGTGTCTAACCTCCAAAAATGTCTCTTTTTCTAAAAAGAAATAACCAACAGAAATCTAAAAATTATGTGCAAAACAGAAATAAAGTATGCATAGTAAAATATCATGCACATTTGTATCCCCCACATCTCTCTCCATCTTTCCAATTTGTTAATATTAACTAGAAACATAAATCTTTCCATTTTCCAAATTGCTTTTATATTCTTAAAGGGACCCTTTGAACCATTTCTTTTTATTTGAGTGTTTTATAGCACCTTTTTTTTTGGCATATCATTAAATGGCTTTATGAAGAAAAATGATTTAACCAAGATGCAATTCTTATGGTAAAAAAAAAAAAAAAAAAAAAAATACTTTTTAGGCAAATTTAAGAAAATTTAAAACCACACATATCTTACAACTTTGAACTTAAAAAAAAAAATTTTTTTTTTCCTTTTTTTTTTGTACAAGTGTGATCTATGACTATAAGGACAAGATTTTAAAAAAGTTAATTAGTTTAAACAAAAATAAATAAAATGTCATGGCTGTTAACTTAACATTTTATATTTTAAAAATAAACAATCTATTTTACTGCAAGTCTAATCCTTAATTTTATAAAACATGCTATACAAAGATACAAAGTGTTAAAAAAAAAAAAAAATGCAAATTAAAGTTTTAGCATTTTGAACATACTGATATACTGCACAAACTGAGAAAAATTAATTTAAAGATTGTAACTCTGAATCATCCAAAGGGAAATGGATGTAGCAAACAGGTTGGTCACAAATATCTTATGTTAAAATTCCCTGATATTTTCAGGACAGCATTAAAATAATGAAATTTTCATAGGTAATTAATTCCTTTCACAACACTACTCTTATACATACAGTCATTATTTAGTAAAAGTAGATATTAAAAAAATAACAAGAAATTTAAATAGGAATATATAAATAACAATTTCTTTTTTTCTCTTTTTTCTAAGAAATTGTATTTTAAATATCAATTTATTCAATTTATTGTAACCAATATAAAAACAGTTTCTGAAAAAGTATTTTAAAAAGAATATTATGTATATGTTTCAAATAAATATTATGAAACACAGGCGTTTGCCTGTGTTAGAATTTTATGATGTTAACAGAGATGTTTTAAATTGTGATGCTTCTGAATATGACATTGGTTGTATTTTAAGTCATATTGTTGAGGGCAATGAAAAATCAATAGCTTATGCATCTAGAACAATGAATAAAACTGAAATAAATTATGCAATGATAAATAAAGAAGCTTCATCTGTAGTACTGTAGTATTTGGAGGTTCTGAATTTCACCACTATTTATCTGGTGAATGGTTTTAAATAATAACAGATCATAAATCTTTAATTAGATTGTTTGATCCTGTTAAAAAGGTACCAGATACATTATTCCCTAATCTTGAGGCAGACCTAACTTGTCCATGTGCATTACTTATACTAAACAGAAGTTACATCCATGAGAAGAAATAGTGCTGCACTGAATCAGAAAGAAATGGTACTTTAAATTTGATATTTTTTAGATTTTACAATTGGAAAATGATTGACTGATTAAACAGAACCAATTTATCTTAAAAAGCATATTCATTTTTATGATAAATATGTAGTAATATTCAATGAACATTTATGTCTATTCAAAAGGTTTCTATGTGCCAAAATTTCCTCAAAAATATTATCTTCTTCCCTATTCCTTAATAATAACTAAAATGAGTTTGGAGAGTAAAACCAATGAATATTTGATTATAACTTCTTCAACCCTATCAAAAAATAGATATTGTAGTCATCATTGAAATGACATTAAAAAACTGACCATGTTGTCTTTGCTAGTAAAATGAGTCATCCATCCTTCTTTAAGAATTTTCGAGCCTTTCCTTCTCATTTGCTTGATACTTTGCACGATTCTCATCAGAGGAATATTGTTGCTTGATGTGACACTGTAAAAAATAAATAAAAAAATAAATGTGTTATTTCCAAATATATGTATGAGAAGTTTAAACCAAAATGGGATAAAAAAGGTTCTAATAGGTATAAAAAAGGTAATAGAAAAATAATACTTTTAGAATTCTAATTGTATACGTAACTGATTTGCAATTTAAATTTAGTTCAGTAGTTCTCAACCTTTTCCACACTGTTCACCCCTAACCAAGAAAAACTTTAAGAATCACCTCTGTCATCCTTCCCAGTGTATAGCTAAAATACAACTATGCTAACTAATTGATACTATGTGATAACTATTGATTAATAATTTGCTCACAGCATTTTGTACAAATCCTTATATATTAAAGCAACAAGCTAAAAATTTCAGTGCAAAAACGACCTTATTGCGCATGCCTCTTCCGGTATGTCCACTCCTATTTAAGTGAATGAGCTACGCACAGCCAGCGTGTAATCCTGCTAACGTAGCACCACCTACAAACAAAAAACCGACTATTTGAAGAAGCAGCGAGTTGATACAACTTTCTTATACAAGCACCACCTATGTAACACAAATTTCTCCTTTGATAGACTATTAAGTTTATCGTGTTGATATATTTTGTTTTGAATTTCCCTAATTCACATCTGTATTTCAATATTTTAAATCCCTATTCTTAATTATTCAATTTTTAATTTTAACGTATCATATTTAATCAATCTTAACTTTCCCTCTTTTTACTTCTCCTTCATTATTTTAAGTTTAATCAAGCGATCATCTTTCACTTCTCATTCATATCGTAAGTTCTCTCCTTTTCCATTCATTTCTCCATCCCGTTTCGCCCTTGGCCGCATGCCAGCTTGTTTCGTAGCCTTCCTCCTCGGATCACGAGCTTTTACGGCTAGGCAGCCGGCACTCTCTGCGCATGTGCGTACGGCAGCGTTTCGCTGTTTCTCCTTCGTGCGTTAACTCTTCATTGAGTCTGCCAGTTTGGCGCATTCATCTCCGTGCGGCGAGTTTTTGAGACTTGCTTTTACGCACACTCGCCATGGTCGCACGCTGTTCAAAATTGAGTTCTAGTGATTGTAGAGTTCAGAGTAGGTTGTTTGTTCGACCGGAGTTTTTAGAGTTCCTTTCGCGATGGCCGGACTTGATGTCCGATCCATTCATCATTCGAACTTGAAGTCATGTCGTTTATTTAATTTGTAAAACATCATATCTTCATTTTATTATCAATTCATAAATGCTATATTTCACCATGAAGTCATATTGCACAGATATTTAAAGTCTTTAACTTTTTATGAGCATTCAACACCTGAAAAGGACAGCACCTTTTCCCAAGTCCACGGAAGTTTTTCATAATAAAATCATGGATGTATTCTACAGTATTTTTGCTCATTCTTTATGTCACATCACTCTTGGATTCAAGGTAACCTTCTCTCTTATAATTTAACATTAAAATGACGTATTGGTATTGAACCTGATAAAATATTACGATCACGTTTCTTCTTGTCTTCACCTTCAAAGTATAATCAACCTGTATAACTTAAAGAACAATAGTAATCATTTAAATTCACCTACAAGATCCTCTAAACATTTAGTGAAGCAAAAATCTTCATAATAAATATGGTGCTTCGTTCCAGTGCACAATAAGTGCGTAATACGTCGTTTTTCAAGTGATATTTGCAGACATGTGCTTTTTTTTTCCCACCTTAATATTCATAATTTTATAAAAATAAGCAATCCTTTTTAGAAATATGCAAGATTAAAATATATAGTGCAGTTTTTATCAATTTTGCATAAAAATTATAAAGGATGTTAGAAGATTAAAAAAAATCTTCTATGTATATTTTTCAAACACATGGAAGCTTGTTTTTTTTGGTGTACATATATAAAATTAATTTTCTTTTCAAATTTCTGAAGTTCATCTATAGTGTTTTTTATATAATTTTTCATTGCATATAATATTTAAATAAGTGTATGATGAAGAATATTTTTTGAAGATATTTTTTTTTGTGAAGATATTTTGTTTGAAGATATATATTTTTGAAGATATTTCTGGAAGATATAATTGTGAATAATCAATATTTTTTTTTAGTTTAATTTCTAATCAACAAATTTACACACATTTTAATTTCTATTGCATCAATTTCTATTACCATAAACATGGATCAAAATACTCAAGTAATGAATAGTATAAATATATTTACTGAGGCACTCTCAGATTTTGTACAGAACATTCCAGATACAATTAAGTATATTGTTGAAGCCAGTGGCGGTGATAACACATGTGACTCTGAAATTTTTTCCAACATAACTAAAACACTACAGTTTGTCGGAAATAACATGATTGAAATGCACAAATGTTTTATTAAAGACACATTTAGTAATACACTCAACGATGTTGTAAATCTTAAAGAACTTAATCAGAAACTGTTGGTGAAAGTAAAAGAATCAACCAAAGTACAAAGCATTACAACTCAAGATTCATTTACACAAACAGAAGAACAGAGCATTCCATCTAATAGCATCTCAATATCTGATTCTTATACACAGTCTTCAATTCTCTCATCAAGTCATGTAGACGACACCTTAAATCAATCTTTTTTCAACTCCACATTAAATTCACAATCATCCTCAACTCATTTAAGCAAGATAATCATTTACGATATACCTCAGTGTTTTGGCACTCACGAAATAATTGAAGCAATCAATAAATTCAAGGAAACATCCCATATAAATGTGGTGAAAACATACAAAAATAAATTCAGCAATAACCTTAACTATATTTTTGAACTTCCAAGCAACATTGCCTACTGCCTAATGCGGCGTAAACTCCAGATCAAGGATCAACTCTTTACAGCAAAGAAATTCATAAAAATAAAAAGATGTTTCAATTGTCAAGCTTTCCATCATGTAGCAAATCAGTGCAAAAAATCAAGATGTTGTGTATGGTGCGGTGAGCATCATGCACCAGGCTTTTGTGAAAGACCTGCCAATTGCAGAAACTGTGTTCATAATAATCAAAATGGACACAATTTTAGAACCAATCATCCAGCCTTTTCTAGAGACTGTGAATCATACAGACTGTGTTTGTACAGAATAAGACTTAAACTCAATAATCGAATTACATAAATTTTTGTGCCACATCAAACATCATAACTGATACGTCTGTGTTTTAATTTTTCTTTTCATGCATTATATATATATATTAATTTTGTAAGTTTTTTTGTGTCTTGTCGGAGGAAAATAAGATTTCGGTACCCAATGGAGTGGTACTGTCAAGATATTTTCTTGACACTTCTTTAACCCTAACCCGACAGATACATATGTTCATAATATATTTAACTTTTACAATAATAACAATAGAAATTTTTTTCATATCTTACCTGATTTTTCCTTTTTCAAGTTGGTTTTTATATAAGTTTTTTTCAGCTTTACAGGTAATTGTGTTCAGTAAACTGTTTAAATTCATTTTTTCAAAATAATTTCTTTTGTAGCATATTTTTTTCAGGAGATAACAAAATTTTAGAGAAATTTCTTTTCTAGTTTGTTTTTTAATATATTTCATTTGTTGTGTACATGTAATTTATGCTTCAGTAATTATTTACAATTAATATTTAAATTTTTTGGCATTTTCGAAAGTATTGTAGCATAATTTCAAAATAGTTTTTCAGTGTTTTTAAGCAAATGCATACAAAGATATGCCTCTTACTTTTAGAATATTTAAAGTACAGAAAAAAAAAAAAAAAAAAAAATCCTTTTGAAATTATATGTAATATGTTTACATAGTACCATTTTCAGATATGTATCATGTGTTAGTTATGTTGTGGTATATAATTTTTTGCATTTAATGTACATATAATTATCTTTTGTTTTTCTAAACATTTTAATCTAACTTTAATTTAATTCAACTTTAAAATTTTGACAAGTGGATAAAAATTCAGTTTTGTGATTCAGTTTACATATCAGTCTTTTCAGACTTAAAATGATGTTTTTTTATAGTATGATAGGCTCTTCCTTCATGTTTTTTTAGTTTTGAATCTTCATATTCACAGTGCAAGTATTTGCAATTTCATTCAATAAAATAAAGGTACCCTGTGTAAATACGTTACTTACATTTTTTTGTGGTCAATGTTGATGTTGACAAATTTCCCAGTAATATACCATTTTAGAAAATTCTAAGGTGTGCTGTTTTTTTTTCCAATTTATGGTAAAATTTGATAAACTTTGTGTAATTAGAATACATATTTTTTTTAATACAATCTTTTATGAATACTCATGTAAATTTTTATTCCATGGATATGTAAACATTATTTAACAAGTATACTTAAATTTTTCATGATCATGATCATCTTTGCATATAAAAATAATGCAAAGTTTACTTGAAAGTTTTCTGTCAGCATGCAGTGTACAATATCAGGTGTTACAAGATTGCAATGTGTATTTTTTTATTTTTGTCCCCATTTTTTTTGTTGTGGCGCCACTCATTTCCCCATAACTTTTTTCTTACCCTTTTATTTGTCTGTTTGAATTTAATATTTCTTCATATATATGTCTTGTATCATCATGATAGCAGCTGTACTGAAATTTTATATTGATTGTTGATATACAATCTCAGATACCCGTCTGTTGGGTATAGTATGTAATCCCGTGTATTCCCGTGCTGTCTTGATCGGTTGTTGGTGCTCTTGGTAAGTAGTGGTCATTCTTGGATCAGTTATTGCTCTTGGTATTTGGATATTCCTTATAGGTTTTTCACTCTCAATAGAGTACACTTTTACTGCTAAGATTTTCTTTAGAGCTTTTTGTAAGTGTTGTGAGTTTTTTTCCAATTAATATTTGATATTCTTACGCAATTTTTGCTTTTTTTTCACACTTTCTAATTTTTTTGCATTTTAACTGACATTTTTTTACATGTTCTCAATCGACATTTGGAGTTCTCTAATAGTAATGAGTGTTTTATTGATATTTAATGTTTTCGATTGATTGTTCATGTCCTTTCGTAATGTTCCTTGTAATCCATTTTTGCATTCCAGCTTATCTGATTCAGCGGTAAGTTGTGAATTTCCTTTTTCATGTGGATCTTTCAGTTTTTTTCCCCCTATTTGTGGTGGAGTAATATATCGTGTTGATATATTTTGTTTTGAATTTCCCTAATTCACATCTGTATTTCAATATTTTAAATCCCTATTCTTAATTATTCAATTTTTAATTTTAACGTATCATATTTAATCAATCTTAACTTTCCCTCTTTTTACGTTCATTATTTTAAGTTTAATCAAGCGATCATCTTTCACTTATCATTCATATCGTAAGTTCTCTCCTTTTCCATTCATTTCTCCATCCCGTTTCGCCCTTGGCCGCATGCCAGCTTGTTTCGTAGCCTTCCTCCTCGGATCACGAGCTTTTACGGCTAGGCAGCCGGCACTCTCTGCGCATGTGCGTACGGCAGCGTTTCGCTGTTTCTCCTTCGTGCGTTAACTCTTCATTGAGTCTGCCAGTTTGGCGCATTCATCTCCGTGCGGTGAGTTTTTGAGACTTGCTTTTACTCACACTCGCCATGGTCGCACGCTGTTCAAAATTGAGTTCTAGTGATTGTAGAGTTCAGAGTAGGTCGTTTGTTCGACCGGAGTTTTTAGAGTTCCTTTCGTGATGGCCGGACTTGGTGTACGATCCATTCATCATTCGAACTTGAAGTCATGTCGTTTATTTAATTTGTAAAACATCATATCTTCATTTTATTATCAATTCATAAATGCTATATTTCACCATGAAGTCATATTGCACAGATATTTAAAGTCTTTAACTTTTTATGAGCATTCAACACCTGAAAAGGACAGCACCTTTTCCCAAGTCCACGGAAGTTTTTCATAATAAAATCGGATGTATTCTACAGTATTTTTGCTCATTCTTTATGTCACATCACTCTTGGATTCAAGGTAACCTTCTCTCTTATAATTTAACATTAAAATGACGTATTGGTATTGAACCTGATAAAATATTACGATCACGTTTCTTCTTGTCTTCACCTTCAAAGTATAATCAACCTGTATAACTTAAAGAACAATAGTCATCATTTAAATTCACCTACAAGATCCTCTAAACATTTAGTGAAGCAAAAATCTTCATAATAAAGTTAAAAGTCCTTACCTATTTCTATGCTCATGACAAGTCTAAGACACGATTCATTCATTCATTCATTTACGTGTTGTTTTGGAGTGGATTACACATGACATATAAGGTATTTGGTTAATTTATTTACTTATTGTTTGTTTATTTTTTCTGATTCATTGGGATTCCATTTCAAACTTTTCTTTAGATTTAATGAGTTTTTTGGATTTTCTGGTAGTAGCATTTTATGTTTGTTAAATTGTAGTGGATTGATAGAAACTCTTTATGTTAAAATCTCTGTTGCCTCTGTTCATGTAAAAGCACACAAAAATGTCATCATTTAAAAAAATATATATTTATTATCGCTGAATAGGTTTAACAAATGTTATTTAAAGCGTTCAAAAGGATGTTACTTTCAGTAATTTTAGTATATGTACTGAAAGTGCAGAGAATTTCTGATTTTCAAAATGGCAATAACTTTCAAAACTGTTTTAAACCAGCATTTTAAAGAAGGAAAATATAAAGATGAAATAGGTTAAACTAAGAACTTTTTAAAGGAATCCCCGGAGAAAGAGATTTTATTGATAGCAGCTTAAAAAAAAAATACAGAAATGTAACAATTAAGGAATATTAAATAATGAAAACTTAATTCCCATTGGCTTTTGTTCAAAATTGAAAAGTGAAACAGTATTATCTTTTTTTTCCATGATGTGACGCTGCTCTCCTAAATACACATTTAAACACATATACATTAAAAAAAAAAGCAGAATTGAAAATTGTGTTGCATGTGAAGTTCAGGGTAACAGAGCCTTCTCCCAATGAAAAGTTCTCAGTTTAACCTCATTCAGAAAGAGTAAATTTTCAGAGTTAATTTCTTAAAGTTCATTTTATGCAGCCCTGCAATTTGGGCACATAATTAAAAAAAAAATATATATAGAGATATATTTTTTAAAGGTGTTGAGATTGTTTTTAAAATCTGATACGATGGAAATAAACATAAGGTTTCTATATTTTCCCCCCAATTAATAACCCCAGTACTGGAGTAGAATATTGCAAATCTGGTCAAAAAATTTCATCTCACCATCATGAACATGTATTAGCTAATGGAATTTACCCACCACACAGTTAATATTATATTGTTCATGTTGGTTAAAAATAATATTTATGTATGAATAATTGGTACATAATAATCATTCTAATATAGACGTATGACTGCAAAAACGCAAGTGCGGTCCTCAAAATCACCTCTCTACAAGATTTTAGCTCTTATAGAAAATTAGCAAGTACCACTGCTTTAATTGTTATAGCGTTAAATAGGCTCAGCTGCAGATAAAAACTACAATTCTTATCACAAAAGCACAGCAAACACACGAAAAAGTATGTATCAACCATAAAACAAGTTTAAGTAAAATTTAAAATTATACAATTAACTTTTTTCATAGGTATCAAATTTGAGTCAGTTATGATTCTAGAATCTTAAATCCAACTCTCTGTGCTCTTTATATTTAAACCAATAATATTTCTAAAAACTAAGCAGAATTTTCATACTGAAGTCGCAAAGAAAACTGTATTAATGATCTAATATATACCATTCAATAGCTCAAGTTCTTAATTCTACATCACAACAGACTACAAAAATCACAAAGATATCAAACTCACTCGGCAGGAATTTTACAGTCTTCATCCTGATTATCTTGTGTCTCGACAACCACTACTTTTTCTGTTTGTTCACTTTCAGTGTCAGATTCATCTTCGAGGCTTTCTCTTTCACCATAATTTTCACCATCTCCATTTCGACCAGCATCCATAGCTAAATAAAAACTTGTCATTGTAGAGCACAAAATAAATGCACAATTCTTTTAACTAATGTTTATTGGCTCAATTTATAATAAATTTTATAATTATAACCAGGGGTGGGGAATTACATCATTTTACTTGCCACTGGCGAGTAGATTTTCTGACAGGACGGGTGAATTGTTAAGCCGTCTTAAAAAGTGCAGGCTATAGAAGATATGTTTTTTACTTGTTAGCAATATTTTGCAACTCTCCAAATTACCGTGATATAAATATGGCACTAAGTTCTATCCTTTACTGAACTTTCCTGTGTTTTATATATTTTTTAATTTTATAAAAAAAAAAAATTATGAAAATACATTATAGTAATAGTGATGAATTATTTTTGAATTTGCGTAAATTCTGTCATAACAGTTTTCAACTGCACGTTGCTTCTTGCTGGCTGGTAAGATTTTCAGAAAATTCCCCATGCCTGATTATAACAATCTTGCAGTTACAGCCAATAAAATAAAACTTATCAATTCACTCAATGCCATCATGTGTACCTAAGAGTAAAGATTCTATTATTATTATTCTTATTATTATTGCAAAAATTTTGATGTTTTCCTGTATCTTTGTTAATTTTTCATGAAGGATAATTTAAAAACTTTTAAAAAGGAGTTCTCAAAATAAATAAGAGATAACAAAAAATATCAACACCTAAGATTTAATAAAGTGATCTACTTCTTATTTATATCAGTTTCACAGAATAAATAAAATATATACATAACACTAACACAACTATTTATTTTTAATAAAATAATAATATTTATCAATTGTCTTTAGATTACATACATTTCCATAAAACTTCTTATAAAAGAGTAGTTAACTAACTTTTGTTTGATGCTAAAATAGTTAATGTACTCCCTCACCAGCATTTGATAAAATAAAACTCATAATTATTTTTTTCTACAACCAATTTAAGTTTTACTTAGGTAACAGAAGTTATGGTACAGCTTCTTAAAGAGATAAACACACAGTGTGTATAACTGAATCAGCTATAAGTTGTCTTAAGACCACTATATAAGTATTTTGCAGTATGGAGAAAACTAGATTTTACAAGTGAATTTTACTACACACTCTTGCAGATTAAAGGAAAAGACATAAAAATGCTCAAACTAAAATAATATTATTAGAACTTGGATAACAAAACTGAATTTGCTTACTTACCCCACTCTTTAGGAGCTTCACCAGCACAATCCATTGGAACTCTATCCATGCATTTTTTATGAACATTAAACTTGCAATCTGAAAAATAAAAAGCACTTATATTATTATACATGTTGGCTTCTGAATTATTTTCTATGCATAGATATGTATATAACATATAATGGATTCAAACAGGTTTTGAAATAAAGTATCATTTAGAATATAACTTTAAAAAAAAATCATAAACAATAGTTAGAAACTCTTCATTTCTAACTTTTGATGTGTGTCTTTGAGGGAGGGAAAAAAAGAAAAGAAAAAACTTTTCCACAACATATTTTATCGCACAGTTTTTCTACTTTCTTCAAATAGGATTTTTCCCCTATCTTTCCATGTAAGCATTCCTCCATGGTCTTACACAAAGGAGTGCAGGCAAGTGCCTTAAAAAATAGGAGTCTAAAAATAATAAGATATAACTTGAAATATTAAGATGCATGGGGAGGAAATCTAGAGGGGAAGAAAGAGCAAAGAAATCTATGGAGGAGCAAGATTTTGGAACAGATGTGCCTCTGGCCCACAGCTTAGTCCACTTTTTTAAAATGCAGAATATAAACATGAAATAAGTTAAATTAAGAACTATTTGTCAGAACACCCTGTGCAAGGCAATAAATATATCCACTTAAAAAGCAATAAAAAAATTAACAATTAATAAAGATTAAATAAGTTTCAAAAATAAGTTTCTACCAACATTTTACAAAATTGAGAATTGAAACAATTCATTAATTAAGATCTACAAAGTTAAATGTAGAATTATTACTAAGTTTTGGGACCAGAAAAGATATTTCAGTCCACACAGAATTATTAAACGCACACATACATTCCACCAAATATATATATTATACACACCACATATTAAGCTAAAGTTTAATTCAGGCAAAAGCACGCTGAAACCTGAAAACTATTGAAATTACACTTACCAGAAATTATGATACAGAGGCGGCCATGTATCCAGTTCTTTGCGTGGTCCTGTATATGATTTTATTTATATTCTACAAAAATCTCTTAGTATAGTAAATATAATTCAGCTTGAAAATGCATAACTCAATTAAAAAACCCTTTAAGAAATTCACGTTTATACACAGTAATGCTTACGAATTCTTTTGTGTAGCCTTGTATATGATCTATAGCATTTATTATCTTATGTTTAATCAGCTTTGACTGAGCAATCAATTGCCAACTGTGGTAACTTTGCCACTAGCTACTTTACATTAATCAAGCAAACATATGTTCATTGTTGAGGTAGACATAAAAAAAAAAAATCATGCTTGAAAATTTAAAAAAAAAATCTTTAAAGTCGCTAAATTGAGCTATAATTTTCAAATAAATTTCCTTTGAAAGTACATTTTTCCCCTATTCGATGCTGCAAAAATTGAAATTGTACAATATTTAAAAGTGATGTCAGAGAGATAAAAGGGAAAATGATTGCACCAGTTGTTGTCACCATCGTTACACATTTTCTGAAAATAGCAGCTGGATTTTAGAAGGGGGCGTCTGAACGTAATCTGCAATTTTTTGACGATAACAGAAAAGTCCATAGTGAAAAAATAGGGCTTTTTTGCTAATAAGAAATTATTAAAGTAACAAATAAATTTGTATAATAAACCCATAAAAATAATTCCTATAAAATATCAGTCTTACATTGGCTAATCTAACTGTAAAAACATTTATTAGAGGAGAAGGTCCAAATACCGGCTATTAGGTGTTCTGAGAACTGAGTGCAGCGATAGGCAGAGTTTGTACCTTTAATTGAGAGAAGAAAGGCACAAGCAGTACACCGCTGAAATCTGTCTGAAGTTGTGGTATCAGAAGACCATTGGGATAGGTCAGATGTTCGAGAAAATTCGATTAGTGGGACATTTTGGGACACTATGGGTCAGGGTAAAGCTAATTATATCTAAAAAAAGGCTCAAACGATTTTGACTAAATTTTGTGTCCTCCTGTTTTCGGGCCCGAGAAGATCACTGGGCTAGATCACATGTTCGAGAAAATTTGATAAGTGGGTCATTTTTGGGTCACCACAGGTCAAGCTAATTTTATCTAAAAAACGACTGTAACCAAATTTTGTATCCTACTGTTTTGGGGCACCAGAAAACCATTAGGCTAGGTCACATGTACGAGAAAATTCGATTAGTGGGTCATTTAGGGATACAATGGGTCAGGGTCAATCTAAAAAATGGTTCAAATGATTTTGACTAAATTTTGTATCCTACCACTTTCCGGCACGCGAAGACGTCACATGTTTGAGAATTTTCAATTAGTGGGTCATTTTTGGGTCGCCACAGGTCAAGCTAATTTTATCTAAAAAACGACTGTAACGACTTTGACCAAATTTTGTATCATACCGTTTCCAGGCACGAGAAGACCATTGGGATAGGTCACATGATCGAGAAAATTCGATTAATGGGTCATTTTGGGTCACTATGGGTCAGGGTCAAACTAATTTTATGTAGAAAACAGCTAAAATGATTGACTAAGTTTTTTATCCTAATGTTTTCGAGCATGACAAGACCATTGGGTTAGGCCACATGATCAAGAAAATTCAATATGTGGGTCACTATGGGTCATGGTCAAGCTAATTTTATGTAAGAAATGGCTGACACGATTTTGACTAAATTTTTTATCCTACCATTTTCCAGCATGAGAAGACTGTTGGGATAAGTCACGTGTTGGAGAAAATTCGACTAGTGGGTCACTATGGATTCGGGTCAAGCTAATTTTATGTAAAAAACAGCTGAATCGATTGTCACGAAATTTCATATCTTAACATTTTGGATTATGAGACGACCATTTAGCTGTGTCACATGTTCTAGAAAATTCAATTAGTGGGTCATTTTTGGGCACTACAGGTCAGGGTCAAATTAATCATGTAAAAAATGGCAGAAATGATTTTGATTAAATTTTTTATCCTACCGTTTTCGGGAATGAAAAAAACCATTGGGCTCGTTCACATGTTCGAAAAAATTTGATTAATGGGTCAATTTAGGGTCAAGCTAATTTTATGTAAAAAGAATGCTGAAATTATTTTGGTTAAATTTTGTATTCTAACATTTTCAATTATCAGAAGAAGGCTAGGTTACATGTTTGAGAAAATTCGATGAGAGGATCATTTCGGGGTGACTATGTTTCAAGCTAATTTTATCTAAAAAATGGTTCTAATGATTTTTACTAAATTTTGTATCTTACCGCTTTGGGGTTCGAGAGAAAACCATTGGGCAAAATCACATGTTCGAGATAATTTAATTAGTGGGTCATTTTTTGGTCACTACAGGTCAAGCTAATTTTATCTAAAAGATGGCTCTAACGATTTTGACTATATTTTGTTTGCTACTGTTTTGGCCATTGAGCTAGGTCTCATGTACAAAAGAATTAAATTAGTGGGTCATTCTGGGATCACTATGAGTCAAGCTCATTTTATCTAAAAAATGGCTCTAACGAGTTTGACTAAATTTTTATCCTACTGTTTTGGGGTAAGAAAAGATCATTGGGTTAGGTCACATGTTTGAGAAAATTCGATTATTGGGTCATTTTGAGGTGACTATTGGTCAAGCTAATTTTAACCGAGCATAGCTTGGTCTTCCCTGCTGGTTGGATTTAAAAATAGAAGATATCCGATGGAGGAAGATGATGCAATTTGTGTCTTTTGCAAGGGTGCTTTCTCCGACAAGAAGGGTGAACTCTGGTTTCGATGTTTAGAATGCGATATCTGGACCCATAGCGACTGCATTGATGCAGAGAGTGATTACTATGTTTTTTTTTGTAGATAAAGTAATCTACATTTCAAGCAGCAAGTTTTTGTTAGTTTAACATGTTAAAAATGAAACTAGGAACAGAATAGGAAGAAGACTGTCAGAGATAGCATTAAGATTTTTATAAATTTCACAAACATGCTTTTTTTTAAATGTTCTTTCTGTTTTTAATCAATAAAATGTATTAAAAATATGTTCTTCTCTCTTAATTAGCAAAATTAAATTTATTTGTGTTATTATTTTCAAAAAAATTAAAAACAACAGAGGTAGCCAGTATTTAGACGCCATTTTTAAACTCAAAATTTGGAGACGTTCAGATTTTTTTTTTTAATAAACAGAAAGTGCTTTTTAAATGGATTTTTTGTTTTTCTAGATCGATGTGAAAGATATCAAGGTACCATATCATGACTTTTTTTCTCCACTAATTTTCAAAATTGTAGGATCTAGGTTGAAAATAAAAGTGGTAGCCAATATTTAGACGACCTCTCTATTTGAATCTTTTTTTTCTTTTTTTAACTCTAACACCATTTCTATAATTTTAATTTTCCTAAAATTCCTGAACTTATCTAAATTTAAGTCATTTAGATGCATTGGTAGTAAAACATTTCAGTTTCATCAACGAAAATTGTTCGTTTCCTGTTAAATATGATATTTTATATGATGAAACATTTTGCTACTTTCCGAAATCAAGGGCATCTGGATTTAAATGCAGAACAAAGGAATGTTTTCACCAACGGAAAAAGAAGTCATAAGTCCTGTTAAGCATTGTCATTTACAAAAATGAAAACAAAATACTGTAATCACATCAAAATGATGGAATTTTTCACTCATATTTCATTTTTATTAGATATTGATTTTTATTAGCATTATTTATTATTTATAAAATATAGATATTTAATAAATATAACTATTCTGATGAATTTCTGTTTTAAAATGTAAACAAAGCAATGATCTAAAATCTGCAAAACCCTTGCTCCTAATCTGTAAGGATTTTTTAAGAGCCTACTGTACTACAAATAGTCATTGGTTACAAATAAGTTGTTGCCTGGTTAAATAATAAAAATAAATAAAATTCAGTAAATAAATAAATAAATTAAATAATTCAATAATAATTTAATAATTCAATAAATAAAAAAAATAAAATTTTAAATAATAAATAAGTTGTTAATACCATTAATCCATACGTTGACCCTATGTGGCAGTAATTATTTTAATGCCATGTAAACTATTAAATATTGTAATATTTTAGATATAAAAACTAGTCGTTGGGAGCCACCGTAATACTTACCCATCATGGATATGCATGACATAAAATATGAAAATAAAACATGTGTAAACTATTTTATTGCTGATTTGCATAAGAGAAACATCCTTATAACTCTAACAAGAACGAAAAATCATGCGTCAAGCATAGATTATGTAGCACTTTCCAACGCTTCCAAAATAATTTTACAAATCATACCGTTTAATAAGCTAAAAGATAACTTCTAAGTAAACAATTTGGAAAACGCATAACATATTTAAAAACATAATTTCAGGAATTTCCAACATATACAATATTCGGAAAAATATCCGAATACTTTTATTCAGCCCTGTATAGGATATATAGAATTGTATATATACTACATAGGATGCTAAATTTTAGTTCAGTTAGGAAACGTGTAGCACATTTTAAAATTCTCCGTCTGGAGTTTGTCAATAAACAGAAATGTGTTCGCGAACTTTTGTGCTGCCCTGTATAGGATCTACAGAATTTATACACACCACGTAATAGACAAAAAGCAAGTTAACATTAAAATCGCGTTCAGTAACTTAAAACGCACTTCCAGGAATTATTGTTAACAGACAGTAGATAATTCTTTTGCGTGTCCCTGTAAATGAACGATGACTGCTATACACACAATATTCCGTAGTAAGTCTCTTGTAATGCACCTTAGTGATCTATATAAATTTCAATGCGTTTAAAATAGTGAAACATTATTTAAATAAACCGCAGACGATTTTTCTCCATAGACGTAATGTAACGGAATTATTTTTACTGTCCCTGTAAAGTAACTATAAGTGCTATGCACACCCTGTTCCATATTAAGCTTCTTCTAATGCACCTTAGTGATATATATAAATTTCAATGCGTTTAAAATAGTGAAACATTATTTAAATAAACAGCAAATGATTTTTCCCCATAGACCGCAATGTAACGGAATTCTTTTGAGTGTCCCTGTAAAAAAACTATAAGTGCTACACACTTCCGTTGAAATAGGGAACATGCTATAGATAACGATAATAACATATAAAAATTGCAGAGCAATCCGAGCATATTTACGGGAGTTAGAGCACGGACAGACGGCAGACGGCAGACGGCCAGACGGCCAGACAAACCGAAGTCATAAGCACTTTTCAACTAGGTTGGAAAGTGCTAAAAATGATATTCCTATAAACTAACAGTTAACTACGTCGGATTAAGCGTCTCTTTACTAATTAAAATATATCTTTGATTTGAAATTTGAATGAAATACAGGGTCAAGAAAATTCGAAGAGTGCGGAAATGTGATTACAAATATCTCGGCAACTAATTATCTGATCAACTCAATTCTTAATGCAAAATTTATGTTCACTCCTTAAAAAAAAAAAAAAAAAAAAAAAAAAAAACAATTTTGAAAATTTTTATATACCTTTTATCAGAACGACTATTTCAAGAGTCTGAAAAAAATAGTTCCGGATAATTGAGGTTACTGAAATTCAATAAGCTTCTTCCCTTTATTACATACTATGTACATACCAAATTTCAAGTTTCTATCTCAATTTGTTCAGGAGATAGAGCGTTTACAAACACACAGACAGACGGATGACAAAGTTTTTTTTCTAAAAAATATGTTTATCAGAATCTGATTTGTGTCTGAAACATGTAAATCCGTCAAAACATTTTTCTCGATTTTCAAACCAATTACAAGACACCCTATACTATGTATGATGGGTAAGTAATAAGAATGTCATAATAAAATAATAAGAATTAGAATATGATAATTATTTACCTTTACACTGCAAACCTTGGCGAATAAGACCTTTAAGTAGCTTTTTACAATGCTGACATACTGTAGGTCTAGTATATGAATGAACAACAAATGTGTGAGGAACTCTTATACGACCAGCAAGTTCTCTCTCAACCCAAACTGGTCGCCCCATGTTAAGAGAAGGTGATCGTGCACGACTAGGTGAAGTACCACCAACCTGAAAGAAATTATCAATAAGAGAAGGTGAACGTGCACGACTAGGTGAAGCACCACCAACCTGAAAGAAATTATCAAATTACTTATTTTGAATGAAACTCTTCATACAATATTAATTTAATTCAAGCATGATTATAAATTCAATTTTTTATAGAATAACACCACTTTGACACTTTTCGGTAATTTCTTAAAAAAGGTGTATAAAAGTCCATTTACACTAAATTATTATACATATATTAAAGTAGAAAACTATATATATATATATATATATATATTTCAGTTGATATTAGTGGAGGCTTATAGAAAAAACTGCTGGGGGGTGCTGCTTCTGAAAAACTTTCAATCATTATTCTAATATTGTGTAAAAATTTACACATTTCTCTAGAAAAATTCAATAACAATCATTTGAAAATAGTTCTTCTTGTCTTTATGATGGCCTAAAGATTAAGAATTTTAAAAGCTGCAGTTAAATAAAGGTCATCGTAAATACTAATAAATTTCAAGAAATTCAGCTAAACATAAAATCATTGAAAACATATAAGTTTTTAAAACAATTTTAAACAATAACAATTAATGCAATATGAAAACATCATATAGAAATATTTCTACATTCAGTTTGATATATCTTTGTTCTACACTGTCCTTTCAAAACAAATATTTAACATTTTATAAGAAACGTTTTAACACAAGGTTTTTATTTTTTTTAAGCAGTTTTATAAAGAAATATGCAAAATTTTAGTAATCTACTCTAAATAAATACTACAGTAGGGATTGAAACATTTCATAATACCTAAATTTTATCGCAGCTTTAGCAGAAAATAAAACTTTTGTAACTGATAAAACTACAATGCCTATTTCTGCATAATAAGCTGCTTTTCATCTCAGATATGTGCATCCTTCACAATGGTCAAACATAGTATTGTTGGAACTGTACAGCGCACAGTTCTATAAAAGGATTTTTTAACTTTTTCATGAACTAGGTTATAGCTACTGACATTAAGCTTAAGGATTATATAATTATTAAAATGCATAACCATTTAAAAAAAAACAGAAATGGCATTAATTGAAAGTAAAATGTAAATTTTCAACCAAAAATGTTGTAACTTAACCCTTTCACTGTTAGGCGTGTGTTTTTTCGTTTTTGGAAATCATGTTAAAATGGTTATAGACAGAAATATTTTGAACAGAATTTTGTTTTGAACTGTATATAGAATGAGGGGATATAAAAGATATTATAGCATCAAACTGTGATTAAAAATATGTATGTATCCTGCGATTTACAAGCGTACTTATGAAAATGGAAGAAAACTCTCACACAGTGAAAGGGATAAAGTTAAACAGAAAACGAGATATCAATATTTCGAAAAAATCAAACATCTTTCACTAGAAAAAGATCTGATAGTTAATTTTCAAAGAGATCAAATTGATTAATGGAAAATTACTTGTATTATGAGAATGTCTACCAAATTTGAAAATATTGTTCAGAAAAAAAAAAAAAAATCATTGTTTACTTGATGCTACGAGCTCTACTTTTATAGCTCCAAAATCATCCTTTCACTTTCAATATCAATTTCTAGCTAAATATGATGGATTTTCATGTGTATAAAAAGTACTTTAAATGGCCAAAAATAAACACATAAATAAATGAAATTTTAAATTAGGCAAAGCAGTGTTACTCCTTAAATATACTTTTTTTAACAGTGCATTAAATATAATAATGCTACCCAAATGAAAGGAATGTATATCATAAATACTTACTAATGTGTCATCAGAAAGGCAAGCAGCACTACTAGCTGTATGACCTAAAACTTCTGTTGGACTTCTTGGATATAATGCTGTAGCAGAGCGTCGCCGACGTGTATGCGTACAATTGTTAGGTATTTTATAGGCACAGCGTTTATGAAAATTCAATCCACACCCTAGGAATAAAATATTAAAAAGTATCAATTGAATTAGCTTTATAACTAATAATAATTATAAAAAACAAGTAACAATTTATTAATAATTTTTAAAATCTGAGGCTGAAAAATGGCACATGATATTACTTCAAATTGATACAAAAGCACAAAGATTCCACTTTTATGAGATAATCAAATTACACCACAGGTCTGCCCAGACTTTCGCACTGGGTCCTGTTTTTGTGAAATTGTACATTTTAGAAAAAACGAATTGTAATTTTGTGAATTTGAAATGTTCTGTATATTCAGGGTCAGTTTATAAATTTTTAACAAGATCCTTTATATATGTAAAAGCTAGATAGTAGGTTCTATAGCAACTTCAGTTGCTTTGTGTCAGGTCAGATTCTACTTTTAAATGATCAAATTTGTGAAAGGGTCAGTTTGGAGATGGAATTTTTTTTTTTAAAGCTTATTTCTAAGACACAGAATTTTATGAAGTATCCAATTTAAGGTGAAATGTTTTATGAAGGGTCCTGGTTTAATATGAAAAGTTTTGTGAAGGGTCTTTTAAAGGTCCCAGTTTCTTCCTACATAGATCTCTGTACACTAGCGTCCGAAATATAGAAACCTTTTGGGAATTTGCTTTTTTGAAGTTTGGTGGCTCATAACACTACATTTTTCTTAGTAACACTATAAAAGCTATATATCACTTATAAAATAATTTAATCAAGAATATCATGCAATACAATTTGATCAATTATATATATATATATTTTTAAGTTATTGCTAAATAATTAGAAAAAGGCAGTAAATCTTGGTTAGATTGATGTGAAGTATTTTCTTTTACTTCAATGTAACCAATGTACATGAATGTTTGGAATGAAAGATTTTTATTTTGTTTGGCCATGAATCAATCAAGCCTAGGGTAAGATATTGTATTACTATTGATGTCATACATTAATTAATACTGATAGGATTCTGACTTTTTCCCTGTTTTATGATGGGTATCAAGTTGTAAAGTTCTACATGTCCTTGTAATTATTGAGCTAGTAAAGCATATAATTAAGAAGACGTCATAAAGGGCTGGTTAATTATCCAAAAAGTGTGTATAATAGTATTGTTAAGTGAAAAAGGCTGCAGTTATAAACAAATTCAAAGAAATATTGGGAGAAAAATAACCAAAGTAGCATAAAACAATACTGGTAAAGACAGGAAAAGGAGCACAAGAGCAATGGCAGAAAAGTAGCGAGCTTGTGTTTTGGTGAGAGAAAATATGATCTCAGTGTACACATGCTGCAATGTGGGGATTAAGGGTTGGGTTGGGTTGGGTTGGGTTGATTGTTGACGGGCAATTATCTACACTTGGGATATAGGCCCAGGGGGAGTGCCCTTCGTGGGGGTCTTTCTAAGGGAACCTAACCCATATTTACGCATGGATAAATCCACGGCTCGAAGAAAACCACGAAAACTCCGAACGATTAGGCCGACGGGCGCGATTGGGATCGAACCCAGCACCTCCCGTCTACCAGCTTCGAGAGCCGAACCTCTCAGCCACTGGTGGGGCTGTGGGGATTAAGGAAAGTACAGTTCTGTGCAGACTGCAGTAATTTGGTCTAAATACTAGAATTCAATGGAAAAAAAAAACTTTTTTATCAATTAAACAAAAGTTGAAAAGATTAAAATGGGCTAAAATCCATGTTAACTACACAGAGAAATAGTCTTATTTTAATTGCACGTATATGAACATATTTTTTAACATTAAATCATACTTAAGATTTTTAATGACAACAATGCGTATAATGTAAATAATGAATGAAAAATCACAATTCAATTTCTTAGTGGTGAATAAAGCATTCAAAGTGGAAAAAATTATTACTGTTGTAAAAGCAGTGCCATTCAAAATAAAGAAAAATTATTTTAAACTTACCTTCACATTTAAGACCTTGTCTAACAAGACCAAAGAGCATTTCACCACAAAAATCACAGAAGGTAGGAGACTTGTAAGAATGAACCATCAAAGAATGAGGCATTATCAGGATTTCGTCTGATGGATCTTTACCTGAAAATAGTTTTATTACATGAGCAGATTTCAAAAAGTGTTTCTTTTCTTCTTCATATTAGTTCTATAGATATCATTAAAACATGATAGAGATATTTAAAAAAAAAAAAAAAATAAATAAATAAATTAAATTAGTACTTTGTGATGATGTAAACTTTATTTTAGCAAATAACATCTAACAATTATTCAGCAACAGCTATGTGTAAGGAAGCTGGGTTAGGAGATAAAGCAAACAGAGATTCTTAAAATGCCTAAATTAAGACAGAAAATTAGAATAAATGTTTACTCTAAATCCCACTCCAACTTCTCAATACAGGTCGCGCGTATAGTGGAAGCACCAAATACGATGTTAAACCTAGCACTAATGAAACAAAATTAAACTGTAAAAATAATACTGAAATCTCAAATATAATGTAAGTTATTCAGTAAAATATAATTTAGAGTAGCTGATGATAAGATTACTCAAACCGGAGTATATGCACGAATTTAGATCTGAAATGAAAATAAGAAAAATACAACTCACCCAAATAAAGCTGATGACAGGAATATAAGTAAATAATTGATTTTATTCACACAAGACATTTTATCTAGTTTAACTGTGGCCACTTCAATAAAATACATACAAATTATTTAAGTAAATAAGCTATCTTCATCATATTCTACTCAGTTCAATTCAACATTAGTAATTTAAATGTTCTAGAAAAAGAGATTACTAGGATCTTCGTTAAAATTAATCGTCTATGCTAAAATTTAAGTTAAATTAGAAATTGTTCTATTGTCTTACAATAGTTCATAAGATTATTTATATATTTATTCTTGCTGTATTCATTGGAACTTAAAATATCTAATGAGGAACACGAATGGAGAAATTGTAGATGAATCTTTGTCATTCACACCAAGATGAAGAATCGATAAGGTTGTAGATAGGGTGCGATGCTGTATATCTATATATATATTATGATGTGCTGACTATCTCTTATGTTACCGAGAGAATATTTATTCCCGCTGGAACTTAGACTTTATGAAATGAGAAGGGACATGGATGTAAAGTTGACAAGAACAGGCATTTATGTAGAGATGACAAATTGATGAGATGGACGACAGTATGGTATATTAGCTTGATAGCAAAATGATGTTGTTGCTATTATATGCAGTGCAGATTGGAACCAAAGGTGCCGAAATAATATTTAAAACTTCATCTTCAAACTTGCGATCAAAACTTCATGAACTATAATAACTAGATTAAATATTAACAGTGCTTTCACTGAATTATATACAAAATTTTGACATAATGTCAGACCTTACGGCCCGACCACGGCGTCTTTCTCTCTCAACTACATCTTCATTCTCGTAAAGCAAAGCAACAGACTGACTCAATTTGAATTTTAACTCCACCAAGTCAACTCACACACACGCCAAAACTATCCAATCAGAAGAGTCGAAAAAATCCTCTTCTTCTTTTCGTACGGCTTAACTCTCAACCGTAACTGCTAAAAAGCATTAGTGCCACAACTCAACTCTACACGCGAACGATACTGGCGAAAGGAAAACACTTACTCCCTAGCAACAAGTAGCGGAATTTAAGATCTTACGTACGCGAATGTTCTAGAACAAATTTGAATTCCCCTTTTTCCCCACTGAAAAATGCACCCCTTAACCTTGGAATGTCCGCTCGAACGACCCCTACATCAAAATGGGTGACAATTACCTCTTAAGTTGTTGTTTTTTGAACGCACGAAGATGCGATTCAAAATGGCCAGGCATCATAGTGAAGGCAAACGAAGTAAACATTGAAATTAGAGAAAATGTTTAAAAATTCATATCTGCCACGATTTACGTTGAATCTTGCTAGGATTTTGGCAGACTGCATAATTAATTATGTTTAATCTATTGCATCAATTTTAAAACAAAAATAATTAATATTTAAAAAGTAGAAATTATATATTTTAACTTAGAAGAAAAATCGCGGTACTTTACCGGAATCGATGTCAACAAACGGAAATCTTTAATTCTCTATCCAGAGATTTAAATGCATGATTATAATTTAATTTACAAGTGATTATTGATATTGATTTTTAAAAAGTGATTTAATTCTAGAAGTTATATTTAATTAATAATAATATCTTAGAAGAAAAGTTAAAAAGATTAATTTTAAAAAGATAGAAATTATTGACTGTTTAAATAATAACGATTAAATAATCAATTTAAATGTTAATTAATATGAAAACTTTTAATTAATGATTAATAAGGATTAAATATTTAATTTAAGTAAAATAATTAATGAAAACTATTGAATTTAAAAGTATAAATGGAATGTATCATAACACTATGTAAAGCTACAGTTCTAATGTACAGTTCAATGCATTTGATTCTTATTCAATCACTAAATAGCAGAACTTTCTGCATCAGTCTGCAGCGCCAAAATTTATCTTTGACCTCAATGATACTACTATCGTCCAAAGTCATACTGACCTACATAAGCAAAATTGCAAATATCTGGCAGATATAATCAGTATACTGAAAAAATTGCTGCATTTCAAAATTGAATTTGCAGTTAAATACAGAATATTGAAGAAGTGAATGGAAAACAATCATATATAAAAATAACACAACTGAATCTTTTAAAATGATTTATCATATCCTTTATTACTGTTATAGAAAACAGTATAAGAAATAACTATTTAGTTTTATTATTTTTTTCCCCCCTGAAGTCATTAAATAAATCTGCAAAGCCTAAAATAATCTGTAGTGGCTGTTGCCATGTTGCATGGTTTCTGCTACTGGGCTCAATCATACTGATACTGCAGTACAGTATACTATCTGTTATCCAGAATGCTTGGGACGTAGGGTATTCTGGATAAGGGGTTTTTCCATAATTCAGAACCCTTTATTATAAGCAAAAGAAATGTACAAAATAACTAATTTCACAACTAGTGATAAACATGAATATTAATATATGTACATACATACTTACAATGTTGTTAATTTGATAACTTATTTACATAGAATAAATAACAATCTGAATTACAATTCAAATTATAAAAATATTACATTAACAACAAAGAATTAGTTTTGGGACTTGGGAGCAGAATCCTTTGATGTGGATTTTTGGAACATTTCTATTAAAGTTGGTTACTTATAGCATGTTCAGATTAGTAAATAACAAAGCAATTTTATGATCATTAGTCTTGTGAAAATAACAAAGCAAAAGTAAAATTAAACCTTAACAAGAAAATCAATGTCCTTATAGCTTATACCAATATATTCACTAAATGTATAAAAATAAATAAAAAATTAGCTTCACAAATTTTTCATTGTTTTCTATTAAGTTTGGGTCAGACTCAAAATATTCTACAACTTGAAAATTCTGATAAAGAGTAAAAAAAAAAAAAAAAAGTAAAAAGAAAGAAATCAAATAAGAGGGGTCAAACTCCCCCAAACAATTCCCATGTGTATGACCTTGCTCTTTTAGATTAATTATATATTTAAAAATATGTGATATTTTACTGAAGTGCAAAGGTGGGAAGATAAACAAAAAACTATCGCTATTAATAAACATTTAAAAAATTGTTTAAAAAAAATTTTTTTTTTTTAAATTTAAATGTTTTGGTTACATTCACCAATACAACTCAGATTACAAACATTGTAAATTAAAAGATTACAAAAAAAAAAAAAAAAAAAAAAAAAAAAAAAAAAAAAAAAAAAAAAAATTTCTAATTTAACAAATTACAACGACCATTGGGAAAATGCAGAGGGATAGCGGGCAGTGTTCGGACTCTACCATAACCGTCACCTCGTAATATAAGACATTAAAATTTTTTTATTAATTTAGCCTCCCTCTAAATTAAATATCTCCCTCTTATAGCAGACTTACTCACCCCACGCAACTATAACATAGCTTCCCCACACTAGCTATTCCACTCACCTACTATAGTATGATCTCGGCAGCAGGTGGTGTCACCACCGCACAGCCTGCTGCTAACACTGAAGTCCCATCCCTTATCTACTGACTTCCTGTTTGGTATCCGAAGGAAGAATAAACCAAAATATCCAAATATGATGACAACTTTAGGTGCTAGCATTGAAATTTTTAAGTTTGGTACAATTTCTATTTGTAGACCATCCCCTAAGCATAATTTAACTATTGCTTTAACTCTTGTTTAGATTGATGTCTGAGCTAAAGGTATTTTGAGGAAATTAAAGTTGAAGACCACGCATTTTGCTTTATCAGACGACATCTCATCCGACATCAATTTTTCAATTTGGCTTTTTTTCATATCTGATAGTTTTCATATATCCTTTTTGTAACGATTTTTGCATTTCTATTGCCTATTCAAAGAAAAATTCGTCTAAAGTTACAGAATTTCGTTAAAAACTGTTAAAAGAGTAGTGTGTACATCATTTGGTCCATTCTTGACCGAAAGTAACAACCATTTTCCCAATGGTTAAAAAAAAATTCACCTCATTATTGATACTTCAAAAAGAAAGAAAGAAACAGAGGGAGCATACCTGAAACAATAATTTCCACTAATGTTCCTTCTGTTACCTCTGATGCTGCATTGATAGGAAGTAATATATTTGTCGATCCATAATCATGCCTGAAGAGAATTAGTCTCTCACTCAGCCTGTTTAAATTATGCTCAGGAAACTATGAAGGAAAATCAAACAAAAAATCTATTACAATATGAGTTATATTATTAAAAACATATCTTTGTTTTCTTATTTTTAGGTTATTCAGGTATAAAACATACTATCAGCATTAATATAATATATAGCCTTAGAGTTATTAGGAACAATAATTACTTTCACTTAGCTTACAAGTTTTATGTTTTTGTTTTCCCAAGTAAAATAAACATATTTTGAACCAGACATTTTACTTAATAAACAAAATCAAATGTTGCATAGAAGAGATAATATTTTATTAAATAAATTTTCTGGTTCAACATATGCTTATTTTAACTTTTGAGTGGGGGGGGGGGGGGGATATAAAGCGTGGCAGCTGTGCTATTATGACAGGTTACATGAACATTCTTTAATTAAATGGGACCTTAAAATTGGTACTATGATCAATAGTTCAGTCAACTCTGTGAAATCCACACAACTTAGGACCAAAGGTTTAGTGGATTATACAATTTGACAGATCCTAGATCATTGTTAACAGACTTTTAACGAAGAAGGAAATTCATTTGTATATTTTTTCTCCATCCTTCTATGTACGTCAAACCATAACTTTTGAATGGGTGGTCTGATTTTCATACTCTTTCTTTTTTTCGGAAAGGTCTTGGTCTGCAGATTGTCCCATTATCAATAATATTAAGATATAGAAAATATATGATTGTCTACCTGTCTATTTTCATGTCTTTTATTATTTTTAAAGGCTTACTTTTGTTAAAATTGACTAATTGTCATGAATTTTTTATATGGTGTTAATGTACACAACACTACTTTATGTTTTTATAATAGTCGTCATATAGTATATACAGTTCTTTTAGAGTAGGGGTATTCATTTTTTTTCCTCTTCAAGGGCCACCAATAATTCAACTTAAATAGTGTAGACAAGAAATGTAAAAATGCCTAAGTTTCAAGATCAATATCTCTGAAATTGGTGAATTATGAACAGAATTTTCCAAATGTATTTTAAAAAATTACAATTAAACATACATTTTAACAGGAATTCAAGGAAATTATATTTTTAGAAAAGAATATACAGTAAAATTTTAATAGATAGCTTAAAATGTATTTTCTTATTTTCTGGTATCAATCTGGATTGCTAGATATCCAGATTGATGACTAGTGTTTGGATAATTGGAGCTTTACTGTACATTACATTATAATTATATTATAGTTTTTACTTCTCATTACCTATTTACAGACATTAAAACAAGTTTTCACACATAAGACTTACATAGATGTCATTAATATATATATATATATATTATATATATATATATATATATATATATACTTAACTTTCTCCCAAATAGGAGAAGTGAGTCCTTTAAAACCATCATATGTGCCTTAAAAAATATTTTCATACTTCTTTCTTGGGCATCTACAGTTTACTGATATTTCTTGATTGCCTCTTGATTTAATTCAAGCTTTCAAAGTGTTTATAAAATTTTTAACGATTTTAAAGGGCCGACTTCTTCTATCTGAAAAAAAGTTAAGTATATATATATATATATATTTTTTTTTAAATAAAATCTACGTAAGTTCTATGTGTGAAAAATTATTTTAATATCGGTAAATAGGTAATGTGAAGTAAAAATTAATAGGTTTAGATATGACACTATATTAAATAACTTAAAAACTATGTATTATACTATTCCGAAATACATAAAAGCATACCTTTTTATCAACAAAATTACAAGCAAGATCTTTAAGACTTTTTAGATTTAAATCACACACATCAACTGTAATGGAATCTCTTGCTAAGCCTGCTTGCATCATAAAAGTAACCTCATCAGGAAGATTGAGTGTTGGAGGCTCCATGGCTGAGCCTAGAAAACAAACAAAGATAATAACACTAAAATATACAATAAATTTTCTATTAAGACAATTAGTAATGCAATCAATCTTATTGCATAAAAACCTAAATTTTACTTTTGATTCAGCATATTAAATTTCTACATATTTTACATATTATTATAAAAGTTGTACTATAGATAGCAATAACCTCTTTTTTTTTTGTTTTGTTTCACCAATTTTAATCATACAAAAGTTGAAAATAGAACATTAGTTTAATTTGCAATAATAGTATTTACATGATACTTCAATTTCATAATGATTTTTATTTGCAAAAACAATTTCTATAAACATGTTGATATTGCAATGTTTTATTATTTTAATAGTGAATTTTCTTTTTAATACTTCATTTTTTCCTTTTACCATAATACATTTACACAATTTTTAATCTGAATATTACAGCAAGAAATGCTTACTATTAAAACTAATATTATTAATTTTAAATATAATTATATTTAAAGAATAAATTTAATATTTTTAGGGAATAACATTCATATTAAAACTTACCATGATGTGCCAATTAAAAGAACAAGCCATAATAAATATATATATATCCAACAACAACAAACTTTAATACTACACAAAAGTAATCACTAGAATCACTATAGATACTACTTAAAGGAAATTATATGTTTCCTGCACGATCTGACCCAAGTGAAATATGTCATGGTCTGAAACCCCTGAAAAAGTAAGTTCCCAGCTGATGCACAGGCATGAAAAATAGCTCACTCCAAGCTAAATGTCAAGCAATATCTGGCACAGACACCATCAGCTCAATGCTTCACTGAGCACCAAACTAGTATTTTTTGTCTTATGTAATTTGATTGCAATTGAGTTTCCAAAATTATTTAAAGGAATTGCCTCAGCTTATTGTTAACAAAAAGAAAAAAAAAGAAAGAAATAGAACCATAAATTATGCTGTTTTAATTACTAAACAAAGAATTAAAATCCATAAACAGGTCATTAAAAAAAAAATTTTTTTTTAGTTTAATAATTTTCTCATTTTCTATTAAAAACTTAATGAACAAACAATAAATGACTGAAAAAAAAAAGGTATATTAATTCATTTTTTTTAAGAAAAAAACTTTCCTTTTGTTATGAATTTAAAAAAGTCATTAGAGATTCTTTATTTCATGCAGATATGCTTAATTACAAAATGCTTGCCACAATTTTAATTATGCATTCATGATTGTTATTCAGATTTGTTATTAGTAGAGTGTTTAATAATCAAAGAAATTTTTCTTTTTAATCCCTAAAATACATTAAAGAATATATAAAATAAAAATATGACATTTATAAATTTTATTTCACTTATTGCTTCTGTTTGTCTGCTGCATTATTTTAATTTAAAAAAAAAATGGAATATGAAAGCAGCAAATAAAAGGGGAAATGGATCATATTTAGACAATAAAAAATTAATATTCATAGCTCACACACACAAGGCAAAAACTAACCATTTAAAGTAAAAATATTTGTTAACTTAACACAAATAAAATTTTCCATATATAGATTTCTGAAGAGAAAATAGTCTTTAAAAAACATTTTATTAGTTTTTAAATATCAGCAGCATGGATGAGTAATGCAAAATAATTTATTTAAAAAATAAAAGGAAGCAGGAAAAAAAAAATAATTTTTTATTCTTGAAAGTAGGTTTTATAATAATAATAAATAGGATGAATTTTAAACTTATATTATAAAAAACTGGAAAAATATAATCAACTTAATCAATACATCACTATTAAATTTAAACAATATATTAAAAGTTGAATAGCATTTTTTATACATCAAATGATGATAATAACAGTAATAAAAAGTTTATATTTTGATGGAAGAAATCATTTGTTCAGTATTTTTAACCAAATAATGAGTCATACTAAAATAACCAGGTGTTCATAAATTGTTTTAACAAAATTAAAGAGGATAATATCCATGAATGCAAACACTTTTTGTATAGGAAACCTGGGTCACTATTTAATTAATCAGTCAAAAATACAGGGTGTTTCACTTCAAGATAAAAAAAAAAAAAAAAAAAAAAAAAAACCCAAATTTTCCCCTTTTGATTTTACCAATAATAATAATAATAATAAAAATACTACAACATTATTTTTGATGGCCTTACTTTGCATTCTGCAATGAGCAGTGGTATCATGAGAAATGCTGTAATTGGACACCATTTGTGTCTAAACAACAGAAAGCTGTTGTAAAGCTTTATACTTCAGAATGTAACTGACAGTAGTGCCCCTTATCAAGTTAAAGTCAAATTCCAGCACTTCTCAAATTGTCATCACATTTCACATAAAGGAAATATATGTTGTGTGACAGGTGGAGGGGTTCCCAACAGGTTAACCTGTTGGGATGTCACATTTAAAATAAAAATAAGAAATATGAATCAGGTAAGCATTATTTTCAAGTTGTATAATAAAGTTCATCGAAACGATATGTATTTTTATTTAGGTCATATTACGTTAATTTTTTGTTTTTCTTTGATTGGAGCAACTTGTTAACAGTTTTAGAGTATTTATACTTAGTAGATAATGGATCATACATAACCTTTTTTGCATAAATTGTAACAAAAAAATGTGATGTTACATCAGGGAGGAGGGTATCACTAGAGTTTGACCATTTGTAATAAGAAGGGATAAAAAAAAAAAAAAAAAACCTCACGAAATTTGAATCACATAATTAATGGTTGACCACTAAGATATCTCCAATATTATTAAAGTTATAAATAAAAATAGAGGTTAATTTTGAAGTGAGACATCCTGTGTGTATGAGAGACTGTATTTTTCACTGAATAATGGATTGCAACATTGTTTTCTTATACAAAAAAATATTTGTCTTAATGAGTATTACATTCTTCTTACTTTGTTGAAATAGTTTATGAACATCCTGTATAAGAAAATTAAGGCATTTCAATGCAACTTATAAAATCCCACAACACACTAAATTAGGGGTGCACAACCTTTTTAAGCGAAGGGCCACTTACAAAAATGACTGTGTTGTCGAGGGTCGCCATCAGTAGAATTTTGTTTCGAGGAGGTGTGACGGGGGGGGGGGGAATCTAAGTCTACAATCAGATTAATAAAAAACATCAATTTCGGAAGGGTAGTTTTAACCCTCTAGGTTCCTTCCTTCCCATTCAACATATTCAGTTCTGTTGGCATGGATATATCAACATATCAACAGTTTATGTTTGTATATTTATACAAGAGATATAGCTAAGATTATTTTCACAGAGTGAAAATACTCCATGACTTTATTTGAAAGAGTAAATTTGGCTTTAAAGTTTGCCAGTGCTGAAAAAAAATTGTGCTTTCATGAATGAAGGTGGGGAGGAGGAGAAACATATTATTCTAAATTGTACTACTTAACATATTCAGTCATAAAATGTGGATATCAAGTACGGATGGGTGCACAACCTTTTATAAGAGGAGGGCAGTCACAAAAATGATGGGATTGTCGAGAGCCAACATCCGTAGGGTGGACAAAATTTTGTTTCAGGGAAGGAGGGGGAAGATCGGCCTAAAAGTTCATAAAAATGCTAATTTTAAAAGGAGGATTAGCTCCCTATACTCAACCACCTCCTTAGTCAGCACAACCCAATTCAGTTGGCAAGGATGGAAAAAACTAGCAATTTTTTTTTAATGATTGACAATATTCATAGTTTTTTCCTAGTGATTGATGAAATTCACGATTTTTATGCGCCAGTTCGGCAAAACTTACAATTTATATGTACCCGATCGGCAAAATTCGCAATTTTTACGTACCTCACCAGCAAAATTTGCTATTTTTACGCTCCCAATCGGCGAAGTCTGTGATTTTTTTCGGACCTGATCGGCAAAATTTGCAATTTTTTCCACCCGATCGGAGAATTTGCAATTTTTACACGCCCAAACAGCAAAATTCATGATTTTTATGAAGATGATTGGCGAAATTAACGATTTATATGCACTCAATTGCCAAAATTCGCTATTTTTACGGCCCCGCTCGACAAAATTAGCGATTTTTATGCTCCCGATGGGTGAAATTCACGATTATTACGCGTTTGATCGGTGAAATTTGGCAAAATTCGTGATTTTTATGCACCCGATCGGCGAAATTCGCGATTTTTTCGTGTCCGATCGGCGAAATTGATCCGCGGGCCACAGGTTGTGCATCCCTACACTAAATGATGAGTATAATAAGCATTTCAAAAGATATCATAAATGTAATGCATATTTATCAATGATAAAAATAACTAACATACCTTTACTATTTTAAGCAACTTCCTTATAAGGAATGGTAATGCTGATCTTCATAACAATTATGAAATGACAGAACACAAAATGTTTTCTTCAATACAAACAACAAAAGGACAATTGCATACTCCACATTATGTTTTTAAACAACTGTAAAAAGGATAATTAAATTTCAGAGAGATTTAAATATAGAAAATTTAATAAAAATAAATTAGAAATCCTTAAATATCAGAATTAGGATGATTGAAGTTTGTAAATTTTAAATCATTAAACATTTGCACAAAAAGCAAAAAAAACCAATCTAATAAAAATGTAATTCAATAGGAGAAAAATAAAAACAAAGCAAATAGTATAACGTAAAATAAAATCTATTTTAATGATTTTGAAAATTTTTACCTTAACTTCATAAAAATACTTTGTGTATGTAAAATTTTTATTATAAAACCCAACTAGACAGAAGACTTATCTAGGGTCACTTTTGATTCCTAAGGGCACTTTTTAGATTTTTAAAGACATTGTAATTAACAGACATGACAAGCAATTAATAAGGATAAAATCCCGAAATCTTCTAAATGTTGAGAATGTTCCCCACCCGGACCATCTCCTGAATTCAACACTGTTTTACATTGTAAATCTGCAAATTCCAATTGTAAGTTAGATGGGATGCTCTCGATATCAACTGAGAATGGTGAGGAGAGCATTCTCATGTGAATTTCATTCTGGCGAACGTCAGAAAATCTGCTTTTGAATTCCGCCCTAAATTTTGAAATACATAGATCACATTTTGTAGTTTTGTTCACTAACTCTGTAGGAAAGTGAATGGAGTTTTTATGTTGCAGCTGACATTTCCATAGCATTTTAATTTTATCTAAAATGTTTTCATATATCATATAGTAAGAAAGATTATGGAAAAATTGATCTTTTCCCAGTGAAAGGTAGTTCAGATCATTGATGTGTACCCAAGTAGCAGAAAGTTTGAGATGGGCAACAGGCATCGTGGATTTTTCCTACCCTTCTGCAGATTTTCTCCCACAGGTCATTTCTTTTATCTCTCCTCTGCAGAATTTTTTTTCACTTCAGCACCGAAGTGTAGCTCTACACTTTCACCTCGCAGCTGGAGGAGTGCGATGACCTATTGCACAGGCGCATCTTTAGCACACATATCATCATTCGTTGAAATTTACCAATTTTTTATCTTCAACATCCATGCTCTCTGAGCTATAGAATAACAAAATAATCTATTACTAGTTCCATTCTCTGAGCCAATAACTTTTGCTCATATACTGCGAACGCATCTTGCAGCTAGTTTGAAAAGCAGTTGAAACTGGTTGCTTTGGTTTTCAGAATGAGAATTTTAGTTGGCTGAATATGTGGGGTCGAATATTGCTAATATATCGTTGCCAAATATTGTTAGATATCTAGTAAAATAAATTCAGGATAATTATGAATTTTGGATGAATCCTTTAATTTTGTTTACTTTAATTAAAAAAAAAAAAAAATCTTTTCATGGTTTCTTTTTGCATAACAAAACATATTATCCATCCAAAGCTAATGATTTAAATTCTGATAACATTCAACTTCTAATTTCATGCAATTGAATAAACCAAACTACAGTCAGCGCTCTCCCTTTTCATTGCAGTTTCTCTTATAACTGTAATGTTTTGTGGGGTCCTGTAATTTTCTAATAACTTATTATATTTTAATAAAAATTTGTTACACAGCTTAATTTACTCTTATTGCAACTTGCTGAAAATTTGAACAAAATCAGCTAATTAACAACAGAGATATAAACTTTTTCTTTTAAATAGTAAGGAAAAAACAGGTTTTGCTTTTCATTCATTATTTTTTAATTATTTTTTCTGATTGCTTGATGTTCAATTATTATCAAATAATGAGAAGTTGTTGATACATTTATCATTCACGGAGTTTTTTATACTTAAAGAATATAATTTGAATAGTTTCTCTCTCACTAAAGTAGGGGTCGACATGGGCCAAAATTTCCAGGCCTCTGCCCCAGTGTTGAACTCAGACACTTTTCTCCGCTAGGGATTTCTGTGGCTCTGGGGGGGGGGCACCCCCTGAATTCAACACTGCTCTGCTTGGCCCAACAAGAACAAAAGCTATCTTGAACCGAACCATTTATGATTTTCCAGTTCATGGCCTGGCCCTGCCCGTTCCAAAATCAGTGAGCACAGGTCCAGCCCAACCAGACTCAATTTCTACAAAAAATTCAGATTTTTCTTAACATACAATTAAGATTGTTTTAATGAATACTGCATACATATTTACGGGAAAATTTTAGAGTGTATTTTAGATTACTATATGTTCACAAGCCATAGAATACAGAATAGCAACAAAATCCCAATTGTAAGCCCCCCCCCCCTTTTTCAAAACCAAAAAGGGTTGAATGTGGGAGGGGGCCTTATAATCAGGATTTAAAAAAAAATAATTTAAAAACCCGTTTTATCATTAATTTAGAAGTAAAAAGGGGCGAGAATCTTCTGTATTTAGGCAGATTTTCACTCAAAAATAAATAAATATATAAAATCTACCCCCCCCCTCCCCCCCCAAAAAAAAATTGAAAATCTTTAAAATTTTTTTAATAATATTTTTATAATATTTTTCTTTATTTGTTATTTTATTGTAACAATAAATAATCAATCATCTACTCCCTCCCCCCCCCCTCAAAATTACTGCATCCCCCTTTGTCCCCCCCCTCTAGTACCAAACCCCCATACTTTAACCTTTACAACTTCTTAATTTTAAATTTATTTTCAAACTTATTTAATACTCTATATTAACAATAAATAAACCTAATCTACCATCTAAATCCCTCCTAAATACCTCTTCCTAAAATTTCTGCTTTTCTCCACCTGTCCACCAACTTCATCTCATGAAGATCCTCCCCCTCAAATGCATCTGATTAAATTTTAAATCTTTAAAATTCTTATTTTTTTTCTGCTCTATTTGTTATTTTTTGTAACAATATTTAAATAACGATCTAAATTATTCCCCTCCTCCCCCCCCCCCCAAAATTCCTCTTTATTTTCTTTTTGCCCCCCCCCCCCCATACTTTAAAATCTTTATTTTTTCTCTACAATAATTAAATAATTATCTAATTTACTCCTCCCCCCCCCCCAGAACAGAAACTTTAAAATTATTTTTTAAAGATTTTTATACTTTATTTTTACTTTGTATTTGTAACAACAATAAATAAATGATCATGTAATTCTCCCCTTAAATTTCCATTCCCCATCTCCAGAAAAGGGGTGAATTTCAAGACATGGAGGGGGGGGGGAGGCAGAGATAAAAATTTTTGTAGCTTGACTGTTCTCACAGCTGATATTTTGTTAATGGGGAGGAGAGTTATTTTAGAGAACATATTTATTTCAAAACATAAAATATACACATGATTCAGGGAGAAAAGAACAGCTAAATTGCAAAAAAGATGAAAATTTTTGCTTTCCTCTCACATATTTAGAATTTCAATCCCCTTCCTTGAGTGAAAAGGACAGAGCAAAATTTTCAAAGGGGATGATTATTTTAGATGAGTGATACTGATATGAGATGATGTAGATGAGCTGTGTTACCTTACTATAAAATAAGAGATAGAACAGCGTTTAAACAAATATATATAAAAGATTTTAAAATATTTGCTGAGTGGGGGAGATAGAACTTTTGGGAGAAAGAAGAGTATTTTAGATGATTGATTATTCATTAATTGTTACTAAAGATAAACAAATACAGCAGATTTAAAAAAATAGTTTTAAAGATTTTAAGTATTGTGCAGGGGGGGGGGGGGGGGGCATTTTTGGAGTAAAGAGAAAACTTAGGGGACAAATTATCTATTTATTTTTACTAGAGAGCAACGAATAGGACAGAAGATTTCTTCAAATAAAAGTTTTACAAATTTTAAACTTTGTATTCTTGGGGATGAGGGGGTAATATGAATTTCAAAGAAAGGGGTTTGTAATTTAGATGATTTGTTATTTATTTATTGTTAATAGAAAGCAAAAAATAGGACAGATTTTTTTTTTTTTAATAAATAGTTTTAAAAAAATTTATAGAGATTGACAAAGAGGAGGGGAAGCAGAAATTTTAGGGGAATTATAATGGTTGATTATTTATTTATTTTTTTTCACTAGACAGCAACAAATACAGCATATGTTTTTAAATAAATATTTTAAACTTTGTATGCTGAGGGGAGAGAAGGAGAAACATACATTTTGGATGGAGGGAGAGATTGAAGTTTGGAGGACTGATTTTTTACTTATTTTTGTTATATTACTAGCGAGCAGTAAGAAGGCCAGAAGAATTTAAGATTCTCAAGATTTTGAACTTTTTGTGTTGGGGAGGGCAGAGAAAGGAATCAGACATTTCATGGGGGGAGGGGGTATTTCATTAACAAAATATAAAAACAAAAGTGGAAATCTGCCAAAATTTTGAAAATTCCCTTCCTTGGATTTCTAAAATCAATTTTTTGTGCATTTTTTAGGGGAAAAGGGGGGGGGGGTATATTTGGGAATGGAAAAGAAAATCAAAATTGCTTAAAAGTGGGAGGGGGACTTACTTTCGGGATTTTACGGTAATGATCACTTAGACTATTACATTAAAATAAAATGAAGACATTAAAAAAATAATGCAGTTTAGAATAAAAGAAAAAATATGGTAAAAACATCACAACTTTGGAAGCTGTATAATAAAAAAAGTAGGCTTTTGAAAATGTTTGATATTTGATTTGTTTTAATAAACAAATCCTTAGTTTAGCTGGTTCATTTAATTTTTTTTATTAGCTCTGCCCGGCCCGTTAAAAATATTGACTTTATTCTGCCCCGGCCCAGCTCGTTTAAAAATTTGCCTTTATTTTACTGGCTAGGTCCCGTGCAGGCCTCTACACTAAAGAGAAGAAAAGAATGAATTTTGCATCATTACGTTCATGGTGTTTTAACAGAAAAGGAAAGTGGATTCTGTTGTTTTCTTTGTGTGTATGTACTTGCAAAAATGTTGTATTTTTATTTTCAATAATTAACATGCGATGTATTTAATTATATTATTATCTTCTTCTATCTATAATAGAAGAAAGTATGTTTTAGATGTCAGAGATTCTGAAAAACATGTTTTTACAAAATGTCTGTCTGTCTGTCCTCATTGTACCAAAAATAAAATGAAAAGTATATGAAGTTATGCTTCAAATCAAACCAATATTCTGACAAAAGAAATTTTTTTGTTCCATTTTCAGAATTGTATCATCAAAAAGTGCAAGAAGTTATGCCGATAATTGAACCAAATTTTTTTTTACTATGGCCTGCAGGTATATATATGTGTGTGTGTATATACATATGTACATATATCACTGGCACCCGGCTAACAGAAAAGTACCTTTTGTTTATTTAATTTTTTTTAAACTTTTTTAGAAAATTTTATTTTAAATATATGTATATATATATATATATAATGTAATTGTATATATATATTATAGGTGCAGATTCACAGTCACCAGTCGCCACGTGGCGACTAATTTTTTTGCTGTGGCCACTAACTTTCGGCGTTTAAGTCGCCATGTGATTTAAAAGTAATCAATTTCTGGTGTTCCCAGTCCCCATCGTGATATGTTGATATTTTTTTGAAAGATTAAGGCCAAAACACATAACAAACATTATTATTATCTTTTAATAACATTTCAGAATGATATGTTTAACACAGCAAACTATTAAATATATTCGAATAGCAATGTTATTCGTAACAGTTTGAATCTGATAACTTTACATAGACTGTGATTTAAATATATATATATATATATATATATAAACAAATGTTTGAAGTGTGTTTTGATTTTTATACTGCAAAATAATCTCACAAATTCGGATTTTCTTTCATATGTACTTTTGTCTGGCAAAATCCAAATAAGAAATATTATTTTTCTGATATTCCCCGCTATCATGATTGCTTAGCTTATACTTTTTTTTTTAAAACCGTATCTTTCCCAACTTCATCTTCTGAATGTACATGATTTAAGATTTAATTAATATTCAAATTTTGTTGTACATATGTTTATACGAATTCCACTTTGAATTCTTGAGGTTTTTTTTTTAAGTTTTTTACCCCGTATAAACACTATTGTTTTTCAATTGTGGCCACTGGATTTTTTGGGTTTAGGAGCCACTGGCTCCTTACAAATTTTGGGAATCTGCACCTATAATATATATATATAATGTGTATATATATTACTGACATCCGGCTAACATAAAAGTGCCTAATTTTTAAAATTTTCTTCATATTCAATGTTTGTGTTAAATATTTTTATCCTTTTTTTCCCTTGAAAAATACATATAATATTACAATTTTATAGTGTTTTTATTTGAAATTTGTGTATATTTATCTGACACACTATTTATTTAAATTTCGCAAGGTACACTCTTAAAAGATACAACATACATATAAATAACAGAAATTGAGAAGAAATTGCTGGATTCTGCTGAAAACTAGTGACTTTTACAAAATATTTAATAAAAAGCACTGACAATTTGTTATTCTATATTTTAGCACAAGAGATGTATGACAAAATGAACTGGCTAAATGTATGCAAACACATATAAAATTTAAACCTTAATTACAGTAATATTTATGAAATCATCTTCATAAAGTTTAATGAAACTCAAATCAAACATAATATGCTTATTTATTGCCAGTTTACAATCACTCTGATTAATATTTATTAATAACCACTATTACTTACTAAATGAAAAAGTATGAGGCAAGTTTTCTCAAATGTATTATATTTCACCATATCACCTTTAATTTTCCAAGAAAGTATACTCTTATGACTTGTTTTTAAGATATAAAAACAATTGCAAAAGTTATAATGCATAAGTTGAAGATAAGTGATATTTTATTCCTCACATTCACAGTTTATAATAATAATAATAAAGGTGTTGAATAAGAATGAAACTGAAATCGTCATGTAATTTATTACACGATTAAAAAGACACTGCATTTAGCTCGTTTGAAAATGTATTTTATGAAGTACAGTTTTAATAAAACTAATTAAAACATAAATCAACCTTCATAAAATATACGGAAAATAGAGGCTGGTTGGATTTTTTTTTTCTATCTTGATACATAAATTATAAAATATATCTCACACTAATATGTTTTATTCGCAATGAAAATATCATTTGATGCTCCATTAATATGGATGGAGAAAACCTCATGTAGCATACTGCTCCAACTAAAATAAATTTTATTTCTATCGATTTATAAAGAATAGTATCAGTAACTATAAGAAGAAACAGACACCTCAAAAAGAAATGTTGAAATTACTTAACGCAAAAGGATAATGCAGAATGAAATCTCAAATGTATCTGTTATATTTAAGATTTAATACGATGCTTCAAAATTTAACCTTACCAGATATTGGGGAACTTCATTCACCGGCCAGCATCAACAGATGAGATTATGTTGTTGTTGTTTGACCCTTCAGGCCCGGTGAGCAGCTTTCTATACCTATATAGCTGTCCTAATCCACATACCGTACCAACTACCGAGACCATATACTATAAAAACCCGTCAAACCAGTCCTACACCGATATAACGACTACTGACAAGCCACCATAACTAGGTAACATCAAAACCAACTACTAATGTGACTATAAATCTCATTCAAGAACTGTGAAAACAAAGCCAGGTCTACACTTCCCTGTCTCCCCATCGCCGAAAAAATATCCTCATACCTCATACTCTGCGACACCCGTAATTTTCCAAACACCATATCTCGAATCCCTGAAAACTTTTTGCACCTCAAAACCAAGTGATCTTCAGTTTGTTCCTCACTTCCGCACAAGTCACACGTCACCTCACCTCTACCGAGAAACTTCCTCCGACGAACCAGAGTAAGAACAGTCTTAGTAAGGAAACGAGCAAAGATAACCCCACTCGTCCTCCGTAGATTGTGATGCGGATGTCCGATATCCGCGTAATCCCAGCCACGACCTGAGTGATCATTCCAGTATTGCATCCACTCCCAGTCAGACTCTTTCCGTTTTTTCTTTTTCACGTCCACCATCCAATCCTCTGGAGAGAACCACGGTATATAAATATTGCTATACGGGCCCTTCCTAGCCAGCTCATCCGCACACTCGTTGATCACTATACCTTTATGACCTGGAACCCAAATGAAATCAATCTGATACTTGTCAGTACTTTTGCTGTTAATTTCTTCCCTAAGCATAGTGATGACAGCCACAGATTTACGATTGACCTTATCCAAAGCCGTAAGAACACTCCTAGCATCAGTAAAAAACATATACCTCCCACTCTCCACCGTATAAAACTTCATAGCTACCAATAAGGCAATCGCTTCAGCAGTAAAAATAGAGTTGATATTTGGAATTTTAAAAGCCATCCGACTACCTGTATTTTGGTTGATCATCCCAATGGCCGTGTTATTCTCCTCTTTGGACGCATCCGTAGCAATGAAAATTGCCTTGTCAATATGCCTCTGAGAAAAACTGTTGAACGAGTTTCTGATTACACCTTCCGGAAAATCTTTATTTTGGAAAGGCCATGTATTAACATAAATTCGAATATTCTCATTTACCTTTGTGCCCCACTTGTAAGTGATCATTTCCTCGACATCCGTGCTATACCCACTCAGACTGTTCAGCTCTCTGTGGATTAAATCCTTTGACAGGATATCCGTGTAGTCTTTATGCTTGATGTCCAATATCGACCTTTTGATCGCCAGATATTCTCTTCTTACGTTGTTCCTCCAGACCCCACTTTCCTGCAACAATACCGGGATCGGGCACCACCTAGGCATACCACTAGCCCATCTAAGCCCCATATTGTAAATCACTTGAAGTTTGTGTCCTTCAGTTTTGGTAGAATGCATAAGAATTCGCGGATTCCCATCCAGAAGAGATCCCATCATACTATTGGTAATCTTTAAAAGGTACTTAGTTTCGGTACCCCAACTCATACCTGCAATAGTTTTGATCATGTTGAGCCTTTTGCTGGTTTTCTCTCGCAGCATATTTATGTGACTGTTAAGGTTACCTTGACAGTTTAGAAAAACCCCTAAAACTCTTAACTCCCCTGAGAAATCCACCTCCTGTCCTTTGATCTTAAATTTTTCCTCCTCACGCTCCTTCCACCGTCCGATCTTCATGATTTGGCATTTATTAGGGTTTACCTCAAGATTCCATGCATTCAACCACTGAATTGTCCTGATAATATTCTCCTGTAGGATGTTCCTTATCCATTCCAGATTATCATGAAATCCGTATAAAAAAATGTCATCCGCGTACACCACGCAATGGATACTGGAATCACAAATCTCGAAGATGTCAGCGAGGTATATGGCAAAGAGAAATGGAGATAGAGGACTGCCCTGTAAAAGGCCTCTCTGGTACAAAAATGGATTTGACAGTGACCCTCTCCATTTAACCCGAATCCTAAGATCCTGCATCAGATTCCGTATCATGATACTCAGGTCAGCTCCGAGTCCCAGTTTTTTCAGTTTCATAAGCATCCCATCCCACCAGACATTGTCGTAGGCACCTTTAATGTCTAAGGCCACTAAATATCCCTTTCGTTTGGATTGCCTTGCTCTTCTCAAGTCTCTGTAAATTTTGTAGGCAGCCGCTTCACAATCTCTAAACGGTATGAACCCATAGTGATTCCTATGAAAGTATTTTTTTTCCATGCTCCAGTTTAGCAGAACCTCTAGTAACATCTTTTCAAAAATCTTCTTGCTTGTAACCGTCAGAGCTATTGGTCTATACCCTCTAATATCGTTCCTATTTTTTCCTGGCTTTTTGATGGGTAACATGATAACCTCCTTCCAAATCTCAGGTATTTTTTGAGTCTCCAGAATCTTATTATACATGCTCAGAATCTGATTCAATACACTGATTTTTTGTTTTTTGAAAAAGTGCATTGTGATTCCGTCTATCCCGGGCGTTGTTGACTTGCTTTTCTTAATTATTCTCTGTAACTGGTCCATTGTAAGCTTTGTGTCTATAGCATCGTCGCCCGAGAAATCTATGGGGATGCCTTCTGTGACCGGAGAGTTCTGGAATAGAATCGATAAGTAATTTGCTTGGGATGCCGCATCAGGTGGACAATTTGGAAAATTAAACTCAGTGTTCGTCTCGCCATTATTCAGTGTATTTATCCCACGGATGATCTTGTAAATTTGATACCCTCTCCCTGCCTCCCTGACCACCGAATCCCAAAACCTCTGATTATCTTTTTTGATCTGCTTCTTAAGCTTTGCGTTATAAAATTTATATTTGCACCATAAGTCCATCCGAGCCAACCGAATCGCCTTCCTATGGTAAAACCTCTTTAATGCCAAAAGCCGACGGGTAACAATCCCCCAACCCGGTGGGAGCTTACTGCCACTCACTGGGATCCTATCAGTATACTGACCCATAAACTTTGAAATTTCCTTGGACCACCTGTCCATCCCCTCTGCATAGACCTCATCCCCCAACCTCTCAACCGCTGATCCAACACACTGCCAGTTGACCTGCGTCCGAAATCGTTTCCCATCACTGCGGCCACCAGCAATTTCCTTAATCCCGATAGGATAATGATCCGACCCCATCGGATCCGAAAGCACATCCACTTGAAGTCCACATGCTAAACTACTGGAAACGATAGTCAGATCCAGTAATGACCCTGCACCCCCACCTCTAAACCTAGTAACATGATCCAGATTCATTAAAATGGCGTCTGTACGATTAATCCAGTTAATCAAATTTATCAATTTCTGAGCTTTGGGGTTATTGTACCAATTTAGAAAGTTAATATTGAAGTCACCAACTATAATATAATGATTCCCAATCATATCTTTAATCCTGTTCAACCACCTAATGTCAGCAAAACCCTTCGGTGCATAAATGTTGATTATCGCGATCCAGCGATTTTTATACCATATTTTAATCCCTTGCGCCTCATGATCCCGGCTAGTATTGGGAAGATCAATAATTTGTACTGGAATCCTACTTGACACCGCTAAAAGTAAACCACCTCCCCCCCTCGTTAAATTGCCAGGTCTGTCAGCTCGAAAAATATTTCTGTTTCTAAAAACCAGCTTATGATTATTGTTCAAAAGCGTTTCTTGAAACGCCCAAACTATGCAATCCCGAAACGTACTAGTCCGCAGCCAGGGCAAGTTTGACCGAATGCCTCTAATGTTCCATTGATATAATAATGTATCCATACCACAATCAACAATAAAAACCACTTAAAATACACAAAACAACGAAAAACCAATAAAACTTCCAACACTTACCCCAACAGACAGTTTTCATAGACGTCCAGAAACAATACAATCGTCCCGTCCACCAAGAAAAACAAACCATTAAAAACAGTGTAAAAAACCAACACAAACAACAGAGCTTATACATCGTCAGAGTCCGTAAGCATACTTTCATGTTCCGGAGTTGAAATTGAATGTTGTAACTGTCCTTCTTCCTGCTCGACTTCATTCATCAGCTTCATTTTCTTATCTCTTAGGTGGTTATACAATTTTGATATCACGTCTCTTTTCGCTATTTTACTTTTTGTTGTCATTTCACTGTCTTTTGCTTCCGAATCCTTTTCTACCACATTTTCCGACTTTTGCTGCGACATAACCATCACTTCGCAAATATTTAACACTATGTCCATAATTTTGTTGAACTTTTCTTCCACCAGTATAGCTAACTTGTGAAAATTACTTTCTACTCGTTCGTTATCGACATTTGTTTTGATTTTTGCCGCGTAGGTGTTTGTTGCTTGAAAGTTGAATTGTCGTCGTGCTTCAGCCAGTGTAATGTGATTTTCACTTTTGTATTTTTGGATGTCAGCCTCTTTTTTTTTTATCTCGCAGTCGTTGTCATCAGCCTCGTGCTCTTTCCCACAGTTTGCACATCGTACTACCATATCTTTACATACTAACTCAGGATGATTATTTCCGCAACGCTTGCATTTCCTCTCGTTTTGACATTTATTCGATGCGTGATTGAAACTTTGACAAATATTGCATCGGCGAGGTCTGTCGACAAATAGTCGAATTTTTTGTCTCATATAGAACATTTTTACATGCTCCGGTAGTTCATGTCCATATATCGTTATTAGAACCGTACCCGTAGGAATTACACGTCCTTCCTGTCTGGTAGTAAATCTTCTAACATTGCGAACTATCATTGAATTTTCTTCTTCAATCTCCTCCTGAATTTCTTTTACTGTAATGTCCGTATCGATTCTGAATATTAAAAATCGCGTTGTGATATTCTCATTCATTAGGTTATGTGTTACGTTCGTATCAAATATTTTTTCCTTGTTAACCACCTCACTTGCACATTCATAGTCTTTCGTAATTAGCAACATTTTATTATTTCTAGTGTATCTGACAGTATCGATTTCTTTGTAACTCTGCAAGCTCTTTTTTATTTCCCGTTTCAGCTGGATTGGGTTGAGTTTATGAATTCCACCCTCTTGACTCTCAGTAATTATTACATATTCTTGTAAGTTTGGTATTATCTTGATTTGTTCTTTTGCTGTGCGTTCATCGTTCCAGTTGTATTTCTTGAATTCTGCACTGTCGAAACCTATACTTTCTTTTATGTTCACTTTCGTCCCCGCCATTATGCAAAACGTACCTGGAGACCAGACTAACTCTCACCAACTTTATCCACACCCTTCCGCTCCTACTCCCAAACACAAAAATTCAATCGCACCGAAATTGAAATATTTCGATACCCGAAGCCTTTTCCTCACCCGCACTGGAAAATTACCCGCAACGCGCACGTGAAACTCTCAGCTGACGCCAGAACGTCACCCACGCTCACCGGGCACCATCCAAAAACGAACAGATGAGATTATAAAATAAATAAATAAAACTTCTGTCAAATACCCAATGCCATTTTGACATTTAAACCTCAAATCACTGGTAACAATAACAGCTATCAGTAACACGTTTTATAATATTTTTTAAATTAAAAGTAATAAATAAAACAAATAATATTCCTTTTTAAATTTATTTTACTAAATGTATTAGGCAATTTAAATTGACGATCAGCTTCGTTATCAAAGTGATGTTGAATCATCATGTCCATATACTAATAGTATTCAGAATCAGGATCAGATATTCATTCCGGTTTGAGATCAGCATGTCAACTTTTGTAAAGAAAACAAATATGGAAGTTGAGTGTGCAATCGTGTGTTTTCTTTAAATGCCAATTTTCCAATTAATTTTCTAGTAATTGTAGAAAGTTCGACGCATAATTATTAGAAAGAAAATTAAATTGCATTAGAGAAATTTGTAAGACAATGTTTATTTATCTTTTTACAAATTATATGTCATTGAAATATCTTAATCTCTTTTCTGATGCAACTTATGTTGTTTCGCTGGTATAATTGGAAGTGCGATTAGCTGTTTTAAAACAATTCACTGTTACTTGAATTACATTCCACTGTTAATTTTTTACTGACTTGAAAAGATATTTTGATTTGATGCTTAAGTATTTATATTTATTCACTCCATATGTTTGAAATTTAAAAGTCCATTATTATTATTATGTATGTATGACTTTTAAAATGCCTTTATTTTAGGACATTTAATCCCGGATCCTGTATAATAAATAACCTAAGCTATTGAGTATGAAATATCATTTTTTCAATCTGGTTTCGATTTTGTATTTGCAGACGTACCAACTCTCCCGATTTTGGAATCATGATTTTCACATATTTTCTTACACTTCTGATTTTTGGCATATTTCTCACATATTTTTCAATATTCTATTATTTTACCCTCAAATGTACTGTGATTCAGTGATGAAAACTGCAATACAGGTATATTACTTGTTCTTTAAGTATGATTGATCATTAGTATTTTATGCGATAATCTACACCTAGATTCATTATAAATGGTGAATCTATACAAATTTGCAACTGATACCTAGGCATGTTTTTGATTAATAATGATTTGTCTGGATTGAGACTCATTTAAAACCTCCACTATTAGTTTTATAAGTGTTTATGGGGAAACAAAACTTCCCCCTATAATATGTAATAATTTGTTAAAATATCCTAAATATCATATGCTTAATTTCATTCTACATGTAAGAAGTACATGTCATTTTCTTATTTCAGTAAGAGTGATGTACTACTTGTTAATCTCCAATAATAACCAAGCACTGTTTAAAATTGTACTAAACAGATAAAAGATAATTGAGTTGAGATTACAGGCAATTTATTAAAATTATGTAGAATGTTAAAAACATTTATAAAGGACATTTCAGTTTTCATAGAATCCCTCAAATGATTTCATAGAATCCTCTTTTTTATTTAAGAAATATATTCATATAACAATCAAATTTAAAATATGTATAATTGATCCTTTCCCCTCTATAAACAGTAATCTTATCCGTTAAAATTGATGAACTCTCCTCCAAAATTTATTATTTCTGATCAGCAAATTAATTAGACCATATTCTAATCATTCATTGAATAAAGGAAATTTCTCTAATAAATTATATTAATCAAGCCATATTCTAATTAATTATTAACCATAGAAAAACCATAATAATAATCTAGCTTTATTAATTAAAACATGCAAAAATTATAACAGCACCGATAAAAATACTTCTAAAAAATATAAACACACATCAACATCCCATAGATACATTTAAAGTCAAATTCATTCAAAGCCTCCCTGGCGTAGGACACAGCACAGAGATCTCCCACACCAAAGATAGCGAGTTCGTATCCCGTCGAAGACTTAAGAGAAGTGTGTCGTACTTTTTTTCCCCTGTCAATTAAAGATGCTTCTAAAATCTCCAATAGATGGCATCACCAACCTTTTCTTGGAACTTTTGAACAAACAATTTAACGAGTCTAATTTCCTCACAATTTTAAGGATACAAATTTACTCGATTTGACGAAATATTCGCTCGGAGCATTTCCCAGGAAACAGTTTCGTCAAAAACGAAGAAAATTTCGTTGAATTTGAGTATCCATTTCTAACAGTGAACTGGGTTTCAATATTTTAGCAGTCTTTTTATGCAGTAAATTTTGTCGATACTCGCGATTATTTTTTTGCACAATCGATTAATAAAAATCACTTATTATTATTTTTTAACCGCGATCTTTTACCGAAATTCGCGTGTTTTTACTGCGATCTTTTGCTGAAATTCTCGTGTTTTTACCGCAGTCTTCTGCCGAAATTCGCATGTTTTTGCCGTGATCCTTTGTCGAACTTTGCATGTTTTTTCCGCAATCCTTTGACAAAAACCGTGTGTTTTTACTGCGATCTTTTGCCGAAATTCACCTGTTTCTACCACGATCTTTTGCTGAAATTCATGTGTTTTTACCGCTATCTTTTGCCGAAATTCGAATGTTTTTACCACGATCCTTTGCCAAAATTCGCATGTTTTTATTGTAATCCTTTGACGAAATTTCATTATTGCAGACAAAAATTGTCCGCAAGAGATTTTCTTTGTGTTTTTGGTGTTTCTGCCACTGGGCTAGTAAGTTACATTAATCATAAAGTATTTATGATTAAATTTCATTTATTGTTAATTAGTTTACTTTTTTTTAATAAAATGTAATACTAAATTTTAATCATAATTATTGGTTATCGTAAAGATTATTTGTAAACCTAAAATATTATTATTCGATGACCAAAAATAGAAACTATTGATTTCTTTCAGCAAACTTGTTAACGATGTATTTTTTAAAGAAATTGGCATTAAAGTTCTTATCCATAGTTTTGCAACAAAACTCTTCCTATCCGAAACTTTTTCCCCCAATAATTAATTAAAGTTGATTTTGATTTACCGCTTTTACACAGTGGTATCATAGCGCAATTATCAGGTAACCAAGAAAGTTTGTGCAGTTTTCATCAGACATAAAAACCGACCCACAAAAATCTCAAACACTTATTTTATAATTGAATCCATTTGGACACTACACTGTTAACTAGTATTTTAAAAACACAAATTGTGCTTATTTGTGCAATTATTGCTGTCCCTCCCAGAAAATTGGTTGACTTAGTTTCATGTAAATTAGATCCTATCCCCCCTGATCAATTCGCAGGTGTTTATGAAATCCCCATTAGCTTAAATAATAATAGTATAATTTTTTACATTGGTATGACTAAAAGAAAGTTTTTGGAAAGGTTAAAAGAGCATAAAAACGACATAAAATTTGGAAAGTTATCCACTGCACTCTCCCGGTTTTACGCTAAAAATAATGATACTGTAATTAATTTCGATAAAGCAAGAATTATCCATAGGTTCAATAACCCATTTAAAGCCGCCATTAGGGAATCATTGGAAATTAAAATTAGAAAAGATTGTATTTGTAATGATAACTTTTCTTTCAACATACCTAGTTTATGGGATACATTTTTAACCCCTTGTTAATTCATTGTTTTGTTTTTCGCTCTTTGGCAACAGAAAGCGCCCGCTTATTTTATTTAAATTTTTCCATACTGTTGATTTCAATTTTCTCGTGTCGAAAATTAAAAGATCAGTAGTTGTTTGTGTTGTTCCTCTTCCCCGATGATGGCTTTAAGTTTAAAGCCGAAACATGTAGGATTTTAGCTCTTTTATGAGTTTAAAACAATTTTTACACTGATTTTAGCAACTAATAAGCACAATTTGTGCAATTTGTGTTTTTAAAACACTTATTTTATTCTTTGAAATAATCACCATTGGCTTCAATTATGTGTTCCCAACGAGACACAAGCTTGTAAATACCCTTTTTGAAAAAATCTTTTGGTTTAGAGTCCAAAAACTGGGTTATAGTTTTTGTGACATCATCTTGGGTTCGGAACTGCTGTTCCCACAGGTGATTATCCATGGCCAAAAACAAGTAATAGTCCGATGGGGCGATGTCCGGGGAGTAAGGTGGGTGAGGCAAAACTTCCCAGCCCAATGTTTTTATCACGTCCCTTCCCTGGTCGCTTTGGCCGTATGAGGTCTAGCGTTATCGTGGAGGAGAAGAACTCCTCTCCTGTTGACCAGCGCTGGCTGCTTTTTGAGCAAAGCAGCTGAAACCCTTTTCAACTGCGACGAATAGACTTCGGCTGTGATTGATTTCCTGCTTTCTAAGAATTCATAGTGAACTATATTAGCGCTATTCCACCAAATACACAGCATTATCTTTTTTGATGGATGTCCGGTTTAGCAACCAATGAGACGGAACCAGACGTCGACCAATGATGTTTTCTCTTTCGGTTATCAAACATTACCCATTTCTCGTCACATGTCAATATCTGATCCAGGAAAGAGGCTTTGTTGTGGCGCGACAGCAATGACAAGCAGATGTTCAATCGTTGGAGCTTGTTTTCCTCGGACAGGACATGAGGAATCCACTTAAAAGTTTCCACGACATCCCAAGGCTACAGTGTCGGACTGGGCCAGGGGAAAGGGCGCAGACCTTGGATTTTCAAAGGGCGCAAATTTTTTAAATAACTCAAGTCAATTTTATTTACTTGTGTTGTTATCTGACTTGACAAGGTTTAACACATTTGCATAGCACGAAGTAAGGAACTGGCACAATATTATATCTGAGCCTAGATAGACGACTTCGTTATATTTCCCGTGTATATTTGATGTTAAATCGAATCTACACAATGCTACACAATTTTCCAAAATATGTTATGTAATGTTCAAAAACTCTAGAAAGTTGAACACAAATTACCTTGTAGTAGATTGACTATAGGTTAGGACTTTCCTGCTTTGTTCTTTTATCAATAGATACCTTAAGACAGTCATGGAAAAAAAGTGATCACCCCTACTAATTATCCAGCAAATAAGGAGTAAAAAAAGAAAAAAAACATAGGTACCAATTTATTGGGAATAATGTGTACTATTAAATTCTATTCATAAATTTTGTTTCGGGGATTGTCTACATATTTAAAAATGCACTAACGCTGATTTTTCAAATGGTAAAACCTACTTTTGACACTCTTTTTGAGTTCCTTGGATCGAGGGAACCTGGGGATATACTTCTCTTAAATCTTCATAGAGTTATAAAAGAAAATGTGTTAGGGGTTTATCTAAAAATTTTGGAAATAAAATTAAAATCTTAGAAGAAAAAGTACAAAAAACACTCATTTAGACACCAGTAAAATTATACAGTAATTTTATGTTTATAATTAACTTTCTTCATATAAAAGTTAACACTACGAAATGTTTTTGGTCAGTCTCTACAATTTATTTTCTGTTGATCTTTTGAAAACAGAGGATAGTCCCCTTAGACTGTTGAAAGGTTCTCTATATCTCGAAAACTAATTATTCAAATGAGCTGTAAACTTACACACTGATGATTTTGATGATTATGGGTTTTTTTATACAAAAATTAATGCAAGTCAAAATTCATAATTTTTTAATATGAATTTATTAATAATTTTCAGAACTAAAAAAATGTCTTTGAAGACAAAAAAAAAAAAAAAAAGCCTGTATTATGTTTGGATCTATTAAGTGTTATAAAAATTAATAAAAAATCATTAATAAATATTCAATCAGATGATTTTTATAAGTTTGTCAAATGGATTTAACATTAGCATGTACTTTAAAGTCGTCTAATTCTATGAAGATTTAAGATAAATAATATAAACTACACTTTTCCACTGAATGTTTCGATCCAAGGAACTCAGGGCGTCAAAAATGGGTGTTATAGCTTGAAAATTCAAAGTTGGTATAATATTTAATAAGTAGACGACTCCTGCAACATAATTTATGGATAGCATTAATTTGTAGACACTATTTCCAATCGATTGGTACCTATAATGTTTTTACAATTATTTTTAGAGGAATTAGTACGGGGTGATCACCTTTTTTGTCCAGGACTGTAAAATAACACACTAGTATAACTTGATATATCCATAGTTGTGTCCATTAACGCAAAAATAAAATAAATATTGCTTTACTTTTTTAGCAATTTCAGATTTTATTACAAGTTTGACGATATTTATGATTTTTTTTAAACCGTCATCGTGCTCTGAGATAAGTCTTCCCTTTTTAATACAGTTTTTTTTTCACTCAAGCAAGATTGAATTATTGGGATTTCATTAGTCCATTGTTTTCTAGTTGACCAACAATTGAGTTTGGCTGTCTCGTGTACATTGGCCAAACATTTTTCTGTTAGTTGGACCAACAGCTAATACTACATCTGAGGAAACGGTTGGCTGATCTTTGATTTAAAGATATGAGTTACTATTTGACCAACTTCAAATTGCGCTAATAATAATAATAATAATAAAATATGCTAATAATTGATACTATTTTAATTAGTAACTTCAAATAATTTGTTGATTTTTTATATAAAAAATAATTATGCTTCTAGAATTACTGATTAAAATTGCTTATAATTTGGTTTCCTTAGTTTCAGAAATGTTTCACCATTTATTGTTTCTCTAAAACTATTATTGCAAATAAATTTTACTTTTATGACTATTAAGATGCAAGAATATCAGTGCTAAGAACTCCAGCCTCTTTTTAAAAAATATATTTATTTGAGGTAATATGAATTAGTTATCAAAGTCAGTTATAAACGTAGTATATATGATATTTCTGATATAATCTGAAATGCTGTTTATTTACTACAGCTTTTTTTTTTCTTTAGCAAAGTAGCATATTTAAATGGGGTCTCTGCAGGTGTTTGTCTCATCACACACACACACAAAAAATATTCAATATGCAAACTTCATTCAAAAAAGATTTATACCGAGAACAAAAATGTACTTTCCGTATGGAAATAGAAATTCTGAAACTAAAACTCATGCTTATTTTATTTTATTTTTTTTTTTGAAAGGGTGTTTGAAGGAGGAAACAACACTTGCTTATGAAAATAATATTAGACTTGCAGCATTTGGGAGAAGGAGGAGGGGAGGAGGTATTTTGTATGTTTAAAAATGACTTTATGCAACCGTAAAATACTGAATTTATATTGAACTATAAAAAGGCTTCTATGGAAAAACGGACATAAAAAACAGCGATTAGTAGCCTTACATCACTTAAATAATTAAGTAAATTTACTTTTCACATCACACTTTTACCATGATTTGCAAATTTCTTATCATAGTTAGAAATGAAGGGAAATATTTAAGTTTCCATAACTGAAAGAAATCCCTCGAGGATTGCAATCCTGCAAGCTACAGGATTTTGCAGCCAGTAAATAAAATAAACCTACAATAGTTTCTGAATAGTAATAATTGCTTTATTTAGTGATCGATTTTTCTGTGATTAAATAAAACATTTTTTTATTGAAAATACATACCAGTAATTCCGAATACTTTTTTAATTATGGAAAGGCTGTCATTAAATACAGCTAAGATTACTATCCGAAAAATACGGTAGATTTTTGAATAAAAAAATACGCTGGCCGCGGGATCCCGCAGCTTGCAGAATTTGCAATCCAGAAGTACCATCAAGGTTGTATTGCTCGAAAAGAAAGGTTATGTTTTCCAGTCAACTACAGAATACACTCAAAACGTTTTTGTTTTCTAATATTTATCTCTTTCTTTTATCAATTTTTTTTCGAAAAGCATAGTTTCAATTATAGGGCCGGCTTTAAAGGGGTGCAAGTTCGGTCCTGGGTACTAATAGCTAACGAACGGAAATTTCCCAAAATATATGATCCGAGATTAAGACCTAAAGGATATCATTCTAAGAACAAATGAAAATGTTTCTCTTAGGGCGCGGGTGTGGTTCCTGGGCGTAGTAGCTACGGCACGACAGGGCTATTAAAACTATCCCTAGGTACACAATTGTCAGTAGTGCAAAAGTAGATTCCCCAATAAAGAATAGTGTGCAAACACAACCGCTTTGGTTTCGGATTCAGAAATTCCTTCGGTGTATCTTCAATTTCTTTATGATAATAAAAATCCCTCTCTTTTGTTATCCGTCTTAATTGATGATTAGCCCTTAGAAAATTCTCGAAATTTAGTACACTAATCAAAATGTATGCCAGGGGAAAATATTAGAGTAGCCTAGGGGCGCGAAATTTTCCCTGGCTGAGGGCGCATCGGCCCTCAGGCCGGCGGGCCAGTCCGAGCCTGCAAGGCTATGAAGATGCGATCGGATGGTTTCGTCAGATACTCCAAACCTGTGCCCAAGCTCCTGGCATGTTAGATCAGGTTTCTGTTTGATTTCCTCTTCCAGCTGGACTTGGTCTAAGATGGATGGACGACCAACGCGAGGCTTGTCTTCGAGGCTCTCGTCTCCGGACAAAAATCTGTTGAACCACTTTTGAGCAGTCCGTTCACTCACTGAAGTCTCTCCAAACACGGAGCATATTCTTCTAGCGTCTTCTGCAGCTTTGTTTCCTAATTTGAACTCGTAGAGCAAAACAGGCCTCAAAATCTCCTTTGTCAACGATTGTACTTCCTACAAAACTGATAGCGAAACATGAGATACGTTAAACAACTCTCTACTGATTGCAATTTAAATGCAATGTACAGAAATGACGTCATCAGAATCAGTATGACCACGCCTATTCAACAAATGTAGCTGTTCTCAAAAACCGCACGAACTTTCTTGGTTACCTGATAGTTATATGTAAAGGAAAAAATTGGAATTATTCAATACATGGTCGCAGTTAGAGGTTTTATGTGATTTACTGAAAATCTATTTCCTGGATAAGGCGAGTTTTAAAACTCACGTTCTCATGTATTATATAAACTTATAGAAATAATAATAAACTATTTCGTCGTTTAACTTTGAATTAAATTAAAATGCACATTTAAACACTCAATTTAATAATTCGCATTTAGCAGACAATTTCCAAATTCCTTAAAATCGCTTGCATTTGGTGTGGAAATGTGTTGCTCGTCAAATTGGGTCATTTTGCACCAAATACTAGAAACTATTTTATTTTTTTGCAGATTTTCTAATGGGATTCTGCAGCTAAATTTGACTGTATATAATACGTATACCTTTATAACGTATATAAGTAGATTCATTGGCATATTTTTTCAAAATTTTCTGAGTATGCACTTTAAGGAGACCTTCCTTGTCAGACCTTCCAATATCACTTTTTTATCCAACCCAGATAATGAATCTTTAGTTTTGTACTCAAACAGAAAAACTTCACAATATCCAAGAACGACATTTTCAGTTGTTCATTGAAAGTGATCTCTTTAACATTATTAAAGTATTAGAGATCCAAAGGGACAGACAAAAAAAAATCATATTAATCAATACTTTGCTACGTCCGATCTCACAGCAATCAGGCTCAACTGTTGCTTGTTTGAAATAGTAGAGACAGTTACTCATAGATAAAAATTTTACTAATGTTATCAGATATTGTTGAAGTCTTTAATTAAAGTGATCTGTGATATATAAACAAAACTTACCATACTATTTATAAACAAAAGCAAATGACAATACATTTGACAATCATTTGCTTGTATTATTTAATTAAAATTTGTTAGAAATTGGATTTTTTTTTATATATATAATTTAACCTCATGAAAAAAAATTTCAAAAAATTTTAGAAAAATAGTATTTAATTTGCATCTATATTCCAAAGATGACGTAAACTTATATGAATTTATTTGTTAAGGTGACAATCTCTGCTAGGAACTAAATAACAGAATCTAGATTTTAAATAATGCATTTCCTGCACCAGTTGCTTCTCTTAGTAACGTTCTTTTTCCGCAGCACCATGAGCTATTTTAATGTCATCGGCCGAATTATCATGGTTAAACATTAGCTTTGTGTTAACTTGCAAAAATGCCCAGCTCTTTGATAGTCCAGTCATTTTAGCAGAAATAGCAGAAAAAATTAGAACAAAGCTGGATTTTTGCATGGATGCTAGTTAGGGTAGGTAGTTTAACATACTAAAAGTCCTCATCGATCCAGTGAGAGCTTTCGCCGCCAGAGGGCGCGAAAGATCCTGAAAGTCAGTTTTTTGAGAATATCTCATTAACAATGACATCTAGAAAAAAAAAAGTTCAATACATACTTTCCTATGACTACAAAAAGTGTCCATAACATTTTTTTGTCACACCAATACTTCTCTGTCAAAAATTAAGAACAGTGAACGTATTTGGGAGAAAAACGATAAAAATACGAAAAACCTGCTGCTATTGTCAAAGAAATTATATTGAAAGGTGTAAAATTCTTACTTTTGAAGAAAGGAGGTGAATGTATAATGTACTTATTTCCATACCACCCTTGAGGTAAAGCATTTAGTGCATTTTTTAAATTTCTGGTTTCCCCTCTAAGCCTAATCAACATATAATGACTGGCTTGTTCAAATCTCATCATTTGACTGCTTGAGTAGTCGTTTGCACATCTACAACTTCTTCACTCAATTTAGTTCCGTCATCATCTGTATTTTTTCTTCAGTTGTTGTATTACTTTCACTATTGTCTGGTTGGCCTGCGATATCATCACTAAATTCAGGTGTAGCGATTCCCTCATTCCTTGCAATGGATGTGATAGTGTCGTATCCTCCTCATTTTCTAATTCAACTTAACTTGCATTGTGACATGAAACTCCGCAACAATTTACGCAAATATAAGAACACTTGAATCCAATTTTTTGGGATCCACACGATTTGCCACATCCTTTGGAGCAAGTACAAAAAATAGATTAAATAATATTTTTTGGTGCGGGCGGTAAGGTAGTTGGAATTGGAGACAAATTAACTGCATTTTGGCAGCCCAGTTCTCAGGAGAAGTTTACTGCCCAACTGGTATTGTATTCGATGATAAACACATAAACTGTACAATATAGCTGCGTCATGGTAAGCGGTAACTATGAAAACTTTTTTTTACCAACAGCAACTCCTTTCTTGAAACATGTATAATGGTACTTGTTCAGAGACATTTCTGCTTTACCACCATATAAAGCAAGAAAAATAGTTTTCCCTCTTTCGAATACAGTGGAACTTCCCTTTAACGAAGTCCCTATTTAACGAAGTTTTCTACTTAACGAAATTTTCTGCAGAACTTTGACTTTGAGCACCGTTAGCATATAAATTAATCTCCATATTACGTAAAATATATTCTATATAACGAAGTTTATTCCACTTTGGTACTTGTACAGAATTCAAACTAAGAAGTTTTTGTTGTTATGGATATGCGAATTTATTTCAGCAGGTTGTAAGAAAAGGAACACATGTAAATGATTTCTATTTTGCTTGTTGCTAAATAAAACAATTCTTTTTCACACTAAGAAAAACACTTGTTATGATTACTTTCCCACACCGAGACTCATCACTGACAGTTGGGGGGAGGTGAAAATCCCCTTTTTTACATTCAGTGATATTGAAGATGCAGTGACGCAATGGCGTCAGATGCATTGAAACAAAAAATATTTATTAGTGTCAGACAGATACCATTCTGACCTTCCATTGCTGATAGACAAATGCTTTGTACATCTACAAGAAAGTGCTTCAAAATGCAAATCGAAGAACATCAAAATTATTTGTGTTCCTGCCAATACAACTTTTAAACTTCGTCCATTAGTCTAAGGAATAATAAAAAATCTTGAAGTACATTATCGAAAAAAAAACAGAAAAAACCCAATGTAGTGAAAACATTAGTTTGAGAACTTGTGTATCAGAGTTGATGAAAGCTTGGGAATGTGACATGATTTCATCGACTGTACATAATTGTTCTGTAAAAGACGTCTTCATAATTGAAACTGAATCAAATGCTTTTGAATCTGAAGGAAAAATTTAATGAATGTAAGTTGATTTCTATTTAACGAATTTTCTTCATAACGAAGTTTTTAAGTGTAACGATGAGACTTCGTTAAATGGAAGTTTCACTGTATTTCAATTTGGGATGCTTTGGCACTTGTTCTTCGAGAGGCTTATTAAAAATATCTCTGTCTCTGGAGGTGCTAAGGCAGTCAACAATACGAGCAAGTCAGGATCGTCGCCTGGAATAGCAACCAGCGCACAAGACTTTGCTACTTTGATGGCTGCGTTAACAATAAGTAGGTCAGCATTTCCCTCTGCCTGTTTCGTTTCGAAACCATTCTCCATAAATTTCTCCTTCAGAATAGAGATGAGGTGTGTCTTTTTTTGATGATTAGATAAAAACTTTTGATTAATTGACACATTCATTTCTTCGTTAATATCGATGTCGAGAGTTAAAATTTTCGAATACCAATAAGTTCATTCGGCCTCTTTTGTATTATAAACTTTGTCAGAGTAAACATCGAAAACAGTTACACATTTACCACAGTAGTTTTTAAGATATAGGAAACATAACTTTCAACGACACTCCTGTATGAGGAAAGTGCAGCTGTGGGGAAGCGAGAAATACCTGTCAATCGTCAAGACTACTAGTGTTCACAAGTGTTCAAGCAGTCTGATTAGTCTACGATAAAAAGATCTGTGATACGATTGGTCTGCATCGCCATTATGATTCCTGCAATGATCGCTAATGAGAAAATGTAGATTGGTTGATGGAATTGTTTGTAAACATGTCTATTCATTATTTACTGGTTTCCACTTACTTGGCAAAAAACACTTATAAAGAATTTGTGGTGGTACCTCGCTGCAGGTGAAACCAAGTCAATAACATTAAATAAACGCTTACGACTTTTTTGTCCCATTTGTCTTCACAGCAGACATTAGACTCACAATTAGACTATTTTTTACCTCTAAGCTTTTAACTATTATCACTTTTTCGCAATACTTTAGAGATTTCTTTTTTCCTTTCGTATAAAAGATTCATCCAGTGTATCAGAACATAGTAAAAATTTTTCATTGAATTCAAACAAGCAACTGTCTTTCTCAATTTTTCATTACTGGTGTAATTTGTGTGGACGCTGATGGTTTTATGCAACAGATTTCTTGTACGATTTAACAAAATTCTTTCTTGTATAATTTTTCCTACACGTTGGATGGACTATAATTCCACTATTGTTTTCTGCCATTTCTTCAAATGCTGTCCAATTATTGTAACTTCTTTCCCAACTTGAGGTCACAAGTGACTTCAGTGCCTTTTTTCCAATCATTCACAACACAGCTCTCACCACATACAAGACAAAATATTTCGTCAATCTCCATTTTAACGCACTTGATCAACAATCAAGAAAAAGTCATTTTACACTCTCAAAACTTTTTAAAACTTTCTACAATACGTGTATACGCGTTGAAAATAACACTATTTATTTTCTAAAAACTCACAAAGAACACTTCATTCAGTAAGTTAGAGTGATTTAATACCAGCGAAATGCTCATCAATTGAAATAAAACACGACAAGGATACCAGCACGTGGTATATTTCTACATAAGTATGGGATGCCATGACAATGACTATTTCACCAGCTTGCGAAATCAGTCTACAGAGAAAAGGACAGAAGAGGAGGTGTAGGGTTTGAAAGTAGATAGGTATTTGTTCTGCTTCTTGGGCGCGTTCAATACAATCGTTTCCCTATTTTTTTCAGTTATGTTCACTGCTTCTGATATTTGACAGGGAAGGGTGGAAGGTTTGGAGTGACAAAAAATGTTATGGACACTTTTTGTTGAAAATTAAATTTGCTACATCTTTTTAATTGAACTTTTTTTTCTAGATGCCATTGTTAATCAGATATTCACGAAAAAATAATTTTAAAGATCATTCGCGCCCTCTGGCGGCGAAAGCTCACATCGTATCAATGAGGACTTTTAGTATGTTAAACTACATACCTTAATGAGCACCTGTGCAAAAATCCAGCTTTGTTCTAATTTTTTCTGCTATTTGTTTTAAAAAGTACTAAAATGACTGTAATATGAGTGTTTAAATAACAATTTGCCTTTCACATAAAGCAACCCATAATTAGTTAATTTTATGATTATGCAAAATTCATTGTCTGTGGCGTTTCATTCTTCCTTGTTTTTACTTATTTTATTTTATTTTTTTTTCAGGCACTTTTTATGCTGTAATTATGTCTGAATCTCAAACTCAGAAGAAAAAGAACAAGGCAAAGAAAAAACTTGAAGCTGGTGAAGCTTCCAGTTCTGTAGATAAAATTACTCAAAATTCTGTCTCTTTAGAACAGGATAGTAATAAAAATGTTTCTCAAGAATCTAACAACAAAACATTAGATAACTTTATAGGATCTATAGCAGATCATAAAAAAGGAGTTTCGGATGAATCGACTGGAAAAAAGAAAAAGAAATCGAAGAAGAAATCAAAAGACATATCAAAAGACGCATCAAAAGAAACAACATCTGAAAATAGTAATTCTGAATCTTTATTAAATTATAGTGAAAATGGGATTCATTTACTGAATCATCCTGAAATTAGTGTTACTATTGCTGAATCATGTGGGGCTAAGGGTAATGAAATTAAAACTACAGTTGATAAAATTCCTCCATTAGATGAGAAAAAGCCGAATAACAATGGCAATCCTCCTGTCAATGCTGGTGCGGACACTACAGATAACACTAATACTGCTAAAAAGAAAAAGAAGAAGAAGAAAAAGAACAATGATAATTTACCTCCTGCATCATCAACACCAAATGAAGATAGTATTCCCACTCCAACCTATACTAAAGTTGTTACGTCTGATAATACCTGTGTATTGGTTGTAAATAATGAAAATTTTTCATCAAGTGCCAAATCAGTGGAAAAAGCAGAAAACCTGAAAAATAAAATGCCTGATAGCAACATTAATTTTTCTATGCCTTCTGAAAAACCCTTAGGTAGTGTACTACTTACAAATAATTTTACTCCTGACACAAATATATTCAGTAATTCTGTAAGTATATTTCCTGTTCTTACCAATGGAAATCCTGCTACTCCAATACAAGAAACAGACACATCAGCTAATGTAGAAGCAAGTCTTAATGTAGAAGTTCAAGTAAATGACACTTCTTCCCAAGAAAATACAGGGGAATTAAATAAAACTAAGTCTCAGCTAAAAGCTGAAAGACGTGCAAAGCAAGAAGCTCAGAGAGCAGCTAAATTAGCAAAGAATAATGAAAAGGTCAGTAACGTTTCTTCTGCTGCAAATGAAAATAAAAACATTACAACAAAAGAAAAGGTATCACCTAAAGAAAAATCATCTAAAGAAAGTGGGTCTAAAGTTAATGAGGCAACAAATGAAGCACCAGCTGCAAAATTGCAGATTGAAAAAGAATCTCTTCATAAGGTGAAACTTTTTTCTCACCTTCCTCAATGTAAGAAATTTGATATTAATGCAAAAATTCATCCAGCAATATTAGAAATAGGCTTTCAGTACTACAAAGGTACTATATGTGGATCTAATGCCCGTTGTGTTGCTCTTCTTGAAGCATTTGTGGAAGTAATAAAAGATTATGTTCCCCATCCTGAGAGAAATTTTTGTAGAGACTTAGAGTCAAATATTCAGTCATATATGAATTTTCTCAATAATTGTAGGCCACTTTCCGTTAGTATGATGAATGTTGTTAGGTTTTTAAAGCATGAAATAAATCAAATGCCAACTGACTTGGAAATAGATGAAATTAAAGATAGATTGTGTGATTTTATATTTAATTTTGTCAAAGTTGAAATTGTCCTAGCTAAAGAAGCTATTGCTAATCGTGCATCATATAAAATAATTGATGGAGATGTAATATTAGTTCTTGGCTTTTCTTCTGTTATAAGAGATGTTCTCTGCAAGGCATATGAAATGAAAAAAATGTTTAAAGTTGTAGTTGTTGATACTAGGCCTAAGCTAGAAGGGTTGAAAATGTTAAGGCACTTAGTAAAGCAAGGTTTGCAATGTTCTTACCTATCCATCAATGCAGTTTCATATATTATGAAGGAAGTAACCAAGGTTATTATTGGAGCACATGCCATATTAGCCAACGGTTGTGTTATGTCTCGTTTAGGAAATAAACAGATAGCACTTGTTGCGTCAACATATGGTGTTCCTGTTTTTGTATGCTGTGAAACTTATAAATTTTGTGAACGAGTTCTCACCGATTCTTTTGTGCACAATGAATTAGGTGAACCGGAAGATATCATCACAACTTCGCTAATATTTAATGATAGCCTTAAAAATTGGCATGATCTACCTTTATTGCAGCCTTTGAACTTACTGTATGACCTAACAACACCAAATTTAATTGCTGAAATTGTTACAGAAAAAGGTACATTACCATGCACATCTGTACCTGTATTTTTAAGAATGAGATTTGCTGGAATGACTCAGTGAAATATGTTTTAATTAGGTGGCATATAATGTACTGTCTGATTAAAGTATTAAAAACATTTACTAAATTGTATTTTCTATTTTTTTTTTTTTTTTTTTTTTTTTAAGTTTCAAACAGTATAAAATATTTTTGCAGTTTTTTTTTAAGTTAATGAACAGTTCAATGAGTTCTAGCAATTTTATATTACTTATGCAGCTTTAATATAGCATGCCTGTTCCTTAGATGTCAGATAAATAAGCACTGATCAGTACTGAGATTTCATGTATGTGGATTTTAAAAAATCTATGAAAAATTTTTTTTTTAAGCATATCTTGATACTTGCACATTATATAATTTATTTTTTAAAAAAAGAGAGAGAGAGACTGAAAATAAAAGCACGTGCAAATTTACTGTCTTCTACATTGTGTTGGCTACAATCAACACCAGCCAAGCAGATTGATTAATATTGTTTTGCTAAAAAAAATTGGAAATTGTACGTTAAACGTAATGAATGTGGTGTGTTCATACTACTAGTTTCACAACATAAAAAAATCATCTGTATAATTAAAACAGAAGACTTTTTGTAGTCATCTGCCCTGAACTAATTTTGATAATTATTATTTTTTAAATAAAAGCTGTTAAATTTGCAGATGTGCTCGCTTTAGCTATTTTTTTAAATATTCCCATTTTTATATTTTAATTTTAAAAGTATTTTATGAAATTTCTTTAAAATAGTAGCAATTGGGTTAAGATTTTATCTCTACAACATAAGATTAATTTGCTTTATCACATTTCATAAATCAGAAGAGGGATTCCATCAGTGTAAATGTCGTCATATTTAAAAGAAAAATCTCAATGGTTTTACATAAAATTTAAACATAGTAAAATGATTGCGTTTAATTATGCAGTAATAACAGAAGAGCAGAATGCAGATTATTTGTTGAGAAACAATATTAAGTAATATATGTAAATAAAATAATAGTAAATAATCTATCATAAGAAGTAATATGAAAAATAAAATGTTTCCGATGAAGAAAATGACGTCATTCGGAAAACAAAAGATGAATTTTCCTCCATGAATATAAAGTATTTTACTACCCTTGTGTCAGTATGATGTCATATTCACTCACACTTATTCCTTAAATATAAAGAACTTCTGCTATTTATTTACTTTCTTGGTATGCCCAAAATAAAATATTTCTTAAAATTACATAATTTTGATTTAATTATAATAAATATAAATTTAAAACTATTGGTTAAATGACTCTTACGGTAATATTTCCTATATATTTTCATGAAACTGATTTTATTTTACAAATTTTTTATTCCACATACTCTGAAATTAAAAGCTAAATCTTCTGCTTATAGAAAATATCATTTTTAAAACGTGCATTTTCAAACACAAAATTTCAACTTTTACAAAGCTAAATTACATAATTGTCTATATTTTTCCTGAGATCAGGACTTGGAATGTGGATGGAATGTGGTGTTCATGTGCAAAGTTTTGAGTATATTTGTGTGGATATCATGCTTTAAATTTGCAGAGTCACTTTCTTTTTTCACTACATTATTCTTTTATTCATAAGCTTAAATTGTAAAATACTTATTTAATATATTCTGTTACGTCAAATTTCAACGGGTGCAACTAGTTGTTATTATTTCAGTGAAATGAATTATATTGTCTGTTATGAGCGAAATGAGCATGCCTTTTTTTTTTTCTTATTACGCATGCCACGTTTACAGATGCAAATTTTTTTTTCGACACCAGACAGCACTGCAAATTTCAACATGGAGATCTTGCTTTGCAAATGATTACCTCCATTGTTTAATATTTCTATGACTCACAATGAATGAATCTCTTTTGTTTATTTATTGTAATGGATTGAGATATTTGGCGTTTAACCTAATTTCCACTGAAGTTATTTCAGAATCCATACATTTTTTAATGTAACTCATCTCTCAACCAAAAAAATTTTTTGAACGATCTTTCTAAACATGTAACTTTTATGTAATTTTATTAAAAAAAATGATTTTGAATAAAAATGGCCGCTTGGCATATGAAACAGGATGTGGTTAAGCCCGTATTTGTTTTTCTCAGTCACATGACTTGCGCATTTATTATATAGATTACGTATGATAGTATTTAACACAATAAAGAAAACTTTTATTAATAACTTTTGATTCGATTTTCATAAAATTTGAAATGACTCGACAAAATTCTGCAACGATTATACACATTAAATTTCAAACCATTCGGTTGGGTAGTTTTTGCGCTATTATATGCAGACAGACAGATGACGACTATTGGTGCTATGTATTTATATAATTACGAATGCACCTAAAAAGCCTCTCACTTTGACTGTGATCAGTGTTTAGTTATATAATTTTAAAATGATTAAAAAAAAAAGTGCAATGTTAATTTTTTTTTTCTTAAATAGATTTTCTGGGAGAAAAGAAATATTTATTTGGGAAAATTTCTGTAATCAGGTTTGCAGCCAATTGCATATTTTAATTAGCATGACTTGGTGCAAATTTAATTTCATTGTAACATAGGTTGCTTGTTATTTTATATGACAAACATTTACACTTGAATTTAAACATTTGTCTTCATGTTTACATAACTTCTGTTTGAATAATTATATAAATAAACCATTTTTATAAAATTTACACTTGGTTGTAAATATTTGCTTCAATGTTTATATAACTGCTCTTATACATTTGAAACCACATTGTTAACATCACTTGCATTTGACACTAATCTTGGTTCTGAACCTCATTATGGAACTTTAGCCTATTTAGTTATATAAAATCCTCCAGTCAGTGATAAAAGTGCAAAACTGGAACTCTCTGGCATAAATTTGATCTTGAATGTCTTTTAATTAATAAAAATATTTAGGGCTGATAATGTATGTCAAGAAAAGCAATTTCTGGTACTTGTAAGGTAATTGGGCTCAAATTTTGCCAATATATACATTTTTTTCACTAATAGCAACTTTCATTTTTCATGTGTATAAATTAAAAACAGTGCTTTGATGTTTAAATAAAATGTTATGGTTTATGGTCTTATTTCTTTTAAATGAAATGAGTGTAAAAGATTCATTTTAAATTTAAATCTGTGCAATATATTTATTTTTAATGAAAGGTTTATATTTAAAATGAAAACAATAAGAATGATAGCAATGGGAACTGGACAACATTTGGCAATTTATCATCTCTGCCTGGCTAACGTAAAATTTCCAAATTTTTGTATACAAAACCGAAACTTCAGTAAAAAGAATACAGGGTGTCTCATTCCAAGCTGAATCTAGAATTTTGTTCATAATTTTAGCAATAATTAAGTTATTTTAGTAAAATTTTCAACGGATACTTTGTGTGAAATGCAAGAACATGGGAAGTGTATTGTAATTTGGTCAGTGACACCAAAGTACTATCAAATACATTCTGAATTATTTCATTCTAGCTCAGTGGTGTTTGGATGTGAATGGTGTACATTTCCAGTATTGCTTTAATGTCATCCCATTTCACAGAAAGCAAGCAAGTTTATTAAAAATATTGATCAAATATCTTCATTATTGGTGTAATTATGAACGGAAATCTGGGTTTCATTTGAAGTGAGACGCCTATTTTGACTGAATAAGTGAACCACAACCCTGTTTTCATGTACAGAAATTGTTTGTCTTGTATAGCATCTCTAAATATTTACACCAAACATTCTGTGTGCATAAACACCTTTATTTTGTCTAATAAAGGCTGTACATCATCTTTGACTTGTCATTTTTTTTAGTGTTTATATACAATAATAAAGTTTACTTAAAGCTGTTATTTTATGAAAAATAATTGTTGTCTAAGACTGAGGTGACAAGCAACAAAATGTGCAAGTAAAGAGAAAAAATTCTGAAATTCAAACCTGTTTCAACCTATTTCAAACCTGTTTCTTCTCCTAAGATGCTCGTTATGTCACTTGTGTCCAAAGGTGAAAATAAGGAATTTGGCTTAGTAGCCACTGGCCGGTAGGTTGAATTTTTTTAGTAGCCAGTTAGTGGCGAGTGAGAATAATTTCTTTAGTAGCCAGTAAGTACATTTATGTTATTGAATAATTAATTAAAAAATATATATAATTAGTTTACAGTAAAGCAATTTATGTACTAAATAAAAATATTTTAATTTATATTGCTTTGAATAAACTTGAGATACTAATTCCCAATTTATTTAAAATTTAAAAATATGTTAACAGCAAAGTTATACACATCATGCTTATGTAGCTAACTACATAAGTCTCACTAAGCTTAGGTACTTGTATGGCTAACTACATAAGTACCTTTTACAAAAAAAAATATTTGTCTAGAATTGAGATCTGACAATAATAAAATAGGTATGTTTATACTAGAGATGCACAACCTGTGGCCGGCAGGCCAAAAGCGACCCGCAATGACCCTAAATGCCAACATCTCCAAAAATTTCAAATTTTACCAATTTGTCGCGAAAAAAATTTCAAATTTTGTCCATAGGTCGCATAAAAACATCATGAATTTAGCCGATCTTACACGAAAAATCATGAATTTTATCGATCGTGTGCAAAAAAATCGTGAATTTCGCTGATCAGGAGTGTAAAAATCGTGAGTTTCGCCAATCGGGCGCTTAAAAATTGCGAATTTCGCCGATCGGGCTCTTAAAAATTGCGAATTTCGTCGATGGGACGCATAAAAATAGTAAATTTAGCCGATAGAACGAGTAAAAATCGTGAATTTAGCCTATCAGGCATGTTAAAATCATGAATTTTGTCAAGCGGGTATGCAAAAATCGGTAATTTCACCAATCGAGCGTGCAAAAATTGTGAATTTCGCCGAGCAGACACATAAAAATCGCGAATTTAGCCGATAAGGCGCATAAAAATCGCGAATTTAACCGATAAGGTGCGTAAAAATCGAGAATTTCATTGAACGAGTCGGATTGTGGACCTCGACAAGCCAGTCATTTTTGTGAGTGGCCCTCCCATTATAAAAGTTGTGCACCTCTAGTTTATACACTAAATAATAACCCACAACATGATATACATTACACATGCACAACCTGTGACCCGCGAACCAAAAGTGGCCAACATCTTCAGAAACTGTGTATTTCGTCAATTAGTCCGGAAAAAATTGTTCAACTTTGTCAATCGGGAGCGTAAAAATCCTGAATTTCTGTCATTCAGAAGTGTAAAAATAATGAATTTCCGTCAGTCGGGAGCATAAAAATCAGCAATTTCGGCGATCGGCTACAACAAAATCTTGAATTTCGATGATCGGATGCAGAAAAATAATGAATTTCGTCGATCGGATGCGAAAAAATCCTGAATTTCGTTGATCGGACACAGAAAAATCATGAATTTTGTCGAACGGGGGTGAAAAAATCGCGAATTTTAGAGTAAGGATATTGTAAAATCCTGCATTTGGCCGGTTCTTTTCATATTTTTAATCGCCAGTTTTTCAAGTTTACTCGACGAGTGGCGACTGGCGAGTGCTTATTTTCACCTTTACTTGTGTCGCCTCGGTGTGCAGGCTGTCTTAGATTATCATGGTTATATTCTTTTATCAGATGATATTGAATTTTTCTAATCAGGCTAAAAAAGAAAATCTTAACAGAACATATCTGATTGATTTTGTCATCAATGTTAGTGAAGGAATACACATACTCAATCACCATATGCATTTGTTTTTTAATAAAGTGAAAAAAAAGAAAAGTGAAATTGTAATATATATATTTTTTTTTTCCCTGAGTCTGCAGTACTCAAAATAATAAAGAAATAGTGAAATTTCGGTTATCCTTCTCCTTTCGATATTAGTCTGCAAGACCCAAAATAAAGCCGAAATTATAAAATTAATGCCAGAAATATAAAATTTTCATCTTTATTTTTCTTTCCTTACATCGGAATTTTTCGGGTCTGGAAGACATACAATAACTCCAAAATTGCAACTTTTTGCCTTTTCTTTTCCAAGTCAGCGGGATCTGAAATAGTAAAATTTTCATTTTATTTACTTCTTTAGATGTCAATATTTGGATTTTTCGAGTCTGCAGGACTCAAAATTGTACAATTAATAATGCTGAAAATATAAAATTTTTGCCCCTTTTATATGAAGCCATGAGAACAGAATTAATGCCAAAATAGTAAAATGTTCACTTTTATTTTTCTTATATTTCCTCGTAGTGTTTCGTGTTCTGGAGACCCCAAATGATGCTTAAATTGTAAAATTTTCGCCTGCTATTTTCTAGGTCTGCAGGAATGGATATAAAACCAAAATTAAACATCCCTTCACCCATTTTTTGGTATATGTGTTTGATTTGGCATAAAATATTTTGATTATCATCTTAAAATGACATACCAACATAATATATGTTGTTTAGATTCAACTGATAGAACTTTGTGTGTGTTGTTCAAAGTAAATTTTGGAGATTTATTAGATTTCAACTGTTGTTTCTATCTAATAGCTTCAAATTTAACTTTTCTATTGCATTTTACATGCAGTTTTTGCAGAGTTTTCATATAATTAAATTTTACCGCAGATAAAATTTAATGCATATTGTGTTTTTGTGGGAGTGTGCAAAGAGTATTTGGGGGGATGCTCAAAATATTTTCAGTGTTGACCAGAATCAATTAAAATTAATGTAGGAGAAAAGATCCACAGGCATTTTATTAGAGTATTTTTGCCTTATTTAAAATTTAAAAAAAATCTGCATTTAAAAAAGGTAACTTTTTGTATTAAAATACTGTTGAAAGTTTGCCGCTGCAGTAAATGAGTCGTAGTCTTGACTACAAATCTCAGCTTACACCAATAATTCATCCAAAAAATGAAACGTGAAGAAAAAAAAAAATTTATCGGTCGATATGCACATCATATGTTTCAAGGTCAAACAGGAATGTGTCAGCAGATTGCAGTGTTGACACGTTTTTTTTTTTTTTAAATTCTGATTGCTTGATTGCTGCCACTTTTTTTAAATAGTAATATTTCTTTTATTTAATGACAAGTTTAATAAAGTGACTATTACTATTTTAAAACAAATGACAGCAATGAAGCAATCTGAATAATAGGAATCGACAGGCAATACTAGTACTTTAACCATCTCAGAGTCTGTTCTGTTAAAATTTCAAGAGTTAGAGTCGATCATTTTTTCCACCGACTCCACAGCCCTGGAAAATACTGATGTTATAGTATCATGTGACATAAATTACTTAAACTTTTAAATCCTTCATACAGCTGAGAATTTTTTTTCCTGCTAAAATATCTAATAAAAAAATTCAAAATCTGATCCTCAGGTACATTTGGATCTGTCTCTGTCTAACCTGAACCAAATTTATAGACTTCTACAAGTGATAGATTTTCCATGAAAGTAAAGAAATATAATAATTTGTTACTAATTTTATAATTGTATATTTCATTTATTTTAAAGAGTAAACATTTAAAATTTCCATTCATTGAAAGTTTTGAACCCTTCCTAATAAGACCTGCTGACCATGCCATTGACCATGGTCATCTTACATACTGTAAAAGTAACATTAGAGGAACTGTGAGCTGTAGATTTCTAAGTATTAAATTGAGAGAAAAATGAAAATTTTGTATTGTGATCCGAGATTTACAACTTTTGTAAATTATATGGGTTCAAGAAATCATTTTACTTTATTTAATATGAGTTGAAAGTTCATTCAAAAATTCTACATTTCAGTTTTTTTTTAAGGGGAAGGTGGTCAGAATGAAAATAGATTTTCAATACAGTTTGTCATAAATATGACTCTTCCTACATGTGATACATTTGGCCATTAAACATATTCCACCCATTTACTGAACAAATGTAGCCACTCCTAAGATAAATATACATTCTGTCTCAAAAGTTTAGGCCCAACAAGAAAATGATGTTCATTAAACATGCAAGATGTCTCCTCTTGTCATTGTTCAATAGATAATGCCTAAACTTTAGGTGCAGCAAGAAAATGTTGTTCATTAAATAACATTACAAGATGTCTCCTCTTGTCATCGTTCAATAGCTAATTTCTAAACTTTAGTAATATATTTTCCAATTACAAAAATTATTCAAATGTTGTTCTTCATCCTATCAGTATTTTACATCGAAATATTTTATCTTTATAAAAATTATGAAATTTAAATTTTGTATGTTCCCTGGGTCTTACAAGTTACATTTAGAAAACCTTTCTCTGACAAGCATTTTTCAGGATTTACACAATTTTAGCAGTACTCATATCTGAAGAATTAACGCACAGATACAGGTCATACAAACAATAAACATTTTACTTTTTGTTTGTATGACCAAAACTTCATATTTTGAATTTTCAGCATATTTCTAGTATATCCAGAAACATCTGAAAATTCAAAGTATCATAATTTGATAAGTTTTGGTCGTACAAAATTGAAAATTTTGTTGCTTTACTTGTTAAGTCACAAAGAGAGTTTTCTAAATATAACTGACCGTATAAAAATTTAAATTACATTAGTTTTTTGCTGTTGGATCTGATTACTAACATGATTAATCTCAATAATTAACCCTTTGTAACTCAACAACACATATTTGAAAATTATTTACTTAGATATTAGAAAATATCATTTTATGCATGTAAAAAAATAAAAATTAGGACATAAAAATATATTAACTAAAAAGTTTTTTTTTTTTTTTTCATATCTACAACAATCAGAAAAAAACAAATTTCTCATAAATATTGTCAATTTTCTAGTATAAGAAATTACCTTTTGTAAAAAATCTATATTTGGATGTCTCCAGCAAACAAAATTTACGAAGTTTATTTTAGTCATAATCCCTGTGGCAGAATCACGGCGATAATGTCGCAGAATGGGAAAGATTTCTTGCAGAAAAAAAAAAAAAAATTGGGGGAGAAGATCCATGCAGCAGCAAAAGGGTCTTTGTTTCAATTCTGCAGAATGACATTGGTAAGAGGTGACAGTCTTCTCTGTTCTGACAGATTTTCGTCCCTCCTCGCTCCCCAAACATTAAAGTTGAAAATCTTTAAAATTATTAAGCTCTAAGTTCTGCACAGTTTTTTACTTTCTTCTAGCTTTACAAGAGGAAAGTATTAGATTGATAGAAATTTTTGACCCAGTTTTTAACGGATTTGTACATTTTAAAAGGTCCTAAACATGATTTGACTGCTTTTAGAAAATGTCTGTATGTGACCAAAATTTTGTGGGTGCTCTATCTCAAGAACTAATGCACGTAATTTAATAAAACTTTCGATTCAGTTAGACCTTGATATAAATTGGTTCTGATTAGTTTTTGGTGTAAATCGCCCAACAGGTGGCACTGCTATGCTAAATTTTTCACGATTTCCGCAATACCTCCATCTCAAAAACTAATGCGTGGATTTTCATCAAACTTCAGATTCAGTTAGACACTGACATAAGTTGTTTCTGATTAGGTTTTGGGCTAGCCCAACAGGTGGTGCTGCTATGCTGCATTTTTCAGGATTTACACAATTTTAGCAGTACTCATATCTGAAGAATTAACGCACAGAATTTTGTCAAACTTCATATTCTATTATACCTTGACATAAGTTGGTGCTGATTAAGTTTTCGTGTAAAAGATATAACAGGTGGCACTCCTACACTGCATTTTTTGGTTCTAAAATGCATAATTAAAGAAAAAAAAATACATTTTTGAAATATTAACATGAGAAATGAGATAGAAGAAAGTTTTGTGATTGGCACATCCAACTAGTTAATATAGATTTGCTCTAGTTGTTTTGTTACTTTGAAACACTAACATATAAATAATGGATCATCTACATTTCTCACCCCCCACCACTGAAATTTCCAGTGAACACCCCCCTCCCCTTTCACATTGTTTAAAATATTTAAGTTCTAATAAACTGCTCTATTTATTACTTTGAAGTAACAGTAAATGAAAGATCAATCTCTACCTCCCCCTGAAAATTTTAGTTCCCTCTCTTTGCTCCTTTCTCTCCAGCATTAGCCCTTTAACTGCTGTAACAACCTGTTGCATAGATATTGTTAGTGGTTTCTGAGACCGCTTGTTCGAAAGATGAGTAAAAGGCTTGATTAACTTATATAATACAGTTTCTGTACAAGACTATTATAATGAAAATTCAGCTATTCAGAATTGTCTAGTGATAATACAACAGCTTCAAATGAAACAAAATTTCATCAGTATCTATAGTTAAACTGCGAAAATTTAAAGAAACAACGGTCGGTGAAACCGATAACAAAAGTTGTTAATCTTTAAAAAATTGTGTCCTTTTAATGGTTTGCCTTAATTATTTTATTTGTTACTTTGACATACTAATATATAAATATTCATATAGATTCTCCTTGCCCCTTCCTGTCGCAGAAATTCCTATCACCACCTCTTTGCTCCACCATCACACAGTTTAAAACTCTTTAATTAAAAAAAAAAAACTACCTGCCCTAGTTATTACTTTGAAATAACAATAAATGAATGCTTACTTACTACCCCCCCCCCTGAAATTCTTGCTTCTCTTCTCTCTAATACAAAAAATTTTAAAGTATTTAAAATTCTTGAATTATTATATATATATATATATATATATATATATATATATATATATTGTTATATTTGTTACTTTTCATAAATGATATTTTTTTTTATTATTCTTCAATGAAATGTCTACTCCTCCTCTCTCCCCTCCTGCATACAAAGTAAAATTGTAAAATTTAAAAAAAAAAAAAGTTTTGTCTGCTGTCTTTCCTTAGTGCCCTAGTTATCTTATATGTTACTTTAAAGAAACAAAAAATAATTCTAAATTTCTCAAGGAGGGTTTCTAAATATGGGGAGGGGAGGGCGGGCAAAATATTTAAACTTTTTTGTAGTTTGTCCTATTATCATTCTTGTCTTGACTTCAGAGACTGTTCCTGCAGAAAAATTTTGCTGTTAATAAAGTTTGTCGCAGAAGGCATAGTAATTTTCTGCTACAGGTGTAATAACAATGTGAAACTGCTCAAATGATAAATAAAACTTTAGTATGAAAAATTTACTTAGTATCGTCATCTGTTGAGAATTCTAGGAACAATTTATATTCACTGCTGTGTTGGAAGATTGCAGCAATAAATAAAATAATCTTTTAAAACCCACTGCATAAGTAACATTGACATTTGGGTATATGGCAGATATGCAACTAGGTGATACAAAGGGTTAATTTTAAATCCGAAACAAAGACACAGTCACATGTAATCATGTGGCTGTGTCTGATGAAATGGGTGTTGCTTTGTTGCTTAACCAGTTATCCAAAATCCTGTTCATTCTGGATAAGTGATTATATACTGTATTTAATCTAGTGCAAACAAAAGTCACTTGACATCGATTTTTATGAAATCAAGTTAGAAGAATTCAAATTACCTAATACAAGTTTTATTTTAAAATAAACAAACAATATAAAGCACCACATAACACACATTAAAAATTAATGAATTTCATGAAAACCATTTATTTAGGTGAATGTGTTAAAATCTTAAATAAGTATCACAATATATATATGGCTGGACAGCATTCAACAGTGGCAAGATTCATCAAAATAATTTTTTTTCAGAGAAAAGAAAATTCACAGAGAAAGATTTTCAAACAGAAAAGAATGTATTGCATCTTTTGAGATTAAAAGAAAAAGAAAAAAAGAACTAATGCAAATTCAATAAATATATCCTACTATGCAATATACATTTTCCTTGACAAACATGTTTAAACAAAAAAATCTTGTTTATATATAAAGAAAGAACTTAAATATTATTTTATGCTGAACAATATCACATAATTTATATTAATGTATGCATTTGTACAACCAGCATTCATTAAAACTGAAAGGAAATAAGTTTTAAATTATACAAAATTTTATACAAATAAAAGTTCCCACTTCTGATCTAAATTGTAACAATGAAAAATATATCAATACTGATAAAACAGTGTTAGAAATTGCTTTAATAAGGAACTAAGTTTTAAAATTGTAGAAAAATGAAGTTGTATCCACCATACACTAAAAGTATTTTATTCATTCAAAATTTCATATTTAAAATTACATTTACTATCAGTATTTAATGTGTGTGTATATATATATATATATATATATAATTTTAAAAACTAAATTATATTTTCATTTAAAATAATATGTAATGCTATTGTACAAAATGTTTAGTCTAAATGATAATGTAATTGGTTCTTGGTGGAATAAAATTTCTATGAGAAAAGTATTGATAACAAGAGACTTGAACATATTTAGTTTCTTTTTTCTAGATGGTAATATCATGCACATGTAAGAGAATGACTATAAAAGTGAACCTTCTGTATTTGTATAAACAGCTATAATTTTCTAACATTTTACTTCTAAATTTATTTAGTAACAGTTTATTAACCATTGTTATAGGAATTTAATATCCATAATATTTTTTATGTATTTAATAAAAAAATTTACTCGAGCTATAAACACAAAATACAGGTAATTCTTAACATTATCAGAAGCTGTTCCAACAAGTCTATTGTAAGCTAATTCTGATTGAAATCAAAATTTTATTGACATTCCTATTTAATTTTAAATAATAAAAATATTATATATAACTTTACATAAATATTAATACTTGCATTTGCATGTATGCATGCATCTGTATCTTTATATATTTTTCTAGAGTCAGAAATCACACAAGATAATGATCTTTAGGATTAAAGCAGAAAAAAGGCAAGTCTGTTAGAAACCTACTTATTATCATCAATAGATACGAAATTATAGAAAATTTTAAATATGTAATACTAATAACCATCAATAACAAAACAAATTAACAGCTGCTTTAATCAGAGATTAAATTACACGCTGATAAAAAAAAAAAAGTTTAAAAACTGTTTGTTAATTATTTTTTTTCCATGTTGGAAACAGGGTCATTATTTTGCTCGTTGACAAATACGGTCAATATCTTACTCTACTTTCAAGTAATTGCAATCCTTCAGTAAATGCTTTTCAGAACTATGCATATGTAATAACAATGTAATCTAAATCAGTGTTAAATTACAGGAGAGAATCATAATGAGTTGAGGACTACCTGTATTTTGAAACTATTTTTGCATATTAGCTTTGAAACTACTTTTTTTTCAAAAGACAAAATAAAAGAAGTCTGATTAAAAGTTTGAAAAGAAAAAAAACAGTATCGGTTAATTTTTTAAAGAATTTCCAAATTATTTGAATGCAAGTGTGAACTTTCACATCAATCTTTTTTTTTTTTTTTTTTTTTCTAATGCATCTAACATAATAAATTATCCAACTTGAGACTAAATGCATTCATTATCATGTATCCTGTGTAAAACTGAAGGACTTATCACAAGAGTCCAATGTTGCATGTGTATGACAATTCTTGTTAAAGAAGGTCCAATCTATAACAGTAACTTTAGATTGGACTGTTTTACAATCAGGCTGTGGTATTAAGAATATTAAATACAATGAAAATTAAATTTCACCAGCCCAAATTATTTACTAATGAAGAAAATATTTTCTTGGAACTACGCTGAAAATTTTAGCTGCTCTATTATAATTTGGCTTAAAAAAAAATATTTATTTTATATGAATTTGCAAATAAAAACAAAAACTTGTCTAAATACAAATTCACTTAATGTATAAGCAATTCTTCATGATAAAAGTAATCTAATATTTTTAGCTGTTTTATTAAGCTAAAAATTACCTTTAAAAACCTGAAAAAATATTTTCTTTAATTAAAGAATCAATAATTTAAAAATAAACGTACAATGTTTCATTCAGTTGAAACTGAGTCAAAATATCCTAGAGTGGGGAGTAAAAAGGGGGAAAAATTATAAGTTTGTGTAATAAGCTAAGGGGAAAATGTCTTCCAAAAATTAGGTCCAGTTGCATACATTTTTAAAAAGCAAACTGTTTTAGTCGACAAAATAAATCTACTGTAGATGGTGAATATAATAATAAAGAACTAAAATAAACTTTAAACTGATCCATCAACAATCTTGTACGCAACCCTCCCATTTCAATGAAAATCCCTCCCATTTAAAAAAAAAATCAAACCTTTAATACTTAATATTGATAAGGATTCTGTTTTAGCATGAATGTAATTTAAAAACATACCAACTAAGAATTTTTCTCCGGAAATTAAATTTTAATTCCAGGTCAGTTTTTGATCATAGTGAGACTAATTTCAAATGAAAATCAGTCACTGTAGCAATTTTTCTAATTTTCAATAAATAAGACCAAATAGTTTAAAAAAGAAAAACACAATATGGAATAAATAGAGTACATGCGAGTACAAAGGTGGTGATGCAATTGATGCACAAAAAGACAATTCAGTTAACTAATGCCTGCAAAATTAAGATCAATAAATCCATTGAACATTCAAAATAAACAATATCTCAGAACAAAATCTCTCTGACGCCAATAGAATACATACATAGAGTACTTTTATTATTATTAAAGGCATCTCTAATAACTTTACTTAATTTAGCAATTCCACAAAAATTGATAAGTAGCAATAACCTTTTAAAATTCCAAAATAACCTAAATAAAGTAACTAGTTTCATCAGCAGTTATGATGTCATTCAAATAGAATAGGATATGCAATCATGCTTCAAAGATAAATAATGTTTTTGAAAATATATCAGACCAATTACTTATCATTAAGTGATAGCTTACTGGTAGAGTTTTATAAAATTACTGTTCTAAAAAATAGCTAATTTAAAATATCTTGAATTTTTGAGAATTTATTATTACCACTGACATTATACTTATTTTCCTTCCACCTGTTTTTTGTAACTTTGAACATATTACAAACCATAGATGACATGCAGGGCTGATTAAGCCAAAGTGAGACCTAGTCTTGAATCAGTTAGTTGCCACCACCTCTAAACTCACAATAAAAGTTTTCTGTAATATGGATTGCTATTAGTTTGAACAACTTTTTAAATGTAAGCATGCACCCTGTGCATTAGTACCCGCTTTTTAATTTACAAAACTTATTGAGTTTTAAAAAGTTGAAATTTTTTTAAAAAGGTAAAGCAAAAAAATTTTTAATTTGTAAAATTTTTACATTTTTGAAGCTGATTTTTTATGTAGTCACTTTATGGAGCAATATTAATTGAATTTAAATTTGCTATCATCTGACATTGTATGGAATGAGTTATTTGGGGAGGCTCTGAAATGTTGCACAGGACCTGCACTGTGCAAGAATTAGGCCCTGGGAAAAAGCACAACAAAAATAAATTCCTCAAACTAGAAAAACAATGTTCACTACTTATGATTCTATGACTAACTTTTAATTTTATCAAAGGCTATTATTGGACAAGGAAATATATATATATATATTTAATTTGTTCTTTGTCAATATGACTAATACTATAAAAACACTGCAACTCAAAATTCATTATTTATTAGTTTAAGTTAACCCTTACCCAAAGATATACAGTTTAATTAAAGCAAAAACTTTTGAGTCATTTTATGGATTTGTGGGTTTGTCATATGTTATAGATAAAATTTAAACACTTTTATGAATTCTGCGAGCATTTTTATGTGCTACATCAAATTTTAAATAAACTGGAGACGGAAGGGGGGGGGGGACTTAGTTTATATACTTTTAAGCAAATGAATATTTCAAAAATATCATTACAGTATAAAAAAACATTTAAATTTCAGAATATAAATAAGAAAAGGGACATAGTAATGCTGGTATGGCAGAATATGAGTTTTTAAGTATAAAAATCATAATAAAATAATAATAAAAATCACTTTCAAGTATAAAAATTATATGAATAATAATAAAAAAAAATAATATATATATATATATATTTATAATGGAGATAAGAATTTTGTAGTGCCAGATTATCATTATGGTTTTGTCTTATTATGTCTCAAATTTCTTCATTAAATAAACATTTGATGAAAAAAACAATAGTAATAAACAAAATTGAACTTAGGAAGTTTTATTAATACGTTAATATGGCTTATATTAATTGGTCTTTATGTATTTTCCTGTACCTATTTAGCACACCTAGAATTTAAAACAAATTGGTTTATTTTTCTTAAATCAAATAAATGGTTCTCTTAAAATCAATGTTGTCATATAAAAATCATACTTTTTACAGTGTTGTTATATAAAATATGTATGAATGTCTAAAAGAAAATATAATTAAATCAATACAAATACTTTAAAATTTAAGTAGCTTCATAAAAATATATAATTTGGTTATATTTAAACAGTGACTATTTTATTATCCGACAAACTCCAACTGCAGAAAGACAGAAAAATAATAGGTTTTAAGTATTAATATTTTAGTATGAAGTACTACGAAATACTTTCCATGAATATCATAAAAATAAGAGTGGAGATCTGTTTCACATGCAATCTGGAAATAGATTAAGAGGAAAAACAATAATTAAGATTGTACATGAAATTTTATGAGGACCATTAAATTGTTTCTGACAGTTAAATGTCTTATTAAATTTTTTATTTTAATAAAAAAATTTATACTGATGAATGCAGACCTAAAGTGTAGTTTTTGGCTACCACCAGGACAAAAAATTAATAGTACAAAATAAATAAGCATTTAAAATAAAGTAGTTTGTGTACATGTGTGTAAAATATTTCAATAAGAAAAAAATATATATTAGAGTGATATGAACTATTTAATGATTTTTTAATTTTCTTTTGGAAGTGGGGAGGATGTTTATAAAATTCTCTGCTGTTTTAAGAGACCTGCAAAGTCAAATACAAAAGAAATCACAATATTACATTGCATGTCTTACAAAACAGTATCTTGAATCATGTAAAGTAGAAACAATTGAGTAAATAGAGAAAAAAAAAATCAGGTCAGCTTAGATTCAGGTTAACAAATTTTTAAAATTTCCGTTTTTATACAAGTGAAGGAAATTGTACACTTTTTAAAACCCTATACTCAGTAAATAAATAAAAAACTTAGAACAAATTTACTTATTTTACTCATGGGATAACTCCAAAGGATTTATCAGTAGATAGAAATTTAATTTCATTCCTTTCATGTACCATTAAAATGTGCTTAATTGCTAATTTTTTTAAATATATTTTCTTTCTATTTTGATAAAATTTATAATATTCTCTGTGAATAACTAACAAAATGATAATAAAAAGAAAAAGACTTTTATGATGCCATGACATTTCTTCAGCTTTTTTTTTTTTTTAATTAAACATAAATTGGGAAATTTTGAGGACATACATTAATGTAATGAAAAATTATGCTAAGTTAACTATAAATTTAGATAGGATAAAATATAAATGGAAACCTAATTATTTATTTTACACAATTTAGATAATATATTTACAATTATTGCACAAAATAATAAAAGATGGAATTTTTAAAGGCAAATACAAAAAGTTATACAAATGAACTACTGCTCATCTCAAATCAATGATATAAAATCCAAAAAAAAACTAAGCACTTAGAAATATATACAAATTAAAAACAAAATTATTTTCCACGGAAAAAAAAAGTCAAATTATTTCATATAAGAAAATGCACCGGAATAGAATTATCAATGAAAATCCCAAATTTGCAGGTCTCTAGTTGGCATCTAATAAGGAACCTCAGAAATGTGCTAAGCTCATCAGAAGGTAACACCACCAGTTAATTATGAAGAGATAAGACTGCAGAATTTTTGCTGGTGACTAGTATATGCCACTTTATATGCTTTGATGCAGATACAGAGGTGTTAAGCTATTGATAATGGTCTACATGAACTAAGTTTTGTAATTACAAAATGGAAATGGAATTTATGCATTCTACAAGATTAAGAATTTAAAAAGAGTAAAAATGCTACAGTAGTAAACTTGAAATTGTGAAACAACTAAACTGCACTACATATCTCAAATATAAAAGAGTGGCAAATTTTCTAATACAATAGTTTTTTTTTTTGAAATTCTTGGATTTAAAAAAATGAAGATGTGTTTTTATAACAATACAAAACAAAAAAATAAATGCTTTTTTCAACTACAGCAGTACTGATATGGTCTTGGTGATTAAAAACATAAAACAGTTTAGTTTTCTTTTTAATAAAATCAATACAATACTTGTATTTATCTTGCCTGTCTCAAAAAAGATTTTTTTATTCTCAGAACAATCTAGACCAAAATCAAAAGACTTAACCAATGTATACCACAATCCAGAAGGAAACATTCAGTTTCCAATATACAATATGGAAGTTCATTGTTTTTTATTTTACAGAAAACTACACAAGAGTTTTTCACGGCTAAGATCAATCTTATTTTTTTATCTGTACAAATAATTACAAGTATATTCACATATAAGTCATTTTCTATCGATGAAAGTTTCTCATAAATATACACAACTGTACTTCAAAAGCTCGTCAACAATGCATGATTTCTGTCCAACATTTAATCATTCTTGCTTCATCATGGAAAAAAGTACAAGGCACCTTCAAGTCGTAGAGCATCTTTGGAAAGTATGGAACTATCACGACACACAACACAAAATATCATACGTGTACATGCTCTGTGCGACCACTATGATGGTTAAAAATTGACACAGTCCGAGTATCTTCTATGCTCCCAGTACTTACAGGAGCATTGATGCCGTTGCTTCCACATAAACTAGAGTCACAAAGGTCTCCATTGAAAGGACGAAATGCAGTAAGGTTTACCAAAGTAGCAGATGTTGTTTTAGAAACACCAGATGCAGCAACATTCCCAGAATTAGTCCTTGTAAATGAAGCACTGTTTCTTCCAAGGCTGCCAACAGTGCTGCCGCGACCAACACTGCTTGTGGCACTGGTACGACCAGTACTTCTTGCTGTATCACTGGTTGCGTCACCAGAATGACTACCTGAACGAGAACCACTTTGATTGCTGGAATGGCTACCTCGACCTGGCACATGTGAAAGAGAAATATTATAAAGGTTTTTTAAAATTCAACAAAATAAATCTATAATTATTGTACAAACTAGTAATCAAGCATTAGCTTTACTTACAATATAATGTTTAAAAACAATGGATGCATCAATACATTAAAAAAAAAAATCTATAAAACTACCAATAAAAGTGCAAATAGTGGTCTAATACACCTTTAATGATGTCAAATAAAAAGTTGTTTAAGCTACCAAGAATTGAAATGATAGAAAACCTTTAAATTTTAACACTCATGAATATGACAGTCAACTATAGCAAGAGTGAAAATGGCAAATATATCGAAAATAGAAAAATAGATGCAATTGTGTACTACCATATGTATCAGCAAAAGTGAAAAAGAAAGCCAATCTATTTTAATAACTTTAATGTTACAAAAATTCTTGAAAGAATATAAGTATACAACTGTCAATTCACAGTCATTTTTAAAGGACTACATGACTACTGATGAAAAATAGGGTACTTTTCTGTTAGATGAACACCAATCTCAGTTTTGCAAGGTACCAAATATGGTAAACTGCTTATTTCATGTTAACAAATAAAATAATTATTTTTTCTTTCAAGATTTTTTTTTTTTTTTTTGTTGATGAAGAGGTGATTAAAAAATAATATAATATAGCTTATAAAATTTGGTGACTGCCAAATGATGAGATTAAATTCCTCCAAGACAAAGTATAATTTATAATATGAGATATATTCATAAAAACATATGATAAAATAATGTATTATTGATTTTCAAAACACCAAAATGGCACTGTGGTCAAAGAATGAAGATATACACACCAAACCTCATTTCAAGATTCTTGCTTTCTTTTAATAACTGTTGTTCAATTTATATACTTCTGGTGTACATCCATCGATTTCTGTGAATATTCTGTAAATCACACTTTATTGAATTTCTATTAGAGGTGAGTTCGGTCCCTTTTTCCAGAGCCTAAGCTCGACGATTTGAAATCCAAGCCTGAAAAATTTTGTGACATCAGAGCCCGAGCCCAAAACCGAAAGAACGCAATAGACAAATTGATAACAACATTTTTAAATTTTTCAAGATTAATTTCTCTTATTTAAAAAACTCAAATAAGAATTAATCATAAATACTTCCCCACGACAACTTTTTGTCATTCTCATGTCCCTAAAAATTGCAAATTGCAATTTTTTTTTTAATACCGCAAACCAGGCCCCCTACCTGTCCGGCATGAATGCCTAGCTTAACGGGTTAGTACCTGGGTGCGGGGCGGAAATTGCCTGATCACAGCATGGCTGTGATCCACCTGAATATAGATTTGTTCACATCGCTGCTGTGCTTGCTCTCTTGTGGATTGCTACAGTTATCTTTGTTTGCCGGTTCAAAGTTTCTGTTTAACTTTGTTGACCCACCAACTGGCAGAAATCTGCAAAAGTCACAATTCTTATTTTTTCAAAATACCATTGTACAAATATGGCAGAAAGACATGAGTTCTGTTTTCTAGTAATTCTGGAAAAGGATTTCAAATAGAAAACGAAAGATAGACAAGGGATTTCCTACAGCCTCATTATGTTATTAACATTGACTGTTCAAAAGCTGCAGAATCAGACAGAATATTTCTCCTTATATTTCATCCATAACAGCTCAATTCCATTTCAAACTGATTTTTAAAGGATTGTAATACACTTTAAGAAACTTAGACTACATTCCTGTTTCTCAAATAACATTTTTTTATTTTATTTTTTCCTTTTCCAATTTGTGAAAATAAAATTTTCCCTTTGAGCCTGAAGACTTGTATAAAAATTGAGCCCGAGCTTGCTTCTGGCTAGAGCTAAGCCTGTATCATCTCTAATTTCTATAGCACCAATAGTAGGGGAAAATATCAGATATTTTTAGCTAAATGAAATATCAACTTTAAGGTGGTTGTGTAATGAAATATTTTTATTGTTTATGAATTTCCTTTATATATTGTATTCAATAAAATAGTTATACTTTTCATCAAACTGTATGTATGTCACAAGAATAACCATTCCAGAAGTCTGTCCAGACTTTTCTTACAGGGTCATGCTCCGTAAAAATTATGAATAATGTTTTATACTTGTAATAAATCTAATCGAAATTTTGTGAATCTGAAATTAGTGTTATAATCAGTTTCTTATTTAGAAAATTGAATTTTAAAAGGTCCTGTAGTATTGTGTCAATGTTCCGATCAATGTAATTTTAATAATTTTTATAATTTGCAATTAGGAGGCACTGAGCAGGATCCATCAGACATATGGTGTTTTTTAAAATAAAGTTACTTAAATTCAAAATGGTGTATTATATGGCTCAAAACATTTATCTTACTAATTTTTTCTAAATTATGTTTAGGGTAAATGGGCCAGTAATGTTTATTCTTAATATATGTCTTTTGATTTATATTAATTATTAAAGTCTTGATCTCAATTATCAATATTTAATTGCTGAAATCAACAATCCATGTGATCTTATAAATTGGCACTGGTGCATTTGTTCTATTATATATAGGAAATTTTCATGATTGTGTTTGATGGAGTTAACACAGTACCAGGTTTGTACTTTAATTTTATTGCTCCATTTCGATAGAGTTTACAGTGATTTAATTTCATTTTAGTGTGTTCATTTACTGTGTTGGCATTGTACTGCCACTGATAATTCTTAAGGATTTTGCTTTCTCTATATTTAATTAGTCAAATTCACTTTACCTTCTATATCATTAAAATTTAATTAGTTTTTAGCCCACCCATTTTTCTCTCCAGCACATTTGTAAACAGAAAGAACCCTGCATTCTTATCTTTAATCTAAGTT